>CM054183.1:18798974-19411474 GCA_028829895.1 Sinotaia quadrata | reverse complement strand
GGGCCTGATAACTACAGCTTACCGATGGCAACAGATAAGCGCGGTATGATTAAGAAACTGAAACAATAAATGTTCTGATGAATACTATCGACTGTGAGTGTATCAAGAGGTATGGAGTAGTTCACGGCAATAAAGAGATTGGAAGACCAGCGAGGACAGTACTTATTTAGTGTCTTGCTTTATTTTATGTAATCAACATGGAGTCATAAGACCGGAAAAGGTCTAAAAAAACAGCGAGGACAGTACTTATTTAGGGTCTTGCATTATTTTATGTAATCAACATGGAGTCATAAGACCGAAAGAGATCTACAAAAGTATTTTACTAAGTCACACAGGGATATTGTGACACTTCTGGGCACCTTTCACTTATTATTTATTAATTAATAACACATAACTAATTACAAGTGATCTAGTATCTTAATTTATAGATATTAACAATTCTCCCACAAGACCAGCATATCTCTCACTTGGTGGATTATAAGGGTGTCGTAAAACTTAATACACAATAATAAGATCTACGTTTTACTGTCACATAATGTTTCTGCAGGTGGAAACTTCTGACTAAAGGAGTAATAAAAACCGTCTTTTATTTATATTTAACGAGCCCACCATTACTCCAAAAATAAGGTTTTAACATATGGGCAAGAAGATTAATAAAATTAACAATAAATCAACAATCAAATATACAACATATGAAAATAATCAAAAGAGCAATGACATTTACATAAATTCACAACAATGTTTGTTTAAACGTTAGATACTTAGTCAATTTTAACATAAACATCAGCAGTCAAATCAACACACACACACACACACACACACACACACACACACACACACACACACACACACACACACACACACACACACACACACACACACACACACACATATATATATAATGAAAGTGGAGTTTTAGAGAGATAATTATTGTCAAGGTACATAACCTTTTCAATAATGGTAGCTGTCATTGGCATGTGTTCACAATCACACAGTTTGCAACAAGTTACTTTCTTTCTCATTAAATGACGGTCCAACCTACCATTTCTAGTCACGTTGCACAACTGTTCCAGATTCTTTGATGCCTCACAAAGCACATAGTGGAGAACCCTCCAGAACATCATGTGCATTATCAAGCACATCATGAGGAATGTTAGAATTTTCATGTGCACTGCTCAGCACACTATGAGGAATTCATGAAAGAAACTTTCATGAATCATCGAGACCAAACTCAAACTCAAGCCCAATTTCCGCCATATTAGCTCTTGAATGAAATTCCAAGAATCAACTTATATCAACACGTTTACTGGCAAGTTCAATGACAATACTGGATACACACACTAATGTGACCGGTAGAGTACAGTGGTCAGTGCAGTCTGAAGCAGATACAAAGTTACAAAACAAAACAAAAAGACATGCTTCTTTCTGTAAAAGTCAAATTAAGGCAGCACTAAATTTCAGACATATTTCATCTCTAAACGCCTGTCTAAAACACATTCTCAACTTACAAATCCTGCAACAATATTCATTAGCCTAATACGCATACAGCATAAGCAATATAGCAGTGATCAAAATTCACTAATTAGAGGCAGCACTGGTCACATGTGTAAGTTAGAGTATCAGACTCATGTACGGTGTTATTTTTAAAACTGTAACTTTGTTCAACCAAATCCCAAAAAATCCTTTCTTTGTATTTTCTTTTTACTTGAGGAAGAAAGACAGAAAGAAAGAAAGAAAGAAAGAAAGAAAGAAAGAAAGAAAGAATGAATGAATGAAAGAAGTGGAAAAGCAAAAGTGGATAGGTTAAGCTGGAGAAAAGCACGTACGCATTATAAGTGTATCAATGTGTGTTATCTAGTTGTATTGCTGAATGTTGGGTTAAAATGCATTGTGACAGAGTCAAGATAAAATCAGGTTTAACCAAATTTTTAAATTTTTTTTCTAATCTGCTATTTGGAAGCATGACATATGAGTAATAATCTTGTATTCTAAAATTGCGTCATGTAAATAGTGATGAGATCTGTCCATATCCGTTCGTAGCCGGCACACTGTCCTTTGAGCTAACAATCCCTTAGGAAGTCAGTTAAGGGGTCACGCTACGTCACTGTCTCCTCAGCATCTTCCATCAATCAACATCAATCAACATCAATCAGCATGGATCGTGAGAAAGGCAGAAAACCCGCTGGTCATGCTACATATAAAACCGGTATCACATCCACTTCTTACAATATTAATTGTATTTGTATTTTAAGCTATCCTTGTGTGAATTTATGCATTGTGTTTTGTGTAGGAAAATATATTTTGCAATCTCCTCCAAACACTTGGCTTGATAGGAGTGTGGCTAAGTCAGGGTGATACAGCATATATAAATTGATTTGTAAATTTGGAACCTTTTTTTTTTTATCTAATTTTATCTTTTATATCTAATCTTTTTTATCTATAAACAAATAACTGATTTCTTTGTATAATTATTGTATAATTATACAATTCCATTGTATAATGTAAACGCTTGGGAATTCATATGGCATGTAAATGTTAATTGTAATACACATGTGGATTATATTGTATCTTTCTTATAAACGTAATTATATTTGTAAAGACACAATACGTCAAGGATTAAGCTACACTTTTTATTATTGACCACGTGCGTTGGATTGCGAACAGTAAAACAATAAGCTCATAGGGAATCGTTCTATTTCCAGAGCGGGTTTTTATCTTTCCTTTGGTTCTTCTACCATTGGGCCTTTTTCGTCACTTTGGCTTGCTTGCTGTGACAAGTACCGCCTGTATTGTATCTTGGTGATACACCTTCACAAGTACACCCTCAGTGATGCCTGTAAAGTCAACTGATGACCGGCATATCTAAGTCTGAGACCAGTACGCAGTGAATTCATGTTGCTTGGGACTATGCTCCGGAACCACATTGAACTGTGGGGAACATTTGTCTGCAACGGCTCATGAGAACAGAATAAGTCCCGAGCTCTATGACACTTATTTCAATATCAATATCAGCAGAACGTGTTGAGTACCAACGTATAATAGTAACATAGCTTATGAGACGGATGATGTCTCCCAGTACTTAATTTGTTATTGTTATAAGTGTTAAACCTATAAAATCTTTTTCTTATTTTGTTAAGAACTTCTTATTGTAGTTAATTTATGCATGATTTATAGACCAAATTACTAGCGGTTTGGATGGGGGCGTATGAGCTAAATGTGAGATGAATGCATAATAATTATAAGAGTTTCTTAACGGTTTCCAAACCGAGCTTTTGTACGCAAGTTATCTGTTCGTGAAGTTGTTCGTCTCTAACTACAAGACACAATTTTCATAGAAAACGAAGGATATGCTTGAGCAGCCAGTCTGTTCGAAATTAGGAAGAGAATTAAATTTAAATTGTTAAATTAGAATTCTGGAATTCTCGAGCAGGGTCTTAAAATAAAAACTGGCACACGTAACATGCATGCTTGCTTTAAAAAAGTTTCATTTTCACTATCAGTTCTCTCTCTCTCTCTCCACACACACACACACACACACACACACACACGCGCGCGCGCGCGCACACACGCACACATACACACTGACATTTGATACTATTATTGCTACATAACATTTTGTAACTCCTCTTATGCAGCAGACTTCCTATCAAAAAAATATTAAATGAAAAAAAGAAGAAAGTTTCTCATGTTTAGTGAATGACTTTGAGCCGTTGTAATAATTGCAATGGTCCACTCCCAACGTTCGTTTGTTGAAAAAGGGGAGAGAGAGAGAGAGAGAGAGAGAGAGAGAGAGAGAGAGAGAGAGAGAGAGAGAGAGAGAGCTGTTCGTGTAATGTGTAAGAGCAATCAGTTTACGTGAATATAAATTACAACGTCAGCTAACACGGATCAAGTTTGGATAAAATATGTGAAGAATGCATCCAGCCAGGAAAGTTCAACATATCAGTAACTAAATAGTTTTTCAGGACTGCTACTGAAACTGTTCACTGGGATATTTCCTAAATCAAATTTGACATATTTATCAGGAGCCGGTTTATTGAAAATCGCAATAAACATTCCAGCTGCAAATGAGGTCAAGGCCGAAACGCAGCAGAGAATGAACGCCGGTCCGTATTCAACCACAGAGAAGTCGTAGATGTAGTTGAAGCTATAGATAAAAATAACTGTTCCAGCAACGATGGGAGCCACTGAAACAAAACCAAAATGTATTAAATATGCTAAAAGCGTAATTTAATGATATATAGTATCATAATTAGCAATATATAATTTGTGTTGTATTCCGTCAAACAACAATCTAATATTTTATGCATGAGAGCGTTTGCCCGTGTGTCTTTGTGTTCTGTGTGTACGTTTTGTTTGTGTATGTGTTATGTTTTTGTCAACATGTGTATGTTTTGTACGCCATTTTAACTCTTAGTGTATATATTGTTTGGTTCGCCCCATACCAATCCATCAGGTTAACAATTTTCACAGACTCATAATTGTCGCCCTTGATAAGTATCTCTTTTTAGATCAATACGCGACAGACTGTGACGTCACAAAGAATTGAACACATCTTTCCTTAATGTAGCTTTTCGCCTCTGGATACAAGAAAGACTGCTAGGGCAAATGACATTAAGTGCAATAATATTGTCTAAGCTCTTGAATCTTTCTTTCGTATGTTGATTAACTTAATACCCTCCCCCTCCCCCCCGACGTTCAAAGATAGTTAAATCACTCAACGTCATACCGATATGTATCTGGACAACATACTGCAGTTGTAATCACTCAGTGCCGATGTATAACGCTTCAATAAGTGCAATTTTAATCACTCACTACTGATGTATAACAAACTGTTCAACACAGTACAGCAGTATTCACTCATAATATCATAAGCTCACACTCTATATACATTAGCTCTAAGATGAACACACAATCCCAGGGGCCTTATCGTTAAATCTCTGTAGCCAAAATACCTACAAATGTGATGAATCTGAAATACCTATAAATCTGATGAATCTAAAGCATCTATAAATATAATGAATCTGAAATATCTATAAAACTAACGAATCTGAAATACCTACAAATATGATGAATCTGTAAATGCATGCGCTCGGTAACACAACTACCGCCGGCTTTATTTGCAGTTTCTGACTTACAAATACTTGTCAACGCCCAGTTTCTGACTTACAAATAATTGTTAACATTCCTGACTTACAAATAATTGTTAACATTCCCTTTCTGACTTACTTACAAATAATTGCTAACATTCACTTTCTGACTTAGAAATAATTGCTAATATTCACTTTCTGACTTACTTACAAATAATTGTTAACATTCACTTTCTGACTTACAAATAATTGCTAACATCCAGTTTCGAAAGTCTTTCAGAAAATCCGAGTATGTTGGACACATTCTAAAAGAGCTGTCAGACACACACACAAATGTTGAAATATTTTTGGATTAGTCTCTATTTATTTGAGCGCCCTTGATAAGTGTCCCTTAGATCTTAGAAAATTTCACGACTTTCAGAAACAGGAATTCTCCACCGAATAGGTGCATTGTAAATCTTGGTCTCTGTTTGTGTTCTTACCTGCCATGAAAATTGTAATTTCTAATAAACGACGATGTCCCCATGGTGATTCAGAGCACCAGTTGACATAAATGGCGAAGACGGTTGCACAAAGCAAACATAAAAGCCCAGAAGACTCCAGTACCATGATTGCGATGTGTGTTTCTTAAAAAAATATTATAAAAAGGAAATGAAATGCATTATATTTTTTAAGACACGTACAACACCTGCAAAATATTGTTGGTACTATCCAAAGCAATATGTCACTGACAGGTGTATTTGACAAACAGCATTAACCCTCTCCTATGCCACACCTGACTTACTAAATATAAACTCTATATAATTTTTCTCGCTACTTTATATCAGCAAGGAGTTTCAATAGGTTAAATGTTACTAAAATGTATATTTACTATCATTACAATAATATCGCACGTGTACGACAGCAATGCAAAATGATGGATTTGCTAAATTATACATAAAAAAACAAGTTCTTTCTTTCTTTCTTTCTTTACCTCTAATAAAGTTCATTTTCCAAGGAGAGCAATTGGCAAGAAGCCGTTCGCATTGCCACCACAGTCCAGCATAACTCTTGTCCTCGGAAGCAGAACCGAGCTGTACCCATACAGGTGCTATAACAACGAAAGTCTCTGTAATGGTTGCCAGAAACAGTAAGAATGTACCCAATTTGTATCCGCATTGTCTATGTGCGAAAGGCTCCATTGTTATCCGCTGACAACCCGTTCGAGAAAAGTGAGGAGTACAGCAAGTCACTGCTTTGAAAGTAGTCTAGTAACACTGGTTATTCCGCTTGGAAGACCAAGTGAGTTATATTTATGTATGTAGGCTTTATCTCGAGAGACTGATAACTTTCACGCGATTTCAACTTTCAGCACCGTTACTCACTGTCCTTATCAATCCACCGGTGTCCTGTCTTTCATTTAACTCACGCGAATTCAATTGTACGCGCTCGGCTTGAAAGTTATAGTAGTGGTGGTGGTGTGGTGGTGTTTTGGGTCTGCGTGAGCAGTGACGTGAAAGTGAGCGATGAGATAATAAATGTGAATCTGCTATTCCCTCAGTCTAGCGTGCCTGCCATAGTCAGGATATCGCCACACTTAGTACCGTTATAGTACATTGATTTTCAATATACATTTGGCCTCTCCATGTCCCTTCAACGCAAGCAAACAAAATGTATTTCATCGGATGCTCAGCTAATAAATTTCAGAGGCTAGAATGATTTAACTTCCGAATGCGAGCCAATGAATCTCATAGGCTAGAATGATTTAACTTCCGAATACGAGCCAATGAATCTCAAACGCTTGAATGATTTAACTTCTGAACGCAAGCGAGCCTTGTATGAACCAAAGCATCAGAATCGCATGAAAGTTTATGGACAGTTTCAAGCCGTACGAACAATATCTTTGAGCAGCGCAAGACACAGCAGCAACAGTTGCTGATCACCACCTTTGTCAAGAAAAACAACCAGCAGAAAACGAGCCCACTCAACTTCAACTTTGAGCAAGTACCAACAACTTAGTTAACGATTCGATCTCTGTCATACAAACTTGACCCATCGTCTTCTAGATCGACACCACATCCTTATGAGGCCTCTACAGTGATGTCAGGAGAAGAGAAAGATTAATCGTGGCATAAACATATAGTTAACTACTAATCATCGTCAGTGACAGTAATAATTATTGTGATTTTGACTGATTTTCGATGTACGCGCTGACGCCAGAAAGTATCCCTTGAGTGAGAAGCGACAGCACTGAAACACATTTCTTCAGTTTTCCTTCTTCATCACCATCATCATCACCATCACCATTACCACCACCATCACCACCACCACTACCACCACCATCATTATCATCATCACCATCACCACCTTCATCACCATCACCACCACCATCACCACCATCACCACCATCATCATCATCATCATCACTACCACCACCAAAATCACCATCATCATTGCTATTATTGTTATTGTATTTACTTTTAATGTTTGCAATACTTGTGCAGGATTTATCTTTATTGATAACATTTTGAGTTTCATATTTAAGGTCGTTACAACCAATAATTAGATCACACTGTTCGTATGATCAAGGCTCTTATTAAGTATTGTGGGAAAATCAACCTGCACGCACGCACGAACACACACACACACACACACACACACACACACACACACACACACACACACACACACACGCACACACACACACACTCGCGGGCTCGTGTACTTATACATACACAAATAACTCCGCAAGCACAGCACTCAACCCCTCCCCCCATGCATCACACACACACACACACACACACACACACACACACACACACACACACACACGCAGTTTGTGCAGTTCAATTTTTGCAATTTAATTTATACAATAAGAAGAATTATATTGTCCATATTGTTTTAAAAAGTATATACATCAACACGAACACACACACACACACACACACACACACACTCACACGCGTGCACGCACTCACACAACAGACAAAGAGGGAGATATACCAGTAGATACAGATATGTATATGGACGAATGCTTGCACCAGAAGTTTTACTGATGAGTCAAACACCGTCATAAATATCGTCACTAAAACGTTTGAAAGTAAAAGTTTATGATATGTATTCTTCAAAACGGAAGCTAAGCAAATTCACACTCACACCCACAATCTCTCACTCTCTCTCTCTCTCTCTCTCTCTCTCTCTCTCTCTCTCTCTCTCTCTCTCTCTCTCTCTCTCTCTCATACACACCTATAAATTATGCGAAAGCTCTTCAGTATAGTAATTGATACATTATAATTGAAATAAAGGGAAATAATATTTTCAGTGCACTTTTTGCAGTGCCTACAAGCTCACAGGACTTCAGAGGAAATATCTGTGTTTCATTCAGTAATTCAATATCAGCTTGACATAATTCACTTCACCCTGAATATTTATTTAAATAACTTCTACTGTTTGTCCTTATTATTTATGTACGTCCTTGACACCATTACGGATAGGCATACTGGAGGACATAGAGGCATATAAATAATATAATGTATTATTATTATGACTATGTGTATTTTGTGATTATTTTAATATCTAATAAATATTTCTTGTGCTCTGTGTTATAACTGAATGATTTCAGTGAAGGGAGTGCTGTCCATTGTTAATGCAGCTCTATTCTAACTGATGTTAAGTTTGACAACATCTATTTGCATCCCTTCCAATTAAAGTTAGACTTGTGAGGGTGATACCAACCCAACCTTACACCAAAACTTGCAAATATGTTACTTACCATAATATATTTAATTGAAAGGTTACACTAATGACTACTAATCTCTTTTACCTGCAGTTAACTCTCTTCTCCACAAGAGTTTCACTAAAGTGCCTTTTTTTTTTTAAAGCATGCGTCATTTTGCTCTACATTGCGCAATTCAGTTATCGAAGTAGGCCCAAACACACCACTTATTTTTCATCCTTGGATAATGGGACATATCACCCTCGATAAAAAAGGTTATCATACTCTTAGCTATTTCAGAGCTTCAATCTTTAATTACAAATTGCAAATAAAACTCACCCTAGTGCATGCCATTTACTATTAGCAATAAGCCTGCATATATCCTTCACTCTTGAGTTATTTTCCCACTTTTCCTACGTAATTAACTACTGGAAATTGTTTTTTTTACCACAACATCTATTTATGTCCTTCACTACTGGATGAAGCTCTTGGTAAAAACAATAGTTCTTGCTCAGAAAACACTTACCTACACCCTCTATCAAGGGCCCTTTGCATCTATGGGGATTTCATTTCTTATTAATTATTATAAGTTCTTGCCGGGAGATTATTACTAACCCTGCCCCAGGACCCTGGCGCGAAAGGATTCTACGATATAAAATTAATTGTTATATTTTAATAATGATATCTAAAATCCCCGAGTTACTGACTAGTAGGGTGGGAGAGGATGTCCTATTCCTATGTTATCTATGACTCACTTGTGGATCAGCCACCATCCTCCAACAAAACAAGGAAGATGTAAATCCAATATTGTGCAACATAAAGAAGATGTAAATCTGTGACACAAAAGTGCAAATAAATGTAAATAAATAATTAAATATTTTCTTCTTAAATATTTTGTATTAATTCTAACCAAACAAAATGTGTTCTTATTTGTTACATAGAATTTGTAAACAAAGTAATCCCTAAAACAAATTGAAAAGAAGAACTGCCTGTGCTATGACTGGTGATTATATAATTGAAATGTAAGGAATGTCCCAGCCAAACACTTAAACCATGCAACAATAGAGATTAATTGTCATCGGGCATGCTATGCTATGCATAACTAGGATTAAAAACCCTTGCATAGCTGACTTACATCTGAGTCATAGTCTATTGCTAACTGATTGTGTCTAATGAATCTATTGTAACAAACACGAAAGATTTGACTCCTTTTGCAAGCACGAAATTCTGCGACTTGAGTTGAACTAAAATAACTAATCTTGCCAGAGAGCTGACGCTATGACGTCACTGAGAATGCCTTGCATTTCTTAACTTTCCAGCACAATGGACTGGTAGTATCTAAATATGGCCGCGCCCTGATGCTTTACTACGTACCATTACTATGTCCCGAGTTTTCTGGTATGGTGAAAAAGACAAGAATTTATGTCTCGAATAGTCATAAGATTATTATGAAAAACTAAACTCTTGTTGATAGAATGTTCGTGTAATTTTACTATAATTTATTTATTAAGTATTATAAATTCATTTGTATTTTTCACATCATCTTGATGATGAGATGAATTGTAAACATAATTTTCTATAACGTTTTCAGCCTATTAAGTTAATAAGACAATTGTAACAATTGTATATCTTTGTTCAATAATTGAATCTAAAGATATCTGTTAATGTTATGAGAAAGACAGCAACAGAATAGATTTAAGAAACATTGCTAGGAGAGAGCTGACACATGCATTTGTCTATTGTGCAATGCTTCAAAACAGTTGCCAGTTCTGAGTTCTCTGTTGGCAAACCAGTTTGCAGTTTGTCAGCTTACAGTAGGCAGTGGCAGTTGTGAGTTGTGAACACTCAGCTGTGAAATCTGTGACCAGTGAGATCTCTGTTACCAAGTTGGTGGTGACAAGTTCTACTACAACTGGTTGGGAACCAATCTATCGTAGTCTACATTGGAAGCTGCAGTGTACGTGTGATTGATGTCTGCACTTCAATAGCCTTTCAGTATTAATGAGGAGAGCAATCAGAGGATGCTGCTGATGTAACCGGTTGTTTATCTGCAATTCCTGAATTATTCCAGTGATGGGATAATTGTAACTGTGTACTGAACTTGAGACAGTAAGGACTGCATGATTCATACATGTGGTTCAGTCTTTCTGTGCATTGATAATGAACTAAGTAGCTGCCAATTTGCATCTGTAATCACTACACAACCTGGCTGCTTCAGTGATGAGACCACACCGATGAGGAAATGAACACTTAACAATCAGGTGAATGAGTGTCCAGCTCTCAAATCAGTGTTGTAATGTTTTCTCTGATTCTATTTTTTCTATTTCTAATAATTGTTTATTTAAACATATTGGTAGAGATTTATCTCATTAGGACTTTGATGAAAGACTTGTGAAAAGACATTGAATAATTTAGAATCTTATGAACTTGAATTCAAATGACATTTTCTTAATAGAAGATTTAATTATCAAAACTTAATGTGTAATTTCATGATGTGCTTGTAGATATTGTGTAAATGATTTTGTTGATTATTTTGTTATGTATAGTTAATAAAATTGTTGATTTTTCTTTCCCACTTTGACAATTTTGATAAAAACAAAGTATGCAGGTTTAAAGGGTGGGGGCAGCCAAACATATGTAATCGTAACAAGACAGTTGTGCATACTTTGGGGAAAGAATCCCTTCAAACTGGTGATAGGGAAGTGTGAAGGGTGAGAGTTGGAAATGCTGTAATACCTAGCTTAATATTAACTAACAGGGTTGTATTTCACACTGTACAAGTAACACCTAGAAGAAGAACAATTAGCATAATTGCTGATTGTAGGGCTTGATTAGTCTCAATGCCTGCAAAAGACGAAGACCCTGTCGATTAGTGAATTAATTTATTAATAAAAGATAATTAATTATTAATTGCACAATAATCATACCAAACGAACACGTCACGACAAACATGAAGTGAACTTGCACAATAATCATATCAAATGAACACGTCATGACAAACATGAAGTGAACTTGAACAATAATCATATCAAACGAACACGTCACGACAAATATGAAGTGAACTTGCACAATAATCATATCAAATGAACACGTCACGACAAATATGAAGTGAACTTGCACAATAATCATATCAAATGAACACGTCACGACAAACATGAAGTGAACTTGAACAATAATCATATCAAACGAACACGTCATGACAAACATGAAGTGAACTCGCGTGACAGAAAGCAGAACGAGAATATTTCAAATTTTATATTATTTAATGAAACACAAAAAGAATAGAATAATTATTAAAAAATAAAATGATGAATTAATTATAAGTGTACATTTCCAATCATAAACAGTAATTAAATCTATTCGCCTTATTCAGAGTTGTAGAGTTAATTTGAGTTCCAATATTGGTGAAGGCACAGTTTTCTTTAATCATGCAAACTAAGCTTGTAGACAGTAAAGAGTGTGAAACAAATTCTAAGACTAGGTTACTAGTATGTAATAGAAACAACATCACAAAAAGGCTTCATTCATTCATCCAGCTTCCAGTTGTTGTCATAAATATTAGAAATGCCATATACATTAATCAATAGTATCCTCTACTTACAGCGCGGAATTAATACATTTCTTTACTTCTCTCTTTGTTACCTGCAAACATGACACTATAAAGTATAAACGATTGCTTTTAGACATCTTACACAAACAATAAATTGTGCGAGTACAAGCAGAGTGACTCTGACAGAATTCGCAATATCTTTTCAGAGCCCACTATTAAACAAATAAAAGAAATAAGTATTGCAAGAATATACTTTCGCATCGTCTGCAGGTAATTTATTTCAACTACATTTTCAATGATTACATCGCATTTTGTCGTCTCGAAAATTACTGGAATGACCAGGAAGGCACCCCCCCCCCCGATTATGATTTACAGCAAATCTTTATATCGACTCATAATGACCGTTGGCTGGTTGTTTTATTTTTCCTTTGTTTTTTTTTTTGTTGTTGTTTCTTTAATTCTTCTTTCTTATTCCTAGCAATTTGATTTTGGCAAAGACGTTACTGAGAAAATGAATTTGTTTGAACAATCGAGTGTTTTATTATAAAAATATTTAGTCAAACCTTCACGGAAACCTGTTATTACTAGTACCATATCTGCTGCTAAACTAATATTCGGGTGCATTTTATTCTCCTTTACATCTGTTCGTTTTGCATTATTTTGTTGTCTTTCTGTTTTTAGTAACAGTTGAAATGTGAATATTTACATCACTATAGATTCACCAGATTGGGATGAAATCACCGTTGAGAGCCTGGACTATGAGCTAGGAAGTCAAAGATTATAAAACAATAAGTTAATTAATAAAAATATATTTGGAAACCACAAAAACAATCATCCGGACAATTTCTGAACATGTGTTAGAGGAGGACAAGCATCATCTGGCTATAAAAGTCAAAATGGCTGCACGGAATGAGAACTACACATCATAGACAAAAGTATTATATGTTCAAGTACCTAAGTAAACAACATTAAAAAGAAATACAAGCATTCGGGAACTTTCTAATGACGGTAATCACTGTGAACACCAGTTGTCTAGAAAGGTAAAGTTGATTCCTTTCTGCACGTTGACGATTGCCATGACTGCAAGCGGGAAGATCTGATTTCGAGAGGCATACAACTGTCCATTCACAGTCACCTAAAAGAAAGATGACCACCCAGAAATGAATAGGAGGAATATGTTGCAATGTAGACACCAAGACAACAAAAATCGAACTAACTGTCATTTCTAAAGTTAAAATATCTACGTGCCTGGTTTGTCAGGTAAATGGACATCTTGATTTTGTGCCGTGCCAGTCTCTCCTGCGACCAGTGTATTAATATTTTGTCCGGTCTTATTTCAATAAATATTAAAATAATAAAAATATTGATTCTAGATGTGTAAGGAGTATTGGCATAAAAGATACAATTGACGCATGCACGTTTAATTAAATCATCCAAGACAGACCAGATGATGTTTCAACTAAGATACAGTGTAGGGCAAATGGAAGCTAAGTAAAATATATTATTTAATTTTAAATTCGGCCTTGATACAGTAGTGGGTCAATTCTTAGTATCAATGGAAAAACGGAAGTGAGGCTAGAGATCTTAACCCGAGGCGGGGTTAGTGTAACGTGTTTCCGTTCATGAATGAGTAGGCATGGGAGAATACCTATACCTAATGATTTTGTGTAGGATATTAAGTCGAATATCATGCTAGGTATAGTTTAATCTATGTTTCTTTTTCAGTTTAGTGGAATTGTGATCAGAGGGATTTGACCTTGACACAAAAACCCTACTATCAATTTAATTTTAGCAAATGCTTATTATTGCATTGTTATTTGCAGGGTGTTTCCCTCATGCAGTTCTGTTACGTTCCGTTTGGTTGGAATTGATGTTGCTGGATCTGGCCTAGAGTCTAAGTATTTTCTTAGCTGGGTTGTGACAAAGATTCATGATTTGAATCGTCATCAAGAGGAGACGACACAACGTGATGTAAGCTGCTCACCATGCGATTGTAGCAGCTACGATCGATAGATGGTTAAACAAGAAAAGTGCACTATGAACATTTGTAATCCGAGTGAGTACTCTAGTTACCAGAAACAAGAAAAATGCACTGTAGACATTTGTAATGCGAGTGAATACTCTCGTTACCAGAAACAAGAAAAGTGCACTATGAACATTTGTAATCCGAGTGAGTACTCTCGTTCCAGAAACAAGAAAAATGCACTATGAACATTTGTAATCCGAGTGAATACTCTCGTTACCAGAAGCTTTGTAAGAAACTGTTGAGTGAAGAAGAATAAAAAAAGAGTCTGTGACAAAACTGTTAAAGAAGTATGAACTTTCCTTGGGGAAATTATTAGGAGATATGAAGATGAACTTTAGGGCAGATTAAATCTCTCTGAGATAATTGGAAATTGTAATTGCAAATTGAGATTGGATTGTTTCTATTTTTTAAATAATTTTTTAATATAAATTCTTTGTTATTTTTTCATCCATCCTTGTGTCATTCCTTATCATCTTCACTCTGTGTAAAATTCATAATTGTAATGTTTGTGCCATCTACATTGTTGTTACATATGTAGTGAGACTCGTCGAGCACTGGAATTGTGGCCTGAATTAGTTGTGATGTCCTAGATTACTTATTAATTTACGGCTGACCAACATGCTACTTAATAATTAGTTTACAAAAACAATTTTTCTAACAAGAAAAGCTAAACATAAAAGTGCAAATAATACTTAACATTAAAACCTTCTTTTCCACTTCCACTCTATACTAATAGGCTGTATGCAGTGCTGTCGGTTTCTTTCGCATAATGTAACTCAATTAATATTTCTTGGACTGACTGACACATACAGGCATGCTATGACAAAAATAATTATAAAATATTCATAAATATTTTGCAATGCTATTGTTCCCTAATGTAAATAAAACATGCTTTTCATGAATGATTGATGTCCAATATGGGGGAAATGATTTATTATATTATATTTTAGTTATATATTTGTTTTGATCAATTTCTCTGGCGATCACCACTTCCCACCACCACCAACTATGAATAAATTTTTAATTGCATGAAAAAATAAAATATAAATTAGTTAGCAAATGTATATAATATATAACTTATCATATACGTTTTTAAATATTGCAATTGAATTTCTTTTAAACCAGGAGATTCAGGTGAAAAACAATAAAGGTTGCCTCTTTCCTGTAAAATATAATCAGGAAACAAATGCAGTTTCCAGTTTATTGATCTCTAACTCCATTCTCTCTTAAATTCAAGTCTCAACTTACAGTTTTTTTCAACTGTATTTATTAGTCTGATACATGGGTACAGCATAATAAGTGCAACATATCAATTTTATGAACGTATTCACTAGAAACAATGTAAAGTGTGTAGCATACTACATACAAGCATCTTAGTTCACAATTTGTAGAAATAATAGTCTACTCATAGAATACATCTCTACGTAAAACACAACTATAACACATCATTAGCAAAATGCACGAACTATTTCTAAGTTCATTCTCTCTCAGTCAGTCACTTAACTCACCATTTAAGCTAACGGCCATCTTTCAAAACGGGGCTTCTTGCCACACCAAATTCAAAGTGATTATACAATAGAATTCTTTACAGCATGGAAACCTTTGATCTCAGCCCATTGGCTGGTCCCATTCTTGTAAATCTCAACCATTGGATAATAAAAACTACTCATCCTCCTAAAACTGGTTTAGATTACAAATCAGCAAGTCTAGCACATTCTTTACCTGATTGTTTACTTCCAACTTTGACACTTAAAAATATCAGCACAAGCAATGCCCAAGGTCGGGTCATTTTGCCTTTTAACAATTTATGTAACAGTGAAGTTTAGAAATATAGATAGAAAATTTACTCCAGCACAAGCAATGCCCAAGGTCGGGTCACTTTGACATTTAACAATTTATATAACAGTTAAGTTTAGAAATAGGGATAGATAAATTTATTGCAGCACAAACAATGCCCAAGGTCGGGTCACTTTGACATTTAACAATTTATATAACAGTTAAGTTTAGAAATAGTGACAGACAAATTTACTCCAGTACAAGCAATGCCCAAGGTCGGGTCACTTTGACATTTAACAATTTATATAATATCTAAGTTTAGAAATAGGGATAGACAAATTTATTCCAGCACAACGTATCTGTTACGTTTCCAGTATTTCTTTATAGACCCTGCATAAGATTTTTAAGGACTTAAATGTGTTTAGATAAATTAACTCCTTCTCCCTATCTTACACAGACTGGTTGCCCAAATTATCATTCGACTGACATTAAAAATGCGTCTTTGTAGTGAAGACGACAGATTTACGAACTGACAACTTGCGTACAAAAGCTGGCTTGGAGTCGTTAAATTCCTCTTAATTAATATGCATTCATTACATCATTCAGCTCAATCGCCCCCATCCAAACCACGTTTTAAAGTTAGGTCTATTATGCATAAAAATTTACTACGAAGAGGTTTAACAATTAAAAAATAAGATTTAATAAGGTTTAACAATTAACAAGATAATCAATATACGAGAGCGAAGTCTAATTCTACTCGTGACTGAAAATATGTATCACACAGTACGAATTAATTGTTCGAATGTTCGAGAAATATGCCACCAAGGTTCCTCGTGATTTTTGATCAATGTGTTAGCACTTAGCTGTTTGTTTGATGCCACGCGGTTTCCAAAACCAGTCCAAACCGGTCCACCTCACTTAATCATCGTCAGCAAAATGCACACTAGCATAGGTAGAATTGTCTCTCAGTTACCAAGCTGGACGAAGAATGCGAGTGTAGACAAGGAGTGTGAAGACCTACACGTCAACACGTGTCCGAAGGCAGTGGGACTGTAATCGGAGAAGAACTCGACTCTAGGAGTTCGGAACTAGGCATCGAAACTAGGAACCGACCTTTGCAAGAAGTAGACGTGTTATCTTCAGCAATATAGCGTCGGCTTTCCTCTATCGACTCACGAATGCATCTGTTACAGGTAGTCGATGTGACTGCTCGCCATTCTGGATTTCGGAGTGACAAATCGGGCGCGTTTACTGTATTTATTAAAATGCATAAAGCGCGTCACGTGACGGGTCACGTGGTATGTGGTTGGTTCGAGAATCTAGACAATGGCCTAAAGTTACATAACGTCCTGACCTCTTTGCTAGAAGCTTCTCGATACTGATGTATCATGTGAGAACTTTAACAAAGGAGTTTTCAATTTTGAATTTTGAAAACAGCAAG
Source organism: Sinotaia quadrata (assembly GCA_028829895.1). Classification (NCBI taxonomy): domain Eukaryota; kingdom Metazoa; phylum Mollusca; class Gastropoda; order Architaenioglossa; family Viviparidae; genus Sinotaia; species Sinotaia quadrata. The sequence continues at coordinate 19,393,897 of CM054183.1, read as the reverse complement.
TAGGTTAAGAAGTCATGACACAGATTTTATCAGACTCGTAACAGTATCTATGAAAAGTGTACCTAACCTGGAACACATTTCCTCTGAGTGTGATCTTCATCTGGAATGGCTGACCCATGACAAAAGGAAAAAAAATTATTTGAAGTTCGGAAAGCCAACTATTATTGATTTTTTGGTTAATCGCTGTGTATGGCGTGGTCCTGGTTGCAGTTTGAAACCGAAGGTCTATGTGCAGTGGAACGTCAGAAGTAACACTTCCAATGTTTAAAATTGATTGACTGAAAGAAAAACAAAATACACATCACATAAGTAAAACATTGGAAAGTGTATGATATCAACAATCAAACATTCATTTGCTTATAATTTATTAATTTGTTTATTCACTTATGCTTACAGTTAAAGCCTCCATTCTCTACATGGCATGTCTAGACATCTCATTACAGTATTCAGTAATGTACTGGACATTGTATTCTATATCCATTATCATTATGTATTTTCTTTCTTTCTGTTAAAATTTCCGATAAAATTAAGATGTGTACCGCAATCATTCTTAATAGTTATTATCATTTAGTTTCTCTTTCTCCATGTTAAATATGAAATATCTCGTATTTCATTTCAGTTACTTTTCAAATGAAATGTGCGCGTGTGTGATCAGTTGCATCATATTCAGTGTTCCACGTCTTCTATTTTTTTTACTGTATCAGATTCACATGGGGTAGTGGTGATGATGTATCGACACTTTAGTGTTGTGATGGTATAGCAATGGGTAAACTAAAACTGAGAGAAGTATAAAATATGTTGAGTATTTCAAAGAGATTCGTTATCGTCACATCTGTTATGCATTGCCCTAAATTCTCTAAGTCAAGACATTCATAAAACAAGATTAGGGTAGAAAATTAAATCAGGACATATAAGAAATTCACAGTATATGGACTATCTAAAGATGTATGGTAAAAATGAACATAACATCAATTTCCTGATCAATACTGTCAAGATGTGTAATGAGGAAATTATTCGACCTTTAGAAATGTGGCAGAATTATCGTCCAGAAAGACAGGACAAAAACGATAGAAGGTATACAATTCGACCTCGGAAAAACCAAAGTTGTTTCAATGGGAAACGGATATAAATACCTGGCACTGTAACATCAAAACAAATACGCAAAGTGAAGCAAATTCTAAAGCTCAAAGAGAGTATGAAAAGCAAGTTAGACTAGTTCTGAAGTCCAAGCTAAATGGGGCTAACAAAATACAAGCCTTTCATGTATATGCAATACGGTAATTAGCTACACATGATGCATCATAGATTAGACAACAAATGAAATAAATGAACTAGAAGAAAAACAAGAAAACTGCTCACAATACATAAAGCCATACTTCCAAAAACAGACATAGACATGTGTAGTGCATTGGGGCGCAATGAAATATATTGCATTATATATATACACATTACATATGTGTGTGTATGTGTGTGTGTGTATGTGTGTGTGTGTGTATGTGTGTGTGTATATGTGTGCGTGTGTGTGTGTGTGTGTTTGTGTGTGTGTGTGTGTGTGTGTGTGTTTGTGCGCACGTTTACTAGTTTGTAAGTGTAATTATGATGTATTTTTCTGTAATGTTGCGTTAATTCATTATTGGGAGGCAAGGGGACAATTTTATAAAGAGTACCAAGACTTTCGAGAAAGTAATTAAAGTAATTATTAACCAAAGTGTATACTTGCAGCACTATATATGTAGTCTGTTAGGATGTTACGCTTTTAAACATGAATAAGTATAAATCACTCCAAATATTAAACTAATGTTGTAAAAGTTTGCTCTTGCAGTACATTGATGTATTTTATGAAGAGGCTAAAATAAATTAATGTGACATGTCAAAGTCTGAGCATTCAATAACCTATTTAACACAATGATTGCTGATTATGAATGTATAGTGTATGACAGATATTATTAGTGTCTGGAGCATTATTAACTGTCATACTACTGAACTGTGAATTAATTTTATAAATATATATTATTGTGTTGTGCATTACTATGTATAATATTTTATTAATAAGAGCTAGCAGCTTTATATTGAATTTATATACTTGTGTTAAATTAGTTCTAAAGGGCCCAAACGCTATTATGTTCCTAGTTAAAGAATTTCTAGTTAAAGAGCATGGACATTTTGTGTTACCTAGGAGATGATTGAGAAGTGTAGGTCGTCAGTGGTGTGGCATTTTATTCTGGTTAATATTTTATCGTGGTTAATATACAAAATAGTGGGCGTAAAACTTTTGCCCATTCTGTACTACACTTACCCGATCTGAGGTACAGGGGTACCTTCTAGGCAGATGGACCACCCGTCGACCACACTGCGTGGAATAACATAGAGACCGTTTTGGGTCTGAAACACGAGAGAGCTCTTGTAGTTGTTAATATGAATAAGCAGCTTAAAGCAGAAGAGATGAGTGAGATACAAAATAATATTTTTATCTATATGAGGGCGTAGAACGAAATTTTAATATTCACTCAGTAACATTCATGCAATAATTTAAAACGCTATTTATTAGTGTTGCCGCCCTCCTCTCTCTGATGAGGGGAGGGTGGTGGCTTGTCGACGCCACGTAGGACTTGCATAAAGAGAATTACAAATCGCACACAGAATACCAAGATGGTTGTTTGGCTCGAATTTAATTCTGCGTGTAGGTTACGTATTGCTGACATGTTTGCATGTGTGCTTGCATACGGGTAGGGGTGAAGTGTAGACGGCACAGACGACACAACGTATAACAACGACAGCAACCACTCTTTCGAAACCATAGACAGGAGAAAGCCTCAATGTCAGGGTACAAGTTCAAATTTATTGGTCTATGGGTTTCCTCTCACACGTTGGTTAGTCAGTCAGCCATCCACACTCGCACCCAAGGGAAACGGGGGAGAAAGAAAGAAAAAGGGTAACCACTTGTCGGCGCCCGTGAAAAGAAAAATTGAAAAGGAAAGAAAAGAATGAAAAATGATAAGTGAAATAAAATAAAAGAAATACAAAATTCAATTTATCCATGCAGTACTACTTCTAAACATGTTAAGCATTATTTATCATAACATAGCAATCATTATTTATAAGCTCTGGTGCAAATGCTCTTGTATCAAAGTTCAATAATAATAAACAAATGTCATTTGACTTGCAAGTCTTCTTCAACAGTTCCATCAATAGTATCTTATATTAATCTTAAAGCCATCCTTTACTTATAGACGATTTAAACTTAAGGTATATTTCCTATTTTTAGTTTAAGGCTTAGTTAAGATTCTAGCTTTTAGTTTTAAGTTTTCGTTTATATTTATGTGCTACGTGCTCTGAGATTTCCCTAATTAGAATTTACTTTTACTCACATAGATATTGTCGTTTTCTCCTTGTTCTCTGCTCACATGTTTCGTTACTTTCTCTTGTTCTCTGCTCATATAGTTCGTTAGTTTCTCTTGTTCTCTGCTCATATAATCAACGTTACTTTCTCTTGTGCTGGGCTCACATCGTTATCATTAATCTCTCCTTGTGCTGGAGGGTTTAAAGATGCTCAAAACACCGTCGACGTCTCGACCTGGCCGTTCTCACTGTTTTGACGGCTGCTACAACTTCACGCTCCCGTGCGCTTCTCTCGTTAGGCCTAATTTCTCAGCTCTCATTGCGTTTTCTCTTCTCTCTTCTTCTCTTAACTTCCTTTCTCATCTCTTCTCTTCTTCATTTCTCATCTCTTCTCTTCTCTTCTCTTCTTCGTTTCTCATCTCTTCTCATCTCTTTTCTTCTCTTCTTCATATGGCCAACCTTTACCATTCTCGGCGGTATGCCAAATGCATGACTGCTACTGCTTCCAACGATAGTTACTACCATTATGTAACATCTCGTTCTGTAACATCTCCCAGCGCCTAGTGACATTATACTGCCAACTCATCACTTCTGTTGGGAAATAATCGATCACCCGCGGTCTTTACACAAAGTCTTTGAAAACCCGAGGTGACTATCCTGTTGATTGGTTCACCTAAAACTACACGGCCGTCACGGCACGCTCCATATACAGCCAGGTAGACATCTGGCACTCTGTTACAGTGTTCAGGAACTCTCTTTCTGTTTGACTTCGCAGAATCGTAGAGAATCCTGATACAAACAAGCAGGGAGAAACTGAGAACATATCTCGCTCTCTCTACAACACGCTACATTTTCGACGTTTCTCGTTTGTCTCTGGCTCTGTATCCTCTTTTTATACACAAAGTTCTTGCACATCACTTTCTCTGAGCTGACTGGAACACACCCCCTTCCAGCACACATGCTACCCCCATTTACAACCAGCACAGCACTGTGCGTGCTGACAAATATTCTCTGCCCATTATGGCCACACTCTGGCTGTCCAATGCCAGTATCAAGTTTCCAGTTGGCACCTGTGGTTTACGTATCCATTTGACCTGCCTAACTAACTTCTCAGAGCACGCTAAACTACATCTCAGAGCAATGGATATTTTAAAACTACAGTTACTATAGCAACTCATGGCCACCTGGCGAGTCATACATTAACTCACAGCAAGAAATGGTTGTACACTCAAACCAACCTTTTTAACTTAGTAATACAATTATTAACTTTCCAATAACTCAACTTCTATTTCAATAGTACTTTCACAAAACAATAGTAATTTCACAATAACAATATCAACATACTACCAAACATTTTATAGTGGTGATTCTTTAAAAAGTTGTTTACATTTCTAAAACACAGAGCCTGCCTTTTTCACGGACAAAATTGGCAGTCCCAACACTTTCTCACGTACTGGGTACACTGGCCGCCATGTACTCTATACTGACACAGATTTATGGGCGTGGGTTTGGGCCATGAAGGGTCAAGCCAGCAAGTTAATTAAACATTTTCAATTGTTCGGCACGAACTTAAGCTAGTGTTTCCGACTTAGTTTTTGCGTTGTTGACAAAATGGTCGTTTTCAGCACTGTCCTTCTTTTAATTAACTTAGCAGTTTCGTTCATAGTTTAGAGTTAGAAGTTACTTAGAGGGAGAGAAAAAAAAATTAATATTTCCTTGATTTTCATGACAATTAGTAATGAAATAGCTTTATCGTATATAAAAAAATTGATGAAATATAAATAATTAAAGCTACTGACTTACTGCGTTCCTCCATATATGCTGTTTACACACACCATCTTGTTCCCACATTCCCGTGGCTAAGCAACGAATAAAAGACGCATTGCCAGTCCAGATAAAATCCAGATCGCATGTGACGTCACCTACTAAGGATGTCAGAGTCCTATGCCATGTCACGTTAGCATTTGAAATACTGACACCTGAAACACTACAATTAAAATCTGTTCTCACAGACATCACGCACACACATTCATACACATGCACAAATACGAAAATTTATTATTGACATTGATGATGACTAGATATGTCTTTCTACCTAGATACCCCACAAAGGTACTTCGACCATGCTTGCAGTAATCGTAAATGTTTTGAATCTGTCTGCTTATATGTTTTTAAGTCCACGTGTATTGTAATTTAATAAGACATTACCTCCAGGCTTACAATAACAGCTTTTGCTTTTAATTTTTTTTGTTGATGAATTATAAAACCACGAAAAGGAACAATTCGTTGTGTGCTTTTATTTTTGAAATCTGTTATGTAATTATTTATCACATTCTTAAGAATGCAGTGAAGCATGGTAGTGTTTCTCAACGTGCTCACAGCACGTGACCAAGTTCTGTGGCAGAGTAAATTTGTCCCTCCCTATTTTAAAAATTTAATTGTTATATCAGTGCTGCCCAACCTTTTCCGAACGTGGGCCGGATTCAAGAAAAAAAGAGCGCCAGTGGGCCGGATCCACATTTCTAGTCTTTCATTATTTTTTTACTACTTGGAATGGTTCGAAGAAGTATTCAGAACATAAAATATTGATTTTATGATTTTAACTATAGAAATACTCATTATATAATTATTATTAATAACTTAATTTATTCATACAATGCTAATTACTACTTCATCATTGCTATCAACAAATTCTCGCATCCAGGCATTATATAATTTTTATTTTATAGATAATTTTATTTTTAATATTATGCTCCACAGAATAAATTTAACAATTAATCAGAATATAAGTAAACAATATTTGTATTTAATCACTTTTAATTCAGTAAAGAATCAATTTATCAGAATATAAGTAAACAATATTTGTATTTAATCACTTTTAATTAATTAATTTAAAACAATTTAATTTTGGATGCATAGTGAACGAATATATCAAGGAGAAACTTTAAACCGTTTCGAGCCGTCAAGTTTTTCAATGTCTGCTGGAATCTTTGTTGAGGCCAGTCAGAATTCATCTTCGAGGTGTTCATCACTCAAAGCATTTCTATTATTCGATTTGACTAATTTTATGCCACTGAAGAGGTATTCACATATCCTGTCGAACAGAACAAAGCGAGAAAGCGTTTCGAGTAACAAGTAAGATTTGGATATTGAGTGTGAGGAAGACCTTTAAAAACTGATTCTTGACATATAAGTCACTTTGCAATTCATTCAATTCCATTTGAAGCTCTACAGGTGCATAAGCAGGATCCACGTCAAAAGGCATTGAGAAAGATTTCAGCTGGTCTTCACGGAAGTCCTAAAATCACGTAGCAAATTCTTCTTGAAAACGTTTTAGCTCACTGACAAAGAATTCCCGGTCAATGGTTGAAATGTACGACACTTCCTGAAGGCAAGGAAAGTGAACATAATTGTTGTCAGCAATCTGAACTATCCACAATTTCACTTTCTTTTGGAAGGCTGTCACCTCCTGAAAAGGGTTGCTCCAATTATTTTTCACATTGGTGTCCTGAATGTTTGACATCTGTTTTTCTGTCCTGGAAATTACTTTGAATTCTTGATATAGTCTTCTAGGGTCAGTTTTGAATGTTTTGTTCTATTGGAATTGCTGACCTCTTATAGTGTATCTTTTCAGACGGTGGCTGAGTCCTTGTAGTCTTTGTTTTGCATCTTCTATTGCGGTCGTAATGCGTCTGAGGTGGTATTTGTTGACTAGTGTTGCTTTCAGTTTTCCTTTATTGCGTATTTGTTGACTAGTGTTGCTTTCAGTTTTCCTTTATTATGTATTTTTTGACTAGTGTTGCTTTCAGTTTTCCTTTATTACGTATTTGTTGACTAGTGTTGCTTTCAGTTTTCCTTTATTACGTATTTGTTGACTAGTGTTGCTTTCAGTTTTCCTTCATTACGTATTTGTTGACTAGTGTTGCTTTCAGTTTTTCATTACGTATTGTTGCTGCCATTTGGCTTATTTCTTTCCTAATAAACTTTTATTTTATTTTCTATTCTTCTCTTCCATGGTGGAACTGAGGGTTCCTTTGCTTGTACTTTGGCTGGTATTGTATGGTTTTCAATTATATTTTGCATTGGCGTATATAGATTGTTGGTTTCTGTGATATCTTCTGAGGGAATATGTTTTAGTATTTAATATGAATTGCCGTTCTTAGACCTCTGTTGTTTTGTTGCCTTCATTATGGGGTTTTGTCTACATGTGACTTATTTTTGTCCATGAAACTTTTTATATCTTCGGACAAGCTATCAAGTCTTCAAGTTAAAACGTTGGTTATTTCTCTAGTGAGGTTTCAACTGTTGTAACTTTGTGCAAGTTTCATTCTCTTCTATTTCAGTGCAAAGTATTGTGACATTTGTTTGTTGCTGTTCTATCTTTTGTAGTTGTAAGAAGCCGATTTTATATGATCGCTCTCTTCTGGTCCAGGAGCCGCTGTTCAGTGATAATATCATCTGGATAGTGTTTGAACCAGAGTTCGTGTATTGTTTTTCTACATCTTCTTACTACTGATTGGCTTTGAGACCATTATTTGTATATTTTCCTCTTCGGTCCATCTCCTCCAAGTTTTTGTAAGCGTTTCAGTAGCCTAATCTTTTGCTACAACACCCTGAAACATCAGTGACTAAAGCAGACTTTGTTAACCCGGGCGATGTCTGATTCGGTATAGAATCAAATTGTGTTTTCTCCATCATGAATGGGATGAGTGTGGGTGTAGTTTGGAGGGAGCCAATTTTTCTCCCTCGATAATTCAGAGATGGGATTTGAAGCTGTCACCCATTCATGTTTGTCGACACAAAACATGTAGCTTAACTTTCTGTTATTTCGCCTCTCCATTATCAACTTGGATTATCGAGACATTAGTAGTAGTAGTAGTAGTAGCAGCAGCATGACGACAATAATGATGATGTTGTTGTTGTGGTGGTGATATTGATGATGATGATGCATAAGAGTACAAGGCTAGTGCGGACTTTTAAAAGAAATATTCTTTATTTAAAATTCATTTTTCTGGATACATCGAGTCTAAGACGAATCTAACAGTAATAAGAAATTGAAAATATAAGATTGTTTACATAAAGATATCTTGTAATGATTTCTCGATAATTGAAATGTCACTCTTGATACTAGCCGTCCTAATGTTACTCTTGATACTAGCCGTCCTAATGTTACTCTTGATACTAGCCGTCCTAATGTTACTCTTGATACTAGCCGTCCTAATGTTACTCTTGATACTAGCCGTCCTAATGTTACTCTTGATACTAGCCTTCCTAATGTTACTTTTGATGTTACTCTTGATACTAGTCGTCCTAATGTTACTCTTGATGTTACTCTTGATACTAGTCGTCCTAATGTTACTCTTGATGTTACTCTTGATACTAGTCGTCGTAATGTTACTCTTGATGTTACTCTTGATACTAGTCGTCCTAATGTTACTCTTGATGTTACTCTTGATACTAGTCGTCCTAATGTTACTCTTGATGTTACTCTTGATACTAGTCGTCCTAATGTTACTTTTAATAACATGATACTAGTCGTCCTAATGTTACTCTTGATGCTACTTTTGCATCAGGTAGTTCCGGACTAAATTTTAGTACAGAAATATCAAGTGACTATTTGTAAGCCATGCAAAAAATGCCCCACCAATGTGGTTTGCAGAAATTTTTGTTTTAATAAGTTTGTATTTTGCAAGGATTTGATACAGAGAAGCAAGAGAAGGTAATAAAATGTATTTAGAGCAAATATATTACAGTGAATGTCTATTTACCTGCCGTAATTTAATGTCATTTTCTTTGTCGAAATAAATATACGCATCCAATCAGTTTGATTAAGAACATCACATACGTATTATTTTTAAAATTTATAAAGAACAAATGTCTAAAAATTTGTCAGATATTTAAATAAAGGAATTGATAATAATCAGCCTCATGATTTAACGACAGTCAGACTGATTTTATGAGAATAAGGGATTCATTAACTTACTGACGGATCAGAGGCAACTACTGACTCGTCAACTGAATAAAAATAACTTGTTAAAACAATGTGGTGGCTATAAAGCAGAAACAGTGTCAGTCATTGACGCATTGAGAAAATAAAGAGAACAACAATCACTGGGAATAATTTACTCAAGATTAGCGAAATGCTTAGATGAAATGTAAATACTTTATATGTTTTATTTATATAAAGAGTTTTAACATTTATTAAATTTTAATTAATGAATTGACATTCATAATAATAATTTGTCTGTATGGACTGAAATTATTCTTGAGCTGTCTCAAGATATTAGCTTTATTTTTTAAAAATGTAAATATGTTCAGACCCCCCTCTCCCATATCTATCAATCTATCTATCTATCTATCTATCTATCTGTCTATCTATCTATCTATCTATCTATCTATCTATCTATCTATCTATCTATCTATCTATCTATCTATCTATCTATCTATCTATCTATCTATCTATCTATCTATCTTTCTATCTATCTACCTATCTTTCTTTCTTTCTCTCTCTCTCTCTCTCTCTTTTATATATATATATATATATATCCGTTTGTCCACCCGTCCGTCTGTCTGTTTATTTGTCTCTCTAGTGGTGTGTCTGTCTATTTATCTCTCTATCATTCTCTCTAGATATATATAATAAGAAATATACCTTTCACTACGTAAACCATGGAGTTCTCGGACGACACAGAATAGCTGGGATGCAGATAACATTTTCCTGAAATGACGTCATATGAGACAGAGATACAGTGACTAAATTGATGACATATTCGAATACAGTCGATCTTGGATCTGGCGTCTACACCTTTTTCGTAACCAGTCATCAGTTGTCCTTTTACTAGGTTCCAGGTTGACGCACGAATGGTACATTTGGAGATGATCACGCAGATGTTGACAATAAAACAAAGTTTCCACGCCATTTTGTTTTTTTTCAAACTTGTCCTGTTACTCCACTGATTTCTTTAGTTTACCTAGCCACCTAGACAGATACATGTCAAGCAAGTTAGGATTTTATTAAAGGGAAGTAAGTAAACGTTAAATAGCTGATCAAATTTAAACTTAAAAAATGTTATCAGCGTGGATTATCGTGAATGTAATAAAATATTGAAAGAAAATTAATACACTCCTAAAGTGAACATAGACAATATGCAAACTATACATCCGAACTTTAAAGTGGTAGGACGTAGTTTATTACAAATTCAGACATACTTTAAACAGAGAGAGTTATAAAATACAAAACATCAGCCAGACGGATATAGTATAAATAATTTTAAGCAATGTAAACTTCATTTACAATGTCATTTACACTGAATATATTGAACATATGATCAAACAGATTTAGACTGAAATGAATATGAGCAAATTTTTAAAACAAATTAGCTAAATTTAAAAGCAGTATGAAAGATTTCCAGCGAAATCTTTCATAAAAGATATTAGTCTTTTAAAGCAAAAAAAGCAGTCTACATACCTCTAAACTACCTTTGGTTCAGTTTAATGAACAATTTGCTAAATTACCTTTTGTTTCAGTTTAATGTACAATTTGCTAAATTACCTGAGGTTCAGTTTAATGAACAATTTGCTAAACTACCTTTTGTTTCAGTTTAATGAACAATATGCTAAACTACCTTTGGTTCAGTTTAATGTACAATTTGCTAAACTACCTGAGGTTCAGTTTAATGAACAATTTGCTAAACTACCTTTTGTTTCAGTTTAATGAACAATTTGCTAAACTACATTTGGTTCAGTTTAATGAACAATTTGCTAAACTACCTTTGGTTCATTTTAATGAACAATTTGCTAAACTACATTTGGTTCAGTTTAATGAACAATTTGCTAAACTACCTTTGGTTCATTTTAATGAACAATTTGCTAAACTACCTGAATTTCAGTTTAATGAATAATCCAATGTCCAATGTAAGTACTATTTTACGTTCATCTTGCAGTTACTATCTGAAGTCCTGTCCTAGTGAATACTATCTTAGTCCATTTCTAGTGAGTACTATATGAAGTTCTGTCCTAGTGAGTACTCTCTGAAGTCCTGTTCTAGTCAGTACTATCTGAAGTCCTGTTCTAGCGAGTTCTATCTGAAGTCATGTTCTAGTGAATACTATCTGGTCTTGATCTAATGAGTATTATCTAAAGGCCTGTTCTAGTGAGTATTATCTGAAATCCTGTTCTAGTGAGTTCCATCTGTAGTCTTATATAAACTCCAATTTGAAGGACTGAATTAATAATCTTTATATTTTATATAAGTGTAATTTGCTGTTTTGTTAAACTATTACAGTTACGATCTTAAATTTGCTTGGTATCCTCTTATTTATTTTTAGGTATTTTGTATTTTTAGGTATTTTGTATTTTTAGGTATTTTGTGAATCAAATGCTCTCTTGTAGGATTTCTCTAGGTAAGCTAAACTCTGAAAGTCTACGAGTATCGTCACGCTTCATTAACTCCTTTTTTTCTTCCTTCAGATTAAGTTTGCTTTTGTCAGTGCAAAATACCTAGTTACTTTTGTGTTAGTCAGTGCAAGATACCTAGTTACTTTTGTGTTAGTCAGTGCACCTAGTTACTTTTGTGTTAGTCAGTGCAAGATACCTAGTTACTTTTGTGTTAGTCAGTGCAAGATACCTAGTTACTTTTGTGTTAGTCAGTGCAAGATACCTAGTTACTTTTGTGTTAGTCAGTGCAAGATACCTAGTTACTTTTTGTTAGTCAATGCAAGATACCTAGTTACTTTTGTGTTAGTCAGTGCACCTAGTTACTTTTGTGTTAGACAGTGCAAGATACCTAGTTACATTTTGTGTTAGTCGGACAAATTGCCTAGTTAACTTTGTGCTGGTCAATGCACAATACAGTTATGTACTGATTAGGGTAAATTATTAGTTAAGTTTGAGCTGGTTAATTCACAGCAGCTAATACTGTATTGTATTAGTAGATCTAGTTACTTTGATCTGGTGATTTTAAAAGACAGTTAATTTTTTAATTGGTATGTTGTAGGACCTATCTAAGCTTGGGGTGTTCAGTGTAAAAAATCTAGTTAACTATAATTTGATCAGTGTATCATACTAGTCAGTGAAATGTAATGTAGTCAGCATTAAAGACTCATTAACTTTCAGTTAATAGATTGAAACAACTAGTTAACTTTTAGGTAGTTAGCATAAAAATACTGATAACTTTTAGGTAGTTAGCATAAAAATACTGATAACTTTTAGGTAGTTAGCATAAAAATACAGATAACTTTTAGGTAGTTAGCATAAAAATACAGATAACTTTTATGTAGTTAGCATAAAAATACTGATAACTTTCGGCATATCAGTTGAGAAGTCCTTCTTAATTCCGAGAAGATCATTTTAAAAAGGAGGTTGACTTTTAGTTAATCAATATAAAAGACAGTTATATGGAGTTTGTTACTTTACAAGTTTAAGTAATTTTACTCTTATCAGCTAAATTGGACATGGCAGATGTGTTTATTGTAATTTGCATATGTTAATTTCACCCATAACATCTAAGTAATCTGCAGCCAAACAACTCTTAAGCAAGCAACAATGCAAGCTTGGCACAATCTACAGGAATCAGAATTATTTAAATAACTAATAAAATAACCATTAAATATTCGTCTTAGCCGAACAAATCAATACTCTAATAACGTAACCAGCAAATAGCCGATAACCAAATCACTTTTAACTGTCTTTAACAGCTAACGAATCAGGTATCTTACAATTTAACTCTGCGCATAACTGACTAATCAAGGCACTAACAATTTACCTACAAATATACTAGACGAACTACTGAATTAAATTTATATTTCATTGTAAAATATACTACCTGCTTCTCATTGATACATACTTCAATTATCTGGACTGAAACAGTCCCTCAAGTTCACAGCCAGGAAGCTCACAGCCAGACAGCTGCTGATAACCGTGTCTATATATGAAGCAAATAACACTGCTCTCAATGAAAAAATGAAGGGAAATAACTCACTCAGTGCATTTAGAATCCGTTTAGTACCGTCGTTGTCAGAAGACGCCAAGCTGGCACTATGCATGATTGCATATTGCAAACAATAAAAACTGTTCGGGCACCGGCAGAGAGATTGTTAAAGGATTCGCAATATCTTTTCAGAGCCCAGTACTGGACAAATGAATAAAATATAATTGCAAAAACAGATTTCTTGTCGTCTACATTTAATTTAATGCAACTGCATTGTCAATAGGAAAAATTCTACTTAGTGAAATCCTAGAACAATCGCTGGAAGCAGATATGAAAACAAAGACTATTAAATAAAACAAGTATTTAGGTTAGTTGTGAGCATGTCATGTACATTTGCTCTGAGAATATCTGACAGAGTACAAATGTAAGTAAGGAGACAATTAGTGATGATTTACATGATGCAAATTTTAAGAGTTTTAAATGAATAAGTTTACACTTTTCATACCTATTATGATTCTCATGACCAATGCTTTCTACCATAGGCTTCTGCTGTGCCGGTCAAGTTGACAACAGCTGCAAGTCTAGTCAAGGTACGTCCTGAAAATCACGTATACACAAGTCTCCATTCTTCATGAACCGAAATTCTGTCTGGTACCACTTCGAAACATTTTCTTTCCCGCCAGTGGATAAAACACCCACAGAGACTATGATCGAATGACAATTGGAATCAAAATCTGAAAATGAACTCTCTCTTGCTCCGGAGCGCAAAATAATTCCTTGAATTTGAAGTTTTCCTACAATTCTGCTTTCATCAATCTTATCTCGATAATTCATTCATTTTCCCTTCAAATAAGTCCACAGTTTATACACTCTTATCTTGATAATTCATTCTTTTTCCCCTTCAAATAAGTCCACAGTTTATACAATCTTATCTTGATAATTCATTCTTTTTCCCCTTCATATAATTACACAATTTATACAATATTATCTTGATAATTCATTCATTCAAATAATTACACAATTTATACGCTTGAAGTACATCACACGCCATTTAATCCTAGCTGAATAAAAATTAGTCAAAGTACAGAAACATCACAGCCATATGTTTGTTTGAATTAAATGCAATTGTTCATATGCAAGCACAAATGCACATAAAATTATACACAAATACTAAAATAAATAATCCTACATACACGCACGATCAGAAAGCAATACACACTTAAAACAAATGCATATTAATTCAAATAGAGCTAATAGTTTAGATATTACTGCAACATATTTTCATCTAATACCATTTGATGAAAGAATGAGTGAAATAAGTATTTCAAATGTATCTAGAAGAAAGACAAACATAACGAGTGTACATTAATAATTGTTCTGTCAAAAACATCTCAAGCTTAAAGAAAATTTCAAATGTAAGATCAAAATCAGTAGGATAGACGAACAAATAAGGGTCTTCCAATTGGTTCTGGGTCAATCTCTCCTGATAGATAGATAGATAGATAGATAGATAGATAGATAGATAGATAGAGAGAGAGAGAGAGAGAGAGAGAGAGAGATAGGCAGAGAGGCAAAATATGCATGCAAATATATGTGCTTGAATATGTGTGCGTGTGTGTGTTTTTGTGTGTCTTTGTGTGTGCGTACGTATTACGAATATTTACGTAAGCCTGTGTATATTGAAATTTAAAGTTGAAGTGAAAAACATCGCATTATAAAGCGAAAATCGTTGTGTGTAATTTTCTGTTCAGATTGCATTTGGTGATAATAGTTCACTGATTTTTCCCCCGCTTTCATCGCAGGTGTGTTGCGTATTGAACAGAATAAATATTAGAATAACCCTTGGATTGGAAATCGTTACAACGAATGTATTCGTCCTAATCTGGAAAAATAAATGTCAGCTTTAAATACAGACTAAAAGAATTTTCTGACCTTTCGACTGAATTATTATTTTTTAAAATAATAACTGAAGTACTAAAGCACAATGAGCTCAAAATGATTATGTGTGCATTTCCCTTATTCCTATTCCTGTTTCTCCAAATCAGAAGTACACCTAACACACGTTGCCTTCAATGGTCAAGCTGCAGTCATTCCATATACCATGTTGTTTGGTGCTGCTGACGTCTTTTCAAGCATGTTTAGATAATTACTGAGCATTATTGATTTATAAAGCGTCTATGAAGTGGGTGTGTTTTTATTTCATGTTTCAATAAATTTTTTATTGTTAACAGTAATTTTGTATTTATTTTTCAAGCACACTAGATTGTACTCATTGTGTTTTATACAATATGACTGATTGGAGTTTTCTTTCTTTTATTATTTTTTCTTTTCGCTATTCTTGAACATTAAAAGCCAATATTTTATTTGATTTACTTTTTTATATAATGTTTCTGGTTGTTATTTTTAATTTGCTTATTTTATTAATTATGAGGAACAAAATTCACAATTATTCTTTATACAGTGAGAGTAAAAAGATATTTTCTTTCTTTCTTTCTTCTTTCTTTCTTTTTTTTCTTTCTTTCTTTTTCTTTCTTTCTTTCGTTCTTTCTTTCTTGCTTTCTTTTTCTTTCTTTCTTTCTTTCTTTTTTCTTTCTTTCTTTTTTCTTTCTTTCTTTTTTCTTTCTTTCTTTCTTTCTTTCTTTCTTTCTTTCTTTCTTTCTTTCTTTCTTTCTTTTTAAATTTTTTCTTTCTTTCCTTTCTGCCTCTCTTTTAATATACCTTTCTTTCTTCCAAGCTGTCAGACACACACACACAAATGTTGAAATATTTTTGGATTAGTCTCTATTTATTTGAGCGCCCTTGATAAGTCAGTGTCCCTTAGATCTTAGAAAATTTCACGACTTTCAGAAACAGGAATTCTCCACCGAATAGGTGCATTGTAAATCTTGGTCTCTCTCTGTGTTCTTACCTGCCATGAAAATTGTAATCTCTAATAAATGACGATGTCCCCATGGTGATTCAGAGCACCAGTTGACATAAATGGCGAAGACGGTTGCACAAAGCAAACATAAAAGCCCAGAAGACTCCAGTATCATGATTGCGATGTGTGTTTCTTAAAAAAATATTATAAAAAGGAAATGAAATGCATTATATTTTTTAAGACACGTACAACACCTGCAAAATATTGTTGGTACTATCCAAAGCAATATGTCACTGACAGGTGTATTTGACAAACAGCATTAACCCTCTCCTATGCCACCCCTGACTTACTAAATATAAACTCTATATAATTTTTCTCGCTACTTTATATCAGCAAGGAGTTTCAATAGGTTAAATGTTACTAAAATGTATATTTACTATCATTACAATAATATCGCACGACAGCAATGCAAAATGATGGATTTGCTAAATTATACATAAAAAAAAACAAGTTATTTCTTTCTTTCTTTCTTTCTTTCTTTCTTTCTTTACCTCTAATAAAGTTCATTTTCCAAGGAGTGCAATTGGCAAGAAACCGTTCGCATTGCCTCCACAGTCCAGCATAACTCTTGTCCTCGGAAGAAGAACCGAGCTGTACCCATACAGGTGCTATAACAACGAAAGTCTCTGTAACGGTTGCCAGAAACAGTAAGAATGTACCCAATTTGTATCCGCATTGTCTACGTGCGAAAGGCCCCATTGTTATCCGCAGACAACCCGTTCGAGAAAAGTGAGGAGTACAGCAAGTCACTGCTTTGAAAGTAGTCTAGTAACACTGGTTAGTCCGCTTGGAAGACCAAGAGAGTTATATTTATGTATGTAGGCTTTATCTTGAGAGACTGATAACTTTCACGCGATTTCAACTTTCAGCACCGTTACTCACTGTCCTTATCAATCCACCGGTGTCCTGTCTTTCATTTAACTCACGCGAATTCAATTGTACGCGCTCGGCTTGAAAGTTATAGTAGTGGTGGTGGTGTGGTGGGTCTGCGTGAGCAGTGATGTGAAAGTGAGCGATGAGATAATAAATGTGAATCTGCTATTCCCTCAGTCGGTTTCAGTCTAGCGTGCCTGCCATAGTCAGGATATCGCCACACTTAGTACCGTTATAGTACATTGATTTTCAATATTCATATGGCCTCTCCATGTCCCTTCAACGCAATCAAACAAAATGTATTTCATCGGATGCTCAGCTAATAAATCTCAGACGCTTCGATGATTTAACTTCCGAATGCGAGCCAATGAATCTCAGAGGCTAGAATGATTTAACTTCCGAATGCAAGCCAATGAATCTCAGAGGCTAGAATGATTTAACTTCCGAATGCAAGCCAATGAATCTCATAGGCTAGAATGATTTAACTTCCGAATGCAAGCCAATGAATCTCAGAGGCTAGAATGATTTAACTTCCGAATGCAAGCCAATGAATCTCAGAGGCTAGAATGATTTAACTTCCGAATGCAAGCCAATGAATCTCAAACGCTTGAATGATTTAACTTCTGAACGCAAGCGAGCCTTGTGTGAACCTAAACATCAGAATCGCATGAAATTTTATGGACAGTTTCAAGCCGTACGAAAAAAATCTTTGAGCAGCGCAAGAGACAGCAGCAACAGTTGCCGATCACCACCTTTGTCAAGAAAAACAACCAGCAGAAAACGAGCCCACACAACTTCAACTTCTTCAGCTGAGCAAGTGCCAACAACTTAGTTAACGATTCGATCTCTGTCATACAAACTTGACCCATCGTCTTCTAGATCGACATCACATCCTTATGAGGCCTCAACAGTGATGTCAGGAGAAGAGAAAGATTAATCGTGGCATAAACATATAGTGAACTACTAATCATCGTCGTGAGTGACAGTAATAATTATTGTGATTTTGACTGATTTTCGATGTACGCGCTGACGTCATAACGTATCCATTGAGTGAGAAGCGACAGCCCTGAAACACATTTCTTCATTTTTCCTTCTTCATCACCATCATCATCACCTTCACCACCACCACCGCCACCATCACCACCACAATTATCATCATCATCATCATCATCACCACCAACACCACCACTACCACCATTATCATCATCATCACCACCACCACCACCGCCACCATCACCACCACCATTATCATCATCATCATCATCACCACCACCACTACCACCATCATTATCATCAATCACCATCACCAACTTCATCATCATCATCACCACCACCACCATCAATATCATCATCATCATCATCATCAACACCACCACCAAAATCAATATCATTATTGCTATTATTGTTATTGTACTTACTTTTAATGTTTGCAATACTTGTCACAAAATGGGAGGCTCGTTACAAGCCGACCCGAGCTGAAGTTAGAGATGCAAGGGGTGAAGTCTATTTTTGGCCTGCTCCGGTGCACCTCCAAGAAAAGCCCGTATGACATATGCCAGTACTACGTCGCGTCAGGTTGTTACATAGACACACATGACATACACCATTGATGTTTGGGTGGGGCCCAGTTTATTTATGTCATGCCAAGGAACGTTTTATTGGCGGTGTGTGTTGTGAGTGAGTATCATGAATGTGAATAAATGGACGAACAGACGAACGGTGCAAAACACTAGTACAAATTCTTTCGTTCCTCTCAAAAAAAATAAGAATAACAAGAGAGTTGAAAGATGGTTAAATTAGGATATTTATTTCCCGATTTAAAAGGGACACTACTCTTTCGCACAGTGATTAATCATTCATTCAACTTTCCAATGTCATACACTCTGTGGGAAATAAGGGGGGATGAAAATGATGAAATTCAAAATATAAAATAAAGATTAATTACACAATTCTTATGCGGCAAATGGGGCCGCTTTAACAATAGTTCACATATAAAATAAGCATTACTTTTAACATTAAAGTTCGTATTTCACAAATGATATAATAGTGTTCATTTTCTTAGAGTCCTAGAGTTAAGTATGTGCGCATTAGCCATGCTAATTATTACTCACTATTAATGTCAGAGTTCCAAGGAGATGACGTAATCTCACACGTCACTTATAAGGGGCACTTCAAAGTGAAGACAGACGCAATTGCGGCGTCGCATCACAGGTGAAGATTCTGCAGAATCTAGGCACCACTTTCAGATTATCACTGCAGAGAAATCTGATATTTAGCTGACTGTTGTCAGCCTCGATAACTGTCGTTGTTTCTTGGTTGTCGTGGAAACGGACACCCCAACGACGTTTAGCATTATCGGATGAAGTCGTCCAGTGGGATGTGTCGTCGCATTACATTGAGTGTAGAAATCCGGATATCTGTAAGACTATCTCGGTGCTAGCCTCTCAATAGCGGAATAGATTGTCAAACCAAACTCAGACAGGGGGGAAGAACAAATTGGTCCCTAGTGTCGTTAACTGCATACAATCAGCGTCGCATACATCGGTTTTTCTTGACAGTGAACTTTCCACTTTGCCAAAAATTATACTGAAGTAATTTTGCCTCGTTACTCAGTATATGGCATCAGACAGATGGAAAACGGATGGAAAGAGATTTTTGCAGCTTTCCTTTATGAAATCTCTGTACATGAGATAATTCATACGTGAAGTTAGACTGGCTTCAGACGAATCGACGTTTTCAACATTGACAGTAAAATCTTCCTTTTGCCTCTTATATAGCTTCACTGAAGGTTTCCAGAAACTTCCAGAAGCTATGCCGTGTGACTCGATTTTGCCCTCGGATATTTAGTTCTGTTCGTGCTGCACGTTTTACTGTGGTCAATTCTAATGCGCACTGGCCTTTTCTCTCGTAAACAACATGTGACCAGTAATGCGTAATTGTCCTAATTGTTCAATATACATATCTTTCACAAACTAATATATATATATTCAATATGATATAATAACACACACTGTGTCACGAACGTCTGTCTACTAAAGAGATCTTAGGTGACCGTTACTGGAAGTTACATGCTACATAACTCGGGTTACTTCAACTAGTTTTGTTAGCGGTTTTTTAAAATGAAATAAAATATAATTTCTGTTCATCGTTCCCTGTGACACTTGTGTAGAATTTATCATTATTGATAGCATTTTGGGTTTCATATATTAAAGGTCGTTACAACACTCAACCCTTCCCCCTACCCATCACACACACACTCAGTTTGTGCAGTTCACTTTTTGCAATTTAATTTATACAATAAGAAGAATTATATTGTCCATATTGTTTTTAAAAGTATATACATCAACACGAACACACACACACACACACACACACACACGTGTACGCACACGCAACTTAGAGGGAGATATACCAATAGATACAGATACGTATATGGACGAATGCTTGCACCAGGAGTTTTACTGATGAGTGAAACACCGTCATAAATATCGTCACTCAAACGTTTGAAAGTAAAAGTTTATGATATGTATTCTTCAAAACGGAAGCTAAGCAAATTCACACTCACACCCACAATCTCTCTCTCTCTCTCTCTCTCTCTCTCTCTCTCTCTCACTTATACACACCTATAAATTATGCGAAAGCTCTTCACTATAGTAATTGATACATTATAAGTGAAGTAAAGGGAAATAATATTTTCAGTGCACTTTTTGCAGTGCCTACAAGCTCATAGGACTTCAGAGGAAATATCAGTATTTCATTCAGTAATTCATATCAGCTTGACATAATTCACTTCACCCTGAATATTTATTTAAATAACTTCTACTGTTTGTCGTTATTATTTATGTACGTCCTTGACACTATTGCGGATAGGCATACTGGAGGGCATATAGGCATATAAATAATATAATGTATTATTATTATTATGAGTATGTGTATTTTGTGATTATTTTAATATCTAATAAATATTTCTTGTGCTCTGTGTTATAACTGAATGATTTCAATGAAGGGAGTGCAGTCCATTTTAATGCAGCTCTATTCTAACTGATGTTAAGTTTGACAACATCTATTTGCATCCCTTCCAATTAAAGTTAGACTGGTGAGGTGATACCAACCCAACCTTACACTAAAACTTGCAAATATGTGTGGAAGGGTGGATGTACGTGTACAGAGCAGTGTGTGTGTAGCGCTTGTTTTGCCGGGCAGCGAAGTAGGTCATCGGCCGCTTGTTTGAATCACGCGGCGCGGTCTGCTATATAGGAATGTGTGGCTGTGCCATTCGGTACACGTTTGACCGCCTTTATTATATTATTCATTTATTAAGTAAAGTTGATGTTTAGAGATTCTAATAGTTAGTGGGAGGTAGTTTATATTTATATAATTTTGTAAGTTAGTTTATATTGTTTTCTTAGTGTATTTTATGATTTATGTGTGTGTACATGGTTTTCTCCTGGCACATGAATATAGTTAATTATTTTATTTGATAATTTAGTTTGTGAATTATATGGTAAGGAAGTATTGTATTTAGAGAGTATTTAATGTAGTATTTTTTGATAGTTAAAGTATTATATAACTCTAGGTAGTTTAGAAGGAATTCATGTTAGAACGAAAGTAGGTTAGCACAGAAGAGCCCGTTTTAGCATTAGTTTTAGTACAGTTCCAGAATTGTTTAGTGGAGTCCCCTTTGCCGCCCGGACTTTTTAGATATATTGTGTGAGATAGTGTGCGAGAGGGTGGGTCAGCGTTCGTCTTGGTTCGTCTTGGAGCGGTCGTCTTGGTTCGTCTTTGTTCGTCAGGGTTCGTCTTTAGTCGTCTTTGGTCAAGAGAGGAGCGTGGTTGGCGGTGTGTCGCCGAAATAAAGATCATGAAAATGTAAAAACGTGTTGCATGTTCTGCCTCTCCTGCTGTGGTTGCCGTATCGTCCCATTGCATCTTCATCGTTTCATCATCGCCTCGCACCCTGGGGTGATCCATAACAACAACATAACACCTCACCCCATCACATATGTTACTTACCAAAATACATTTAATTGAAAGGTTACACTAATGACTACTAATCTCTTTTACCTGGAGTTAACTCTCTTCTCCACAGGAGTTTCAATAAAGTGCCTTTTTTTTTTTAAAGCATGCGTCATTTTGCTCTACATTGCGCAATTCAGTTATCGAAGTACGCCCATACACACCCTTTATTTTTCATCTTGGATAATGGGACATATCACCCTCGATAAAAAAGGTTATCATACTCTTAACTATTTCAGAGCTTCAATCTTTAATTACAAATTGAAAATAAAACTCACCCTAGTGCATGTCATTTACCATTAGCAATAAGCCTGCATATATCAATCCTTCACTCTTGAGATATTTCCCCACTTTTCCTACGTAATTAACGACTGGAAATTGTTTTTTTTACCACAAAATCTATTTATGTCCTTCACTACTGGATGAAGCTCTTGGTAAAAACAATAGTTCTTGCTCAGAAAACACTTACCTACACCCTCTATCAAGGGCCGTTTGCATCTATTGGGATTTCATTTCTTATTAATTATTATAAGTCCTTGCCGGGAGATTATTACTAACCCTGCCCCAGGACCCTGGCGCAAAAGGATTCTACGATATAAAATTAATTGTTATATTTTAATAATGATATCTAAAATCCCCGAGTTATTGACTAGTAGGGTGGGAGAGGATGTCCTATTCCTATGTTATCTATGACTCACTTGTGGATCAGCCACCATCCTCCAACAAAACAAGGAAGATGTAAATCCAATATTGTGCAACACAAAGAAGTGTGAATCTGTGACACAAAAATGCAAATAAATGTAACTAAATAATTAAATATTTTCTTCTTAAATATTTTGTATTAATTCTAATCAAACAAAATTTGTTACATAGAATTTGTAAACAAAGTAATCCCTAAAACAATTTGAAAAGAAGAACTGCCTGTGCTGTGACTGGTGATTATATAATTGAAATGTAAGGAATGTCATGGCCAAACACTTGAACCATGCAACAATAGAGACTAAATGCCATCGGGCATGATATGCTATTGCATAACTAGGATTAAAAATACTCGCATAGCTGACCTACATCTGAGTCATAGTCCATTGCTAACTGATTGTGTCTAATGAATCTATTGTAACAAACACGAAAGATTTGATTCCTTTTGCAAGCACGAAATTCTGCGACTTGAGTTGAACTAAAATAACTAATCTTGCCAGAGAGCTGACGCTATGACGTCACTGAGAATGCCTTGCATTTCTTAACTTTCCAGCACAATGGACTGGTAGTATCTAAATATGGCTGCGCCCTGATGCTTTACTACGTACCATTACTATGTCCCGAGTTTTCTGGTTTGGTGAAAAAGACAAGAATTTATGTCTCGAATAGTCATAAGATTATTATGAAAAACTAAACTCTTGTTGATAGAATGTTCGTGTAATTTTACTATAATTTATTTATTAAGTATTGTAAATTCATTTGTATTTTTCACATCATCTTGATGATGAGATGAATTGTAAACATAATTTTCTATAACGTTTTAAGCCTATTAAGTTAATAAGACAATTGTATATCTTTGTTCAATAATTGAATGTAAAGATATCTGTTAACGTTATAAGAAAGACAGCAACAGAATAGATTTAAGAAACATTGCTAGGAGAGAGCTGACACATGCATTTGTCTATTGTGCAATGCTTCAAAACAGTTGCCAGTTCTGAGTTCTCTGTTGGCAAACCAGTTTGCAGTTTGTCAGCTTACAGTAGGCAGTGGCAGTTGTGAGTTGTGAACACTCAGCTGTGAAGTCTGTGACCAGTGAGATCTCTGTTACCAACTTGCTGGTGACAAGTTCTACTACAACTAGTTGGGAACCAATCTATCGTAGTCTATGTTGGAAGCTGCAGTGTACGTGTAATTGATGTCTGCACTTCAATAGCCTTTCAGTCTTAATGAGAGGAGAGCAATCAGAGGATGCTGCTGATGTAACCGGTTGTTTATCTGCAATTCCTGAATTATTCCAGTGATGGGATAATTGTGACTGTGTACTGAACTTGAGACAGTAAGGACTGCATGATTCATACATTTGGTTCAGTCTTTCTGTGCATTGATAATGAACTAAGTAGCTGCCAATCTGCATCTGTAATCACTATACAACCTGGCTGCTTCAGTGATGAGACCACACCGATGAGGAAATGAACACTTAACAATCAGGTGAATGAGTGTCCAGCTCTCAAATCAGTGTTGTAATGTTTTCTCTGATTCTATTTTTTCTATTTCTAATAATTGTTTATTTAAACATATTGGTAGAGATTTATCTCATTAGGACTTTGATGAAAGACTTGTGAAAAGACATTGAATAATTTAGAATCTTATGAACTTGAATTCAAATGACATTTTCTTAATAGAAGATTTAAATTGTTAATTATCAAAACTTAATGTGTAATTTCATGATTTGCTTGTAGATATTGTATATGTTACATGTCCAGTTTTTATTTAGAGATCCTGCTTAGGAATTTTACAGAACCTTAATTTAATTAGATAAATTAATCTCTCCTCTTTCCCTAAACAGACTGGTTGCTCAAATTTATCTTTCGTCTCATTATGAAAATGCACCTTTGTAGTACAGACAAACATATTCACGAACAGACAAACTTGTGTACAATAGCCGGCTTGGAAACCGTTAAAAACTCTCTTAAATCTTTATGCATTCAGAATGTTACATTTAACTCAGTCGATCCCCCATCCAAACCAAGATTGGTCTATATACATAAAAATCACTACGAAAGAGGTATTAACAATAAAAGAATTTAATAGTTAAGGTTTAACAATAACAATCAATTACGAAGACACAGCTTCAGATCTAAACTAAGGCAAGTTCGAAGTGCTTATGAAAGTTAATGTTACGAGAAATTGTTTTGTCCAAAACATTCCTTTTGATTCAGAGTCCAGATCAGTTACTTATCTGTCTCAATAGTCTTGATAAATGCGTGGTCTAAGGTCAGTTCGATCCTTCCACATATCAAGCGATACTTGCGTCGTACTCATCAGTAGTTTTCCTGTAACTCGTCCTCACTCGACAGTTACGCTAGAGATGTGCTAGACGTGACATCATCAACAGTGGCGGCATGGAATTTATAATGTCGTCCGACCAAGGTTGAACAAAGGAATCATACGTAGAAACATAGATTAGGAAGAAAGGAAGAAGAACCCGCTCTGAAATTGCAATTAATTTCTATGAGCGATTTGCGTTTACATTCGCAAATTCCGAAGCACGTGATGATAACAGTGCACATAGTTTAAATCTTCAACTATCGTGTCTTTTACAATATATTTATATTCATAAAAGATACAATATAATTCACATGTGTGTTATTTTTAACATTACATGAACGTATGAATTTCCAAACATTTACTTCATTAAAAATAAAATTCATACAAGAAGAATAAAATATAATCCAAATTAGGCATGAGCGCTTTACAATTTAACAATAAAATTACACACAAGAAAGTCATTTGAATTACATAGAGATTCGCAACCTACACAGACGTTCGTGGCACAAGAGAATTAAAGTTTATACAAAATAAAAGATAAAAGGTTACAGTTAATTTATACACAATGAACTTTTAGGCTTTTTTTAGTCATTCTTATCGAATCACGTGTGTTCGGAAGAGAATTATAATAATTCGCACAATTACATACATAAATTCATATACAAAAATACAAATAGTAAAATGCAATAATATTGTAAGAAGTAGACGTGTTACCTTCTTAAGTAGACTTTACATAAGAGCAACGGGTTCCATGTGTGTTCCTTACGACTCAGCAAAATATTCGGCGACTAAGATGTGTGTGTCCGGCCGGTCTTGTGTGCGAGTGAAGTATATTATCGCATCAAGAGTATTTATTGAAGTGCATGAATGCACCACGTGACTAGATCACGAGGTATGCTTGTTGATTCAAACTTTCTCAACTATCGTCTAAAGTTGCATAACATAGGTTGAACTCTCTGTTGTTTCCTCGGCGGGAAAGATTCTAACAAAGGAATTCAATTCGAATATGATTTCGAATTTCTTGGATATGGGTCAGGAGTTCGTGACACAGAATTCGGTAAGAATCTGTCACAGTATAAATGATTTTGTTGATTATTTTGTTATGTATAGTTAATAAAATTGCTGATTTTTCTTTCCCACTTTGACAAGGAAGTATGCAGGTTTAAAGGGTGGGGGCAGCCAAACATATTCAATCTTAATAAGACAGTCGCACATACTTTGGGGAAAGACTCCCTTCAAACTGGTGATAGGGAAGTGTGAAGGGTGAGAGTTGGAAATGCTATAATGCCTAGCTTAATATTAACTAGCAGGATTGTATTTCACACTGGAAGAGTAACACCTAGAAAAGGAGAACAATTTAGTAATTGCTGATTGTAGGGCTTGATTAGTGTCCCTGACTGCAAAAGACGAAGACCCTGTCGATTAGTGAATTACTATATTAATAAAAGATAATTAATTATTAATTGCACAATAATCATATCAAACGAACACGTCATGACAAACATGAAGTGAACTTGCGCAATAATCATATCAAACGAACACGTCACGACAAACATGAAGTGAACTTGCACAATAATCATATCAAACGAACACGTCATGACAAACATGAAGTGAACTTGCACAATAATCATATCAAACGAACACGTCATGACAAACATGAAGTGAACTCGCGTGACAGAAAGCAGAACGAGAATATTTCAAATTTTATATTATTTAATGAAACACAAAAAGAATAGAATAATTATTAAAAAATAAAATGATGAATTAGTTATAAGTGTACATTTCCAATAATAAACAGTAATCAAATCTATTCGCCTTATTCAGAGTTGTAGAGTTAATTTGAGTTCCAATATTGGTGAAGGCACAGTTTTCTTTAATCATGCAAACTAAGCTTGTAGACAGTAAAGAGTGTGAAACAAATTTTAAGACTAGGTTACTAGCATGTAATAGAAACAACATCACAAAAAGGCTTCATTCATTCATCCAGCTTCCAGTCGTTGTCATAAATATTAGAAATGACATATACATTAATCATTAGTATACTCTAATACAGCGCGGAATTCTCATTGTTACCTGTGCAAAAGACACATAACTTTCTTATGTCAAAGGACACACGAATTATAAACAAGTAACATAAACATAAACGTTTGGCAACAAAATTCTTGTTAACTTCTCGTTATCACGCCTTTTGGTCAGCAAATGCTGGGATGACAGCAATTCTAAAGTGTGTTATTCTCAAACCATTTTCTTTTATCATTGTAGCCAAAGTTGTGCAGCAAATCTGTTACCATTATTTCTATATCTGATGAGGTTAGATTAACTTATACTATAGTATGTCATGTAATCTGTGACGTCCTGCAAATGCAGATCATCCAGGATCTAAGAGAACCGTTGTGACATAATAATAGCAGACAATAGGACTTGTTTACACACACCACATAAGAATTGCAACAGGTATTTTAAAAGCAAGAGGCAACTCTAAAATAAAAAGAATATAATCTCCCTTGCTATGATAAATTAACCCCTAAATCACAGACATTGGATCAAAGGCGTAATCTCAGAGTTAAAGACTACTGAAATGGAATCAAGCCCAACATAGTTTGTGAATGACATTTGCCCCGTTACTAAGATGCACAATCCCAAGCCCTTGGGGTAAAACAAGCAGAAGTGACATCACGAATGGGAGTCAAAAGAGCTGTGTCACAGTCTGATAAAAATGTCATGACTTCTTGACCCACTTGTTTGTTTTTCAAATATTGAGATTTGAAACTCCTTTGTTTAAAGTTCTCCCATGATACTTCAGTATCGAGAAGCTTCTAGCAAAGAGGTCAGGAACGTTATGTAACTCTTAGGCCATTGTCTAGATTCTCGAACCAACCACATACTACGTGACCAGTCACGTGATGCACCTTATGATTTTTAATAAATATGGTGAGCGCGCTTGTATTACTCACTCCGAACCAGAAGCTTCGAGCCGTCGCTTATTTCGTTGAGTCACATAGGACAGCCGACGCGATTGCTGAGATAACACTTCGATTTCTCACTAAAGGTATTGAATTTATTTAATTGTATTTTGCATTGTTGAACACGTATGTAAATTTTGTGCTATGCATTGCTACTGTAGCCTAAGCACGGTTCGTTGATAAATGACTAAAACCTATAAGTTATTGTATATAAATTCATTGTAACTCTTTTTCATTGTAACTTTAATTTATATAATTGTAAATTCACTAGAGCCAGGAGCGCTGTGCCCAACATGAATTTCCTTGTGTAATTCGAATTATTGCTTGTAATTTTAAAATAAATTGTAAAGCGCTTTGCTTAATTTGAATTGTCCTTTGTATGAACTCTAAAGTTTAACGTTGTAAATATTTAGTAATTCATACGTCATGCTTGTTAAACGTAACATGCGTGAGATTCTATTTCTAATCTAATTGTAAATGACGCCAGTCAAAATTCTAAACTCGAAGCATTTAAAAGCTAATCGTGCTTAGGTTGGCGAACTTTAAACTACAGAACGACTATAGAGATGTTCTTGTCTCTAGGTCGGCAACCAGGCTCATGCCTATACCTATGTCTATGATTCCTATCTTGGGATCCACACATTGCCAGGTTCAAACTCTTGGAGATTGAGTTTTGATTCCGCTATAGTCCTACGACCATTGTGAGGCATCGTTGACGAGCAGGTCTGCATGTCTGATTTCTACACTCACAGTTCCGTGGACTAACTGAGAGACAGTTTTTCCATTGTTATGCTGTGTGCGCATTTCTACTGACGGGCAAGAAGTGAGGTAGAACCGGTCTGGACTGGATCTTGAACCTACATGTGGCAACCATCGCAAGATAAGTTACCATACTGGTGATAAAAATCATTGGAACTATTGTGGCATATACTCGTAACGATTAAGCACGTTACTTTTCGAGCTCTTAGAATTAGACTTTCGTGCTCGTATATTGAGTAATTTGTTAATTGTTAAAGTTATTAAATCTTATTTTAAATTGTTTATTCTTCTTCGTAGTACATTCTTATGCATATTAGACCTAATGTTAATTCATGGTTTTGGATGGGGGCGAATGAGCAGAATGACGTAACGAATGCATATTAATTTAGAAGAATTTAACGACTCCAAGCCAACCTTTGTACGCAATTTGTCAGTTCGTAAATCTGTAGTCTGCACTACAAGACACATTTTTAAGCTAGTCGAATGATAAGTTGGGCAGCCAGTCTGTTTAGGACAGAGAGAAGGAATTAATCTAATCTATTATATTTAAAGTCCTTAGAAATCCTAGGCAGGGTCTATAAAGAAATACTGGAAACGTAACAAGCTGACAATGAAATTTTCTCTGGTACACAGTAACACTTTGATCCAGTTCATGCTGGTGACAGCGAAAGTGCATCTGATAGTAGTTCACATAACATTCCTAATGATGTTGAGGAAACAATGACTGATGAAGACAGTGTTTGGTTAGTTAGTTATCTGATAATATATAGTAAACTTACTACATTTCTCATATATATAAGTTATGTTATGAATAGTATTAAAAGTAATGCTAGAGTATATAAAGTAAAATATTATGATGCAATTAATGCACAAGCAACCACTAATTCAATAAAATGCATTCACACAAATACAGATTAAAAGACGATGATAGAAGTTTGATAAATAAATATTTAATATATGAAGCCTCTTTAGTAGACTTTTTCTTACTAAATCATATATTGCAAAGTAATTAAACAACAGTTGATTATTTGATTTTTAATTAATCATACTAATAATCATGTTAACAATACATATCAAGTTGGAGCTGCAAGAAGTAGTTATTTTAATTATTCATTACTATTTTTAGGTACTTACCAACTAATATTCATTATAAATTTACCAAGAGTGCTTTTAATTAATTATACTAATAGTCATATTAACAACAGATATCAATTTGAAACTGTAAGAAATATCTATTTCAATAATTCATTACAAGTACAATTGCTTTTAGGCACCTACCAGCTAATATTCATTATAAATTTACCAAGAGTGTTTTTAATTATTGCATGAATATAAGAATAAGTGACAAATAAAAATAGGAGTAGAAGTGTTTTTCACACATATTTTATAAAGATTTTCAAGACATGATGTACTGTCATAATTAATTAACTGAAAATTACAAGTTTATTAAAAATATAACTATTTGTGAAACTAAAAACTGAAGACTGGTTATGTTGCATAAAGACAATGGGTATAAGCATCCGGACAAACTAGCTTAACGGTGAGAAAGACGTTAATTAAAAGTGATTGAGATTAATGTTTAGTCAGCATATTAAAGGTTACACCAGAACAGACACAGCAATGGATGCTGAAGCATGGCCATCCGAACAATAACTGTAAAAAGATTCAACCTAATTAAACAATACAGAGGTCAGTATGATTAAAACATTTAGAAAATTCAGAGGTATACCAATGGATGACCTTGGCAGACATGGAAAGCTGTCAGTGTCATATTAGAGAGTAGTTGACGATAGCAGAATACCATTGGTCAGTTAGAGACCGGAGCCAAGCAGCAAGTACAGAAAATCGAAATATCAGTCTGCTAATTTTGAAAGTAGTACCAGAAGTCTGAATTATACTGACATCCTACAAGACTACGGAGATCGACTAACAAATGAGAAGATAACCAAGACTAGAAAACATTTTAGGAGGCAGACTAGAGAAGAGATAATATAACCGAGACTAGAAAACATTTTAGGAGATAGACTAGAGAAGAGAGATGATAATAATAATAAACAGCCAATAACCAAACCAAGCAATAACTGTTTTAGGTATCTAGCTTACTAGGTTGTAACAAATGAACTCTTCACTATTTGACCAATTAAGGCACAAACAATTTACATACAAGTATACTAAACGAATTACTAAATTAAATTTATATTTAATTATAAGATATATTTTTTCTTTCTCATCGATATGTTGTCATTCGCTAATGACTAAAACAATTCCTTCAAGCTCACAGCCAGGCCTTCAAGCTCACAGCCAGGCCTTCAAGCTCACAGCCAGGCCTTCAAGTTCACAGCCAGGCCTTCAAGCTCACAGCCAGGCCTTCAAGCTCACAGCCAGGCATTCAAGCTCACAGCCAGAGCTGCACCTTCTGATAAACGTTCATGTATTGTATACGAAGCAAATAACACTGCTCGTAATGAAGAAAAGAAGGGAAATAATCCATGTAATGCATTTACAATACGTCTAATAGGGTCGTTGTCAGGAGATGTAAAGATGACACTATAAACGATTGTTTTTAGACAGTACAGGCAGAGTGACTATGACAGAATGACAGAATTCGCAATATCTTTTTAGAGCCCACTATTAAACAAATAAAAGAAATAAGTATTGCAAGAATATACTTCCGCATCGTCTGCAGGTAATTTATTGCAACTGCACTTTCAATGATTACATCGCGTTTGTCGTCTCGAAAATTACTGGAATGACCAGGAAGGCCCCCCCCCCCCCGATTATGATTTACAGCAAATCTTTATATCGACTCATAATGAACGTTGGCTGGTTGTTTTATTTTTCCTTTGTTTTTTTGTTTTTTTTTGTTTTTGTTTCTTTAATTCTTCTTTCTTAATCCTAGCAAATTTGATTTTGGCAAAGATGTTACTGAGAAAATGCATTTGTTTGAACAATCGAGTGTTTTATTATAAAAATATTTAGTCAAACCTTCCTGGAAACCTGTTATTACTAGTACCATATGTGCTGCTAAACTAATATTCGGGTGCATTTTATTCTCCTTTACAACTGTTCGTATTGCACTATTTTGTTGTCTTTTTGTTTTAGTAACAGTTGAAATGTGAATATTTACATCACTATAGATTCACCAGATTGGGATGAAATCACCATTGAGAGCCTGGACTATGAGCTAGGAAGTAAAAGATTATAAAACAATAAGTTAATTGATAAAAATATATTTGGAAACCACAAAAACAATCATCAGGACAATTTGTGAACATGTGTTAGAGGAGGACAAGCATCATCTGGCTATAAAAGTCAAAATGGCTGCACGGAATGAGAACTACACACCATTGACAAAAGTATTATATGCTCAAGTACCTAAGTAAACAACATTAAAAAGAAATACAAGCATCCGGGAACTTTCTAATGACGGTAATCACTGTGAACACCAGGTGTCTAGAAAGGTCAAGTTGATTTCTTTCTGCACGTAGACGATTGCAATGGCTGCAAGTGGGAAGATCTGTTTTCGAGAGGCATACAACTGTCCATTCACAGTCACCTAAAAGAAAGATGACCACCCAGAAATGAATAGGAGGAATATGTTGCAATGTAGACATCAAGACAAGAAAAATCGAACTAACTGTCATTTCTAAAGTTAAAATATCTACATGCCTGGTTTGTCCGATAAACAGAAATCTTGATTTTGTGCTGTGCCAGTCTCTCCTGCAACCAGGTTATTAATATTTTGCCCGGTCTCATTTCAATAAATATTAAAATAATAAAAAATATTGATTCTAGATGTGTAAGGAGTATTGGCATAAAATATACAATTGACGTATGCAGGTTTAACTAAATCATCCAAGTAACAAGGGAAGACAGACCAGATGATGTTTCAGCTAAGATACAGTGTAGGGCAAATGGAAGCTAAGTAAAGTATATTATTTAATATGTAAATTTGGCCTTGATACAGTAGTGGGTCAAACCCAAGTATCAATGGAAAAACGGAAGTGAGACTAAAGATCTTTACCCGAGGCGGGATTAGTGTAGCGTGTTTCCGTTCATGAATGAGTAGGCAAGGGAGAATACCTATACCTATTGATTTTGTGTAGGATATTAAGTCGAATATCATGCTAGGTATAGTTTAATCTATGTTTCTTTTTCAGTTTAGTGGAATTGTGATCAGAGGGATTTTTCCTTGACACCAAACCACCACTATCAATTTAATTGTAGCAAATGCTTATTATTGCATTGTTATTTGCAAGGTGTTTCCCACATGAAGTTCTGTTACGTTCCGTTTGGTTGGAATTGATGTTGCTGGATCTGGCATAGTGTCTAAGTATTTTCTTAGCTGGGTTGTGGCAAAGATTCATGATGTGAATCATCGTCAAGAGCAGTGACACATCGTGATGTAAGCTGCTCACCATGTGATTGTAGCAGCTTAAAGGAAAGGAAGATCGATATATGGTGAAACAAGAAAAGTGCACTGTAGACATTTGTAATGCGAGTGAATACTCTCGTTACAAGGAACAAGAAAAGTGCACTATAAACATTAGTAATCCGAGTGAGTACTCTCGTTACCAGAAACAAGAAAAGTGCACTGTAAACATTTGTAATCCGAGTGAGTACTCTCGTTACCAGAAGCAAGAAAAGTGCACTGTAAACATTTGTAATGCGAGTGAATACTCTCGTTACCAGAAGCAAGAAAAGTGCACTATAATTAATCCGAGTGAGTACTCTCGTTACCAGAAGCAAGAAACGTGCACTATGAACATTTGTAATGCGAGTGAATACTCTCGTTACCAGAAAAAGAAAAGTGCACTATAAACATTTGTAATCCGAGTGAATACTCTCGCTACTGGAAGCTCTTGTAAGAAACGTTGAGTTAAGAAGAATAAAAAAGAATCTGAGAGAAAACTGTAAAAGAAGTATGAACTTTCCTTTGGGAAATTATTAGGAGATACGAAGATGAACTTTAGGGCAGGTTAGATCTATCTGAGGTTAATAATTGGAAATTGTAATTGCAAATTGAGATCGGATTGTTTCTATATTTTAAATAATTTTTTAATAAAAATTCTTTGTTAAATTTTCATCCATCTTTGTGTCATTCCTTATCATCTTCACTCTGTGTAAAAGTCGTAATTGCACTGTTTGTGCCATCTACGTTGTTGTTACATATGTAGTGACATTGCTTAGGGCTCGTCGAGCACCGGAATTGTGACCTGAATTAGTTGTGATGTCCTAGATTACTTATTAATTTATGGCTGACCAAACATGCTACTTAATAATTAGTTTACAAAACAATTTTTCTAACAAGAAAATCTAAACATAAAAGTGCAAATAATACTTAACATTAAAACCTTCTTTTCCACTTCCACTCTATACTAATAGGCTGTATGCAGTGCTGTCGGTTTCTTTCGCATAATGTAACTCAATTAATATTTCTTGGACTGACTGACACAAACAGGCATGCTATGACAAAAATAATTATAAAATATTCATAAATATTTTGCATTGCTATTGTTCCCTAATGTAAATAAAACATGTTTTTCATGAATGATTGATGTCCAATATGAGGGAAATGATTTATTATACTATATTTTAGTTATATATCTGATTTGATCATTTTCTCTGGCAATCAACCACTTCCCACCACCACCAACTATGAAGAAATTTCTAATTGTATGAAAAAATAAAATATAAATTAGTTAGCAAATATATAAAATATATTACTTATTATATACGTTTTAAAATATTGCAATTGAATTTCCTTTAAACTAGGAGATTCAGGTTGAAAACAATAAAGGCTGCCTCTTTCCTGTAAAATATAATCAGGAAACAAATACTAAGTTTCCAGTTTATTGATATCTAACTCCATTCTTTCTTAAATTCAAGTCTCAACTTACAGTTTTTTTCAACAGTATTTATTAGTCTGATACATGCGTACAGAATAATAAGTACAACATATCAATTTTATGAACGTATTCACTAGAAACAATGTAAAGTGTTTAACATACTACATACAAGTATCTTAGTTCACAATTTGTAGAAAAATTAGTCTACTCACATAATACATCTCTACGTAAAACACAACTATAACACATCATTAGCAAAATGCACGAAATATTTCTAAGTTCATTCTCTCTCAGTCAGTCAGTCAGTTAACTCACCATTTAAGCTAACGGCCATCTTTCATGACGGGACTTCTTGCCACACCAAATTCAATAGAATTCTTTACAGCATGGAAACCTTTGATCTCAGCCCATTGGCTGGTCCCATTCTTGTAAATCTCAACCATTGGATAATAAAAACTACTCATCCCCTAAAACTGGTTTAGATTACAAATAATCAAGTCTAGCACATTCTTTACCTGATTGTTTACTTCCAACTCTGACACTTAAAAATATCAGCACAAGGAATGTCCAAGGTCGGGTCACTTTGACATTTAACAATTTATATAACAGTGAAGTTTAGAAATAGTGATAGAGAATTTACTCCAGCACAAGGAATGCCCAAGGTCGGGTCTCTTTGACATTTAACAATTTATGTAACAGTTAAGTTTAGAAATAGGGACAGACAAATTTATTCCAGCACAAACAATGACCAAGGGCGGGTCACTTTGACATTTAACAATTTATACAACAGTTAAATTTAGAATAGGTAAAGACACATTTACTCCAGCACAAGCAATGCACAAGGTCGGGTCACTTTGACATTTAACAATTTGTATAACAGCTAAGTTTAGAAATAGGGATAGACAAATTTATTCCAGCACAACGTATCTATGAAAAGTGTACCTAACCTGGAACACATTTCCTCTGAGTGTGATCTTCATCTGGAATGGCTGACCCATGACAAAAGGAAAAAAATGTATTTGAAGTTCGGAGAGCCAACTATTATTGATTTTTTGGTTAATCACCGTGACGGGCGTGGTCCTGGTTGCAGTTTGAAACCGAAGGTCTATGTGCAGTGGAACATCAGAAGTAACACTTCCAATGTTTATCGAAATTGATTGACTGAAAGAAAAACAAAAACACATCACATAAGTAAAACATTGGAAAGTGTATGATTTAAAAAATCATACATTCATTTGCTTATAATTTATTAATTTGTTTATTCATTTATGCTTACAGTTAAAGCCTCCATTCTCTACATGGCATGTCTAGACATCCCATTACAGTATTCAGTAATGTACTGAACATTGTATTCTATATCCATTATCATTATGTATTTTCTTTCTTTCTGTTAATGTTTCTGAAAAATTTAAGATATGTACCGCAATCATTCTTAATAGTTATTATCATTTAGTTTCTCTTTCTCCATGTTAAATATGAAATATCTCGTATTTCATTTCAGTTACTCTTCAAATGAAATGTGCGCGTGTGTGATCAGTTGCATCAGATTCAAGTGTTCCACGTCTACTATTTTTTTGTGTGTCAGATTCACATGGGAAAGTGGTGATGATGTATCGACACTTTAGTGTTGTGATAGTATAGCAATGGGTAAACTAAAACTGAGAGAAGTATAAAATATGTTGAATTTTTCAAAGAGATTCGTTATCGTCACACTGTTATGCATTGCCCTAAATTCTCTAGGTCAAGCCATTCATAAAACAAGATTAGGGTAGAAAATTAAATCAGGACAAATAAGAAATTCACAGTATATGGACGATCTAAAGCTGTATGGTAAAAATGAACATAACATCAATTTGCTGATCAATACTGTCAAGATGTGTAATGAGGAAATTATTCGACCTTTAGAAATGTGGCAGAATTATCGTCCAGAAAGACAGGACAAAAACAACAGAAGGTATACAATTCGACCTCGGAAAAACCAAAGTTGTTTCAATGGGAAACGGATATAAATACCTGGCACTGTAACATCAAAACAAATACGCAAAGTGAAGCAAATTCTAAAGCTCAAAGAGAGTATGAAAAGCCAGTTAGACTAGTTCTGAAGTCCAAGCTAAATGGGGCTAACAAAATACAAGCCTTTCATGTATATTCAATACGGTAATTAGCTACACTTGATGCATCATAGATTAGACAACAAATGAAATAAATGAACTAGAAGAAAAACAAGAAAACTGCTCGCAATACATAAAGCCATACTTCCAAAAACAGACATAGACATGTGTAGTGTATTGGGCGCAATGAAATATATTGCCTGCCCGCGCGCGCAACGTTTACAAGTTTGTAACTGTAATTATGATGTATTTTTCTGTAATGTTGCGGTAATTCATATTGGGAAGCAAGGGGACAATTTTATAAAGAGTACCAAGACTTTCGAGAAAGTAATTAAAGTAATTATTAACCAAAGTGTATACTTGCAGCACTATATATGTAGTCTGTTAGGATGTTACGCTTTTAAACATGAATAAGTATAAATCACTCCAAATATTAAACTAATGTTGTAAAAGTTTGCTCTTGCAGTACATTGATGTATTTTATGAAGAGGCTAAAATAAATTAATGTGACATGCCATGTCTGAGGATTCAATAACCTATTTAACACAATGATTGCTGGATATGAATGTGTAGTGTGTGACAGATATTATTAGTGTCTGGAGCATTATTAACTGTCATACTAATGAACTGTGAATTAATTTTAGAAATATATATTATTGTGCTGTGCATTACTATGTATAACATTTTATTAGTAAGAGCTAGAAGCTTATTTTGAATTTCTATACTTGTGTTAAATTAGTTCTAAAGGGCCCAAACGCTATTATGTTCCACGAATTTCTAGTTAAAGAGCATGGACATTTTGTGTTACCTAGGAGATGATTGAGAAGTGTAGGTCGTCAGTGGTGTGGCATTTTATTCTGGTTAATATTTTATCGTGGTTAATATTTTATTGTGGTTAATAATTACAAAATAGTGGGCGTAAAACTTTTGCTCATTCTGTACTACACTTACCCGATCTGAGGTACAGGGGTACCTTCTAAGCAGATGGACCACCCGTCGACCACAGTGCGTGGAATAACATACAGACCGTTTTGGGTCTGAAACACGAGACAGCTCTTGTAGTTGTTAATATGAATAAGCAGCTTAAAGCAGAAGAGATGAGTGAGATACAAAATAATATTTTTATCTATATGAGGGCGTAGAACGAAATTTTAATATTCACTCAGTAACATACATGCAATAATTTAAAACGCTATCTATTAGTAATGAAATAGCCTTATCGTATATATATATAAACAAATGATGAAATATAAAAATTAAAGCTACTCTCTTACTGCGTTCCTCCATATATGCTGTTTACAAACACCATCTTGTTCCCACATTCCCGTAGCTAAGCAACGAATAAAAGACGCATTGCCAGTCCAGATAAAATCCAGATCGCATGTGACGTCACCTACTAAGGATGTCAGAGTCCTGGTCCATGTCACGCTAGCATTTGAAATACTGACACCTGAAAAACTACAATTAAAATCTGTTCTCACCGACATCACGCACACATATTCATACACATGCACAAACGCATGAACATTTATTATTGACATTGATGATGACTAGATATGTCTTTCTACCTAGATACCCCACAAAGGTATTTCGACTATGCTTGCAGTAATTGTATACGTTTTGAATCTGTCTGCTTATATGTTTGTTTTTTAAGTCCACGTGTATTGTAATTTAATAAGACATTACCTCCAGGCTTACAATAACAGCTTTTGCTTTAAATTGTTTTTGTTGATGAATTATAAACGCTCGATAAGGAACATTTCGTTGTGTGCTATATTTTTGAATGATGAAATCTGTTATGTAATTATTTATCACATTCTTAAGAATGCAATGAAGTATGGTAGTGTTCCCAGCGTGCTCGCTTCTGAACAGCACGCGACCAAGTTATGTGACAGTAAATTTGCCCCTCCCTTATTTTTAAACTTTCATTGTTACACCAGTATTGCCCAACCTTTTCCGAACGTGGGCCGGATTCGATGAAAAGAGCGCCAGTGGGTCAGATTCACATTTCTTGTCTTTCATTATTTTTTTAATACAACTATTTGGAATGGTACGAAGAAGCATTTAGAACATAAAATATTGATTTTATGATTTTAACTATAGAAATTACTCATTATATAATTATTATTAATTACTTAATTTATTCATACAATACTAATTACTAAAACGTCATTGCTATCAACAAATTCTAGCCTCAAGGCATTATATAATTATTATTTTATAGATAATTTTATTTATAACATTATGCTCCACAGAATATAAATAAACAATATTTGTATTTAATCACTTTTAATTCAGTAAAGAAACAATTTAATTTTGGATGCAAAGTGAACGAATATATCAAGGAGAAACTTGAAACTGTTTCGAGTCATCAAGTTTTTCAATGTCTGCTGGAATCTTTGATGAGGCCAGTCAGAGTTCATCTTCGAGGTGTTCATCCCTATGGAAGCATTTCTATAATTCGATTTTACTAATTTTATGCGACTGAAGAGGTATTCATATATCCTGTCGAACCGAACAAAGCGAGAAATCGTTTTGAGTAACAAGTAAGATTTGAATATTGAGTGTGAGGAAGATCATATTTGTAGAAGTCTATCAGATTCCTGTTTAAAAATTGACTCTTGACATAAAAGTCACTTTGCAATTCATTCAATTCCATTTGAAGCTCTACAGGTGCATAAGCAGGATCCACGTCAAAAGGCATTGAAAAAAAATCAGCTGGTCTTCACAAGCACGGAAGTCCTTAAATCACGTAGCAAATTCTAAATCACGTAGAAAACGTTTTAGCTCACTGACAAAGAATTCCCGGTCAATGGTTGAAATGTACGACACTTCCTGAAGGCAAGGAAAGTGAACATAATTGTTGTCAGCAATCTGAACTATCCACTATTTCAGATTCTTTTGGAAGGCTGTCACCTCCTGAAAAGGGTTGCTCCAATTATTTTCCCAGAGGTTTTTGGTGTCCTGAATGTTTGACATCTGTTTTTCTGTCCTGGAAATTACTATTTGTAAGCCATGCAAAAAATAGCCCCACTAATGTTGTTTCAGATATTTGTGTTTTATAAGTTTGTATTTTGCAAGGATTTGATACAGAGAAGCAAGAGAAGGTAATAAAATGTATTTAGAGCAAATATATTACAGTGAATGTCTATTTACCTGCCCTGATTTAATGTCATTTTCTTTGTCGAAATAAACATACGTAACCTATCAGTTTGATTAAGAACATCATATACGTATTACTTTTAAAATTTATAAAGAACATATGTATAAAAATTTGTCAGATATTTAATAAAGAAATTGATAATTAATCAGCCTCATGATTTAATGACAGTCAGATTGATTTTTATGAGAATAAGGGATTCATTAACTCACTGACGGATCAGAGGCGACTACTGACTCGTCAACTGAATAAAAATAACTTGCCTGTGATGGCTATAAAGCAGAAACAGTTTTATTTATTGACGCATTGAGAAAATAAAGAGAACAACAATTCCTGGGAATAATTTACTCAAGATTAGCTAAATGCATAGATGAAATGTAAATACTTTATATGTTTTATTTATATAAAGAGTTTTAGCATTTATTAAATTTTAATTAATGAATTGACATTCATAATAATAATTTGTCTGTACGGACTGAAATTATTCTTGAGCTGTCTCAAAATATTAGATTATTTAAAAAAATGTAAATATGTTCAGACCCCCCCCTATCTATCTATCTATCTATCTATCTATCTATCTATCTATCTATCTATCTATCTATCTATCTATCTATCTATCTATCTATCTATCTATCTTTCTATCTATCTATCCGTTTGTCCACCCGTCCGTCTGTCTGTTTATCTGTCTCTCTAGTGGTGTGTCTATCTATTTATCTCTCTATCATTCTCTCCAAATATATATATAATAAGAAATATACCTTTAACTACGTAAACCATGACGTTCTCGGACGACAGAGACGAGTTGGGATGCAGATAACATTTTCCTGAAATGACGTCATATGCGACAGAGATACAGTGACTACATTGATGACATATTCGAATACAGTCGATCTTGGATCTGGCGTCTACACCTTTTTCGTAACCAGTCATCAGTTGTCCTTTCACTAGGTTCCAGGTCGACGCACGAATGCTACATTTGGAGATGACCACGCATATATTGACAATAAAACAAAGTTTCCACGCCATTTTGTTTTTTTTCAAACTTGTCCTGTTACTCCACTGATTTGGTTTAGTTTACCTAGCCACCTAGACAGATACATGTCAAGCAAGTTAGGATTTTATTAAAGGGAGGTAAGTAAACGTTAAATAGCTGAACAAATTTAAAGCTATATAAACTTCAAAAATGTTATCAGCGTGGATTATCGTGAATGTAATAAAATACTGAAAGAAAATTAATACACTCCTAAAGTGAAAATAGAGAATGTGCAAACTATACATCCGAACTTTAAAGTGGTAGGACGTAGTTTATTACAAATTTACATACTTTATATTACATACTTTAAACAGAGAGATTTATAAAATACAAAACATCAGCCAGACGGATATAGTATAAATAATTTTAAGCAATGTAAACTTCATTTACAATGTATTTACACTGAATATATTGAACATATGATCAAACAGATTTAAATCTGAATTAGACTGAAATGAATATGACCAAACTTTTAAAACAAATTAGCTAAATTTAAAAGCAGTATGAAAGATTTCCAGCGACATTAAAGCAAAAAAAAGCAGTCTACATACCTCTAAACTACCTTTGGTTCAGTTTAATGAACAATTTGCTAAACTACCTTTTGTTTCAGTTTAATGAACAATTTGCTAAACTATCTTTGGTTCAGTTTAATGAACAATTTGCTAAACTACATTTTGTCTCAGTTTAATGAACAATTTGCTAAACTACCTGAGGTTCAGTTTAATGAACAATTTGCTAAACTACATTTTGTTTCAGTTTAATGAACAATTTGCTAAACT
The DNA here is from genome assembly GCA_028829895.1 of Sinotaia quadrata. NCBI lineage: Eukaryota > Metazoa > Mollusca > Gastropoda > Architaenioglossa > Viviparidae > Sinotaia > Sinotaia quadrata. The sequence goes on along the minus strand of CM054183.1, from coordinate 19,352,140 downwards.
ACCTGAGGTTCAGTTTAATGAACAATTTGCTAAACTACCTTTGGTTCAGTTTAATGAACAATTTGCTAAACTACCTTTTGTTTCAGTTTAATGAACAATTTGCTAAACTACCTGAGGTTCAGTTTAATGAACAATTTGCTAAACTACCTTTGGTTCAGTTTAATGAACAATTTGCTAAACTACCTTTTGTTTCAGTTTAATGAAAATTTGCTAAACTACCTTTTGTTTCAGTTTAATGAACAATTTGCTAAACTACCTTTGGTTCGGTTTAATGAACAATTTGCTAAACTACCTGAGGTTCAGTTTAATGAACAATTTGCTAAACTACCTTTTGTTTCATTTTAATGAACAATTTGCTAAACTACCTGAATTTCAGTTTAATGAATAATCCAATGTCCAATGTAAGTACTATTTTGCGTTCATCTTGCAGTTACTATCTGAAGTCCTGTCCTAGTGAGTACTATTTGAAGTCCTGTTCTAGTGAGTACTATCTTTAGTCCATTTCTAGTGAGTACTCTCTGAAGTCCTGTTCTAGTGAGTACTATTTGAAGTCCTGATCTAGTGAGTATTATCTAAATTCCTGTTCTAGCGAGTTCTATCTGAAGTCACGTTCTAGTGAGTACTATCTGGTCTTGAACTAAAGAGTATTATCTAAAGGCCTGTTCTAGTGAGTATTATCTGAAATCCTGTTCTAGTGAGTTCCATCTGTAGTCTTATCTGTAGTTCCATCTAAACTCCAATTTGAAGGACTGAATTAATAATCTTTATATTTTATATAAGTGTAATTTGCTGTTTTGTTAAACTATTACAGTTACGATCTTAAATTTGCTTGGTATCCTCTTATTTATTTTAGGTATTTTGTGAATCAAATGCTCTCTTGTAGGATTTCTCTAGGTAAGCTAAACTCTGAAAGTCTACGACGAGTATCGTCACGCTTCATTAACTCCTTTTTTTCTTCCTTCAGATTAAGTTTGCTTTTGTCAGTGCAAGATACCTATTTACTTTGTGTTAGTCAGTGCAAGATGCCTAGTTACTTTTGTGTTAGTCAGTGTAAGATACCTAGTTACTTTTGTGTTAGTCAGTGCAAGATATCTAGTTACTTTTGTGTTAGTCAATGCAAGATACCTAGTTACTTTTGTGTTAGTCAGTGCACCTAGTTACTTTTGTGTTAGACAGTGCAAGATACCTAGTTACTTTTGTGTTAGTAAGTGCAAGATACCTAGTTACTTTTGTGTTAGTCAGTGCAAGATACCTAGTTACTTTTGTGTTAGTCGGACAAATTGCCTAGTTAACTTTGTGCTGGTCAATGCACAATACAGTTATGTTCTGGTTAGGGTATGTTATTAGTTAAGTTTGAGCTGGTTAATTCAAAGCAGCTAATACTGTATTGGATTAGTAGATCCAGTTACTTTGATCTGGTGATTTTAAAAGACAGTTAATTTTTTAATTGGTATGTTGTAGGACCTATCTAAACTTGTGGTGTTCAGTGTAAAAAATCTAGTTAACTATAATTTGATCATTGTAACATACTAGTCAGTGAAATGTAATGTAGTCAGCATTAAAGACTCATTAACTTTCAGTTAATAGATTGAAACAACTAGTTAACTTTTATGTAGTTAGCATAAAAATACAGATAACTTTCGGCATATCAGTTGAGAAGTCCTTCTTAATTCCGAGAAGATCATTTTAAAAAGGAGGTTGACTTTTAGTTCATCAATATAAAAGGCAGTTATATGGAGTTTGTTACTTTATAAGTTTAAGTAATTTTACTTTTATCAGTTTTAAAGAACTAGCTAAATTGGACATGGCAGATGTGTTTATTGTAATTTGCACATGTTAATTTCACCCATAACATCCAAGTAATCTGCAGCCAAACAACTATTAAGCAAGCAACAATGCAAGCTTGGCACAATCTACCGGAATCAGAATAATTTAAATAACTAATAAAATAACCATTAAATATTCGTCTTAGCCGAACAAATCAATACTCTAATAACGTAACCAGCAAATAGCCGATAACCAAATCACTTTTAACTGTCTTTAACAGCTAACGAATCAGGTATCTTACAATTTATCTCTGCGCATAACTGACTAATCAAGGCACTAACAATTTACCTACAAATATACTAGACGAACTACTGAATTCAATTTATATTTCATTGTAAAATTTACTACCTGCTTCTCATTGATACATACTTCAATTATCTGCGACTGAAACAGTCCCTCAAGTTCACAGCCAGGAAGCTCACAGCCAAAGACAGCTGCTGATAACCGTGTCTATTATATGAAGCAAATAACACTGCTCTCAATGAAAAAATGAAGGGAAATAACTCACTCAGTGCGTTTAGAATCCGTTTAATACCGTCGTTGTCAGAAGACGCCAAGTTGGCGCTATGCATGATTGCTTATAAATTTATTACATCAAACAATAAAAACTGTTCGGGCACCGGCAGAGTGATTGTTAAAGAATTCGCAATATCTGTTCAGAGCCCAGTACTAGACAAATGAATAAAATATAATTTCAAAAACAGATTTCTTGTCGTCTACATTTAATTTAATGCAACTGCATTGTCAATAGGAAAAATTCCACTTAGTGAAATCCTACAACAATCGCTGGAATCAGATATGAAAACAAAGACTATTAAATAAGACAAGTATTTAGGTTAGTTGTGAGCATGTCATGTACATTCGCTCTGAGAATATCTGACAGAGTACAAATGTAAGTAAGGAGACAATTAGTGATGATTTACATGATGCAAATTTTAAGAGTTTTAAATGAATAAGTTTACACTTTTCAAACCTATTATGATTCTCATGACCAATGCTTTCTACCATAGACTTCTGCTGTGCCGGTCAAGTTGACAACAGCTGCAAGTCTAGTCAAGGTACGTCCTGAAAATCACGTATACACAAGTCTCCATTCTTCATGAACCGAAATTCTGTCTGGTACCACTTCGAAACATTTTCTTTCCCGCCAGTGGATAACAAACCCACAGAGACTATGATCGAATGACAATTGGAATCAAAATCTGAAAATGAACTCTCTCTTGCTCCGGAGCACAAAATTTCCTTGAATTTAAAGTCTTCCTACAATTCTGCTTTCATCAATCTTATCTCGATAATTCATTCATTTTCCCTTCAAATAAGTCCACAGTTTATAAATCTTATCTTGATAATTCATTATTTTTCCCTTCATATAATTACACAATTTATACAATCTTATCTTGATAATTCATTCTTTTTCCCCTTCAAATAAGTCCATAGTTTATACAATCTTATCTTGATAATTCATTCTTTTCCCCCTTCATATAATTACACAATTTATACAATATTATCTTGATAATTCATTCATTCAAATAATTACACAATTTATACGCTTGAAGTACATCACACGCCATTTAATCCTAGCTGAATAAAAATTAGTCAGAGTACAGAAACATCACAGCCATATGTTAGTTTGAATTAAATGCAATTGTTCATATGCATGCACAAATGCACATAAAATTATACACAAATACTAAAATAAATAATCCTACATACACGCACGATCAGAAAGTAATACACACTTAAAACAAATGCATATTAATTCAAATAGAGCTAATAGTTTAGATATTACTGCAACATATTTTCATCTAATACCATTTGATGAAAGAATGAGTGAAATAAGTATTTCAAATGTATCTAGAAGAAAGACAAACATAACGAGTGTACATTAATAATTGTTATGTCAAAAACATCTCAAGCTTAACGGAAATTTCAAATGTAAGATCAAAATCAGTAGGACAGACGAACAAATAAGGGTCTTCGTATTGGTTCTGGGTCAATCTCTCCTGATAGATAGATAGATAGATAGAGAGAGAGAGAGAGAGAGAGAGAGAGAGAGAGAGAGAGAGAGAGAGAGAGAGAGAGAGAGAGAGAGAGAGAAAAGGCAGAGAGGCAAAATATGCATGCAAATATATGTGCTTGAATGTGTGTGTGTGTGTGTGTGTGTGTGTGTGTGTGTGTGTGTGTGTGTGTGTGTGTGTGTGTGCGTACGTGTTACGAATACGTACGTGAACGTGCGTATATTGAAATTTAAAGTTGAAGGGAAAAACATCGCATTATAAAGCGAAAATCGTTGTGTGTAATTTTCTGTTCAGATTGCAGTTGGTGATAATAGTTCACTGATTTTTCCCCCGCTTTCATCGCAGGTGTGTTGCATATTAAACAGTCTAAATATTAGAATGACCCTTGGACTGGAAATCGTTACAACGAATGTATTTGTCCTAATGTGGAAAAATAAATGTCAGCTTTAAATACAGACTAAAACAATTTTCTGACCTTTTGACTGAATTATTATTTTTTAAAATAATAACTGAAGTACTAAAGCACAATGGACTCAAAATGATTCTGTGTGCGTTTCCCTTAATCCTATTCCTGTTTCTCCAAATCAGAAGTACACCTAACACACGTTGCCTTCAATGGTCAAGCTGCAGTCATTCCATACACCATGTTGTTCGGTGCTGCTGACGTCTGTTCAAGCATGTTTAGATAAGTACTGAGCATTATTGATTTATAAAGCGTCTATGAAGTGGGTGTGTTTTTATTTCATGTTTCAATAAATTTTTTATTGTTAACAGTAATTTTGTATTTATTTTACAAGCACACCAGATTGTACTCATTGTGTTTTATACATGTGACTGATTGGAGTTTTCTTTCTTTTATTATTTTTTCTTTTCGCTATTCTTGAACATTAAAAGCCAATATTTTATTTGATTTGCTTTTTTATATAATGTTTCTGGTTGTTATTTTTAATTTGCTTATTTTATTAATTATGAGGAACAAAATTCACAATTATTCTTTATACAGTGAGAGTAAACAGATATTTTTCTTTCTGTCTTCTTTCTTTCTTTCTTTTATTCTTTCTTTCTTTCTTTCTTTCTTTCTTTCTTTCTTTCTTTCTTTCTTTCTTTCTTTCTTTCTTTCTTTCTTTCCTTTCTGCCTCTCTGTTAATATACCTTTCTTTCTTCCAATCTTTTAGCCGTGGCATTTCCAGCATGTGTTGTGAATAGAAATTAGTCTAATTTCTTCACTGATATGAGGTAGCGCGTTAATTTTCTGTTAGAACTAGACTGGTTTCTGGCGTTGGTTTTCAAGAGGATGACGTTTGATGTGATAATTGGCCAAAACATTGCTAGGTACGACACAGCTTGACGTTTGATGTGATAATTGGCCAAAACATTGCTAGGTACGACACGGCTTGACGTTTGATGTGATAATTGGCCAAAACATTGCTAGGTACGACACGGCTTGATGTTTGGTGTGATAATTGGCCAAAACATTGCTAGGTACGATACGGCTTGACGTTTGATGTGATAATTGGCCAAAACATTGCTAGGTATGACACGGCTTGACGTTTGATGTGATAATTGGCCAAAACATTGCTAGGCACGACACGGCTTGACGTTTGATGTGATAATTGGCCAAAACATTGCTTGCACGACACGGCTTGACGTTTGATGTGATAATTGGCCAAAACATTGCTAGGCACGACACGGCTTGACGTTTGATGTGATAATTGGCCAAAACATTGCTTGCACGATACGGCTTGACGTTTGATGTGATAATTGGCCAAAACATTGCTAGGCACGACACGGCTTGACGGCTGACTAAGTAGCACAGCATGGTGATGTTAGTACCTCGCAAGAGACAGTGGATGAAGATCAGCAGGAAATATTGACATTATTGCTGTGTGTTGATTAGGACGCTTAGTAATGTTATTTGCAAGCTGGTACTGTTTTTGCAAGAATTTACATCGAAGCTTGTTCGATTCTTGCTGCCAGCTTGCCAGCAAATAACTATTAAAAGAATTTTGCTTGCTTTCGTGGGATTTAAAAAAAATCTTGATTTTGAATTAATTTTGAATACGTTAGACACTCTGCGGTAAGCTGTATCGTCTAAATACCGTGTTTTATTTGAAAAGTTGGACTTTTGACAGGATTTTCCTGGCCGCATCTCTGGCTGGTCACTGCAGCTGCACACATATGAACTTTTATGAACTATTAAGTATTTTTGTGCGTGCAATTATCATACTCTATCTATTTCCTTACATTCGCTTCCGGTCAGCATTTTCTTAAAATAGAATAGAAGATTTAGACTATTCTCTGAAAACATAAAATTAGTTTTAAAAAATTTGGATATCATTATGTCGAGTGGAGTTATGCACAAATGCAGATTGTGTAGACAGCATGCTATTATTAACTAATGCGAGTTATGTAGACACACGCTATTATTAACTAATGCGAAGTATGTAGATTGCACGCTATTATTAACTAATGCGAGTTATGTAGACAACACGCTCTTATTCACTAATGCGAGTCATGTAGACAACACGCTATTATTCACTAATGCGAGTAATGTAGACAACACGCTATTATTCACTAATGCGAGTTATGTAGACAACACGCTCTTATTCACTAATGCGAGTCATGTAGACAACACGCTATTATTCACTAATGCGAGTCATGTAGACAACACGCTATTATTCATTAATGCGAGTTATGTAGACAACACGCTATTATTCACTAATGCGAGTTATGTAGACAACACGCTATTATTCACTAATGCGAGTTATGTAGACAGCATGCCAATTGTTATTAAATTCCCTTTTATTTGACCACTGACCTCTTCTTTGTCCCTTAAATTGTTTTCCTAATATTATAATAATTCAGTTCAAGAGGAATCTGGGGAGCTTGGAGCTAAAGGTAACATGACATATTATTAACCATATGATTAAACGTTGGTGACATGACATATTATTAACCATATGATTAGACGTTGGAGACATGACATATTATTAACCATATGATTAGACGTTGGTGACATGACATATTATTAACCATACGATTAGACGTTGGTGACATGACATATTATTAACCATATGATTAGACGTTGGTGACATGACATATTATTAACCATATGATTAGACGTTGGAGACATGACATATTATTAACCATATGATTAGACGTTGGTGACACATCCTCTTATTGTGCGGAAGGTGATGTAAATGTGAACTGAAGGTGTACGTTATAACTTCAGCAAGTGAAAGTGGAAATAAATGCAGAAAGAGTTACCTATTCTTCTTTCTCTCTAAACCCATTTCACACACACATCTTCATGTATCCAACAATCAAATAAACATTTCTTTGATGTAAAATTAGCATTTATGTGTTATAAATTCTCTTTTCTTTGCTAGATTTCATATTTGTGACATGACCTTTGATCGTCTCTCGATTTTTAAGTATTTAATTAATTGACTGCCTGTAATGTGGCTTATATTTTCCAATTGTAAAGGAGGGAGGGGGGGAGCTGTTCTATACTAATTAATTATGTATGCGTTTATTTTTCTTCCAGCATAGCACTTATTTTTACTGTTAAAATCTTTTAATTTTTGCAACAAATATAACGCTATTTCAGCATAATTATTTTATAATGCTTTGTGGCATATATATTATCTAAAACACACCAAGAAAATGTTTTCTTTATTTTCACCATGAATATGCAAATATAAAGAATACTTTCACTTTTACTATGGTGTTGCCCTCAGAAAGATAGAAAGATAGAAAAAAATTTAGAAAGAAGAGAGAAATTTAGAAAGAAATTTAGAAGAAAAAAGAAAGAAATTTAGAAGAAAAAAGAAAGAAATTTAGAAAGAAAGATAGAAGAAAGATATTTAAAAAGAAATATAGAAACAAATTTAGAAGGAAAGAAATTTAGAAAGAAAGAAATTTAGAAATTTAGAAATTTAGAAAGAAAGAAAGAAATTTAGAAAGAAATTTAGAAAGAAAGAGCTTTACCCTACGTCAGAAATTTTCAGTGCCTGGAGCTTTCATTTGATACCTGCAAGCAACAAATTTAACAGAAATACCTTTTTAAAAAAAATTAAAATATATCACTTTTCTAACCACTTCAATCAGTGAATCATATATAAGAATGGACGATAATTTCTTTTAAATTAAGGATTCGTAAGTTGGAAAAATATAATTATTGATCTCCATTATATATAATCTCCGTCAAATAAAACTGGCAATCTGATCTTTATAAATTAGTTGTGATTTTACAGAATATATAACAGGCATATAATTTCCATTGGTCGGTAATTTGTTTTAGGACATAAGCTTTTCTCTACCCGGAAAGCATCCTTTTAATGTGTATGCTAGTGGCGCGTGTAGTTTGGTGGGGTTGGGTGTGGCAAGTTGGTAGGAATGGAGTAGGGCGATTTGGGATTGGGATGAGGATTGATTTTATGGGTGTGGTGTAGTGTTGCAGGAGGAAAGGAGAATGGTGAAACACGAGAAGAGCAATTTTCTACTTTGGCTATAGGAGCTTTATTCATTTTCACTGTCTTTTTTAAAATTATTATTAAAGGTGTTTTCTTACGTTTTGAACCTTCAGGATTCCAACTGGTCTCTTGTTTTCTGAGCCCAACTGGTGATCAAACTTGTTCATTGACATGAAGAGTGTCGTTCAAGTAATGTAAAAAGAAGAATGAGGGTGAAAATAATGAAAACGGAAAATGATACCTTTTGTTGTTCATAATTGCTGAATCATATTTTCTCTAGGTGTGTTGACATAAATATATTTACTAATCTGAAGCATCGAAGAATTGTAAATTTATTTTATTCATTTTTCTTTTAAGGTCAGTGACCCTCATTTACTGCCACCCTCCCTTCCCACTCTACATTTGCCCCTATTTTGTTGCTGTTGTTGTTTATGTTTTGTTTCGTTTTACAAATTTAAGAAATTTTATAAGCATGCAAATTAGATGTCAACTAATCACTCCTTTGTAGACAGGTAAGACTTAAGCGAGTTAAAGCATAGTTATTCCCCTTTGTCTTTGCTCTCTCTCTCTCTCTCTCTCTCTCTCTCTCTCTCTCTCTCTCTCTCTCTCTCTCTCTCTCTCTCTCTCTCTCGATTGACTGTTGACTGTTGTAATCACTATTGGCAAAAAACAACAACACAGGATTTGTTATTTTTGCAGATTTAGTTCAGGATTTGCTGCTTGCTGTTATTTATGTTATCAGAATTTGTTATCAGTTGCAGATTTGGTGCAGGTGTTATCTGTTGCAGATCTAATACATGGTTTACTATCTGCTGAAGATCTAGTACAGGTGTTTTCTGCTGCAGAAATAGTACAGGAATTTTGCTTGGGTTTTTGTTGTAATTTCCACTTTGGCCGAAAAAACAAATCCCGTTAAACTCGATACATTTATGATGCGTTTGACACAAAGAGTGAATAAACTAATTACGTGTACCCTTAACATTTGTGTCATTTAAGAGATCAAAGTATTGACACAATTTATGTATTGGTAACTGTCACTATATTTGGGGCACTTTTATTGCAAATGAACAAAACAGAGGACATAAGCGCATGCCGCTAAAATGCCATGAAAGGATGTGAGATGTGTCATGACACACTTTTGATCACAAATGCCATGATAGGATGGGAGATGTGTCACGACACACTTTTGATCACAAATGCCATGATAGGATGGGAGATGTGTCACGACACACTTTTGATCACAAATGCCATGAAAGGATGTGAGATGTGTCACGACACACTTTTGATCACAAATGCCATGATAGGATGTGATATGTGTCACGACACACTTTTGATCACAAATGCCATGATAGGATGTGAGATGTGTCACGACACACTTTTGATCACAAATGCCATGAAAGGATGTGAGATGTGTCACGACACACTTTTGATCACAAATGCCATGATAGGATGTGAGATGTGTCACGACACACTTTTGATCACAAATGCCATGATAGGATGTGAGATGTGTCACGACACACTTTTGATCACAAATGCCATGATAGGATGTGAGATGTGTCACGACACACTTTTGATCACAAATGGATGCAACGAATAACATGAAATCATCGCTTTCAAAAACAAATCTTGATATTTTGGGATAATTTTCCTCCACAAAGTTACAATCTTTCATTGATTAAACGAATTCTTTCTTCGTTAATAAGAATTACTGTAATCTTTCGTCTGAGGTGCTCCTCACAATATCAAACTGTTATCGATGAAACTGTCCTTAAAGTTTTTAGACAGGATAAATTAATAAACAAAATTGCTCATTGAGCCAACATACAGACGCATTGGTCTCCATTTTTTTCGGTTATTTTTTTTTGCATTGCTGTGTACCATTTTTAACCATAGTATTCGAAATACATGCACAATTTGACATCTTTAATAATTCAAGAATACAATAGCATACTTTTAAACAAAAGAAACTTATACAAATGTTTATAGGCAAACACTAAAGTTGCATCTTTTAAATCAACAAATCAAGTTTAGAGCTATATTATTTACAATTTGGTGTTTTTAGTGAAGAAACTTTTATCATAAATGTGATGCCTACTAACAATACATGACAAGCGGGTTGCGGGGTGGGGGTGGGTTGCGTGCTGTTCATTAACAGTTCTGAGAGAGAGAAAGAGAGACGAAACAATTTCCATCATCTACTTAACTGACAGTTTAAGGTGACTTTTGTGTTAAACAACTCAGTAGTAAAAATAATAGAAATGACAGTTCTCAAAGTGCTCAACTAATTTTGAATTTCTCCAATATAAAAGGCTACTTTCAGATATTTATGACCTATAGGTTATATGCCATAAAGGTCAAGGCAAAGGACTGAATGACTCTCATATCTTCGCAGTGTAACTCATTTATACAGGCAGACGTGAATTATGCACTACTACAACTGCATTGCACGGTACTCCAGTCGTGGGGAAAAAAATAAAAGATGCAACAGAGTTTCCGTCAGGCGATAAATAACCGCTGAAAAGAAGTCTAAAATTAAATAAAGTATCTGGACGACCTTGTCCGAGATCTAGATCATGGCGAGCACCAAAGGTCAAGGAAAGTGACGTTGATATTGTTATAAATGCCGACGTTCTTGATGTTTGAATATGGGAGGACTTGGATTCGCGTGGCGTAGAATGTTCCGTTTAAGTAGATCTGCAAAGAAAACAAACTATACTCAGTGCGCATGTCTCTATTAAGGTCATAACAAGAAAACACACATCAGTGCACTCATTTGGTAAAGATCTATTGTAACAAGGAAACTATTGTCATTGAGCATTGTCTTTGGTAAAGGCCTCTTTTGCAACAAGGAAACTATAGTCATTGAGCATTGTCTTTGGTAAAGGTCTCTTGCAAGAAGATAACTATAGTCAATGTGTATGTCTTTGGTAAGGGTCCCTTTGCAACAAAGAAATTAAGGTCAGTGTGTATGTTTTCGTAAGGTCCTCATTTACCCTTTAATCTGGATTTTTTTATTTAAAGGAAATGAGCCACTACTTTATTCACTTATTCACCATTAAATAAATGTATACATTTATTAGAGAAAAACCGGCAAACGGTTTGTCATTATGTGGGAATGTTGCTGTTATTAAATTACAAGTTTTACATTCAAATTATTTGAATGATGGACACATGTTTCATGAAATTTTCACTTATTAGAGTGCGTTTGCCTGTATTGACATGTGAGCAGAAATGCATACTTCCAATTGGATGAGTAATTGGTTAACGGTTGAAAGTATGAGTGGCTGAGTATTAGGTGAGTGGTTGAGTGTCAGGTGGGAGTGGTTGAGTGTTAGGTGGGCGTGGTTGAGTGTCAGGTGGGAGTGGTTGAGTGACAGGTGGGAGTGGTTGAGTGTTAGGTGGGAGTGGAATTAGTATTAGTTTTGGCAGGCGAATTAGAAAAATAATCACTATTAAACTGTAATAAAGAGATAAGATGGGTGTGTGCTTACATTTGTCCAGCTGCCCGTCTTAGGTTTAGTGTTTACACTAGTTTAGCTGCCAGTCATAGACAGATGTGTGTTTACACTAGTCTAGCTGCCAGTCATAGACAGATGTGTGTTTACTCTAGTCCAACTGCCAGTCATAGACAGATGTGTGTTTACACTAGTCCAGCTGCCAGTCATAGACAGATGTGTGTTTACACTAGTCCAACTGCCAGTCATAAACACATATGTGTTTACACGAGTCCAGTTGTCTGTCATAGACAGATGTGTGTTTACACTAGTCCAGCTGTCTGTCATAAGCAGATATGTGTTTACAGGAGTCCAATTGTCCGTCAAAGTCACCAAGAAAGAGTGAGTGAAGTGTTTTTACAGTTTAATAGGTGACCGTAGGCGTAGAAGAAATCCGACCCTTTGGTATGTGATGTATTTTTATTTAGCCAAAGAACTTAGAGAAGATTGCTTTGTCAGGTCCCTAAGGGTCCTGTGTGTCTAAGAGTAAAATTCAGGAAAGGTGAGTCGAAGTTTGGAAAGCCCTAACTGTAAAGTAAAGCTTAGCGATTACAATAGAATGAAATTGATAATTTTTTTTATTGAACAGTATTAATGAAGAATGAGCATCATCCTATTCTAAGTTGTATTTTAGTTATCTTTTATTTCAGAGGTCAGTAAGAGGTAAATAGGAAAAGTTAGAAATAGGCACAGAAGGAATTTAGGTGGTGGAAATCATTTATGTATACTACAGGGCTGCAATCATTCTAGCATCACGGCAATCAAGTTAACTGAGGGTTGCAATCATTCTAGAATCACGGCAATCAAGTTAACTGAGGGTTGGAGTAATTCACGGCAATTAAGTTAACTGAGGGTTGGAGTAATTCATGGCAATCAAGTTAACTGAAGGTTGGAGTAATTCATGGCAATCAAGTTAACTGAGGGTTGGAGTAATTCATGGCAATCAAGTTAACTGAGGGTTGGAGTAATTCATGGCAATCAAGTTAACTGAGGGTTGGAGTAATTCATGGCAATCAAGTTAACTGAGGGTTGGAGTAATTCATGGCAATCAAGTTAACTGAGGGTTGGAGTAATTCATGGCAATCAAGTTAACTGAGGGTTGGAGTAATTCATGGCAATCAAGTTAACTGAGGGTTGGAGTAATTCATGGCAATCAAGTTAACTGAGGGTTGCAGTCATTCACGACAATCAAGCTAACTGAGATTTGCAGTCATTCCGGCATCAACAGCAATCAAGTTAACTGAGGGTTGCAGTCATTCACGACAATCAAGCTAACTGAGATTTGCAGTCATTCCGGCATCAACAGCAATCAAGTTAACTGAGGTTTTCAGTCATTCCGGCATCAACGGCAATCAAGTTAACTGAGGGTTGCAGTCATTCACGACAATCAGGTTAACTGAGGTTTGCAGTCATTCTGGCATCAGAAGTAAAAATCAAATAAACTGAGGGTCACAGTGATTTTTCTTGTCGAGTCCACTTTGGGTCAGTCCATCCAGTCTAAAGGAAGAGAAGGTTACAACTGAATGCGTGAGTAGATGTGTGTTTAGGTATCGAATATAACAGATCACAACATATAACGAGGATATAAGTTAAGCACCATAAAGCAAAACCATGAACTAGACTTCTAAGATTGTGAATTGTACAGAAATTAGAACAGTTAGAAATCCAGAGTGTTAGAAGAAGGTATATTTTTAATCGTTAGCTTACACCGATCTGTGAATACAATTTGCGCAGTTCTCTCATAGACAATTTATTCTTGTTTCATTCAATTTTAAGTGTTCATTGTTCTTTGTGCGATTGTTAATGTACTTTTAACTGTAATTGTAATACAGGTTCATATTATAACGTCTAGTATCATTGTAATGTAATAGTCTCTATGGCTAATCGATGTCACAATCCAAACCAAAAATAGTCAAAACCAATATCAGACCGTCATCCAGAAAATAACCGGAGTCGATTAAATATGCCGACATTTAGAGGCGAATTAGTGCGTTAAGCGTCAGTGCGTGTGACCTAATTGTATGACTGTAGGTCACCCCAGGTATCATACGACCTCATATAAAATGTATTTCTTATTTCTTAAAATATAACAGAGCTAATAGAAAAGCGTCATAGAAACTATTAATCTTCTATTCAAGATTGGCATTAACATTTAACACTTACTTCAATTGCTCACACAAAAAAATCTGTCATCATAACTTTCATTATAACTTAATTTAAGTAACTTATAAGCAAAGTTTTTTTTATGTGTCACGAACAAGGTAAATTGCAAAAGAAAAATAATAATTCCTTTATAAATGAGCCAATCCATATCTACTCGCTGATAAATTTACATTTCTATCTTCTATCTTCTAGTTTATATCAGCTGTTACTGGACTGGTATATGAGACAAATTTAAACCAGTAATTTTACACTCACTCACTTTGTTCGAGCTGCAAATGAATAATGTTTATAGCAGCAGCGGAAATGTCTCTACAGGGCAGCATCGCTTCAAAGCAGAAAACCCACCACCACTACTACCACTCTAAACAATATCGACAAGTGATATTCTGGAATCCCAAACCGTTTTCTGAAAACTGTTTGAAAAATGAGAGGATGTGGCACAATGAATAAATATAACCCTAGCCTGGGCCAACTAGTTCATCATGAATGACTCTTTGATAAAGTAGAAATCTTATTTGTGTAAGAGAAAGTTGTACAAGCATTGCGAAACATCAAATTAAATATACGGTTTATTGTTTACTACACACACACACACACACACACACACACACACACACACACACACACACACACACACACACACACACACACACTCACACACACACAATAGTGTCAATATTGAAATAATTATATTTTGTAACCTATTTATAATAGTTTAAGATTACTATGCCCTTATAATCTCTCACTCGATATCTATCTGTCATCCATCCATCCATCCATCCATCCATCACTCTATCTATCTATCTATATATCTATCTAACTATCTATCTATCTATCACTCAATCAATCTATCTATCTGTCTATCTATCTGATGAGATCTCACCTCAAAGGTTGCATTGCCTTTAACTGCAATTCTCATTTGAAAGGTCTTCCCTACAACAAACGGAAAATAAGTCACGAGGTCAAAGGTGTCAAGGAAAGTATTGTTGATACGCTGGTTCAATAGTGCATTATTGATCACACCGCTAAACTTGAATCTGATGTCTGTTTGAAGAGCAAAGTCATTGATAGATCCGCCAGTTTCCAGGTTAATTGTCGACCTGAAAACAAGATCGTGTGCATACACAGAGCATCAGTTGTAGAAATGCAATTGTTACCTTTTTTATTTTATATTATCCAATCTATTTACCGTTAACAAATTGTTTATTTTATATTATCCAATCTATTTACCGTTAACAAATTGTTTATTTTATATTATCCAATCTATTTACCGTTAACAAATTGTTTATTTTATATTATCCAATCTATTTACCGTTAACAAATTGTTTATTTTATATTATCCAATCTATTTACCGTTAACAAATTGTTTATTTTATATTATCCAATCTATTTACCGTTAACAAATTGTTTATTTTATATTATCCAATCTATTTACCGTTAACAAATTGTTTATTTTATATTATCCAATCTATTTACCGTTAACAAATTGTTTATTTTATATTATCCAATCTATTTACCGTTAACAAATTGTTTATTTTATATTATCCAATCTATTTACCGTTAACAAATTGTTTATTTTATATTATCCAATCTATTTACCGTTAACAAATTGTTTATTTTATATTATCCAATCTATTTACCGTTAACAAATTGTTTATTTTATATTATCCAATCTACCTTTCGTAAAAGATTAGTTTGCTCGTCCTAGTTTTGGCACTCTTGTTGACACGTTGTTTAATTATTTGTGAATTTAACAACAGTCTACTTTTTATTTTAGTCTACATTTCTTTTCAGTGGTTTCAGCAATATTATTGAATTTCTTTGTATTTTTATTTAATATAATAATTTTATAGTACCGCTCCGTGCATCGTGTACTCTTTCCTATCGTGTCTGTCAGAGAGTTCGGCACTTTTTCTTTTTTCTTTTTCTTTATTGGCTTTCCTAAAAGTTTCCTTATATTTCCTTGAGTGACCATAGCTTGTTAATAATTATTACCTTGATTGGCATATATTTAAAGAACTGAGACTATCTGATAAACATAGAGACTTTTTGATGGTGGTTGAAAGAATTGCAGGAAAATTTCACACCTTCATCGAGAGCGCTACTATCAACCTTCAACAACAACAACAACAAAAGAGTTTGTGAATACATTTCTTGAAGCAAAACATTTATGGGTAAGATATAGAATAATTAATTTCAGAGTTTAATTTTTTTTTGTATTTCACAACTTTAATAAATTCTGAATTTCATATTTCATGGAATTTTTTTTTTGCTTGAGATATTTTTTTTCTAATTGTAAAAACAGAACTGAATTCACTTTGCACATTTAATAAGTGGACATCAGTAGTTATATGCATTAGAAATGTTGTATATTACGAAATGCAGCAGACACAGGTTGTTATGAGCATTGTGTGCGTGTGTGTATGTGCAGATAGAGAGAGAGAGGGAGGGAGAGAGAGACAGGTAGACAGACAGATAGATAGATAGATAAATAGATAGATAGATAGATAGATAGACAGTTAGATAGACAGATAAATAGAGAGAGAGAGGGAGAGAGAGAGACAGGCAGACAGACAGATAGATAGATAGAAGGATGGACGGATGGATGGATGGGTAAGTAGAGAAAGAGAGAGTAATCAATAAAGATAGGTACATAGATGTGTGTGTGTGTGTGTGTGTGTGTGTGTGTGTGTGTGTGTGTGTGAGGGGAGGGGGTTTACAGAATTACCGGATTGCAGATGTGGGAAAAGCTGTCAGGCAAACCGACCATCCATCTATGACGGAGCGTGGTATAGAGTACACTCCTAAAGCCTGCAAATCGAAGACATTTTGGAACAGTTACTGAACGACAAATTTTTTTAAATTATTATTATTTATTATTAAGTATACGCACAAATTAGTGCACTATGAAAATCTTAAGGGCGATAATCTAACTTGCCTCTTTCATAATCACAGAGTAATCAACACGTCTCTTTTTGTCTGTCAATGTCACACAATAATTAGTTTGTCTCTATTTGTCAATGTCACACAGTAATCAGCTTGTCTCTATGTTTCTCAATGTTACACAGTAATCAGTTTGTCTCTATGTTTCTCAATGTCACACAGTAATCAGCTTGTCTCTATGTTTCTCAATGTTACACAGTAATCAGCTTGTCTCTATTTGTCTCTCACATAGTTATCAGCTTCTCTAGTTGTCTCTCAGTGTCACATTATAATCAGCTTGTATCTATTTGTCTCAATGTCACACATTAATCAGTTTGCCTCTCTTTGTCTCTTTCAGTGTCACATAGTATTTAGCTAGTGGGATTAGTGAAATTAGAATTGCAGCTACAAAGATATGTTAGTGCCTTTTTTATTTGTAATTTTGCAGAATAAACAACTGGAATTTGACGTGTCATTGCATTGTATACGTGTTTGGGGTTTCGACCCATATTTGAGACTGAAATCTGCAGGTAGTTTTGTCCGAGACTGAAATCTGCAGGTAGTTTTGTCCGAGACTGAAATCTGCAGGTAGTTTTGTCCGAGACTGAAATCTGCAGGTAGTTTTGTCCGAGACTGGAATCTGCAGGTAGTTTTGTCCGAGACTGAAATCTGCAGGTAGTTTTGTCCGAGACTGAAATCTGCAGGTAGTTTTGTCCGAGACTGGAACAGAGCGAATTCCGATGTCAATGTGCTTATTGTAAAACGTTTAATTTGGGGTTCCTCCTTTGTTTGAACATTATGCCATTTCAACAGTCATTCGACACCTTGACCCAGCAACTACGTCATCCAATCGTCATAACCTCCAGCCATGATTGATATATTTTTAGCCCTGTATTTCTAATATTGCTACTACTCAGCACTGACGATGTTAAAGTTGTATTTTTATTACTTCAAACCTTGGATGTGTGAAAACGCTAATTAGAAACTGGAACTGTAAAAATGCGAAGTTCATAACACTTACTGACACGTTCGCTCAACAATAGGTCGTTTGTTTTCATTGCCCTTTTAGGAGTTGGAAAGAAAATCTAGGAGCACCTACCATCATCTTTATTGTTAAATTGTACTTTTTAATGAAACTTTTAATTGAACGAGATCTATTGCGAGGAAGTAACATTTATTGTTAAATTGCACTTTTTAATGAAACTTTTAACTGAACTTGAGATCTCGTGAGAGAAAGTAACATTTCTAATACATGTACTGTTAAATTATTGTTTGAATAATTAAATATTGAATAACTTGAAAAACTATTTTCAGGTTTCACTTGTTTGTCATGTAAAGTCATTGTTCGTCTTCTTTTAGAAAGATGGTGGAGGTGGGGGTATTATTTCCTTTCTTTCAGTAACTGAGACATTGTTCGTAATTATATTATTGAATACATGTTTATCTCTTAGAGCAATATGTAAGGATTGACAGCCGGTAAAGGCAAATTACTGCCCACTCTTATCATTTTTCTATAACCGTTATTAATATTATGGTTGTTGTCACGGAGGAAGGGAGGCAATCCCTCAAAATGTATATATTTTAAAATGATCCTTTTTACATCGACCAAAGAGTGCAATATTTATTTATATTTTGTTGTGAATTGTCTGTAGCACGCACATGTATGTTCGATTGTGTATATATGTGTTTGTATGCGTGTGTATGTAGAATTCAATTGAAGTATGATTGAAAAATAATCATCATCTTTTATTTTTTATGATAATAATATATAATAAGCTAAGGTATTAGGGTGCGCCAAAACTAATAGGTAGTGCCAAGGATTTAACCATGAAAACTCTGCGTTGGCAATTCTTCTTTGTAATGCATGTTTTTCTCGTACTGTTGTGTTGTGTTCGACAAGTTTGTAGAAACTTCCAAAAACCTTGTATATAAGGAAAGGACAGAAAAATTCGCACGCCTGCAACAACCTACAGTTACGAGTAGATTTATTCACTAGAGTCTATAGTCCTATACTGTGAATAAATCTACTCTAAATTTATGCCAGTTAAGAATAATTTTTTTGAAGTTCTTAAATGTGAAAAGTTTGAGGTTTTAATCTCCTTCTGCATCCATCTCTACATTTACAAGTGTTTTGCATTGCTTGGCGAAATAGTTAACCAACTTTTCTGCTTGGAATATTTTAAAATCCAGCCTATTCCACGGACGTGTGGTTATCATTATGCAGATGAGGTATTGCATGTATGGATAACACCGGGCCGCTGAGGACACACTTCATGAAGGCATAGTGCAGTGGTCATTTTTGTGTGCCATTGCTTTTCGATGAACATGGAACCTGTCTCACTCTCCTTTTGACTCATCAGTTGAAAGTTGGACACCATATTTCGACCGGTGGTACAGCAAGGAACTGTCTTCATATTTATCATAATTATCTCCCCTCTCTACGGTAGAGTGGGAATATATCTGTATGTGTGTACTCATGTGTGTGTGTACTCATATTTGGAGTAACGCCAACGTTTGTGTGCATTCTATATCTGGGTTATCTTGTGCATTCTATATTTGGATTAATGTGTATATTCATTATTTGGATTATTATTTGTGATATGTCTAGTCATTTCTTAATGTGATATGCCAACGACACTCATTTGTTCACCTACACTTCGTCATTCAACTAAATAGTGAGTAATATTATTAATTTGGAGTACTTAGCATTTTATATTTAGAATTTTCATCACTAGTATTCAGTTAGTAAGAACTCTTAATACTTTGAGAGCTATCAAGATATTCTGTCGAACATTTCATAGTGAACTTTGAGTCTTGAACATTTCATTATTATTCATGCATGATATGTTGTGCAGTGTGTTACCGCTTAGTGAGATCAGTTATTATTTCATTGTACATTTTCTTTTCTTTTTGTTTCCTTTCATAATTCATTGCTCTAGCCCCCATGAATGTGGGTGTGTCTGGTCTTGAATAACTGATTAACACTGTGCACGAGGAACACCATTTTGTTGAAATAAATATTTAGTTAAAAACTTTTAAAACTGAAGTTTCTGTCATTGGTTTTGGAGAGTGAATGATCATTTGGTCGTTTATTTGTTGTTCTGTCCATTTACACTTCACATATATCCCGTACATTCACACACGCGCACGCACACACACACACACACACACACACACACACACACACACACACACACACACACACACACACACACATGCCAACATATTCATAACCCTGCACGCAGAATAAAATTCTCTTTCCAAATAAACATCTTGGTTCGTTCTGTCATATGGATACTCGTCACACCATCTACACGAGGTCCAGCAAAGTGTTGGCTAGCCATTACCTCCCCTTTTCAACCGAGAGAGGAAGGTGGTGGTGACAGTTGTACATAATCCACTGTTGATGTCAAGGTCAATTAGTATTGGATTAGCTGTGCTGTGGTCAGTTGTGTCCTTTCTTTCATACCACACGTGTAGTGAAGTACTTAACGCTAAATCAAGGAAGCTGTTAGTCTTCACATGTGATGTGCACAGGGAAGGAAGTACCGTTTGTACGGGAAGAGGGGTAGAAGGGCGTTTGCATTGTGTTAATGACGTAGTTTCTATTTAACAATAGCTATTAAAATTTATAAAGAAACATGGTGTCTTACTCCATATGCTCTTTACAAATGGCATCATCATAAATTTATGAACAGAATACTTAATTTGCCATACAATGCATCTCTGCAAAAATACACACATTAACATTCATACGTAGAATAGTTATAATTAAGAAATATCAAAATCTGTAAACATTTAATAAATAAAACATTTCAATTCATTTCTACAAAGTCAGTGTACGCATACCATTCTCTGTATGCCCTGCTTATGTAAACGAATGTCAAAATGAACACTATTTATTGTGAGCTGTAATGATAAATTATTTGTTTATCTGGAAATTTGGTATGATTGTTGTCTTTATATTATGTCGTTATAATTTATAACGACAGAATTCTTTTGGATTGTAAGTTAGCTAGTATGTTATCGCTCGTTGATTTTGGATTAGTGTTATTTTAAGGCCTGCATTAAACCTCTCACTGTTGCCATAGCATAAGTAAAAATTCGATAACTATGCTAGACTACAGAAGGGAATGTTTGGTTTTTTTCAAGCTGGTTTTTGTTTTTGGTCCTGAAATTCAAGTCTTTATCTGGAAATTCCGTCTGCTAATGGTGTAAAGTCCACGAATCAATGAAGAACGCCCAAGGCCATTTGTCGCCAGGGAAAAGATCGAATGAAAGTCAAATTCCAAGTACGACACCACGTGATTTGCTACTGTCGGATCGACCACCATCGCCAAATCAAGTTGTGCGAGAACACTGAAAATCATTGTGAACAAGCAGCCTGTGGTACGCTAAACATTAATAGGGCCTTAGCGGAACTATAGCACGTGTTCATTTCGTGCCCACTGTAACTTGAAGGCAGTTTATGTTGTTTCTATTATGAAAGTAGTTTACGTTGTTCCTCTTATGAAAGCAGTTTACGTTGTTCCTCTTATGAAAGCAGTTTATGTTGTTTCAATTATGAAAGTAGTTTATGTTGTTCCTATTATGAAAGCAGTTTGTGTTGTTCCTATTATGAAAACAGTTTATGTTGTTCCTCTTATGAAAGCAGTTTATGTTGTTCCTATTATAAAAGCAGTTTATGTTGTTCCTATTATGAAAGCAGTTTATGTTGTTCCTTTTATGAAAGCAGTTTATGTTGTTCCTATTATGAAAGCAGTTTGTGTTGTTCCTATTATGAAAACAGTTTATGTTGTTCCTCTTATGAAAGCAGTTTATGTTGTTCCTATTATGAAAGCAATTTATGTTGTTCCTTTTATGAAAGCAGTTTACGTTGTTCCTATTATGAAAGCAGTTGTTACCTTTTCCCCCATATCTTAATTAATTCTTTGAACGACCGTTAATCAGGATCGGATGGGACAAGCTGTACACTGAATGAATGAATATAAATTAATTAAGAGAGAAAGGGAAAATGTCGCCAATTCTAAGAGGCACTGTTAACTAGTTTGCTTGTCGCTATGCTTAGTTGATTAATTGTCCTGTTATTCCCACAAGATTCAATATAGTGATCAGGGACGTGAGGTAGACCGTGGGGCTGTTATCGGTATTAAAGTTGAATATGTTCATTAATAACCTGAATAACTATAACAGACCCGTGTATAACCCCACACGTAACACAATTATTTGTTTGTTCTTTCAAAAATGTAACGTCACGAAAAAAAATTAACCTTACTTTTTATCTATCCTATGAAAATACGCGTGCCTATGTGGCATCAGTACTAGGACTAAATATCCCTTGATTGTGGGTTGGAAAGGATATGATTGACTGTCGTTGTTCGAAGTATCTGTGTTTCCTTTGAAACCTATTTTAGTTATTCTTTGAATCTGTCTCTAATGTCTTAAATATTCTCTCTCTACCTTTTCACACCACACACAGACTATGTTTCGACCTTGTGTTTTGCTCTAAACAGATAAAGCTAATAGAAAACAGTCAGAGAAATAGTCTAAAACTAGTTGCTCTTGAAAGCAGAAAGAAAGGAAAAAATAAAAAGTAAAGTTGTTCGTGTTGTAGACGCACACGATAGGTTGTAAACAAACTGTAAATGTTTATAAAAATCCAAAACTAATAATTGTGAACAAGACCTAACATTAATATCAAATCTGAATAACTTACTGCATTTATCCATATTCTCTGGTTGCATGTTCCGCCAATTTCCCACAGGCCTGTTGCCAAACAAGAAACAGTGGACACATTGTCGGAATAGATGAAATGGTCTCTGCATATGACGTCACCGACAAAAGCTGTCAAGGTCCTGTGCCACGTCACACTCCCGTTTGCAATGAGGACGTCGGAATCCTTACATTCAGGATCTGCTCATGTAGGTATGTAATATACACGCACCAGCAAGCACACATATATAATGTGCGCGCAATAACACACGCATACACAAATATGCCAAAGGTCAAGATTGATGTGATAAAAGTATTTCTGTGTACAAAGCGCAATTCGGGTTAAATAATATTATCACAGACATACGTTGATTGAAATATATCAAATTCCGTTAAATAATTTTAAAATGAAGTAGCATCCCTATAATATATTTATAGTAGACAGCGTTTCCTGTTACTGCAGGCAGCGCCGTTTAAACTAAGGCAAGTTAATGTTTGCTAATTGTCTTTTGCTTCTTTCAAGGTTCCTGTGTGGACTTGTGACTGTTTTTTGGTTTTGTTTTATTGTTTTCTTTTTTTAAGAAAAAATAAAGAAATGAGAATGTAATGCATGAACGCCCTTGCCTCTTGTGGACACGTGACATGTTTTTTCTTTAGCTTTCCTAAGAAGAAAAACAGGAAGATTGTGTAGGCAAAGAGAACATCTTCGTCTCCTTTAAAGTGTCGTGTGTGGACGAATAACGCTGTATTTAAATATAAATGTGCTTATGTAGGGACTGTCTTATCTCTTTTAAAGTTTCGTGTTTGTATTTGGATTATATGTGTTTGTTTAAGGACTGTCTTATCTCTTTTAAAGTTTCGTGTTTATAGTTGGATATAAATGTGTTTGTTTAAGGACTGTCTTATCTCTTTTAAAGTGTCGTGTGTGTACGAATAAAGCTGTATTTAAATATAAATGCGTTTATAAGAGAGAGAGAGAGAGAGAGAGAGAGAGAGAGAGAGAGAGAGAGAGAGAGAGAAAGAGAGAAACTTAGGGAAGCGCTTCTAGCCTCGGCCGATTTCGCTCTAGGAAGGAGGGTGTTGAGTGGAGGGGGGTCAAGGTGGTTGCACCTGCTGGCTACGTCAACTTATGATGTTATGGTAAGCGTTTTTGCTAAGCTTGTTATTTCTGTAAATCTGTGGATGTTATTGTATTGTTTTTCCTTTGTCTGGTAGATTTGTGGTTGATTGCCGAGGCTGGTCTTAATTTTTTCTATGATAGCTCTGAGACTGTTTATTTTTTTCTTTTTAATTTTATTTATTTGTTTGACATAATTATTATATTTTATAAATTATTATTATTATTATTGACTAAGGTTGGATTATGTTTGGTATAATAATTTAGCTTCTTATGATCACGTGTCTGTTACATGTTTTTCTGTTTTCCTCCTTGCATGTTTTTTTTTTTTATCTTACTAATGGTTATTTGTTTATTTATTTGTATTTTATTTTATTTTTTATTACGCTTTTTGTTGGTTGTGTTATTTTATTTTAATTATTTAGTTTATGTATTTCGGTGGACCTCCCAAATCATTACTTTAGGTGACTAGTCCTAGGATTTGGAAAAGCCCCGGAAATGGTGGGGCGGCAAGGGCATCTCACTGGGCTAAGGAATATATGAAAACTTTTGCGTCATTTCCCGCAATAGTTTATTTTGATGGGTAAAATTTGTACAGTTATCTTTTCCTTGTCCGTTTGCGCGTGAGAATACGGTAGAGCAGTCTAGCAAAGTAATAATTGCGGAATGAAAATTTATTTCGTCTGATTTTCCCTGCTGTTCTGAGGTTGAGAAGAACATTCTAAGCCACGAAGTGTTCGCCAACTTGGATTTGTAGTACCGTGAAGCCACGAAGTGTCCGCCAGTTTGCGTGTATAGTACCGTGAAGCCACAAAGTGTCCGCCAGTTTGGGTGTGTAATACCGTGAAGCCACGAATTGTCCGCCAGTTTGAGTGTGTAATACCGTGAAGCCACGAATTGTCCGCCAGTTTGAGTGTGTAATACCGTGAAGCCACGAAGTGTCCGCCAGTTTGAGTGTGTAGTTATTGTATCAGGTAAAAGTTGTTTTGAAATTGGTGGGATGGTAGATGCACTATTAAATGTAATTGTAATAGTTGATTGAATTTCTTGGTGTTCTATATATTACTTGTTATACTGAGGCTCATAGCAAATATTTCTGGAAATCTAATCGTAATGTTGGATCATTTGTTTTACTCACCACACAGTACTGTGTGGACATGTGTTACTGAAATAGGTGATTCTAATGGACAATGTAATCTTAGTGTTGGATTTATGTTTTGTTGACTACATCTGTTATTTAAACAGGTATAAAATGGCCCTGTTAGGACAGACTGGATTTCTTGTTAAGTCCCTCGTGGAGACTTTCGTCATTTAAGCAGATAAAGGCACCGGCTGTATGGGAACTACTTTTTGCCAAATTATTTGTTAGAATGTACTGAGCAAACAAAGAATGTTCTGAATGAGGTCTATATATAGTGTTAGGAAATTAACTGTATTTCAGATATATTTACTATCATGCTTTATGTTTGATTTTATCTACTGAGATTATTAACAATTCTGACCTTATCGAAAAGTGAAGTTTGGCTGTTATCAAGTACGTACCATTTCCTTATTGTTATGTCGACAGATTGAAGAAAGAAAACACATTCACAAGTTATGTGTAAAATATAACATGTTGTAAATAATGCAAAGAACAGTAATTAGTTTAATAATGATGTTATTAGCAGTAGAAGTAGTAGAAGTAATAAACAAGAAAATAAATAAGTAAGAATAATTTAATTAATTAATTAATTAATCGTTTAATGTAAATACTACTAGTGTAATCGCTATATCTTTAACCGTTAGCCATAAGAAAATTACATTCATTGCACGTTTTGACAATATTACAATTTAACATCATTATTATTTCCACTTTGTATAGTTTAGTCTAAAAAAAATTTATTTTACGAAGACCCATACTTGTACCTTTTTGTAACGCGTGCTTAAAACTAAATCCTCTACCTTTGTTTATATAAACGGTCATTCCGTCGCCAGCTGTTGTGTTCACTGTACTCGGATGCAGGTAGCAAGTACCGACAGTGACGTCATAAGCTACAGAGACACAGTGGCTGAACTGGCGGCATATTACTATGCAGTCTAACTTGGACCTGGCCCTCAGAGATTTTTCGTGACCGGTTATCTTTTGTTCTTTCTGGGAAATCCATGACAACGACTTGAAAATTCCTTGAGTGTCACTCCATGTAAACAGACCAAGAACAAGAATCCAAACAAACATGTCTGCCATCAAAACACGTCTCAAACACTGAGTGTGTTTTTCAATGTTCGAGTCGCGCGTCCTTTGCAATATTTACCACCACCTACGCACACATTTACAAAAATATATGTGTGTTTGTAATATATATTATATAAAATCACAGATACACGCAAAAACGCACGCATGAGCACTTATATGTATTTAAACACAAGCGCACATATATGGTATGCCAATTTCCTCAAATATTCATGTTTGAAAGTTATTATTAAAATTCTTCCAAATCTTTCAATTCACCAACTATACTAAAACTAAATTGACTGGAGTACTTAAGTAATATTAGAAAATTAATTTTATCTATCTATCTATCTATCTATCTATCTATCTATCTATCTATCCGTTGCTGTGCTAAAATCTAAAATATTTGATTTATATATATATATATTGCTATTATTAATATTGTGTTGATACACTAATTTCTGTCACATATGAAATGTTTATTTCTATTTCAGTATTTAAGTTATGCTTCCTCATAGATATCTGCTCAAAATAAAATATGCATTTAATCTCAATAATTCCATCCCTTTTTCAGTTACTGAGACTTTTTATTAATGAGTGTAAGTCGTTATAATCTTTATTGTGGGTTGTTACAAATCCCTTTTGTAACAACGTCACGCAGTACATCCTTTATTGTGGGTTGTTACAAATCCCTTTTGTAACCACGTCACGCAGTACATCTTTTCACGAAATAAGTACCAGAGAACAATTTAAACCATTGAACAAATAAGCAATAAACACTGAGAAAAGATAAATAATGACAAAATTATAAATTTGTATCTCTAGCAGTGAAAAAGAAAATATGACCTTTGAGTCTTGGAATGAGATCAGCGTACAAGTTTTGTGCACAACAGCCACCAAAGCCAGACATCTACTCTTTTGAAATGGCCGCATCTCTACGATTCTGTTTCTGGCTTATCCCCAAAACAAGGGAGCTAAACAAGACATTATGAGTGCGGTCCATTGATTTCTCCTCCCGAGCGGTAAAACGAAAAAGAAAGAACATCTAAAGTATTCTTTTGTAATGACACCTCAAATGATTAGGCCATAAATTGTAAAGGATAGATAGATAGATAGTCTCAAAGTACCTTTGATAATTACCAAGCATAAACTTAAACGAATAAACAACACAAGTATTATTTATTTATAATTCATCTGTTTCTTTTTTTTTTTTTTAAAAAAAGAGAAAAAATCAGGAAAACATCGAAAGTATACTATAGTCGCGATTGCCATACAGGAATACTGCAACTGTTAGCGGCAGCTATCTGCAGAACAATTATTTTCACCGTCATGGAGAGGGAGCAGGCATTCTTTCTCTCTATCTGTTCTGAACTGCATTCACAGCTTTCGAAGAAGCTGAGTAGCTCTTGATGTCAGAATGGATTTCTTGCGTTTATTTTTGTATTCCATTGAAAGCTCTTATTGAATGGATTCTGTTTTCCACGAATGTAATGCTCTGAAGCGTGTCCACTTTCAAGTGGCTAATCATGTATATTTACATCTTAATGTAGCATTTCACTTCTTGAAAATCTTGTATGCCCTAGCGTATTTTAAGTAAGCATGCGTGTGTGTGTTTGTATTTGTTTGGTGGTGGTGGTATGTAGCTGTGTGTGTAATTATATGTGTGTATGTCTGTTTTTATATATATATATATATGTGTGTGTGTGTTTGTATTTGTTTGGTGGTGGTGGTATGTAGCTATGTGTGTAATTATATGTGTGTATATATATATGTGTGTATATGTGTGTGTGTGTGTGTGTGTGTGTGTGTGTGTGTGTGTGTGTGTGTGTGTGTGTGTGTGTGTAAATAGCTCATAACCATCGATAGGGTGACAGCAAACATGGAATACCTCTAAACACCCCAATACATATACCAGAACTGCAAGCACAAATAAAACAAATCTTTGAAAACAAGTTCCCCACCCCACCCCACCCATACTTAAAGAATATAACATTTTTTTTTTTGAACAGTACTACCCTCCTAGAATAACATAGTAAGGAGGAAGGCCCCACAGAACTATACAGAAACGGAGAACATCAAGAAGATGAAAAGTTTCCACGCAATTCCTGTGGGGGAAAGAAGTAAACGTAAAGAAGAAGAAGAAAGATAGGGTGACAAAATAATTTACGTTTCGGACTTTCTTTAGTAAATTGATATAAAATTCAAGTGAAGCAGTACTGTCTAATTGACATAAACTTTTATTACCTTTTGATATATGCATACACATATGTGGTTATCTTATGTTACACAGACATTCGTACATGTATGTGGTTATATATAAATATGTTACGGCCAAAACCCGAAATTGGCCAAAGTGGAAAGTGCCCAGCCAAGTCGGGAAATGGCAAATTTCGTTGTAAATTGACTGGCCAGATCAGGGTCTGGCTTCCGGGATATAGCCATATTAACAAAAAAAGTAAAGTATCTGTGTTGTTGATTTAACATCAATTTATTTCTATACCCGGACAACACAGAGATTTTCTGCTAGTCTTTAATTATATGGGAAATCGTTTCAGGAGTTTTAAAAATAATATAAATAAATAGGCCTAAATTTCTTACTTAGATTTCTTGTTATTCAAATAATATATCAAAAGCTCATGACATTCTTTTACTTCTTTTGGCACAATGCATAAGCATACTTTGGCCATTTGGCCATTTGTCGAGCTGCATTCATTTAGAAGACTGATGTTGACAATAGCAAGAGTTCTTTATTTTTTTACTGGCTGAAATTTTCACATAGCATTGCGCGTTTGAGGTAATATTTTCATTGTAATAAAAAAAAGCATTCTGTATTCTTCTAATTTGCACGACGCATGCCATTAAAAGGAAAGTAATTATTGGAGGATAATGTTTGATAGTTTAATAATAGTAATTCTTTTTAAGTGTGATATTTCATTTAGTGCAAATCAACAGCATAACACCTACTGAGCTATATATAGAGCTCAGTGATAGAATTGATGTGATAGTAGCCTGGACTCTGCAAAACACCTCCACACCCCACCAAAACAAGAATGGCGATAAGAACACACAACAGTGCTTTAGTCCACGGTTTTACCGAACAAAAGCCAGCCTTTGCCGACCAGACATGCTTTCCAAATGGACGAGCGCGCTACACAACACAACACCAACCAGCAACATTTACGGATGCCCACACTCTACGGAAAGCAGGATATCTTCATAAACAAATCAACAATTTCAAATACACGGACTATGCAACTCCCACCGCCACAATCACCAAAGCCAAGAATTTAAAAATAAATAAATAAATAAATAAATGCACGAAAGCCTACAAATATCTTCACCTATTCAACGCAACGCCAGTCTACCCTCTCCAGAATCCAGTGAGGAGAGAAAGTCCCCTCAGAAGCAAACCAAGACTGAGAATATCCTACGATAAAAAGTCTCCTTCGTCTACTGAGGGGGAAATGTCAGAAAAAAAAAAGAAAAAAAAACCAACAAAAACAAACAAAACAAAAAAAAAATACCCCCCCCCCCCACACACACCACAATATCTGCAAGGGAAATAATTCTACTTTCTTTAATTTCCAAGATGGCTGCTTCTATACGTCGCATCAATGCTTCTTGAAGATAATAAACCCAGTACAGGCTATTATATTTATATATATTTACATTTTTTTATTTACGCCCCCCCCAATCTACTTTCTTAATAGCACCACATAATATAGGCCTACTATTTAACTTTTTAGAAAAGTATTGATTTTAAACTATAGGCCTATTGCTCTTGTCAATTTTGCGTGGCCTAGTCTAAGTTTACAGAGATATATGGCTGATTTCTAATGCCTGCAAGCAGTCCTTTACTTTCTTTTTTTTTTTTTTAACCAAAGTTATCATTTTGCCCTACAGTATATTCGTTCAAAAATGGAGTGCTGGTTATATTTAGAAAATGATTGAAATGACTGAAGTTTAATTTTGTTAAAACTTTCTGCAAGTACAAGAGATGTAACGAAGTCGATAATAGTGCAATATCCACTACACTTTATTTATTAAAAAGAACGAAAAGACATCTAGATGAAGCTTAGAAGTAGTAGCATCATACTAATCACACAATTTTTTTGTGAAAAGAAAAAGAAATGTTTTGTTTATTAGAGTACTACTCTGAGTAGTAAATTCATAATTTCCTAGTGCCCAACACAACAATATACTTTCACTTGCACCAGTTTCTGCTTATGCCCAAAGCTGAGATTCACATATAGCATACAGAATTAAACTTGCATTAAAGTTACAGACAAAAGTCAATGTTTTTAATTTTAGTGGTACTAATTTTAGTGCACATTTGGTTTTAAAATGTGTGTGTGTGTGTGTGTGTGTGTGTGTGTGTGTGTGTGTGTGTGTGTGTGATTATTCTGTAAAATTCTTAGTATTATCAAAGTGTCTTTCTTATTTTGTAAGTTATGCTCTACTTTGATCAATCTTATAAATATATTTGATTTGGTAAATTAAGGTGCTCAGTGCAGTTCTTTAGATTCAAGAATTTATTTATTAAGAATAAGAGTTAAACTTAATTTCTTTTAGGATGTATTCACTATTAGAACTCTATGAAGGTCATGGATGGTGCCAGATTAAACATATTTTACCTAATAAATATAATTTAGAACTTTACAAATTGTGTTTATTTGGTAAATGTTACAATGCACCAGTATAAAAATGAATCTTGTTATTTTCTTTTAAATGTTTCAGTACATCCAGTTATGTTATATTATAATTTAATTATAGCTATTGTATGGTTTTATATAATACAAAATAATTATAAGCAAATCATCATTTTAAACAGTGACGCTCAGTTTCTCTCAGCACAAGATGCAATGGTTGTTGGCCTAGTACAGAGCTGTGTGTACCAGAAAAATAAGCTCTTTCTATCACATGAACAATCTAATTACAGCTATCCAATGGTAGAATTGATACAGGTTGTCTGCTAAAGGAAATACATATTTACTTCACCTTAAGTGGTTAATTTTAAATGACATTAATAACAATAATAATGAACATTAATAACAATAAGCATGCATGCACATTTACTGGCCCTCTGATATTCTAGCTATATTTACATATATTCATGTCTATGGTCTTCCACCATTAAACGGGTTAAATCTTACACAAAAGCTTTAGCACTTTTGCTATTAATAACACACAATATTAATTAAACATACATTAACACTAATACTAAATAAATATACATTAACACACAAAGCTAAATAAATATATGTTAACACACAATACTAAATAACATATAAACACATACTAAATAAATATACATTAACATACAATACTAAAAAATATAAACACAGTAACTCACAATACTAAACAGCTTATAGTAACATAGCTATGCTAAGTAAACACCTCAGAAGTGGACTTAAATGTTTCCAATGAACTTAAAACTATCATCAGTGAACACTGCACTTCAACTTCAACTTTAGCTTTTGGTTAAACTTTAGGATTTCAGTTTATTTTCTCCACCATCCCCTCAGCTCCCATTTAATTGTGTCCCTTTTAATCTTACATATGCTTACAAACCTTTGAACTATTAATTACTTTTGACATTTCATGTCTGTGTCAAGGAATCATCTTCACAAATCTTGTGCTACTCATATTACTTAAATATTTTATGGACTGTCTAGATAATAAAGATTAAAAAATTCAAGAGAGCAATTCTGATCTGAATCAGCAAATAATAGCAATGGACATTATAAATCTATTTTTATTTATAAGTGTGTGTGCAAGGTGGTATCTTTGTTTGTTTTTCAACTGTTCAACATCAATGGTAAGTTAGCAATATTGTCTTCAAACAGCAATGGAGTTTCAGGAGGTTGAATGGAGTGCAGACACTGCAGCAGACTTGCTTACAAGCTCATTGTTTGGCTTGGCATCGAAAAACAGAGAAAAACCACAGGTGTGTAGTCTCATTACAATGTGGATTGTCTTCTCATTGCTGCCAAAATTTGGAATGGTAATGTTATAACAGATAATAATTTGCTCCCATTGTAGTACTTTTAAGTTTTGAACTAATATTATTTTCTTTTATTCATTCTTTCTTTGCAGGTTTTGTCCAAAAGACAAATTAAAAAGCAACGGATTAATATGCAAAACCAGGCCCATTTTTTGTTAGGTGATACTGAAATGCATGGTGAAGTTGGGGACATTGATGATGATAAAATAAGCAAGAAAGAAAAGAAGCACTTAAAAGAGAAACGCAGAAAGAAACGGCAAAAGAACAAAGGTGGAGGCAAGGTTGATGAACTTAATTTGGATTCCTGTGTACCAGCTACCACTGAAAACTGTAAAAAGCAAGCACCTTTAACCAAATCAGAGAAATATTCACATAAACTCCTATCTGAAGCTTCTGCATCATTAAGTCATGAATCACTGCAATCTCTAAGTCAAGAACACAGTGCCCTCAGAGACCAAGACAGAAAGAGTAAAAAGCGAAAAGCAGATGAAAATAAAATGCATCTTGCTGAAGGAAATAAAAAGAAAGTTAAGGTTTTCATTTCAGAGGATTTGGAGAATAAACTAGCTGCAAAAGTGTCTTCCTCAAAACAGGAAAATGTTTCAAAAAATACAATTCAGAAAGATGCAAAACAAGAAGAAAAACTATTGCTCACCCAATCTAATTCACAAAAAAGACGAAATCGCAGAAACAGAACATTACAACAGCAGCAGATGCATTTAGCAGTACTGAAAAATGGATTAAATGATGAAGACGGTCATTCATATTCACACACAGGTGATGCAGCTGAAAGTAGTAATGTGAAAAAGAAAACAGCAGTGAAATCAGGTAGCCAGACATTTAAAAATATTCAGTCACCTGATTCCACCTTTAAAGAAAGGCCTAGATTAGACAAAAGCTTCAGCAGTAGAAATTCTGACAGTAAAGTAAAGGTCCAACAGAAAACCCCCAGAGCAAGAAAGCTTGGCCACCCTGTGCAGAAAACAAAGAGCAGACAATTTGAGCTAGATGGAAATAAAAGTGAAAATATTTACCACAAGTCTGAGCATTGTAATGAGGATCTTTTTGAAGACAGTATAGATTTTGATAATATGTCTGATGACGATAATGAAGATATTAATGGAGACTTTGACAACATATCTGATGATGATAGCGAAGATGTTAATGGAGATTTTGATAGTGAAAGTGGTGACTTTTGTGAAGATGCTATCACAAAGAAAGAAACTAAGAACAGTGCTAATCAGACATCTTCAGATGATGGCATCAAGCAGTTTAATAAGGATAAAAAGTCTACAAAACCCCTTACAGTCTTTCAAAAAGCACGTGAAAAGCTGAATGCCGCACGATTCCGCTTTCTGAATGAGCAGTTGTACACAAGCACTGGACGTGAATCTCTGAAAATGTTCCAGCACGATCAGGAGGCTTTCAGGGTGTACCATCAAGGTTATCAGGTACAAGTGTCTCACTGGCCACTGAATCCTCTGGATATTATCGTGCAGCAGCTGCGAAACAAGTGAGTTGCTGACAGTTATAATAATTATGGAAATGAGAAGGGGGTTGCCTTTTGATGTTATGATTGTAGCTTCATTCAGTTTTTGAATATGTGGGTGAATCTTCTGTAATCCATAGCATTTGAAAATATGAAGAAAATAAATTTGCCAGGGTTAAAAAACTAACAAACAAAAATTTTCACTGAGTTTTAGTCTCTTCTATATTACCCTGTCAATCAGTATGATCCATGAAATCAAATGTATTCAATGTATATTAATAGTGTAAAATTTTTCTGTATAAAATTCTCAGCATTTTAGTTCTGAGTGCATCCAGCCCTAGGACCATACTGTGTGCAGTCTAATTTAGATATGCCTGCAACTCCCACTGAACTCCAACCATTCACATCTGTTTTGATGGATTTTTAACTAAACATATTAATTATTTATCAGTCTTTGTCATTTCATCAATATCTTTGAAATGCACGTATAATCATCATCATAATCACATCATCACCATCAACAAAATCCTTTTTTTTTCAACTTGAAACCAGCAGAATTCCCAAATAATCATCAAATGATCAATACTGTAAGATATTACCATCATTTGTGTGTGCCTAAAAGTGCACCTGTCTTGGCATTATTATTGTTTTATTGTGAGATTTGTGTATAGCCAAGTTCATGTATCCTATTAAATTTATATAGTTTGCCCACTGTAGCTTTTTTGTTTTCACAGAACACACACATACTCTAAAATCCACTCATGACATCCCTAATTTTTTATACTGCAATTGTTAGTAGTGTTGTTAATTTAGATTACACTTTTTATGTTCCAAGAATTTTAGTAAAACTTGAAATATATCTTGACCATTTAATGATCTGATTTGTTTTATTTGTCTTTGTTAAATCAGTATAAAATGTGGTTAGTTTAACAGTGAACATCATTATATTAAAATGCCATTTATTAAGTATGTTAATTGTTTTGCACACAAGCATGGCTTTTGAATAAGGTTTTGAAGTGTAGTTTTTTTTCTTATCAAGGCCTGCTTGCAAAACAATTGCTGACTTTGGCTGTG
Source organism: Sinotaia quadrata (assembly GCA_028829895.1). NCBI lineage: Eukaryota > Metazoa > Mollusca > Gastropoda > Architaenioglossa > Viviparidae > Sinotaia > Sinotaia quadrata. The sequence goes on along the minus strand of CM054183.1, from coordinate 19,317,636 downwards.
GAGATGGACGTCTTGCTGAGAGTTTACCACAGAAAAATGTGAAATCATTTGACCTGGTTGCACTTAAGCCTTGGGTGACTGTTTGTGACATGAGCAAGGTTGGTTTAGTCTTTTTATAATGTTTATTGTGTCTTTAATTGTGTTCAAAATCTCAGTTATATTTTTAAAGGATAACATGAAACATTTCATTTTAAGTTTGTTAAAATTTAATATATTTTAAGTTAGAATTAATGAATGTAGTCTTACTCTCAATTTACTTAATGGTTGGATTTCATGTTACTGCATGAAATCTGCCCACCACGCACATGCGCATACACACATGCACACACACTCTCACACACCCTTTGGTGTCTAAAGTGTTGTCATGAGCCAAGTGTGGTATCATAAACAGAACCTTTACTCATGATCTTCAGTACTTTTAATTTCCTTTTCTCCCTGCACACATTTTACTGGCATTAATATATGCCTGAGAGTTATAATACTTTTATACTGTATGAACTAAGCCAACTATACTTCAGACTGAGATGAGTTTACTTTTGATTAATACTATCAACAAAAGCACAAGCAGGTAAAAGAATTAAATTGAGCAATCACGCAAGTCCATACCCTTAAAGTTCACTTCAGTTTTACATTGTAATAGAATTACCTTATAGCAAAGGCACCTTTTTATACTTAATGAGATTTGTATATTCATAAGTAAGTTGTACTACTGTTCATCAGTAGTATTACACGCTGAGGACCAAAATTAAATCGTAGGCAGAACTAAAATGATGCAGAACAAACTGGACTAACTTACCTCCCCTTGAATGTGATTGACATCTACTGACCCTTCTCTACCTTATATCATGACCATATTATTTGGGTCAGGCAGCAAGGAATTATGAAGTAATCTTATTCCTTTTCTCTTTTTTTAATCGCTGTGAAGGTACCACTTGTTGATGGAAGCGTCGATGCAGCAGTCTTTTGCCTGTCTTTGATGGGTACAAACCTTTCAGACTATTTGTGTGAAGCCAATCGTGTCCTCAAAACAGGGTATATATGTGTATAATATATATTAGGTCAGGAGTTTTTAGTTTTATATGTCAGTATATAATATATACAGAGAAAAATATCTTTTTTTAATTTTTATATGTTTGTATGCAATACATACTAGGAAAAAGATATCTGGAAACTTCAGGTTGTGTTTTTTTTTTTATGTATAATACATACTAGAAAACCAAAGACCAGGAAATTTCAAATGGATATTTTTTGCAAGAAAGAAATTACAGACTTTTATCAGTTTAAGTTTGACAGTATCATGAATATAGTTGAAGTGTAGATTTTGACATAATTGCACTTGTATGAAGCATCTTACTTTGAATTACCTGATATTCCAAGAAACAAAATCATGGGTAATGTGAAGAAATGGTGATACGGATCTTCTTTGGCTAATTTTTTTTACCATTTCATCTTTATATAATATGGGATAAAGATGTTGGGAACACTTCCAACAAAAGCTCCACCCTAAACAACAGTTTTTATATTTAAACGTTAAGTCTGATAATAGTGATACTGATTGGTTTCACTTTCTCTTATTAATGATTATTAAAAAACTATTCTAAGAATAATAAAGCATTTGACATTATTCTTGCCCATGATGTAGTGCAGGTTATCTAATGATCATTTTCTTTGTGTTGCAGGGGGATGTTAAAAATAGCTGAAGTTGTTAGCCGCTTTCAGCAAGTAAATTCATTTGTGCAAAATGTTGAGAAACTAGGATTTCAGCTCTTGAAAAAGGTTGGCTAATATATGTCATAATCTTAGCATGCATCGAGGGTTGGAAATTATAGTTTATTATTATATAAAAGTGTCTCTATTTTTTTTTGTACATCTCTTGTTGTCCTTGGTACTTTGGTAGTATAAATTTTGAGCCAATATTCTCTCAGTTATATATATCTAAAAGATATAGATAGATAGATAGATAGATAATTACCTCTGTAGATTGTGTAATGCAGTTATAATAGTTTTTCCTTAACATGCTGTTGTGATTATTTATTATTGGTTTTTGTTTGTTGATGCCACTGTAAAGAGAAAATACTGTGTATTAGATACAAAATCAGGTTAGTCTCACTGTCTCTCTTCATATTGTTGTCATTGAAGATGTATGAGTCATATAGCCCTGAACTGGATTTTTTATTTATTTTAAATTCTGTATAATTATCAATGTTCTGACTTTGATATGTTGCAGACGTTGCTAAGCAAAATGTTCTACCTGTTCACATTTAGGAAAATCAAGCAAGCTATTCGCAAAGCTGCTCCTGTATTTCAACTCCAACCATGTTTATATAAGCGCCGATAATTATGAGATGGCTGCATTTTGAATATTTTTGTTTTGGAGGAACTTGTCAGGGAAAATAAAAATAATTCACCATCAGATGTTTCTCTAAACATTGTTTGACTGTATGATTGCAATGTATTTAGGCTTTATTGTTGAAAATTACTATAAATAATGTAAATGAGAGACTGAAGGAAAAATTATCTTTATAATTGAGAGCTGTAAATAACATCAATAATTTTTTTTAACAAGTTGTTTTTTAAAGTTATATTCTGGTGTTTTTTTTAAAATAAAAGTATTAAAAAATAAAAATAAACCTGTAAAGTATGTACTAAACATTTTATTTAATATTATGATTATTTTAGATGACTAATATAAATGTCTTATTTAGTAGTGAAATTTAAAACTTTTTTCTGTAATTGAATTCTTGTTAAAAATTATTGTTTAACAATTAAGAAAAACTAACATTAAGTGAAACACTGTTACGTTTCCAGTATTTATTTAAAGACCCTGCTTAGAATAATTAAAAGACTTTAAATATAATTAATTCTTCCTCTCATATTCTACGCAGACTGGTTGCTCAATTTATTATCTGACTAATTAAAAGTGCGTCTTGTAGTTCAGACGACAAATTTACAGACTAATAAACTGCGAACTTTTAGCTAGATTTGAAAACAGTTAAATCCCTCTAAATTAGTATGCACTCGTCATCAATCTTTCTGCTCATCCGCCCCCATTCAAATCTAAGAATTAATCTAATTGGTCTATTGTGCATAGAAATCAACTACTAAGAGGTATTAACAAAGAAAATAAGATTTAATAAAGTTTAACAAATTAACAATAAATCGAATGCAACGCGAATAGTCTTCACTCTGTCTTTACGCGCCTATGCCTGATTTTTGTCAATCTAAATTGCCAGAAAAGTGTTCCTTTGAGATCTGTACACTTGATCTTGCACTTAGCTCTATTCTTGTATCCTTGGTCTCAACACTCAATCATGCCGGTTCGTTCCCTCAGTCCCCCTTTAACGACACACGTGGTGCATAAGGAATGATGTCCCTTTGTTAGTGGCTAGGAACTGGAATTTTTGCAGCATGGCCCTCAGAGTGGATTTCGACACGCTTACACCAATAAGCTAATGCAGGTGAGGCATGGGTGAACATGAACCATGAGCCGACCTGTGGATGCAACGTGTTTGGATATAATTCTCAACCTAACAAGTCCTACTTAGGCATGGCTCAATTAAATACGCTGAACAAAGAGTTTCGACTTCGCGTCGCTTACAATTAGATTTAAAAAAAATATAATCGTCTCACATGTGTTCCATTTACAGTCATGACGTATGAAGCAATAAAATAGATACAACGTTAAATTAATGTTCATACAAGGGGTAATTCAAGCCGACAGAGCGCTTCACAATTTACAATTTAAATTACACGCAATAATTGAATTACATGAAGAATTCATATCGAGCGCAGCATTCTGGCTCTTAGTGAATTAAAACAATATAAATTAAAGTACAGAAATGGAAAAATGGTTACAATAAATTTATATTCCGTAACATATAGGTTTTCAGCTATTTCTCTGAACCATGCTCAAGTGTATATGGAAATCATATAATACATAGCACAAATACATACTTAAACAATACATAGGCAAATACTATTAAATAAAATGATACCTTTGAGAGAAGTCGAAGGGTACCTTGATTCTCTATGGCGCCGGCTGCCTCTCACGACCCGAGTAAGCTGATGGAATTAGCTAAAATGTGCTCGAAGTGAGGGAGCGGAAGCGTGTGGGTACATATATAGAAAGGTATATTGCGTATCACGTGACTGTTCGCAAAGCATGTGGTTGGTTCGAGAACTGGACAATGGTCCTAAAGTTACATAACCTCTTGACCTGTTCTAGAAGCACCTAGAAAAAGGAAGCTTGGAACAAAGGGCCAAGGGTTTCAAATATTCGAATTTGAAGTAAACAAGGCAAGTGGGTCACGAAGTCGGACAATTTTATCAGACTGTGACACCCCCTTGCTTTTGAGGCGTTTATCTTGCCAAAGATAAAATGCCTCCTACAAATTATGTATGATAAAATGTAGAAGTCCACAATGAAGAAAAATTTACACAAAAAAAATTTCGACATTCCTAGAAATAAAGTGTGCAACTATATTTCATATTTACAGGAAGGAATCCGTAGGGTTCAGTTAATTGATTAAACAACATTCTATCAGTACCGGCACTTGATGGCATCAAGCACGACTCATGTAATCTGCGCCAACATTCAAAGACCCTTTGATGTAATGAATATTTGCGTCATACTGTGTCAGAAACAAAGACCAACGCATTAAACGGCTGTTCGTAAATTGCGCCTGTCCGAGAAAGGCCAACGGCTGGTGATCGCACTCAATGACAAAGGTTTTTCCGTACAAATAGTTTTCGAACTTTTTTATGGCCCAAACTATTGCAAGACATTCCTTTTCACTGGTGGAATATTTCTGTTCAGTAGTTGTGAGTTTACGGCTTGCATATGCAACTGGGTGTTTGGTGTCATTGTGTTCTTGTAATAACACTGCTCCTAATCCTGTGTTGCTAGCATCAGTCCTTAACAAGAATGGTTTTGTCAGATCTGGCAGTTTAACAACTAAATCTGAAGTCAGTCTAGATTTCAGTGTGTCAAAAGCGTTTTGGCATGCATCAGTCCACACTACTTTTGTAGGCATATTCTTACGTGTCAAGTCAGTCAGAGGACATGCAATGGCACTAAAATCTGGTACGAATTTTCTGTAGTAATTAGCAAGACCAAGAAAACTTCTAACTTGTGTTTTTGTTAGCGGTTGTGAAGTGTCCTTAAGTTGTGCTATCTTAGCTTCACTTGGCGACATAGTTCCATGACTCAACTTGTGTCCCAAGAAGTCTAAGGAGAATTGTGCTATTTCACACTTCGTAGGGCGGGCAGTGAGGTTGGCTTGTTTTAATCTGGCTAGCACATCTCGTAAGAGTGTTAAGTGCTCCTCCCATGTCTGGGTGCCTAGAATTAAATCATCCATGAAGTTCTCAACTCCACGTCCGTACAGTGGTTCTAACAATGACCGCATCATTTTAGAAAAAATGCTTGGAGCGTTTGAAACTCCGAAAGGCATAACTTTCCATGTGTAGTTTCCTACTGGTGTAGTGAAAGCTAGTATGTGTCGATCAGTGTCCTTGACCTTGATTTGCCAAAAACCGCGTGACAAATCTATTTTGGTATAGTAATGAGCGTTAGCTAGCTTAGTGAAGATGAGATCCGGATCAGGAAGAGGTTCGGCACAAAACTCTGTCACTTGATTGAGTTTGCGGTAGTCTACGCAAAAACGGAACGAGTTATCACGTTTTTTAATCAACACGATGGGTGATCCGTAGGCACTGTCAGTCTTCTCTATGACCCCTAGATCTAGCATAGTCTTAATCTCACGTCTAACGTCATCTATCTTAGCGTGTGGCAACGGATACGGCTTCAAACGTATCGGTTTGTTGTCAGTCAGCTTCAGTGAAAATTCTATTAAGTCTGTCAACCCTGGTTTGTCTGTCAGAGTAGATGAGAACTCATTAAGCAATTCATTCACTTCTTTTTTCTGTCTTTCTGTCAAGGCTTCATTTACCCTAACGTCTTTGACAGTTTCGTCCGTCTGTAGAGGACAGTTTGGTAAAGTACCAGTGACGCAATCAGTATCCCCCTCGTCTTCTGTAACTATCGTCGCTACGACAAAATCAGCTTGAGTGGTTTGATCCTCACGGCTTATGTACTTTTTGAGTAGGTTAACATGAAAGATTTTCTCTCTCTTTCCTGTCTGCACCTTATAGTTCAGTCCCCCTAGCTTGGCGGTAACTACAAAGGGCCCCTTCCATTTCATCTGAAGTTTGTTATGTGCTTCAGGAAGCAACAGTAACACTTTGTCATTAACTTCAAATTCTCTAGGTTTGGTGTGCTTATTGTAATATTCTGCCTGTCTAGACTGAGCTATCGTCAAGTTTTCCCGTGCTATCTTGCCTATAGTTTCAAGACGGTTTCTTAAGTCAGTGACGTATGTATAAGTTGTCTTAACTTCGTCATCTGTCTTTTCATCAGTCCAAAGTGCCTTCAAAATCATCATCGGTCCGCGTACAGTACGTCCGTAAAGTAGCTCAAATGGTGAAAACCCGGTGGAAGATTGTGGCACCTCCCTATATGCAAATAGTAGGGCAGGGATGTATCTGTCCCAGTCTTTCGGTTTATCTGTGGCGAGCTTTTTAAGTGCTGTTTTTAATGTCCCATTGTATTTTTCAATCAGACCATTTGCCTGGGGGTGGTATGGTGTGCAAGTAAGATGTTTGATGGAAAGTAAACGATTTACTTCCTTCATTACGTTGCCTATGAATTGACTCCCCTGATCCGTCAAAATTTCAGTAGGAATTCCAACACGACTCCAAAGACCGAAAAGGGCTTCGGCGACAGTTTCAGTATCAATATTTTTCAATGGTACTGCGTCGGCGAATCTTGTTGCGTAATCAATAGTGGTTAGCACGTATCGATTACCTCTCGTTGATGTGGGTATTATAGGCCCAATCAAATCCAATGCTACGCGCTTGTAGGGTTCACTGATCAGTTCAGGCTCTCCTAACGGTGCGGGTCTGATTGAATTTTTAGACTGTGTTCTCTGGCATGTGTCGCAACTTAACACGAATCTACGGATATCGGCAGTGATGTCCGGCCAATAAAACTCACTTGTAATACGACTAGTTGTTTTTTGTACACCCATGTGTGCACCAAAAAGACTCTCATGACCTAATCGTAATACGTCATTTCGTTTGGTTTGTGGAACGACTAATTGTTTCCGAAATTCGTCTCCCACTTTCGAATAGCGGTACAATAAACCCTTTTTCAGAATAATGCACGCTTTCTTATTCGAATCGTCAGTGTTGACGTCACTAACAAGTACAGCTTGTCTGCGTAACTTGTCTAGTGTTTCGTCCTCAGCTTGTAATATTTTAATCTCGCTAACTGTTGCTTTATCTACGGCTGGTGCGGCAGACATCGGTGCAGTTACAGATTTGTCTTTACTACTCGCTGCTCTGGTTACAGCGTTAACCAGTGGTGGTTCAGTTGAAGTTTGTTTTTTGCACGGCAAAACATACTTGCAACCAAGGATCACGTCATGCGGTGAGTTTTCCATAACTGCCGCTTTGACTGTTCCTTCTACAAAGTCTGAAACAATCGAGACTTCAGCTACTGGTAAAATGTCTTGTTCGCCGTTTGCAAAGGTGACAGAGATTGTCTCCCCTGTGTAGTCGGTACGGTTAACTAATGATGCATTTACCATAGCGTCTAGCTCACACCCTGTATCAAGCAAAGCGATTGTATCGTGACCGTTTGCCTGTACTGGTGTTCGATTCGACCTTTCTGTTTTAGGTGTATGACTTTCTACTGCGTAAACTTTAGCTGTTTTCTTTTCAGGACATGTTCGTGAAAAATGGCCACTATCACCACAAGTGTAACATGCAAGATTCTTTTTATCTTTCTGTTTGTCGGACTTGTTTTTAGTGTCGGGTTTAGATGTTTTATCATCACGCTCACTAGGTGCCTTCCCGTCATTTTTCTTATCCTTTCGAGTCTGCGGTTCGTTCGGTCGAGACTTGTTGTTCGCGTGTGCGTTCGAGAATTGAGAATGTGCGTCATCAAAGCGATCGGCGGCGTTGCCTATCTCCTCTAGCGTAGATTTTTCCCTTATTGCTAAGTGAATCAGTAGATCTGATTTGTATGACCCGAGAATATGGTCTTTTACCATTTCATCCCTAAGACCTGCGTACGTCTGTGGAGTTTCGGCTAGATCTATCCATCTTTGGAACAAGTCAGCTACGCGCCGTATGTACTGTGCGTGCGTCTCTGAACTGGCTTTAGTGGCCTGTTTAAACTTACGTCGGTATGTATCTGCTGTGAGTTTGTAACGTTTCAATAATGCGGCCTTGACTGTGTCGTAATTATCTGACTCAGAATCGCTAAGCTTATTGAACTCGTTTTTCGCACTGCCCTGCAATAACCCCGATAAATTTATCGCCCAATGTTCCGCTGGAATGTTTGTTGCTCTGGCTAACTTTTCAAACGTTTTTAAATACGCGTCTATTTGATCTTTATTCTCATCAAATGGGACCATATTTATCTTTGGAATGATGTTTTCAATTCTACTGTGATTATTTCCATCGCTAGAATGCGAATCACCACTGCTTCTGCGATCACGGTTTGGATTTGTGAGTTCTAACTTCTTCACCTCTAATTCTAACCGTTTTGTTTCGGCTGCAATGCGTTTGGCTTCCGTATCAGCTTCTATGCGTTTAGCCTCAGTTTCTAGCTTTTTAGCTTCAGTTTCGGCTAGTTTCTCAGCTTCTAACTTTTTCAGCTCGCGATTAGCTACACGTTCCTCTCTTTCTATCTCTTGTCTCTCTTTTTCCGCTTTTTCCGCTTTCTCTAGCTCAGTTTTAATGTAGCTAGTCAGTTCGTCACCCTGGTATCCTATTAAGGAACCCTTCTTTTTCAGGTTTTCAATCTGCTCTAGATCCATTTTACTGTCTTAGCGCTCTGGCTACAATAAGAATGTATCTCGTGAATTGTGTGTTTTAACCGTCGGCGATAACTCCGCTTATCCCGAAAATAACTTTTAGGCTACAACCTTACAAAAATTATTTAATTTACTCAGAACACCTTCCGAAATAAATTACGCGTTAACTCTTTACACGTTTCACCTGCTTGTCACAGTGTCCGCTGTTCCAAGACTTCCGTAATGTCACGGCTCCTACCATACAACATTACACATTATATCTAGCACCCTAAATATAATAGTCCGAAGTCTGTTACTACCGATAACTCTCCTAGCTGGCGGTATAACCTTCGACTCCTCACAATGAAGTACTCAGTAACACAATACTAAATAAATCATTCAATAGCCAACATGACATATTTAACTACGCTTAAATATATCAACATTAACTAACATGCACGCTACTCTGCAAAAGAATACATGCACATGTCACAACAAAAGCAAAGAAAATCAGTGATACAAAAATCAAAAGAACAATTGGCAATTCTGTTCGTTCGTTCGTTTCTAGGTTATGATGCGCCCTATGTATAAAAATGTTACAATTTACAATTTAATACATATCAATCCCGCGACGACCCACACTTGTTACGTTTCCAGTATTTATTTAAAGACCCTGCTTAGAATAATTAAAAGACTTTAAATATAATTAATTCTTCCTCTCATATTCTACGCAGACTGGTTGCTCAATTTATTATCTGACTAATTAAAAGTGCGTCTTGTAGTTCAGACGACAAATTTACAGACTAATAAACTGCGAACTTTTAGCTAGATTTGAAAACAGTTAAATCCCTCTAAATTAGTATGCACTCGTCATCAATCTTTCTGCTCATCCGCCCCCATTCAAATCTAAGAATTAATCTAATTGGTCTATTGTGCATAGAAATCAACTACTAAGAGGTATTAACAAAGAAAATAAGATTTAATAAAGTTTAACAAATTAACAATAAATCGAATGCAACGCGAATAGTCTTCACTCTGTCTTTACGCGCCTATGCCTGATTTTTGTCAATCTAAATTGCCAGAAAAGTGTTCCTTTGAGATCTGTACACTTGATCTTGCACTTAGCTCTATTCTTGTATCCTTGGTCTCAACACTCAATCATGCCGGTTCGTTCCCTCAGTCCCCCTTTAACGACACACGTGGTGCATAAGGAATGATGTCCCTTTGTTAGTGGCTAGGAACTGGAATTTTTGCAGCATGGCCCTCAGAGTGGATTTCGACACGCTTACACCAATAAGCTAATGCAGGTGAGGCATGGGTGAACATGAACCATGAGCCGACCTGTGGATGCAACGTGTTTGGATATAATTCTCAACCTAACAAGTCCTACTTAGGCATGGCTCAATTAAATACGCTGAACAAAGAGTTTCGACTTCGCGTCGCTTACAATTAGATTTAAAAAAAATATAATCGTCTCACATGTGTTCCATTTACAGTCATGACGTATGAAGCAATAAAATAGATACAACGTTAAATTAATGTTCATACAAGGGGTAATTCAAGCCGACAGAGCGCTTCACAATTTACAATTTAAATTACACGCAATAATTGAATTACATGAAGAATTCATATCGAGCGCAGCATTCTGGCTCTTAGTGAATTAAAACAATATAAATTAAAGTACAGAAATGGAAAAATGGTTACAATAAATTTATATTCCGTAACATATAGGTTTTCAGCTATTTCTCTGAACCATGCTCAAGTGTATATGGAAATCATATAATACATAGCACAAATACATACTTAAACAATACATAGGCAAATACTATTAAATAAAATGATACCTTTGAGAGAAGTCGAAGGGTACCTTGATTCTCTATGGCGCCGGCTGCCTCTCACGACCCGAGTAAGCTGATGGAATTAGCTAAAATGTGCTCGAAGTGAGGGAGCGGAAGCGTGTGGGTACATATATAGAAAGGTATATTGCGTATCACGTGACTGTTCGCAAAGCATGTGGTTGGTTCGAGAACTGGACAATGGTCCTAAAGTTACATAACCTCTTGACCTGTTCTAGAAGCACCTAGAAAAAGGAAGCTTGGAACAAAGGGCCAAGGGTTTCAAATATTCGAATTTGAAGTAAACAAGGCAAGTGGGTCACGAAGTCGGACAATTTTATCAGACTGTGACAAACACAATGTTAATGATTTTGAATGATGTGGAAGATATGTACTTATTAACTGATAAATGGTTATTGTGAAAATAACTTGTGCATTAAGCAGTGAAATTAATCTGAAACTGATTGGATTTTAATTTACATTCCATTTGTCTAAAGTCAAACATCCCCACGTTTCTCTTTTCTTTAAACCTTGGCAAAATCTTTTCATTAGCATTCAGTTTTCGTTCTATAACTGTTAAGCCGTAAGTATGTGGGCATGCTTGACATGAACAAGATCACGTACGCTAAGTATGTGGGCATGCGGGACATGAACAAGATCACATATGCAATGTGGGCATGCTTGACATGAACAAGATCACGTACGCTAAGTATGTGGGCATGCTTGACATGAACAAGATCATGTACGCTAAGTATGTGGGCATGCTTGACATGAACAAGATCACACATGCTAAGTATGTGGGCATGCTTGACATGAACAAGATCACACATGCTAAGTATGTGGGCATGCTTGACATGAACAAGATCACGTACGCTAAGTATGTGGGCATGCTTGACATGAACAAGATCACGTACGCTAAGTATGTGGGCATGCATGACGTGAACAAGATCACGTACGCTAAGTATGTGGGCATACTTGACATGAACAAGATCACGCACGCTATGTGGGCATGCTTGTCATGAACAAGATCACGCACGTTATGTGGGCATGCTTGACATGAACAAGATCACGCACGCTAAGTATGTGGGCTTGCTTGACATGAGCAAGATAATTGTATCATCATGCACGCTAAATACTTTGTGAATCCTTCCGCTCATACAATTCTCATTCTTTCTTTCATTTTCCTTCTTACCGTTAATAACTTTTATTTTCTTTCTTGCCTTCAACAATTTTCATTTTCGTTTACACCTTCATTAACTTTCGCTTTCTTACAATAACTTTCATTTTAAAACTTTTCTTCAATAACTTTTATTTTTCTTCTTTCTTTCAATAACTTTTATTTTCCTTCTTTCCTTCAATAACTTTTATTTTCATTCTTTCCTACAATTAATTTTAATTTTCATTCTTTCCTTTAATAACTTTTATTTTCATTCTTTCCTACAATAAATCATTTTCCTTCTTTCCTGCAATAACTTTTATAAGCTTTCAGATATTTAATAATTTGGATTTAATTATCCATTACCAACAGCCATTTTATGACATCGCTTAATCTTTGTATAAAAAATATATTTCTAGGTCAGTAATCTTTTGTCCTCTAATTATAAGCTTATATCCCTTTTACATATATATAGCATAATACCATAACACTAGGGTGCATTTTCACAAAACGTTAGCTTTTTCCCATTAATAAGTAAGTAATAATTGTGCTTTTCCGTACAAGATGATAATAATAATAATAAATATGCACACAAACACAATCACACGAAGTAAATACACTGTTTCCCCATTGTCTTATTACTAGTTTTTTAAGAAGTGTTATTCGAAATCAGTGAATTATATATTGGAGATTAATAAACACAAGTGAAAATTTACCACTAACTCGAAAGTCCTAATTAGATAAAACTTAATTAACGATACGGAACAAAGTCAAACGATAGATAATTTTGTTTGAACTATTTATAGCTATAGCAGATACTGCTTCGATTTCGTGTGTTCATCACTACATATGCAATACGTGCAACGAACAGTTCCGACTTGGTGAAAGCGTGTAGATTAATAAATATACATGCAACGGACAGCTCCGGCTTGGTGAAAGCGTGTACATCAATAAATATACCTGTAACGGACAGTTTCGACTTGGTGAATGTGTGTACATCAATAAATATACTTGTAACGGACAGCTCCGGCTTGGTGAAAGCGTGTACATCAATAAATATATCTGTAACGGACAGTTTCGACTTGGTGAAAGCGTGTACATCAGTACATATCCATGTACCTGTAACGGACAGCTCCGGCTTGGTGAAAGCGTGTAGGCTACATCAATAAATACACCTGTAACGGACAGTTTCGACTTGGTGAAAGCGTGTGCATCAATACACATACGTGTAGACGACAGTGAAAGTTTCATACACTAACTAACACACATAAAATAGCTGTACTGAAATTTTCATATGGCGGCTCGAAAAAATTGCATATGCCTTTCAATAACTGGTGTGCTTGGGTTAGCGTTCCTGGTTTCCGGCTGTGTGCTCATCCGAGTGTTTGACACTTACATTCACCGCCAAGTGGACACTGTAAGTACGATCGAGTGTGTATGTGTTAAGAAATGATAGACACAAAATTCAATATGGATAAATACTTTACGTGTGTTCTTATAAATCAATGTTCTGTTTGCAAGTCGGTGGAATACCACTCTTAACACATTTTGTTGTCAAAGCAGGTCTTTTGCTTTGTATTTTTTAAATTAGAAGAAAAAAAAAAGTCATTAAGCTCCGCTATAGAGACATGCTGTATAAGTATCGATGAAATGGTTTAATTTGTTTTGTTTAGCTTTCTTCATTTTTTTAAAATTATTGCTTCACAGCCGCACTTCGAATCCATTTCCATTTGAAACGCACGCACAGACACACACAAGATAAAAATCTGTATATTCAAATCTAAATATGTTTAAACGAAGAAACAATAATAACGAATGCCGATATATTTGGTGTGAAAGTGATTTGTCGTAAAGGAGACCGGTGTCACTCTTTTATCCTTGCGTGGTATCTATGAATGATAATCAAACGGGATTTGGTAGGTGACGTACTGATAAAATAAAGGTGACATGCCCTTGAGTCCGTTTTGATAACTCGGCTAAATTGAACTTGTTGGTTGTCGAAATTTAATAAATGGTGAGTTGTTACTGGTGAGTTTTTTACGACAACCCCGTAACTGGTGAGTTTGTTATGTCAACCATGTTACTAGTGAGTTTGTTATCACAATGACATTTAATAGTGAGAATGGTTGATAACCACGTAATTAATGAATTTATTATGACATCTACATTACCAGTGTGTTTGTTTGATAACCACATAATTGATGAGTAAGTTTGTTGTTGTTGACAACTGTAATATTAAGGTGAACTGTGAAGTCCGTTCAGACAACCATGAAGTTGTGAATTGTTTAAAATCATGTAAATGAGTACCGGAACATGTGCGTGTTTTCTAAGCGCTAAAGAAAGAGTAAGTTTGTTTTGAAGCCATGAAACTATTGAGTTTGTTCTGATAACCATAAAACGAGTAAGAACATTTTTGACAGTCCAGAACTAATGATATATTATGACATCCAAACAACTGGCGACTATATTTAAAAGCTATGAAATAGCGGTTTTGTCTGGAGCATTTTTTCCCTCACAGTTGCAAAAACAGCGGATTCCTTGTGACAGTAGCTAAGTTCGCGAGGGTGAGAAACCGAATTAAAAATTCTTACAGGCATGCACACACTAATAATTAATACATTATATTCTCTTTCAGACACGGACGTTGTAGGAAGAGAGTCAGCTAAAGACACAATAATACCGCTGTGTGGTCTTATTTTAAACTTACACTATTAACTTTAGCGTAAGTAAAGAGAATCATTGAATGTATCAGGTCAACGAGTATTCCTCAAATGGTTTGATTTCAGCTATTTATGTAAGTAGCTAGTCATTGACATAATTCAGGTCCACCAATGGATTTATCAATGTCTTAATATATTCATCCAGTAATGAATAGCTGTCACATAATGGCTTATATAGCCCACACCCACCCCTCCTCTAAAAATAGACTACACGCAAACCTACCTTCTAGAAAGGCTGACCCTTATCCCCGGGCTGGAAACATACATGAATGTTCCAGACAACTCACTAATTTAACCAATCAAAGTGCAGCTCAGCCACACAAACGAATGTACCAGAAACTCACCTGTAAATCATCAGTTGAATGCAGCTGACCATTGAGACAACACGCATTTTGTCTCCCGGTGTTAACAAAGTATAATCATCTACTAACCTTAACACTGGTTATCCCCACAGAAGGAAATCATCCTCTTTATATATTACTGTATGTGGTTTTGATTGCCTAACGTAATATTATATATTGTTTATATCTTGACTCTAACTATAATTTATATTGTTGTATTTTGCTCATGATATTTAAATGTATGATGACCATGTTTGTAAGAGTGTTCTGTCAGAGAACACATGAGGAAACTATCTCAGCCCATGTATATTTTATTGGCAGATCAGCACCTTATCTGAGACTTTATCTGAGACATTGACTGACAAGCATTGAGCCGCAAAACAATACCAGAACAGAACCACTTTATCCTGGATGTTGACTTTGATGAGTATTTCATCAATACCAAAGCAGAATGACCCATGTGCCAAGGATCTGTTCAATGGACCATGTGAGCATTTGCTAACGACATTCATTGGGACCCAGATGACATGCCAGGTGGACTTAAGGTTACATAATTATAAAGTCAAGAACAGCATGGCTTCAGTCAAAATACAATCAAATTCACTTGAACTTTAATCAAAGTACTCTTAGAGTTCACTCAGAATCATTCAGTGTTCTCTTATAAACTCATTTATAGTTTGCTCATATGAATGAACCAAAACTACTACTACATTGCCATAGGACTCAAAACAACCATTCTCTTACAACACCAGACGGTCGTGATTATAAACTATAAACATTTTAAAATTCTAATTGTAACTGTTGAACTGTTCACTATATGTAACCATGCTGACTTATGTTATTTCTTGTTGAATGCATTTCTTGTTGATACTTAGAGCACTTGTGTCAGTGTGATTCACATGTTATATGTTGTAGTCTGTCACCTGTATTTACTTACTTCCTGGCTGTATGTATCAGGGGGGCTTGAGCTATCTTCTAGAACTATCACTCTTTTATTCGTCATTATCTGTCACTCATCTTTCTATCATGTGTGGCAAGCCAGAAGGTGTGTGTTGGTGATTAGTATATGGTTACGGGCGACCCAGGGTGGTGGAGAATTAACATCTTGCCCATCTCCCTTCAAAACGTCACAATAACTCAAATCAAAGATACAATTTGCATAAATTTTTTAATGATTCATTCACCGACACAATTTACATTCATTCAGTTACGATACAATACGATATGTTTCTTCATCAACATGGAACTCAATATAGATAGATAGATAGATAGATAGATAGATAGATAGATAAATAGATAGATAGATAGATAGATAGATAGATAGATAGATGGATGGATGGATGGATACATATATATATATAGAGAGAGAGAGACAGATGGATGGATTGATAGATAGATAGAGGGATAGATAGATAGATTAAAATATTAATAAAGGAATAAGTATTACAAAGTAAATTGTTATTGACCCATTCGCTGCCCAAATCAATATCCTACTGTTTTCCTTTATTATTATAAAGATAGAAAGATAAGTAATGCAGCCTGAGACAAGAGCTTTCTTGTGAGTTTCGTGTACCGAGCGAACACACGTCATAAGAAATTGCCAACAAAGAGATTTTTCTTAGCTTTACATTTTTTGTGTATGTTTCCTCGTTCAAATCTATTTGTTTGATCTCAACGTAACCTTGTTCAAAATCTGTTTGATCTCAACGTAACCTTGTTTAAATCTATTTGTTTGATCTCAACGTAACCTTGTTCAAAATCTGTTTGATCTCAACGTAACCTTGTTTAAATCTATTTGTTTGATCTCAACGTAACCTTGTTCAAAATCTGTTTGATCTCAACGTAACCTTGTTTAAATCTATTTGTTTGATCTCAACGTAACCTTGTTCAAAATCTGTTTGATCTCAACGTAACCTTGTTTAAATCTATTTGTTTGATCTCAACGTAACCTTGTTTAAAATCTATTTTTTTTATCTCAACGTAACCTTGTTTAAAATCTATTTTTTATCTCAACGTAACCTTGTTTAAAATCTATTTTTTATCTCAACGTAACCTTGTTTAAAAACTATTTTTTATCTCAATGTAACCTTGTTTAAAATCTATTTGTTTGATCTCAACGTAACCTTGTTTAAAATCTATTTGTTTGATCTCAACGTAACCTTGTTCAACATTTTTGCGCGAATGTTACAATGCTCCCGTTGTTTCGGGTAGAATTGCTTGACCACCTTTCTACAATGGTTTGATATGTTTTAGAGTACGATTGCTTGTCCCTATTTCTGCACCTTTATCACACTATTTCCATTATTCTGAGTAGAATCTTGTGCTGAAGAACGGCTCTACTATATACGACAATTGGATATCGACCCCGGTGCCAGTGTATTTTCAAGTGTGGGTGTTCCACGTAGATAATATGGATGAAATCATCAATTCCGGTGCCAAGCCTTACCTTGTGGAAAGAGGACCTTACACGTACAGGTGAGGTGGTATTAGCAGATCGTTTTTGAAATCTGAAAATTGCGACATAATGCAAGGACTGTGACCGTAATTTGCAAAAATATATTAAACATTGATAGTGCATTAAGCAACAAGAAAAAATAAAATAATGAAACATAAAACATATTTTATAAATGAAAAAAAGGCAGAAAGGAGGAGGGGCAGAAGAGAGGGAGGGAGGGGCACACAGGAAGAGAGAAAGAGTTCATTTGCACTCAGTTCATTTGTTTGGAAGAGAAGTTCGCGTATCAGCCTGTATTGTGCAATACTTTGTCTGAACGTGAGTTTTTTTGTTTTTTTTTACAACATTTGACATCTTAGATAAGTTCAATAGTTTGAGGGAATTAACATTCAATTCGAATAACACTCAATTTTCAAACCTACAGAGAAACTCTTCACAAAGGAAGTGTAGAATTTGTAGGGACCAATCGTGTGAGATACAGAGAAACAAAATGGTTTTATTTCGACCGCGACCTGTCTGTCGGACCCGAGTCGGATACCTTCACAACTATCAACCTCCCAATGATTGTGAGTATTAGAAAAATATGTGTGTGTGTCCGAACAATAAACAACATGTTTGTCACGAGGTGAAAGCAAATTCGTAATATTTTGAAAATATGGTTAATATTATATTAAGTTTAACAGCTACGTAAACAAATGATTAACAATATCTTTATCTTTTGTCATGCACACACGCTCACTTACACACTCACACACATGCAAACGAAGGCACGACAATGCTACTTGGCAGGCGCAATGCCTTAACGACGGTAAATTAAAAAAATAACATGCTCTCTAAATACACACTCGGTCTAAGCTCTCGAGACCTCAGATACTAGGGTCCAGTTACCAAAAAGTAAGCTAAATACACACTCGGTCTAAGCTCTAGAGACTTCAGATACTAGGGTCCAGTTACCAAAAAGTAAGCTAAATACACACTCGGTCTAAGCTCTAGAGATTTCAGATAAGAGGGTCCAGTTACCAAAAAGCAAGCTAAATACAGGGATTAGGAAGGAAACTATATACATTTTAAAAATATGTTTTACTGGGTTACCGTCATTACGATAATTGTTGATGTCTGCACACTCATTAATTATATTTAATTTCATACCATACATGTTACTGAGATCATATTAGTACATGCACGTCGGATAGTATGTTAGGTTCAAACCAGTTCCCTCAAGGTCAGTAAAAATTCGCGTCAGTCAATTATACATTTCTTATCAGTGCATGCACGTCACTTATTCGTATTGGATAAGTTCATTTAAAATGTTTGTCAGTCAGTTATACATTTGAAAACTGTATATGCATGTCATATATATGTATTAGTTAAGTTTGCACCAGCCCACGCACGTCATATATATGTATTAGTTAAGTTTGCACGTCAGTTGAAACTAATCAATAAGTATGACGCAAAGAGTCATGTCCACACACGCGAGTTAGTTACAGGACATGTTCACATCACGCGTGTTAGATACAATTTTAGTCAATAAATGTGATGTAAAAAGTCATGTCAGGATACTGCGAGTCAGTAACTCTTAAGTTCACGGGTACAAATAAGTCAAGATTAAACTTTGCCCGAATGCTGCATCAAATCAAATTTTTTTTGTATCGATTTATATTTCAAGCACATCGACCAAAAGTCTTCCACAGCCACCCACAACTGTTTTTCGAAAAGACTCCATGTCTATAATTAGAATAATTCTAAATGCTGTCCATACAGTGTGACCCTGTTGGTATTCATTATAGACGATTGCCAACATGCTTCGCTTCGAGTACGGCTGGATTAAAGAGCTAGAAGACCTGGTACTGGACACAACGGGCGAGCACCTTTTCCTTACGCTGTCCGTAAAAGAACTCTTGTGGGGCTACGAAGACAGCCTGCTGAAAGATGTGAAGAAACTGCTGTCCAAGTTTGGCATCAACTCCACTTTGGACGACAGGTTTGGACTGTTTCGAACGGTGAGAGCTCGTCAAGAAATATATAATAATAACAATTAGTAAAAACCAGACCTTATTAACTGCGTCATCAAGTAAGAAAGATAATCCAGTAGGTCGTTCTATCTTGAATAGTGGAGTAATTAAGAAAGACAATTCAACTGGTAGATCTGCTATTCATAGTCCTATGACTAAGAAAGGTTATTCAGTTGATGGTTCTGCTATTCACAGTCAAGCGACTAAGAAAAACAATTTAGTTCATAGTTTTACTATTCACAGTCAGATAATTAAGAAAGAAATCTAGGTGTTTCTTTCATGTACAATCAAGTGCATAATCGGTATGTAGTTGTCATGTTTCATCAAGTACATAATCGGTATGTAGTTGTCATGTTTCATCAAGTACATAATCGGTATGTAGTTGTCATGTTTCATCAAGTACATAATCGGTATGTAGTTGTCATGTTTCATCAAGTACATAATCGGTATGTAGTTGGCATGTTTCATCAAGTACATAATCGGTATGTAGTTGGCATGTTTCATCAAGTACATAATCGGTATGTAGTTGGCATGTTTCATCAAGTACATAATCGGTATGTAGTTGGCATGTTTCATCAAGTACATAATCGGTATGTAGTTGTCACGTTTCATCAAGTACATAAAGCACGTATTCAAATAGGTCCCATTTCTCAGCTGCTAGTTGTTTATGCTTTGTTCAACAGAATGAGAAATATTTTTTATTTGGATTTCTTTTAGTTGATTTTATTTTTGTATTGGAACCTCACCCACACCCACTCCAATTACCTACCATATACTGAACTTAGCATTGACAAGGTCAATCCAGAAGTATTTCACTAATTGGGTCATTTAGCGAACGGTCTTTTCACAATGTTTTCTCGCTTTTGTTTGTTTGTTTTTTCTAACTTGATGCTTTTATATTTAAAATATATCAGACTTTCTTAAATAAAAAAAAAACAGCAGCAGGAACATATTTGTGTACCCTACCATACAGTCTGTTAGCCTTGGAGAGAAATTGTCCCCAGACTTTTCCACGCACCACCTTCGTCTGTGAAGACATTCTGGTCCGGTGATCTAAATGTAGTGTGAACGCGTGTGATTCTCTTGGCTGGAATGTATTGCTTGCAAGGGACGTTTCTTGCGTTTTATTAATAAATAATGTTTGCCATGAGTGACACTTTGCTTTGCTTGTATTCTGCGTTTACCCTTGTTCCTTTTAATATCTTTTTCTTCTAGGAGAATGGCACAGACCAAGGTTTATATGAAATCTACACGGGCAGCGATGATATTGAACATTTTGCGGAGATTGTATCTTGGAACGGCTTCAGGCAAGCACACATTTTCTGCATGTATCCCAGTATTTTGTCTTTTTAATTTTTTAGCCTTTTAGGCTTAGTCTTTTAGATTTTGAGCCTTTAAGACTATTGGTCTTTTAGGTATTAAGCCTTTTAAACTATTGGCCTTTTGATTAGATTTTTAGTCTTTTAGCCTTTCAGTCTTTTAGGTGATTTTTTAAATCTTTTAACCTTTTAGGCTTTTAGTTTATTTTTACTTTTTTAGTCTTTAGACAGTTTGTTTATGATTTAGGCTTTTGTACCTTTTTGACTCTTAGTCTTTTAGTCATTCAGCCTTTTAGATATTATAATTCTTTTTTCAGTTTTTTAGTCTTTTAACCTTTTAGATTTCAGATTTCAGTCTTCTAGCTTTTCAGTTGGGTTTTTTTTTTTTTTAGTGTTTTAGTCATTTAGTTTTATAGTTTTTAGTTTCTTACTTTTTTAGTCTTTTATATTCTTATCCACTAGTCTTTTAGTCCTTGAACCCTTTAGTATTATAGTCTATTAGTTTACAAGAATATTTTGTATATTAGTGGTTTATTTGGTTCGGCTTTAACGGGCGGGGTAGTGTGTGTGTGTGTGTGTGTGTGTGTGTGTGTGTGTGTGTGTGTGTGTGTGTGTGTGTGTGTGTGTGTGTAAGAGTGCCGCGCTTACGGCGATTGAGCAGATTTAGAGAAATACATTTATCGATTTCCTTATGAAAAATACATTTATTGATTTTCTTGTGAGAAAAATACATTTATTGATTTTCTTGTGAGAAAAATACATTTATCGATTTCCTTATGAAAAATACATTTATTGATTTTCTTGTGAGAAAAATACATTTATCGATTTCCCTTGTGAAAAATACATTTATCAATTTCCTTGTGAGAAATACATTTATTGATTTCCTTCATGCTATTTTACACAAACAAGGAAAATGCCCCGACCCATCCTTAACCCACCCACACCTTTCCATTATGCACATATATTGTGCAAGATAAGTGCTGGATTTCTAGCTAGCGTTGCTTTTACTTATGTATTTTATTTGATTATAGTTTTGTTATATGTTTTACAAATTTTATTTGTTCACAGCTCTTTGCCTTTCTGGACAAGTGACACAGCAAACATGATCAACGGATCGTGTAAGTCTGAATTTAAACATTATGTTTAATACTTAAACTGCAGTCAGTTTGGTAAACTTTCCATTTACTATGTAAATATAGTAAGCACATAATGTCTCCGGTAGTAGCAATGCATTTAACATGTATAGTCGTTCTATTTCAATTTCGTCTCCACTTTCCTTGTCTCCCTCCATTATTTCCATATAATGACAGCCTGCTTTGGGTCTGGATACAGAGGTTTCTGGTGTGTGTAAAAATGACAGCCTGCTTTGGGTCTGGATACAGAGGTTTCTGGTGTGTGTAAAAATGACAGCCTGCTTTGGGTCTGGATACAGAGGTTTCTGGTGTGTGTAAAAAATGACAGCCTGCTTTGAGTCTGGATACATAGGTTTCTGCTGTGTGTAAAAATGTAAGGCTTGCTTCGTCTTTGAGTTTTGAAATTAAAGGGATTTATATTTATAATTCCTTTTGTTTGTTTGTTTAATTTAATCTTTCTCCACCATTTTCCCGGTTGTCAGATTTGTATTTACTTTGTCTGGTATCGAATAACTAAGCAACAGCGTACGTAACTAAAAACCTAAAGAAAAGATTAAGAAACATTTACATTAGAGATAAAGGAAACTTCTAAAAATCGTATCGTTACTCGGATTAATAAAGAAAGCAAACCCATTCACCCCAAAATAAAAAAGAAAGAAGAAAAAAAAAAGTATTCACATTCGCTTTGAAATAGTTTTTTCTTTGATTTCGGCCAAATGTGATAAACAGTCCGTGTCACGATACGACCCAGAGAATCCTATTCCGATACGATATAAATTCTGATTTTTTAATTTTTTCTTCCAGCTGGCACATTGTACCCGCCTTTCATTGACACATCTCGATCGTATTATTTTTTCTCGCGAGACTTGTGCAGGTAAATACGCTAGCCGTTATAAAAATTATATTAGACATGAACAGAAATTAAATAAAACATACACCACTGTGTACATATATTAGTCAAATGACCTCACCTAACCTCAGTTCGAGTGTCTTTGATTGGTTAGGGCTGAATTACATGGACATTTAAAAGAGCATAACACATACGTACACTCGACGCGCGTTAGTAAACAACATGTGTGTGTGTGTGTGTGTGTGTGTGTGTGTGTGTGCGTGCGTGCGTGCGTGCGTGCGTGTGCGCGCGCGCTTTTGACTAAAACAAAATATATTATTGCGTTATATCAAATACCTTACCATAAGTGCACACGATGCTTGAAGTGTTTGAACTAATAATTTTTTCCTTTAACAAAAATTAAGTGGAATTTTAATTTTGGTTCTAATGCCAATCAAATGACTTTGTTATCTTCGATGATTTATGTCTCCTCTTGCCGTAATCGTTCATGATGTTAGATTTTATATCTTTCTCAAGATCAGTGGAAATTGTTTACTCCAATTCGTATGAACTAAAGGGAATACAACTCTCAAGGTTCACGCTTCCATCGTATACACTGGCAAACGTCTCGGTCAATCCATACAATAAAGGATTTTGCACACCGACAGACAGTTGTCTCCCTGCAGGTCTACTGAACGCAAGCGTTTGTCGGGAAGGTAAATAATAATAATAGATTTTTTTTTATATAAAAAAAAAGAACACAAGAACACAATGAAAAGCTGTGTAGAAGAAGCATTTTTAAATAGCAAATTTATAGATTAATGTAACTTCTCAATAATTATGTCTGTTTGCGATGTCGAAAAATCATGCGTGCAAGAAAACATTGAAATTAGTGGCAATGTTTCTAACATGAGTTTGCTGTATTTGAATTTAATTATATAAAAATGAAGAAGATGTACTTTATTAAGGGCGTCCAGTATGCCCAGACAAATACATTCAATAATAACATAATAATACTATGTTAAGATGTATATGTATATACGTAATACTTTAAGCATAGAATATTTACTACTTTTTTCTTTCAGAAGCGCCAATAGTATATTCTTATCCTCATTTTTTGGACGGTGACCCAGAAGTGCAAAACCGTGTCCTTGGCATGAGACCTGACCGAGAGGAACACCAGTGTGTTCTAGATATTGAGCCGGTAAGATAACCTCATATCTAGCAACAAGAACATTAATGCACAAAGTATGTATTGGGTATGTACCCAATCCATTTGGCGCGCCCATCACATATAAGAGGAACAGTTCAGTCAGTCATAGACGCTTTATCGCAAAGTAAGCCTCCTGTTATTGACACTCTAACTCCAAGTAACATTAAGAGGAATAGATTAATCATTTGGTTATCTAACATCACATAATTGTTAGTTATCCCTCTGGCAAAGACTTAACACTTGATAATAACCTTTACAACCTTGGATAAGGCATTGTGTCCTAATGTACATTATCCTTTCTTACTGTTATACTGATAATTATCCTAAAGTAGGCTATGTTGTCTTAAGATATACTATACTAATTGTGCACCATTAACTAGTGTTTATACAGTTGCCATACACATTTGGTCAGTAAATATTTTTATAAACCATCTTGAAAATAAATTCATAAAAGGTGAATTGTTAATAAATATCAAATAGTAATCTTACTTGACATATCAAAAGCATTTGATACCAGATGGCATGAAACAATACTCATCAAAGCATTACATCTTGGAATAACAGGAAACATATAATTACATTAAAAGTTTCTTTCAGGAAAATCATTCAAAAACAGACTAAATAAACACAATCTCATCAACAAAACAACAATAAATGGCACACCACTAGCCAATGCCCTGGGTCCTACACTATTCAACATAGCATCATAAGATTTACACATAATAATAAGAAATACAAATACACAAATTACACAATTTGCAGATGACTCATCGCTATACTATGCGCACAGAAACAGCAGTCACATAGGGACACACATGCAAAAAAACACTAAATCAGATATAATTTGATTTTATTTTAAACCAGACAAAACAACTGCCTTAGACTGCTCAACAAGAAGAAAAATATCTACCCAAAGCTCAAGCTCAAGCAAGCAAATAATAAGTTTGAAAAGACTCACAGATTCTTAGGTATTGTTATTGATGAAAACATAAATTTCAAAGACATCCTTACAAAAATCAACAAAACAAGTTATATACTTAGGACGACAAAGGGGAAAACATGGAAAATGGACCCACACTATAAATGGCAATCAAAACTCTAATATACCTAGGATGACAAAGGGGAAAACATGGAGAATGGACACACTATAAATGGCAATCAAAACTCTAATATACCTAGGACGACAAAGGGGAAAACATGGAGAATGGACACACTATAAATGGCAATCAAAACTCTAATATACTCTATAATAGACTATGGAAGCACAACGTATATTGCTATAAATAACTCCAAAATTAAAAAAAATGCACATAGTACAAAATGAAGCACTAAGGTTAAGCATATATGCACTAGCAAACACTCAAATAATAGAACTATACAAAACATGACATTTATACTTAATAGAAAGATGCAATAAACAAGCATTAAAATAATGGGCAATAGATCAGAACATGGTCACACACTACCTACAAACACACACTTAGAAATCACAAAATGGGACGTAACGGATACCCAAGCAAAACGGCCAGAAAAATGAAACAGTACTGGTTCAAATTCACGCAACAGGATATTTGTACGAATAATATAATCATTTAAAAAACAAACATACATTGTCTAATGTGTCTCTAATTGCAGATAACGGGCATGGTGATGAGTCTTGCCAAGCGATTGCAAGTTAATGTTTATCTTCAAAATATGTCACACATACAGTAATTATTTTTAATCATATCTAAATCTCTCTCTTTGTCTTTGTGATATGTCAATTCATTGTTCCTTTATACCTCCATCTCTCTTCTGTGTGTGTATTTGTGTTTGTTTAAATATATATGTATGTCTCTATGTGGAAGAAAGGAAGGAAGGAAAGAGATGGAAGGAAGGGAGGGAGGAAGGAAAGAAGATTTCCTCAGAACAATTTTCTACCAAGAGTTTACATTCATCATATTAGGACTATTTGTGGCTTTCATAAATGATGTGTTTGTGTGTGTTTATTTGTCTATGGTATATCTGTGTGTATGTATGTGTTTGTGTTTCATATTCCACATAACACTTGTAATAACAAGCGGTAGTGTCCATGATGATGACGTTGGCAGATAACCACTGTCCATGGTGATACACGTGACGTACCCATGTTGATGACATTGATAGCTATTCACTCTCTATTATGATACATGTGGCATGCCCATAATCATGACGCTGGCAGATAACCAATGTCGATGGTGATACACGTAACGCACCCATGTTGATGACATTGGTAGAGATATTCACTCTCCATGGTGATACACGTAACGCACCCCTGTTGATGACATTGGTAGAGATATTCACTCTCCATGGTGATACACGTAACGCACCCCTGTTGATGACATTGGTAGAGATATTCACTCTCCATGGTGATTTGCCCATCCCTCGTTGTACTGCAGCCTTTCAATTTTTCTTTAAGGAACGTATATTTCGTTCGTTAACTTAAGAAAGTAATTAATTTTTCTTTATAAATTCGTTCATTCGTATGGAACTAAAAAATCTCCAAAACTTTTTTCCTTTTCTTTGAAACAATTGCTAGAGACACGAGGAACATCCGCGATTACGTCATCTTTCCCGTACTCTGGGTGAATGAGGTGAGTTCATTTTTATTGTTGAGTTAAAATCCATTTTAAAATTGATATTTTGTTTCCCGTACTGTACAAGAATGAGGCGAGCTTATTTTTTTGTTGAGTTTAAATCCATTTTATCATTGATTTTATGCTTCCCGTACTCCTGGTGAATGAGGCGAGTTCATTTTTACTATCGAATTTAAATCCATTTTATAATTTATTTTATGTTACACGTCGCAAGCGGGACACGTTATGTAAGAAGCTAATTTCTAATGTAAATCAGTTAATCCAGTAATGAGCCAATTTGGTGGTAGAGTATTAATCATTTATATACAAATGCTTAAAGTTAAACTAGTTTGAACATTCTTATTCTTTCAGTTATGACTTGAGAATATTTACTTTGCTTTTTAAAAACATATCTTTAAAATTATTGTAAATATTACTCTCTCCCCTCCTTTTTTTTTAAATATAAAAAACGATATGTTTAACGAGACAAACCGTCAACAATGTCTGCACATTACTCATGTCTTAGCAACAGACACATAAAAACAGAACACAATGTTGGCCATAAATGTTAAGGATTGTCTCGGATTCTTGCCGTTCGTGACCAGATAAAGCAATGATATTTCTTTTTATAGAAGAATTTTTTCGTGGCTGTGCAAGTCAGTGACAATAATGTGTCAAGTCAGTGATATTACTGTATTAAGTCAGTGACATTGTTGTGTTAAGTCAGTAATATTAATGTGCAAGTCGATATTACGGTGCAAGACAGTGAGATTGCTATGTTAAGTCAGTGATATTCCTGTGCAAGACAATGACATCGCTGTGTTATGTCAGTGACATTACTGTGTTAATTCAGTGACAATTAATAGTATACATTAGTGACATTACTGAATAAATCCGGGATACATGTCTGTAAACAGGTAATATTAATGCACAAGTTATTTTTATGTCAGTGGCAATAGTATCTAAGTCATTATCATTACTGTTTAAGCCAGTGGTTAATAAACCAGTAACATTAGGTTACATTACTCTAAGTCAGTGATACATACATGCCAGTGACATTATTGTATAATTCAGTAATCTCTATATAAGTCAGTAATATATGTCGGTGATATCACTGTTTAAAAATCAGTGACATTACTTATATTATTGATATTACTGGGGTGGTGGGATGGTAGAGAGAGATCGATATCATTGATATTGCTGTTGGGAGTGGAGGGGGAGAACGTCTTATTTCTTTCTGATGACTGATACCGCAAACATATTGTAAATAAATAGACGGATTATAAATTATCATTAAATAATTTATTTATTCTGAATTAGCCATTAATAATTAAATGTAATTGAATGCTGTACTTAATGTCAGTAATCCATCGTAGTTTAGAACTAAATAATATACATTTTAAAATCATAAATAGCCATTTTAGTTTAGTGTCCATTGTTACCAGACCAAGAAAGACAGCGGAAGAAAGGAAACGATAACATGAAAAAGGAATTTATTTTTGCTTCAGTCATATCAAATTTAATGTTTGGTTGCTTTTTGTTTTAAAACAGTGGAATTCTTTTAGAAATGACACTGTATGCTGGAATAGTTATGAAAATAAAGTTAGCTACAAAGAAAGAAATACATGTCATGTTTTTTCCCCTAACAAAGTACAATTTCTGCTTTACCCGGAAGTTCATAATGTGCACTGTTTTACCGTCACTGATATCGAACTTAACCCGTTCACCATTTTACGTTCTTCATACAGTTGAAGTTGTCGCTATGCTGCACTAGAAAAGGGTTAAATGAATAACTAACACCGGTTCTGATGTCGGGTTTGCACTTACTCCGCAGACTTTGTGAGATAAAGATTCTGCAATGTGTCAGTTTGTACAATCCATTAATTAACTTTAACTCCACTACAAATGCAGAGTATGCAGCAACCAATTGGTTCTGTTCGTACAGATAACGTTTCTTTTGAAGCATTATGACGTCACCAAGTGCGTTCGACCGAATGGACAAATGTAAACCACACTCAAGCGCATAGATGTGTGTTAGTTATGTAACACACACACACACACACAAACACACACTCACATACACACACACACGCTCACATACACACACACACACTCACATACACACACACACACTCACACACACTTTAATTAAGTCCGTTTATAATTTGCCTGTTGAAGACAATTTCTTCTTTATCACAGTGATGTAGACGTTTGATGTTGCAGAGCGCAATGTTGGACGACAAGACAGCTAGTGACTTCAGGAAAGAGGTTCAAGTCCCCTTGATGATTACCAAGGGGGTTCAGTTTGGACTCATTGCTCTTGGCGCATTGATTTTGGCTGTACTTCTGCTGCTTGTCGTTAGACATGTCAAAGAGTATCAGGTAAACAAATTTTTAAAAACAAAAATAGTGACTGTCTCTTTCCCGCTTTCTTTCATTCATAAACCTTCAATGCAATATATAAATTCCAATTATATTTAATAAATATCTACTGTACATAAATACCTATAAGTCTAGATTGCGGTAAAAATAACCTTCGCCAGGATTTCCAGTAAATAAAAATATGTTAATACGTTATATTAAAACTGATCTCAATGCATTTGGGCGAATGCGTGTGTGTGTGTGCATTCACAGACAATTAACAAGGGAACAACAACAACAACAAAAGATAGATAGATAAATCGGTAGGAAAAGAGGAAGAGAGAGAGAGAGATATAAATAAGGGATAGATTGACAGACGTGAAAGAATAGGTGTTCCAACGATCAAGCAAAGCGGTAAGAAATTAATCTGACATGTTAGGTCAAGGTTATAGTAGAGTTTTTGCTTGGTATTTATTTCCTAGTGTATTATTAATTTTTTATAAATTAATAATGTAGTTGTAGGGAACATAATAGTCAAGCAGTAGGGTTGTAATTATTAAATACCATGTCATTGCAGCAAAAGTATTTTAGCATTATATTAAAAAGCGTTATACACGTTTTATCTGTTGCAGAAAACCAAACGTCGGATGCTTGTGTCCGAAAGATCGCCCATCATTACTGCATCGGAATACTGTATATCGTAATATAGCATTCATTTATATGTCTTATGTTGGGGTGGAGCAAACATTCTTTACATCGTAATATAGTATTCATTTATATGTCTTATGTTGGGGTGGAGCAAACATTCTTTACATAATATAGCATTCATTTATATGTCTTATGTTGGGGTGGAGCAAACATTCTTTACATAATATAGCATTCATTTATATGTCTTATGTTGGGGTGGAGCAAACATTCTTTACATAATATAACATTCATTTATATGTCTTATGTTGGGGTGGAGCAAACATTCTTTACATAATATAACATTCATTTATATGTCTTATGTTGGGGTGGAGCAAACATTCTTTACATAATATAACATTCATTTATATGTCTTATGTTGGGGTGGAGCAAACATTCTTTACATAATATAACATTCATTTATATGTCTTATGTTGGGGTGGAGCAAACATTCTTTACATCGTAATATAGTATTCATTTATATGTCTTATGTTGGGGTGGAGCAAACATTCTTTACATCGTAATGTAGCAGTCATTTATATGTCTTATGTTGGGGTGGAGCAAACATTCTTTACATCGTAATATAGTATTCATTTATATGTCTTATGTTGGGGTGGAGCAAACATTCTTTACATCGTAATGTAGCATTCATTCCTTTGTCTTTCCTTGAGATAGAGCATTCAGTGACGACGCCCTCTATCTATTAATTATTATCCATATTTATATCTAACAATTAATAAACATTTTAATTTAGGCTTTGGGTCACATGTATTATCCATATTTATATCTAACAATTAATAAACATTTTAATTTAGGCTTTGGGTCACATGTACATGCTGGCCCTAATTAGACGAATCTTCTCTAATTTCCACATTGCGAATCTTCCTGGCACTTTCAGAATATTATTTATTTAAAAGCACACACCATAAATAATCATTCTTCTGTCACACAATTTTACTAGTCTCGAGCCTTATCACTAGAAGTGATATAAAAGTATCAAGGATCTCGAACTAGTCTCGAGCCTTATCACTAGCAGTGATATAAAAGTATCAAGGATCTCGAACTAGTCTCGAGCCTTATCACTAGCAGTGATATAAAAGTATCAAGGATCTCGAACTAGTCTCGAGCCTTATCACTAGCAGTGATATAAAAGTATCAAGGATCTCGAACTAGTCTCGAGCCTTATCACTAGCAGTGATATAAAAGTATCAAGGATCTCGAACTAGTCTCGAGCCTTATCACTAGCAGTGATATAAAAGTATCAAGGATCTCGAACTAGTCTCGAGCCTTATCACTAGCAGTGATACTTTTACGCAAGAGAAGCTCTTCTACAATGTTATTGCCGTCTAAACCATGCATAACAACTCAAGTGAGCATCAGCATTATTATTTGTGGCCTCGTCCAGCTGCAGGCCAAATTCCTTCCCTTTCAGTTGTTCAATTAATTGACCATTGAGGTCCTCCGTTGTGTGCTGTATTCTGCGGCTGATGGTGTTATTGGACAAATTCACTTTTGATAGTAGGTTCACAGCAGACTCATATCACTACATATCAGAAAAAAAAACTTCAAAAACTTCGCTATACTTAATTATTTCATTTTAACGATAATTAATCAGAACATTATTCAGTTGATACAATCTCAGAACTGATTCAACACTAAAACCGTGCGAAACTGATATTTATTTTTATACGAACACAATGTATCTTGTACCAGAAAATTCGAGATGTAATGCGGAAAGGGAGGCGGAAGTAGCTAGCGCCACCTAGGTGCTGGGCTGCTTTGTCACAGATATAGCACTACAAATAAACATTTTGGTCCCAAATGAATAAACAAGTAAAAATGATTGTATGAGAGTGTGTGTGTTTTTTTTAATACCAACTGTTTGGTGAACATGCTTGTAACAATGCTTAGAGTTTGTATATACTTCCGTAGTTTGAATAAAAAATGAAACTACTCACCATACTGTGTTATTTGAAAACTTACGGATGAAATGTGTGTTTATCAGCCCGGTGCATTTCCATATAGGTATTTACGTATTGTACAGAATTTTTAAAACAAATGTGTTTCCACGCTCCTTATATCTCAGTCTCATTTTAAAGTAGTTACTTACCCCTTGTGCATAAACAGTAACGCTTTTGTTATGATATACAATGTATATTATTTGTGTGTCAGTGTGTGTGTTTTCTCTCTCAATATATATATATGACCTATTTACGTACATATTTCTCATTCTATTTACCTGTCTCTCTAGCTCTAAATGTAAACTTTACAAGATACCCATGTCTCTGTCTGTCTCTCTAGCTTTAAATGTAAACTTTACAAGATACCCATGTCTATGTCTGTCTCTCTAGCTTTAAATGTAAACTTTACAAGATACCCATGTCTATGTCTGTCTCTCTAGCTCTAAATGTAAACTTTACAAGATACCCATGTCTATGTCTGTCTCTCTAGCTCTAAATGTAAACTTTACAAGATACCCATGTCTGTGTCTGTCTCTAGCTCTAAATATAACATTACGAGAAACCCATGTCTGTGTATGTGTTTACCTGTGTTGTAAAGAATGTTGAAGGCCAAAGTTTAAACTTTTTGCAATGAGTCATGAATAAATTCCATCGCTAAAAAAAACAAACGGATTTAGGCCTATGTTTTGAAAATGTCGTTCTTAGTTGTGAATTTATGCGTGCATGTGTCTCTGTGCGCGCGTTTGCATGTGTGCGAGTGTTTGTGCGTGCGTGTATGCATGTTTGTATGTGTGTGTATATTTGTGTGTTTGTGCTTGTGTGTGTGTGTGTGTGTGTGAGTGAGTGAGCTGTATTAACAATGTCAAATACTACTTTAAGTTCTAATAGTAAAATGAAGAAGTATATTACATCATTGCTGATATTATAATGAAAGAGTATATTACGTCATTGCTATTAGTAAAATGAAAGAGTATATTACGTCATTGTTAGTAATAAAATGAAAGAGTATATTACGTCTTTGCTACTAGTAGAATGAAAGAGTATATTACATCATTGCTACTAGTAGAATGAAAGTGTATATTACATCATTGCTACTAGTAGAATGAAAGAGTATATTACGTCATTGCTAATAGTAGAATGAAAGAGTATATTACATCATTGCTGATATAAAAATAAAAGATCATATTACGGTCATTGCTACTAGTAGAATGAAAGAGTATATTACATAACTGCTAACAATAGATTGAAAGAGTATATTGCGGTCATTGTTAGGAGTAAAATGAAAGAGTATATTACGTCCTTGCTAATAAACACTTTCAGTTTGGGCAGGAAGTGCATTTGTCTTACCCAAGAATGAAAGTGTGTTACTAAATACCTATATTAGTACGGCCATTAAAATAAAACATCGTCTTTCACTCTAGTACAAGCAATAGAACACTAATATTTCACTCTAGTACCAATACAAGTAATAGAACACTAATATTTCACTCTAGTACCAATACAAGTAATAGAACACAAATATTTCACTCTAGTACCAATACAAGTAATAGAACACTAATATTTCACTCTTACTAACTCCCTAGTTACTGGTAATGGTGTGGGTAGTATTTGCGTTTGATCCGTCCGAGAGGACGGTAAATTGGGTCAAACCAAACACATTGGGTCAAATCAAACCAAACACATTGTTTGCAAGATTCCGGCAAACTATCATCAAGTTTACTATTGCCAGGACAAATTGCACCAAAAGACTCCTCAAAACACCTCACTCAGACATTCACCCTCACATCCCATGGAACTATATGTCCCTCCTTGCAGAATTTAAATATCTCCATTGGTGTTTGCGCCCGTCTGCGAAATCAACTACAGTTAGAAATGGACATCAAACAACGATTCTACTGTAATTAGACTACCTTAACCTAAACTACCAAGAATCATAACTTTTATGAAGGCCAATAGTTCTGAGGATGGAATCTGGATCCAAATGGTTTAATTCGTTGTCTCTAGCAGTTTAATTCCAAACAAACATATACAAACACGTGCTAGCGCGCCTACAGTGAACCCTATGTGTACACACGCCCACACAAACAATCTTTATGGTTTGAAATTGTAAAAACATTTCATTAGCTCTTGAGCCTATAACTTGTTTATTTATTTCTCAATGATGCCTTCAATCATGCATTATTAATTTTGACTGTCGACAAGGTTGTAGGATTGATCACATTTTAAAATCAACCAGCTCTGCCACGAATGTAAACTGTTTACACTTTTCATTATAGCATTAAATATGATACTTATTTTATTTACACGTCTTGGCTAGAAAATGATTCAAAATTATGTCCTGCGCTATAGTTCCCTCCGTCTGTCTGAATCCAGTCTCGTGTAGAAGGTTAGCCGTTCGTTTGCAGCACATATCAAGAAGTGCATCACACTGTACCGCCATCTATAGTTCACATTCGCTCCTTGAACTAGGCAAGTGCCTGCATTACACGTACCATCATTGGTCATCTGCTTGTTCTTGACGACATATATATACTGCAACTGGTTGTGAAGGCGTGGCATCATTCAATATTACGTCCGGTTGAAAGACTAATGACTTGCAGAAATTAAGAATTAAATCAGAGCGATGCACTAAACACTAAACCACGTCACAAGTCTATGTAATTAATTGTTGTGCTGTAGCGCCGCAACTGAAACCATCCATCACGCTGCTAATTACATTCGCGTGACTACTGTCAAGGTCGAGGCGAGCTGACTTTGAAAAATAGATAATGCATTTAGTCAGTTATGGAAAACCCACAATTTTTAAACAGACGCATCGCGGTATGGTAACTACACATTACGGATATTAACGTCGATTTTTATTAACCCATCATCAGCCGCACCAATTTCTATTTTTAGCATTCCGACGCAGAGACCGCGGTCATTTTTGCACCTAGAAAATCCAAACCAAACCACTTGAACTTTACTCTTCCAAGTCATGGCGCTATAATCTGTTCCTTCCAGATCCATAAACATCTCCTTTGGCGATAGCGCCCGTCTGCGAAATCAAAAGTTGGAAGCGGACGTGATGCCTCCAAATCAAGCGAAAAAATTTTCGTGGAATGGGCTTATCAGGCTTCCGCCCACGATAATACATATATTTTGACACACATTAAAGTGTTGACATGATAAGGTCAAGAGAGGTTCAGACGACGACTGTCAACTCCATCACTGTCAAGTTGTGAGGCTTATGACACAAACATTTCATCCCCAAAATACTTTAAAAAATATTATAACCTAACATTATCAGTATATTAACACTTATCGGTAGAAAAATACAAAATCCGACTTTTAGTCAAACAAACGAAAGCGACAAATTTCACTTGCTGGTAAAGAGCAAGTTGTCCTCTGACCCGCTGTTCTGGAATAATATTTTTTTTTTTTCAGAAACACTGATGTTAAGCAATCAAGTTCACATCCTGTAGTAAGCATTGTTAGCCGGACTTGTGCTGTAGATACGCAGGAATGACATACTTTTATGTAATATTCTCTTATAGTTATATATCAGTTATATCGTTAAAGTACCTATAACTCCCACTGTGTCAGTTTCTGAACCCGAAACTACATTTAGTCTATAAAAATACATGTATAGAAATGGGTTTGGTGAGTCCGACTTACTATTACTAGAATCAATATACAGTAATAGGAAAGAGTAGTAGTTCTTGCAACTCAGAGAGTAGCCGTCCTTGCTTCTTATAGCTAGATATACGCAGATCAAAAGTTTGTTGACATTGTAGCGCTTTAAACACGTGCGACATCAATTACCTTGAACTTTACTGTATGAGCTCATAGCATGTGATGGATGTGAGCATGATAAGTCAGTCACAGGCTGCAACAACCACGGGATGTAATATTCAGTATACTTTTTCGAAGATGGGTAGTCCTAGTAGAAAACTTTGCGTCTGCACCACGATTACGGGCGTGCTCGGGGTAGCATGTTTGGTTACAGGCATCGTGCTTATCACTGTCTTCAATAATTTAATTCACGACAAAATTGACAGCGTATGTATGAGTTAATTAATTCTCATGCTTTATATACAATGTACAAAATTAAAATGACTCAGCACACCAGCGATTAATTTTTCTTTGTCCTAGCGATACGAATTTACAACTTTATCGCATAGGCTATCTATAGGCCTATTGGTCCTACTTCTACTAGTAGTAGTACTGAATCATTGATAAGTGAGTAATTTATTTAACTAGAGTTCGACAATGCTGATACTGATATCAAGATAACCCACAATGTCAAACATCTTAAGTTTGTATTACATAATAAGTTGAGGCAACGATATTTTCATGTATTATATTTTATAGAATGAAAGTATACAGGCGCCAGTTATTACAAGAATAAAATTAAATATATATAATAAATAGCATGTTATTTTCTCTTTTAGTAGGAGAAATTGAAAATAAACAGAACAAGTTTTATTATGTAATTTGATTATGCATATATACACTGCATTGGATAATTAAATAGTACATTACTTTAGTATTTTGTTTGTTCAATGGTAACTTGTAATTTTAACTTGTATCACAAATCCTTTGTCTAATTGGTATGCTATTTTACTAACTTTCATCATCTGACCTTAATGCAATTGTTACTTTATTATAATATAGTCTATATCCTATTGGTCAGTAGTGTAACTTTGAATGCTGGGCCCCTTATGCAAATATCCCCCGCTCATTTTCTGCACACACACACACACACTCCCCCCCCCCCCCTGCAACCCTGGAGAATCAGCAGTCTGCAGCATGCACTCAAAGACTTGATCATGTGAATATTTTTCAGATTTCAAGCACTTTTTTTTTTTTTTAAAGAACAAATATTGAGTCCCTTCTGACATTCTGTTGAGAAGTTGCTGAGGCAATAGTTATGCCACTACTGTCTGGATTGTTAACTTATTTGATCTTTTACCTGGTCATTGTGTGTTTAATGGTTTCATTTAGCAATTGGACATTATAAGATAGCAGAACATATGGACTTATGATTCTTGGCAGCACCTTCTAAATATAGAATATTCTATTAGTATTAAGGAACAGTATACAAATTGTCCATCTGCCTCATATCAGTCTATGTTAATCTGCCTACTTCTCATCCTGTACATTATCATCATTTTGTAAATTTAACGAAGATTTCTGTGAAGGAAATGACTTTCTAACAAATTGTTTGAGACATTTAAACACATTTAAACACATTTCAGCAGTCTTCCATAGAATTTAAGAAGTGTATTATACTATTAATTAATTTGAACATTTCAAATGATTTACTCCTTCAGAATCTCCCTCTGAAGAATGGCTCAGACTCTCTCAACAACTGGGTATCACCCCCAGCACCAGTGTACTTTCAGGTATGGGTGTTTGACGTTATCAACAGTTGGGAAGTTATCAACAAAGGTGACAAGCCTTATCTTGTGGAAAAAGGACCCTACACGTACAAGTAAATAAAAAATAAAATACACTTTCTATGTACTTTCAGTTTTATTCTTAAGAAAAAAAGGACATTTACTTGAAGGTTGGAATTTTCTTCATTCTTTCTTCTTTTTTTCCTTAAGAAAGTCCTTGTGATATTTTTGTCAAATTGCTATTATATAGTATTAAATAGTGTGCTACTTTTCATTTAGTTTAATCATTTTAGGATGAGAATGAAGTATTGTGGCTTGTCTGAGCAGATGATTAAAACAGAATAATCTCTGAATTAGTATTAACACTAACAGTAAAGAAAGGTTATTAATTTGATTATATGTTCATTGTTAAGTAGTATGCAGTGTTCACTAGCATAAACTCAATTACTATTATCTTTATTATAATTTAAATAATGTATGTGGAATGTGAGCAACCAGAGATAGTAAATATTGTTTATATATACAAATCTGACAGCTCTGCCCAAACCTTGTTTTTTTAAATTGTAAAACTATTTTCACTGGATATAAAAATTATAAGATTGGTATGATACTGACTTGTCATGGGACAGGTCACTATCACACAGACTTACTTAGGCAACTAGTAATTCTACAAAGTCATGGATATTTACAAACAACCCTTATAACAAATGATACATTTTCAAATTCTCTACAGTTACATAGAACTCAGATCATCTTTTATTCTCCCCACTTTCACTTCAAAGTGTCAGACAGAAAAAATAATGCTAATCCCCTCAAACAAATTAATCATTAGGACTTTGTGATAAATATTTACCTAAAAACAGCATAATTCTTCACATGCCAGCTATAAAACATTAACTTAATGGTCCACATTTGCTTTGGTAAAATGGGAACTTAACCATCAGAACCAGAATAGTGGATTTTTCACCCATTAACTCTTACAATTAGTCAGAAATCTCCATAATTCACAGGTAAGAAAAATATTTCTCTGGCCTTGAAACCTACATTCTAGAAGTGGACTAGTTACATCTCTCACTCTCTACTCTTCAAACTTAATAAAATGCTGGGAATAACTCTTGTGCCACATATGCCACTTTAGTTAATGAAGATAATTATTATTTTTAATTCATCTTTCATAACTAATTTCAAGTGATGAGAATATTAATTTAATTTTATTACTGATCTTCCAACAGACACCACTCATCTCTCTCACTTGGCGGATATTTTGGCATTGTAAATGTTTTCACAATTCCACGATATAAAACAATGTTTACAGTCACATAAGGTTTTCTGCAGGTGGAGAACTTCTTACTATATGAGAAGACAAATCCGACTTTAATCTATATTTAGTGAGCCCCCATCCACCCACTTTCCTCTCCAACATTGGAATATCAATATTCATAAGAAAGTCAATAAATTTATTAAAAGAAAAATCAACTGTACAAATGACAATTACAAAGAAACAGATAATTAGGCATCAATATTCTATGAACCCACATTCGGATAATTATAGTTCACACAGTGTCTCACGTCATTTTTAAATAATAAAATGTAGTTACAGTTCAATGATAGTCAATACAAATTGCAGGTTAGTCCTATCAGAGAATAAAAATGGAGTTATTAGAGTTAAATGTATAAATTAATGTGGCCTCGATTAAGCACAGCTTCCACAGTCTTTCACTGGCCTTTGCAATGATGTCACAGTGTCAATGTTTGCGCTCAGCACATGTTCCTGCCTCATGCATAAGAAAACACTGATGCATCATTACTCTCAACCAACCGGGCACTCTCTTGACGCACTCTCTTGACGTCAGTTTTTTTTAGCAGAACACAATTACAATGATTGTGTTATCTTCACTGGACTGATGTACTTAGCATCCTTGCTTTGGTACATCAAAAGTAGGGATGTAGCATACTTCCTTATGCTTACATACTCTGTAACACACTTTGCAAGTTTTTCGCACTTTCCTGGTCACTCAAGTCATGGCTGGTGAACAAACAAAGGGTAGCTAGGAACTTGAAAGTTGAACTTGAGGCTCCACTTGAGACTCACAGCTCAGGGTTGAACTCAGATTTTGACTGAATCACAACCAAAATATATATACACACACACACACACACACAGTACATCTTTACATTACACAAGTATAACATATCAATAGAAAAATGTATGAAATGTTTCCACGTCCACTCTCTCTCAGTCAGTTTAAACTCACCACTCAAGCTAATGACTGCCTTCAGAGCCGGACTTCTCTCTTTGTCTTTAAATTCAAAGTGAATAGACAGCAAAATTCTCTACTGCAAGTAAATTCCTTAAACTTAGCCCATTGGCTAGTCTTGTTCTCATAAATCATAGTCATTGGATAATAAAAAACTGCTCACTCAGTTTCCACTAGGTCAGCAAATCTAGAATATTTGTCCCTTAGGCTGTTTACTTCAAACTCAAACTTTCAAAATAACACCATAAGGAGTGCCCAAGGTTGGGTCACTGACAATTTAGCAACTTAAATAACAATTAAAATTAAAAATAGGGAGGGGCAAATTTACTTCGTCACAACTCTAAAGCAAAAACACTGTCACTTTAAGTTGGGAGTGACTCAAAGGCAAATGTACACAGTCACTTAACTCTCAGAAATTCCATTCACAAACTTGCAATTTGTGAGTGGAAAAATGTCATGTGTGAGCTAAGAAAATAACAAGTAGGCTGTCATAAGGCAATATTTTTTCACAAAATATCCTGATTTTTTTTATCTACTTTTTAACTTTAAGGAAATAATTTAATTAGTGGCATTCAATTTAAATAGTGTTTTCAGGTTAGATGTTAGTTACAATTGCTGATAAAATTAGAATAACAATGGCAATATATTTATTATATGCTTTGAATGTGTGCCTTGCTTGGGCAAGAGGCCTGCATATTAGAGGCATATTCGGTGCATAGACACCCCCCCCCCCCTTTCAGCATATCTGTATTGAAGCAACTCAGCAATGTTCGGATCACTTCAGATTCAGAAGAGTCGATTGCACAAGGACATCTTGGGGTTTCATATTTGAGGGTTAGTTTCCATGGGCTTTGTTGTTAGGTTCATTCTTTTCTGTTTGGGAGCGTCTCTGTACACACTGGAAGTGGCACACAACTATTGTGTTTTGCCTATTTTTAGAGATAGATTAGGGTTAGAGATTTTTTTTAGTGAAAGATTCGTTGCAAATGAAAATCAAAGAAAATAAATGCAAGCACTAAAACTGTTTTTATTTAGAATTGACATTTCATTAGCTTTTCTTTTCTCATTTAGTTTTGTGTGTAAATATTGCAGTAAAAATAACATTGATTAACACTTCATACATATATATATACACATATAAAATTTGTTCCTGCAATATTACACATACAAACCTCCTGGTTGTTTTATAAATAACAGTTGTGTACGGAGATGTTGGGACTGGTTGTATATGGAATGCCTGCTTTTTCATTCAATGTTCATTTAAATCTTTAGTGTCTTTCAATCTTCACACACTTCTATAGCGAGTGAAAAATATCTAAAAATTAAAATCTTCAACATAATAGGTGACAATACATCAGTCAAATAAACATTTTAATTCTTTTTAGAAAGTGATACCGAAACCATTTGTGTGGATTATTCATTGCCCAGCACATATCACAGCAAATTTGTGAATCTGAGCTGACGAATCTATTGTTACATGAGGAGGGGTACAGGTGTGTTGTGTGGAAATTAATTCTTTCAATGCAAATATAAAAAAAGAATCATGAAAGCAATGTGACAATGGCAGATATATAGGTTAGGAAAAATGCTTTTAAATAAAAATTGCAATTATTATATTAAAAAGTAGTTCTTATTATTATGACAAAGACAAATATATAGTCACATTGTTTGTTTACTACCTGAACCTGTTATTTATTATGTATTTGATGTAAGCATTTGTCATCGGTGTCCTCCCTCCCATCCCCACATTGTTGACATACTTTTGCTGGCAGGTTGTCATAATATATTGCCAGTTACTCATGGCTACAATTATCACTTTGTTGGAAATGGCTCTAAAGCAAATACCTAGTTATTTTAAATTGGGGGTGATTCTAATACAGACACACAGTCACTGTAAGTTGGGAATGACTGAATTAAATGCACTGTCACTTTAAGTCAGGAATGACTCATATACATATGTCACTTTAAATTGGGAAATACTCTAAAGCCAATACACAGTCCCTTTAATTCAGAAATAACTCCTACTCTAAGGCATATACACAGTTACTTTAAAGTCAGCAGTGACTCTTAAGGCAAATACACAGTCACTTTAAGTCAGGAATGACTCTTAAAGCAAAAACATAATATCAGTTAAAACTGGGAATAAGTAAAGCAAATACAGTTATTAGTTTAAGTACCAGGAATGACTTTAAATCCAGTACCCGCTCACTTAAAATTGGGAATGTCTCTAAATACACAGCCACTATAAGTCAGGATGACTCGAAGGCAAATACTTAGTCACTTTTAAGTCAGGAATGACTCTAAGGCAAATTGACACTTTGTCAGGAATGACTCTGAGGCATATTGACAATTCATTTTAAGTTTAAGAAAGGAATGACTCTAAGGCAAACGCACTGTAACTTTTTACTAATGTATTTATTATTAAATGTATGCAATTTTTAATATTTTGTTTTTATATATATTGTTTATTTTTTCTTCAACAGAGAAGTAAAGAAGAAAGGAG
Source organism: Sinotaia quadrata (assembly GCA_028829895.1). Lineage (NCBI taxonomy): Eukaryota > Metazoa > Mollusca > Gastropoda > Architaenioglossa > Viviparidae > Sinotaia > Sinotaia quadrata. The sequence continues at coordinate 19,276,020 of CM054183.1, read as the reverse complement.
ATTTAGATTATGAACAAAATGAAACTATTATTCGTTATCGAGAAAAATCATGGTACTACTTCCTTCGAAATATGTCTGTGGGACCAGAGACTGATAGCTTCATCACTGTTAATTTGCCAATGGTCGTAAGTGTTATGCTTTAAATTCCAATGCACATTAAATTGCATAGACAGTGAAATGCCACCATTTATTCTCCACAATAATGTGAATTCAGATATAAAATGATCATACCTTTGTCTCCCCACTTTTTTTTTTTATAATCATGCTAGAATTAAACCTTTACCCTTTGATTACAAGACATGCATTGTGGACCAGTTTATAAAAGCTGGCCTGCTTATCATGTGTTCTCTAAGTATCTGGAACAGTTATGAATACAGTTCTGGGGTTTTTTACTTAATTTATGGAGAGTGCTTCCAGCCTAAGCTGACTCCATGTTGGGGATAAGGACAGGTCATGAGGGGTGTTTGGGAGTTTGGTGTGGGACTATGCCTACTCTGTGATGTTTGTTCTATCTCATGTAGTTTTGTATAATGTTATTTGTCTGTTTTTCTTATTTTTTAATTTTATTTTCTATGTACTTATTGCTTTTAGCTGTTGGATTTTGATGAGGCTCTTTTTGTTGGATGGGTAATTTTGTTTATAAATTTGTCTGTGTTATTTTATTTAATTGGTTACAGTTTTATATTTAAGTGGTCCTCCCAATCATTACTTTAGGTGGCTAGTCCTTAGACTTTGTCAAACCTAGGACTTTGGTTATGTGGCTAGTCCTTAGACTTTGTCTATCTCTCTTTGTCCTTAAATTGTGGGGTGGTGATCCGATCAGTTAGCTTCCCACCACTAGACATCTATTTTATGTTGGGGTCTTTGGACTATCTTAGTATCTAGATATTTGACATAGATGCTTTAATTTGGGAACTTTATATTTATAAAAGTTGATGTAGTGGATGGCTCACTACCATCCTAATTGACCTGCCCATGCATTCATACCGTTGTCGTCCTGGGGAGTTTAGTACTTCTGGCATTGTTATCAGTATGTCATTTTCATTAAATATTCTATCAATTATCTTCTTTCTAATCCTATTAGTCTAATTATATAATCTGTTCTATGTTTAGTTGCTCACCATAATTGTACTTAATTATCTTATAGTTTATTTAACTTCCAAGTCTGAATTTAGAAATTCTTGATTGTTCTCTTCTAGTGCCATTATAGAATGTTGGTATATTATTTGTTGTTTTATCTATGCAGGGTCTTATCCTTTCACTACTTTTAAATATTGGATTTCCCAAATTTTGTCCAGCTTGTATTTTGTAAGATGTTGAAGTTTTCTTGTGGTGTGGTAATAACTTTTATTTCTTTATCTTCTGTTAGTCCCTTTTTAGGCCAGTTAATCTGCTTGTTCATTGCCTGGTATGTTCAAGTGGGCAGGGATCTATATGAGCTTTACTTCATTCACTCTATCAGTTAGTTTTCGCACCTGTTCTAGTAGTAGGTAACAAATGTCTGGTCTCCCCCCCCCCCCCTTCAACCTCCACGTGTTTTTCTAGAGCTTTATTAGGTGAGAGGGAGTCTGTAGCATAAGATATTTAGTGTTTGGGTTTGTTTTTTTGTAGCTTGAATGAGGCCCGTTAGTATGACCATCATATAAGCTGTGAAGATGGAACTGCTGTCTGTGATTCTAAGGCTAGTGTCATGATCGTTGGGTATAAAAATCCCTATTGCCATTCTGACTGTTACATGATCATGGGAGCCATCCATATATACTTTGATTCAGTCTGAGAAATCATCCTCTAGGAATTGTAGAAACATATTTTTAATGAGGTCGGGGAAATCCATTTTGTTAAAGTTTTCTAGTGTTCTATCTGTTTGTGGTGGTTTAAAGTTGGCAAACTGGTACTTCTGTCAATTCATGTGGGAGTGATTCTATTATTAGTTTCTTCTCCATCTTTGTTTCTGTATCAGTGGTGTTTTTAATGGTTGATGTTTGAGCAATGATTATTTTAGTTCAGTGGTCATTGGGCATTGTCTGTAATTTTAGGTAGGACCTGATTGATTTTTGTTTGTTTTTTATTGTCCACTCACAGCTATAACACTGATGATGGATATTGACCAGTGTGGTTTTCTGGGCTTTAGCCTTTGTAGAGAGGAGCTTGCTCAGTTTTTAAATTTAGGAAGATGGGAGGTATGTATGCCTGGACATCACAAAGGCATAGTAAAGACTAAGCATCTTTTTAATTTATGCTCAATGAGCAGTCTTAGAAACTTATTTCATGAGGTTTATCCCTCTTTTGGCTGATGTTATGCACTGGTTTGTATATTAATTCCATGGCACTTTGGCAGTTGGAATATTACTCCAATGAATCTTATACTGGTTTTATAATTTATTTCTAATCCATCTATTTGCAATTTAGGGTAATATTCTTTTTGTTTTTGTTTAGTTTGAAAGATTATGGCTTGTGTTTTTATTGCTGATAGTTTACAACCATTATTTGTGAACCAGGTGGTTATGTTATTGAGGTTATTTTATATCTGGGATATGCCTTTGTTTTCTGAACTTTTGGCTACTGTTTTATAACTAATGCTGCCCCACAGTGATATGTCATCTGCAAACTTAATGGAAAGTACATGTGTATGTGTGGTAATTATAAAGATATATTGTACTTTTTTCTTCAGACAATTGCTAATATGCTGAAGTATGAGTATGGCTGGATTCAGACCATAGCAGAACTAGTACTGGAAGCAGTTGGCGAACACCTCTTCATTAATCTGACGGTGGCAGATCTTCTATGGGGATACGAAGATGTACTGCTTAAGGACATTGAAAAATTATTGAACTCACTTCACATCAATGTCACTTTGGATGACAGATTTGGACTATTTTATAATGTAAGGAAATTAAATTAGCTAATTAGTAAAAAAAAACAACCCCAAAACCTGTAATTTTCTTTCTTTAATTTTCTACACTATTATTTTTTAGCTGTTTTCTTGCTCTGTTGAAGAAGCCATTAGCTATTTTTCTTGCTATGTTAAAGTGTATTATAATTTCTATAACATATGCTGAAACAAAAAATATAACTTCTCTAAATAAATTTTAAAGGTAAAATGTGACTTCTCTTAAGAATGTTAAAATGTAAAATAAAATTTCTTAAAGTGCTAAGAATAAAATATATCTTCTCTTCAGCATTTTTAAAGTCAAATATAACTTAACAACAGTAATTTAAAAGGTAAACAACAACTTCTCCAAAGTATACTAACAGTTTAATATAACTTCTCTTAATATGCTACAAAGTAAAATATAAGAGTACAGAATGATTTCTGCAGTCTAAATGTAAAATATAACTGCTCTAAAAATTCTAAAGAGTAAAATAAAAACTTCTCTAATGTGTGCTAATAAATAATTAAAATATAACTGCTAAATATGTTACAAAGTAAAATATATTTCTTAAAATATTATAAAATGTTCAAATATTCATTTAAATCAATCAAAATATTCTTTAAAACTGCTGAAAAGTAAATAAAATATTACTTCTCTAAATAAGCAAAAGTAAATTATAGCTTCTCTGTATCCATGCATATAATTTTGAATGTCTCTTCCCTTTTGTCTGCTATAAAACCTGAGAATTCTCATTTTAAACTCAATGTATATCAATGGTTTCATCTTGATGACTGGAAGCTTATAAACTTTTGCCCATACACCTGTACTTAGATTTTAGGCTCCAGTACGAAATAATTAATTTTTTTCACTCAAGAAAGACAACTCAACAAGTATATATTTCCTTTCATGCAGTGGTATCCCCTTGTTTATATAAAATTATCACTGAGCTGGATGAGGCATTGTGTGGGCCTGATCAGTGAGCTGAATAAGGCATTATTTCGTAAGGCCTGATCAGTGAGCTGAATGAGGCATTGTGTAGTAAGGCCTGATCAGTGAGCTGATTGAGGCATTATTTGGTAAGGCCTGGGTAATTGTTGAATGACAGAAGAACTCCGGCCACAGAACATGTTTATGGAGATGGGAGAAGTGTTGGAAGGTGGAGGTGGCCTTCTAATATTTTAGTAATTTAGTTGAGTTAGAGCACTAGTTCTTTGTTTACTTTGCAAGCGATTGCTGGATATTTCACACATGGACCTTTTGTAAAGGATGTTTCACCCTAGGGCTGATAAATGAGTGTACCAAACAATAAATTAGTTGTTTGGTATACTCATTTATTGATGGGCAGACTTTCAGTATATCAGGTCTAAAGTACATTTGAGGATTTATTGAGTAAATGGATACTTACATTGAGATATTTTGAGCGATTTTTCCATACAGGTAGTATGGACTGCTTATATGCGCATATGGCAGACAATTTTTTGGGGGGTGGCAAGTAAATATGTAAATATAATATATACCAGAATCAGTCACACGTCTTCGCCCACAGACCTCCCATCCAGTGTCTTTCATAAACATCACAAATGACCTCTAGTTCATAGGGTGAGTATTAGCAGTTAACCATGCGGTCTTCTGTGCCTACATGGCAATGTTACTGCTCTTAAGTCAACAAAATTTAATTGCTTCAGTCAAAAACTTCATTCCTTAGAGCAGAAATGTCTGTCAGTCAGTTATTTTTAGTACAACAGATATTTTCACAACACAATAAATCTACCATGTGCACTTTAGACTGTAAACATAAAATATTTATTCTATTAAAAGTTCAGTCATGCTTTTGTAGACGGGTATTGCCAGGTATTTCCACAACACAATAAAACTACCGTCATCTGCCATGAGTGCTTCAGACTATAAAAACAAAATATTTACTCTGTTAAAAGTTCAGTTGTTTTGTTTTTTACTTTGGGCAACACTAGGTATATCTACTAGTATATACAAATTAAAATATAACTTCTCTAGATATACTAAAAAAGTTAAATATGATTTATATAATGTAAACTGAAAAGTAAAGTTAATTTCTGTAAAGTATGCTAGAAAATAATATCTAACTTCTGTAAGTATGCTAAATGTAAAATGTAAGTTCTTTAAAGCATGCTGAAGTTGTAAGATATAGTTTCTGAAAAGCAATCAATAATAATAGTGGTGATTATTAGCATTAAACTGAAATAAAAATAGTAAGTGCTTTATAATACTAAACAGAGTGACATATGATACAAAATAAACTTTATCATTCAGTAATAAAAATGTAAAGTAACATTAATAACTAACAGTACTACCATAAACTTATAAAAGTAAGGTGAATATTTGCTGGAGATCAATCTTAAAAAAAACCATACAGTAACACAATTCAAAAACAACATAATATTCTAATGATAATAAACACATAACAGTAGCTCACTACAGAAATAAATGTATCTCACTGGTAAATATTTACAGATGTAATATATAATACTTTTATAGGCAGGGTAGATATCATTTATAAAATAAAGAAAAATTCACTGAGAAGATTGTGAAAGTAAAGACTGGTTATGTAGGTGAAAAGATACACATTTTAAGAGCTTTTTTGACATATTTTTACTGACCTCATTTTTAAAAGCAATCCATTTCAGGTAACTGGACCCTGATATGAGAAAGCCATATGTTTTCATTGTCATGAATGGTACACTAAGGATATGAGTTTCAGAAGAGCACAAGTCACTGTCAAAAGAGAGCATATTCATAGCTGAGTTCAGATGGGCTTGGACAACAGTCAGTTGAACACAGCAGAGCAAAGAGATTGTGCTCTCTCCCCCCCACTCCACTTCCCACACACATTCTGCCACCACCATCATCTGAACTCCACAGTCTCAAGAATAATATATATATACATGTATTATATAAACTTTGGGTTTTATGCATACACATGTTGAGCTTCAAGGCAAAATTTTTTTATGAGAAGAAACTAGTTGCTCCACAGTGATATGATATTTGGTGTATTTATTGAGTCATTGCCCCAATTTTTGTACATAAAATGTTCATGACAGTGATGTGACATTTCCATGGTGGGGTATATGTCTTCCTATTTACCTTCAGCTCCACCTCAGGACAGGAGTTAACTTTTGATACTTATAAGTTATATAAATGGAAAAATATCCACTTGTTGTTTATTCAATAAAAAATTAATTAGAGAATTTCTTAAATAGTTTATGCCATGTTTATGAAATATAAAAATATTTTCTGTAACTACTTCTGCAAGCAGGCATTATTTTTTCTAAAATCACTTCTATCAAAAATGATAATTAAAAAAAAATATTCGTTAGTCATTAATTTTAAAAAATCATCATTTTATAGTTTTAATCTGGGTTGTTTTTTCTAGCACAATGGCTCTGATGATGGCTTGTATAAGATCCATACTGGGGCAGATACCCTTGATCATTTTGCAGAAATTGTCAGCTGGAATGGCAATAAGTAAGTGACAGGTAGTCATTTAACTGATTAAAATTTTTTTTTAAATTTATGCATTTATATGTATATATATATACTCTAGTGGTCCGTGTTCAGAAAACTATGTGATTTGAGCTTGTCTATTTTGTTTTGGACTTTCCCAATATTCCATCCTAGTTCTTGCTTATGCCTAAAATTGATTGTCCAAGTTCTAGCATATCCTCATTGCCATTTTATTGCTAGCAATTTTTTCCTTAACCTCAGTGCTTCATATTACTTTTGTTTGGACTGTTTTTCAGAAAGAAACTTTGACCTCTGCAATGTGATTTTATTGGTTGAAGTAGTCAATATCTAAGACACTTGCTTTTATACATTTTCTCAGTAAGAACTTCCAAAATTATTTTCATCAGACAAAATTATCTCCAGTATATATAGGTCAATATGAAATAGACTATTTTGGTACACAGATGTTTGTGGTTAAAAGTCATTTCTTGGTAGGGCAAGCAAAATTCAGCATAGGCTATTTTTTGCTGACTCTATTGGTACCCATGAGGTTTACAGGCAAAATTTGTTTTGAAAATTGATTTCTGGTAGCAAAGCGCTTATGTGAAAGTTATCACTTTGACAAAGTGTAAATAATTCAATAGTTGGAAACAAATTCAGTTCTTAGTAAAGATATAAAGAATTTTGTCTTGAATTATTTGCACTGAAACTAATACCTGATATTACTTGTTTTGCTTTAAAGACAACTTATATACCAGAGTTGAAGACCGTGAGTTCTTAACTAATCTTTTCCCCTTCTTTATGGTGTAGTAATCAGCTCTAAACTCAGCATAATGAGCTAGGGAATGGTTGAGGAGCAACAAAAAATATTCTCATTGACTAAGTCTGGGCTCAGACCAAAGACCCTTTGTACATGCAAGGCTAGTACTTTACCTTACAGTTGCTTAGTTCCTTGAATTGTGGCATTAATCTTGTTTTGACAAAATGTGATGCTTTTGAAATGATCTTCCATTTTTGAACAGAATATGTGGATTTTATTTTTCATTTCAATTTACTGTAGACATCATTGTTTGATCACTTTGAAGCTGTGTGATTTGGACTTTTTTAATGCTTTGTGTTTTAATTCATGTCGTGGAATTTCTAATGCTGTGTGTTAATTATTATTTTTCATTCTTACAGATGAACCTATTAAATGAATATTGTTATATTAAATGTTCTGCTATACTGAGCTTCATTTTGATGTTTTGATAGATCACTGCACTTCTGGACAAGTGATATTGCAAACATGATAAATGGCTCAGGTGAGATATAAGACTGTAATCATTGAGAACAAAATTAACACAAACCAGGTGAGATGTAAGAATGATAATTGAAAACAAAATTAATGCAAATGAGGGTGATGCATGTTTTAAATTCCTTAAACTAGTTATAACTGATACTTTCAAAGATATTTTTGCAGGTAGGTATTAGCTTTTATAATATCTCTGGATATTTTCTTTGGTTTTTATTCATCTTTTTTTCAATATTGTCTCCAAGTTGAACACTTGATAAGGTGTACATTTTTGTTTGATGATAACTTTAGCTGTTCTCTTCCCATCATTTGATCTTGATAGCATAATGCTGACTGTTTATTTTGAATTAAGGAATTTGGGTTTTGTGACCTGCATCTCTTGTATAGTATGCACTAAATGCAAAGAGTGAAAGAACTTATATGCTTTACACGTTGGTCAGAAGTTTATTTGTTGAGAAACAAAGCCATAAACATATCTACTCTAGTGTTCAGTGTTAGCAAGCATGCTGACAGTCAGACAACTGCTGTGATGAACAAGTGGAATGACAGTAAAGCTGATTTACTCACACTAAACAAACCTACAGAAAAAGAGACCCCTATGGGCACAAAACACACAATTAGATTGTGTTTTTATCTCCCAGGGAGGTTTTAATATGCCCTTCTTAGCAGTGAGGGGCTGCTTGTTTTTTTTTTATTTCTGTGACTAGCATCCACACTCTTACTGTATACATATTTGGTGAGCATGAAAGAAAAACTATTAATTAGAAACATTTCCTTTTATCATTAGATGGAACATTATATCCACCTTTCATCGACACATCTAAGTCTTATTATCTCTTCTCATCGGACTTGTGCAGGTAAGACTAACGGTAACGATCATTTACTGAGAGGCACAATGAAAAATAAGTAGAACGAAAATTTGACCCTACATGATCAGTACATCTGAAACAGAAATTTGTATTGAATGAATGTGCATCTGAAACAGAAATTTGTATTGAATGAAGAATGTACATCTGAAATTGAAATTTATATTGAATTGACATACATCTGTTTAGAAATATTTATATTGAATGTCATAAAGTTACACTTTACTGAACTCTAGCTTATATGTACCAGGACAGCATGAATTTGTCAGTGTTTATTCTCACTCCTGTAACTTATTGTATCTGACCTTTCATCTACATAAATACAATTAAATTAAATTAAATTAAATTATAGCCAGTAATAATCCATAGAAATAAATGAGAACAGTTCAAACCTTTCATCACAAGACTTAAAACAATGGACATTTGACTTGTCTATGTACAATTAGAATTTATGCCAGTTAAACTTCATAGTACCAAAACCATTGATTTTATGACCTCAGTGACAGACAGACCAAATCATGATGTGCAGTCCTCGATACAAAATAGTTTTAATGATCACATGACCCAGAAGTGACATTTTTTTCTTACACCCATAAGTGACATTTTTTTTCTTACAACTGTACTCAGAAGCATGGTTGTAATTCAAGTTCTTCACTGAAATCTGTTCAGTATCAGTTTAATTATTCACCTGTGCTTTAAAAAAAATTTAATCTTTGTTACAGGTAATTTTAAAAATATTTTTGTATTTGTTTTCTTTGATTAAATTTATAAAAGAATAAGTAAAATTAGATAGTCTCATTTATATCTACTAAACATTCACTTCTGATATTGGTTTGGAAGCTGACCGAGTTATATTTAAAGTTGCTTTGCCTTTAGTGTATTTTCATATACATTTAAAAACCAGTATTTATTTTTACAGCATTGATTGTCCAAAATTAAAGCTGTTACGATTGATATAATTTTAAAATATTGTTTTTTTTGTTTTTATTAATTCTATCAAATAGCAAACAATTACTTGAAATAAACATTAACTGAAGAATAAGTTCATAATGACTTTTACTAATTCACTGATTTAGTTCTAATTATTTAGATACAATAAGTAAAATGCTCATTATTTTCTTACAGGAAATGTAACATGTTAATGATAATTTTTGAAGACCTAATGATTTTTGCTTGCTGATTTCAATGCAGAAAATCATTTAACATATTTTCAAAGATAATTTGATAAAATAGCCACTTGTTAGGTCCACTTTGGCTGTTTCCCTGAAAATAAAATGTTCAAACCCCCAGTTCTTAAGGTTCTCTCAAAATACTTCACAGGAGAAGTGAAGTTTCACTTTACATTCATCAAACAAAGCCTTTGTTGAAAAAGGTCTCTGTCAGGCCTTGTATGCATGTGTATTTGTACCATTTTATCCTTGCCGGTTGTAGTATTGTGATTCCACAAACGAAAGCCATGCTCTCTAGTAATGGAAGCAAAATGGTGACAGCAGGTTTGGTAACTGCTGATTAATTCATACAGCATAATTACTCTCCTACTCGTTCAGATTCACAGTGTGGTTACAGGGTTTATTTATAGATATCTTATAATCTTTTTAGACTATATTCACTTTAACTCAATCACAATGATTGAGGTATACAAAGTTTGAGGATTAACAATTTTCTTTTGCTTATTTTATAACAGTTTTTGACTATGGTTGAGGGTTTCTGTTGCATAAATGTTCTACACACGTGCTTTAGAAATCTATTATATGCATATGGACAGAACAAATAAATAATGCTACAAAATGTTTTACTTTGCCAGAGTATATTATACAAAATTTTAAATACAAAAATAATATTTTCTTCATTATAAATATAATCATTCTGATTTAAGATCTAAAATAACAAGACATGTTGAATGATTTTAGTATGAAAAAAGAAAAGAAAAATATTAATTTCAGTTGTTTGCTCCCTTTTTATGCATAACTTTAATTTGATACCAAAACATAGTGGTGGGCTGGGGAGAAGAAAATCTACAAAACCAGAACTAATAAATTGTGACACAAAGATTATATTATTATAGACTAATGTAAAGATTTGTTTCCTATCTTAATTTGATTTATGATATTTATTATTAGTACTAGTATTATTATTAATATTTTGTTACTGTTCATATTATTTACATTACTTAGATAAAGAAATGCAGACTATTAATTATATCTTTGATGTGCACCCCTTTGTTACTGGTTATGATTATGATTATTATTAATCATCCCTAACTAAAAATGGAGAAATCCTAATTTATGTTTATTAATAATTCTCCCAGGAGACACCACTTGGCAGATTATACGGGTATAGTAAAAGTCTTCTCTCTTCCACAACAGTAAGACAAAACATTTTACATTAAAACTTCTTACAAAAGGAATAATACGATCCATCTTCAGTTATGTTTAATGAGTCCCCCTCCACCCACTATTACTCCAACATATAGTTTAATAATATGTGCAAGAAGGTTAATAAATTTATTAAATCAACAATCAAATATACATATGACAAATACAGTGAGAAGGTTATTTGACATCAATATTCCATGAAACAGCGTTCAAGTAATTCCAATACTTATTTAGTCTTATATCTTAACGTCTGATTCAACAGTCAGATTAGTATCAAAAATAAATCACAGGACTATTTTTATCATAAAGGAAATGGAGTTATAGAGTAATATGATAATAGTTCGTACATAACCTGTTCAACAGTCCTTTGCACTCTTTTGTAACAATGTCACATGTTTATTGTTTACAATAGAATAGTCAACCTTCCATGTTCTCTACTAAGCACATTGTAGAATGTTCCAACACTGTAGATCCCTCAAGACACAGGCACACATTCACTGTATTAGCTTCTCAAGTAGACACTCATAACAGACACACTTGCTGACGCACACAAACTGGGTGCAGTGAATCATCACACCTGCCACACTCTAGGATGGAAACTTCTCAAATCCACCACAAGCATACAAAGAAGAAAAAAGGCTTGCTTCTTTTGTAAGCTAGCGATCACCTTTTCATGACTGGACTTGAGTTGTGTCAAAATTAGAATATAGAACTTTCTTCAACAGGTAAAGTTTGGTCTCTACCCAATGGCCAGTTCATTATTTGTAAACTTTAAACTATTGGATAGCAAAAATTACTCTCCACTCTGGACTGGTTTAGATTACATCAACAGTTCTAGCATATTCTTTACCTGAGCTGCTATTTTAACTTTGGTACTTACAAAAAATATCATCGTGCATAGTACCCGAAGGTCATGTCACATTGACATATAACAAATTATATAATAATTAAGTTTGAAAATATGGACAGGCAAATTTATTCTGCCACAATATCCTTGTTTTATACCTAAACTATTTGTTTTAGGTCATTAGAAATTACTTACAGAGACTCATATGATCTAAAAGAGATAACCCTGAAACGATTTGTGCCTCCTTCTCGGACATTTGCCAATGTAACTGTCAATCCATTTAATGATGGATTTTGCACACCAAAGAGCAACTGTCTGCCCTCTGGTCTACTGAATGTTAGTACTTGCAGACAAGGTGAGGTACACATTTTTAAATCACAAATAATGTGTTAATTAATTCATTGTGTAAAATTTTTAACTTACCTATAATGTATATGTGAGTTATCATTTTGCAAATATAACAGCAATTAAGTAGTTGATGAAGAAGTATGATTAAGTTATCTTGTACAGAAATGAAGATGCAAAGAAATCTCATTCATAAGATTCTAGGAATTCATTGTTTCAATGTGTTTATGTTTGTTTGAATTTTTTATTACAACATTTAAGTTTTCATACAAAGAAAATTGTTTAAATATTAAAGACAATACAATATTTATGATAATAAAAAGGATATATTAAAAACCATCTTTGGATATCATGCAGAAGTAGAGAAAATGGTACAATATAAAATTTACTATTGGACTTTGCTCAGTGTGGTATTAGTTTTACCAGCAAGTGAAATTTTTCCCAAACAGGGAGTCTGATTTATTACTTATTCAATATTAGTTAATATACACATTGCAGTGTATTAAGAGCCAGTAATGGTGTAGCAAATGGAATGATGGGATTGTATTTGTTTATTATATTGAAAATGACATATCTGTGACACTGAACTGAATTAATCAGAAGCTGCTTCAAACTGTATTGCATTCAGGGTTAAATGGTTCATGGTCATTGAGGTCTGACAGCATTGTAAACCTGCCTTAGTATCATTTGTATTGTTAAATTAAATCATACTTTGTCCAGTAGTAGTAATTATAGTTTTCTGTGACTGGAAATGGCTAAACTACTTCATAACTGTTGAGAATGATTCATGTTAATGCATTGATAGAGTATGTTTTGCTGTGATTCTCTTTATGAAATTAACAAGAAACACCCTCTCTTTCTTTTTGCCAATAACTAGGAGCACCAGTTATTTTTTCGTTACCTCACTTTTTGGATGGCGACCTAAATGTGTCAGATCGAGTCGTTGGTATGAATCCCATTCGTGAACAACACCAGAGTGTGGTTGACATCGAGCCAGTAAGATATTTTATTTTAAAAAATATATGTTCTTTAAAATTTTGCAGAAAAGAGTTTCAAGACTAATGCAGAAGAAACTGTACCTGTTAAAAATTTCTTTGAATCAGTCAGGTTTAGTAAGCATACCCACTATATCATAGTCATGTTTTTTAAATTTTATTTTAGATGTTCTAGGCACTGTTTTATTAAATTAATTTTATAAAATTAAGATTATGATGCATTGCAGATGACTGGTGTAGTGATGAATGTGGCCAAGCGACTGCAAATTAATGTGTACTTGCAGAATATTTCACACATCAAGTAAGATTTGAAAATGGATTAAATTTTTATATTATTTTCGACCTTATTTTTGCATTTGTGTGCATGTGGAAATTGTATTTACAAGAGAAATGCAGCCATATGCAACATTTTAAAATGCTTTGTAGACATTAATGACTAAAACAACTCACCTTATTGCCTCACTAGACTTCTTCAGAATAATAATAACACTAAAAAAGATGGACATTGAAAATGTTAAACTGCTTATAGGATTTTGGATAACTTACTAGTTTCTCTGATTGCAAAATGTTATAATTGCTTAATGTCTAAAGAATTTGTAATGCTGACTAGATAATATCACTGTGTGACAAGCCATCACACATTATATAGATATGGAACCATTTATGTTTAAAAACTTTCTGGCAAAGAAACTGGTATATTTTTAGTGTGAATGTTAGGGTAAATAATCTCACAACACACACACACACACACACACACACACACACACACACACACACACACACACACACACACACACACACACTCTAATAGTAATAAACCCCTTTTTCATCATATGCAAATCTATGTATGCTTAAGATGAACAAGTTTATATTGTAAATGGATGCAACTAAAACATTTCTTATTCTTTAAGAAATTATTAATCTGAGAATTTTGCATGCATATTTTAAATTTTTACAATTATGTGTATTTAAAAGATAATTTATTGCATTCTTAACTCTTTATATACTGATGTAAAAGGAAAAGTGTTTGAGTTTTTAGAATCACAACATGCTTATCTCCTCTTGGAAATGATTATTACATTAATGCTTGCCACAAGTTTTTAATCTTTGATCAAGTCATATAAAAATAATTTATTAAACTGTTTTATAATAAAATTTGTTAAAATTAATTAAATTTTAAAGTTGAGAACATTTTTTTTTTACACTGTATTTTCAAATATTTTAAGTTTTAGTTTTTAAAATAAGTATTTTCTTTCTGTATGAAGATCTGTAGAGTTTAATCATTTTATTTCCTGTAGATGTTGCTATAAAGGTCATCATTCTGAACTTTTGTATTGTGTGTGCAGGGATACACGAAACCTCCACAACTATATAATTTTTCCTATTCTTTGGTTAAATGAAGTGAGTATCAGTTTTAGTTTGCTTTGATACTTTTCCATGTCTTCGTGTTTCTTCCCCCGTATTGTATACAACATTAACTTCTATTTTCATATGTCCTTTAACTCATTTTGCTCTATAACATATTTTTTTTAAGAGATGTCATTGTTTATTTTCATGCAGAGTGCAACACTGGATGACAAGTCGGCCAGTGACTTTAGAAGTGATGTCCTTCAGCCCCTGAAAATCACACAGATAGTCCAGTACGGATTAATTGCCCTTGGAGTCTTTCTTATAGTCTGTGCCCTGATTGTAATCATCAAGCATATAATTCGCAAGCGGGTGAGTTCTGTAACAGCATTGGGACTGTTTTGTCAGAGATTGTGCCTTGGCTAGAGCAAGAGTTCTGTTAAGATACATAATCACTTAGGGTTTATTTTTATCACTGCAAACAGAGAAATTTGTATCTGATATATAGAGTGAAAACTACTTATATGTGAAGGTTACTTATTGATGAATTTTTTTTTTTTTAGAGAATTCTGGATTTTGCGGGATTAAAGTTGCTTGCTAACATTTAAAGAAATCATTTTGTTTGATATTGGAGAATTTTTCTATGCATCAGAAATTCATCATGAAGTGTAAGTTATGAAACAGTTTTGAAATAACCTCTTGTGATATAACCAATACAACACTTGAAAATTCTAATACAGAAAACTTTATAAAATGAGAGAATGGGCTATATAATTTTAAGAAGCTTCCTTCCTCCCCTCCTGTAAGCAATTAATAATTGTCATGTGAAATGAGCATCCTGAGATCTTTACTTCACTCTACATGTTTTCTTGATGTTTAGTATCCCCAGGTATTCATATAATTTTTCCATTGAAAATACATTAATCTCTGTAGAAATTGTATGTGGATTTTCCCAATGGCTCTCTGTCGTTCTCATATTCTTCCTGTACATAGGATTTCATAGAGTGAAAGGGTATTATTTTTTTTTTTATAAATAAAGTAAGTTTTTACCCCCCATAAACTACTTACTATAGCCCACATTTAAATGTTGTCCCTCCACCCCACAAGAGTGATAATACAGATGCTTGCAGTTAAAAAAAAAATTATTTCACATGGAGGGGCTTTCATAGAAAATTCATTTCACATGGAGGGGCTTTCATTGCAATAAAGAAAATTTATTTCACATGGAGGGGCTTTCATTGCAATAAAGAAAATTCATTTCACAAAGATGAACTTGGATTTTATTTGCAATGCTTTGTGGATTGAAGTAGGACATCCACTTCTAATCAAGAAATACATCTGAGAAAAATTTGATGTACTGCAAATCTACTGCAGGTCAAGTTTTCCCATCTGTATGGTTTTGAAAGTAATAATAAGTTCATTTCTGGGATGATTAGAAATCACTAGAGATAATAAAAAATTAATGTTTAAATGAATTAGAAGGATTTTATTATTATGTGTGTGTTTTCCATTTTTCACAGCATTGGGAACAAATCAAGAACAATTAAGTATTTGGTGGTTTTAAGTTTTTGCAATAAACAAGTGTTCCCTTTCATTTATTGTCATTTTCTTGCCATGGCACTTGTCAGTATTACAAGGAGTAAACTTAAAGATTTTCTGACATTGTATGGGTTATTTTTGTACATGTACAAATTATCTCCACTATTATTTATTGTATGCATATCATAAATTGACTATAAGAAATTTGAACACAGATCAAATATGGATGATGCATGTGTAAAACAATTCAGCACCATTGCATTGACACATGTTAATCCTGTATTCTGGAAAATGTTCATATCAAGTGAGTTTATTGCAAGGTTTTAGATAAGATCAGAAACATAACTCAAGATTTTTTTGTGTTGGAAATAAGCTTTTGATATTACTTTATTATATATATTTCAAGCACTTCTGAAATTTGCAAAATGAACATTTGTTTTTTTATGTTGATTTCTTTAATGCTAAAAGAAATATTTGATTATATTTTCAGAGAGAACCAGGCTCAGTAGAGGTGAATGAAACTTCATCACTTTTGACAGCAACATAATGTGTTCAGCAATGCTAATTTTGACAACAATGTGTGCAGCAATGCTAATTTTGACAGCAACATAATGTGTGTGGCAACACTAATTTTGACAGCAACATAATGTGTGCAGCAACACTAATTTTGACAGCAGCATAATGTGTGCAGCAACACTAATTTTGATAGCAACATAATGATTGCAACACTCTCGCCATCATTACCCTCCAATCTCCATGACAATGAGAAAAAATTACTTTTTATTTAAAAAAATCATCTTCTGCAAGTGTCCGATTACTGATTTTTGTTTTTGTTGTGGTGAAGAGTCCTTTCTCCAGATCAAGTAGTATTAAATTCTTTGCAAGGTGTCAAGACCAACAGGGATCATGGTCATTTTAGGGTTGATGCTGATGGCAGATCAAAGACATGTCAGCACTGTTTCAGAATCAAAAGAAACTTCCTTTGTGCTCTAGTTAGCTTTGTAAAGTCACGGTTGGAATTAGTAAATACATGAGAGTTAAAGACTATAGTTTATAAATAGTAAACATTTAGAACAATGTAGTTTACTTTTTAAATAGCAAGCATTCAGAACAGTGTAATTTATTTTATAAATAGCAAGCTTTCAGAACTGTATAATTTACTTTTAAATTGCAAATGTTCAGAACAGGGTAATTTACTTTTTAAATAACAAGCTTTCTTAGCAGTGTAATTTACTTTTTAAATAACAAGCTTTCTTAGCAGTGTAATTTACTTTTTACATATCAAGCTTTCAGAACTGTATAATTTACTTTTTCAGAAGAGTGTAATTTTTTTTTTAAATAGCAAGCTTTCAGAAGAGTGTAATTTACTTTTTAAATAGCAAGCTTTCAGAACAATATAACTTACTTTTAAATAGCAAGTATTCAGAGCATTGTAAATTGCTTTTAAATAGTAAATGTTCAGAACAGTGTAGTTTGCTTTTTAAATAACAAGCATTCAGAACAATGTAATTTACTTTTTACTTAGCAAGTTTTCAGAACAATGTAGTTAACTTTTTAAATAGCAAGCTTTCATAGCAGTGTAGTTTACTTTTAAATAGCAAGTGTTCACAACAGTGTAGTTTACTTTTAAATAGCAAGTGTTCACAACAGTGTAGTTTACTTTTAAATAGCAAGTGTTCACAACAGTGTAGTTTTCTTTTAAATAGCAAGTGTTCACAATAGTGTAGTTTTATTTTTAAATAGCAGATGTCCATAACAGTGTATTTACTTTTAAATAGCAAGCTTTCGGAACAATTGAAATGAAAGAAAAAAGAAGCAATACATAATGTTACAAATTTTTGCTTTTCTTTTTTTATGATGCTGGTATTGTTTTGCTGAATTTTTCAGTGTGACATACAAAGTCCTGTCATGAACAGGATTTTTAGAAATAATGAGTTGAAATTCTGCTGTGCCATGTTACAAGTATATGAAATAATATTTTTGTAATTAAAGTTGGCAGTTTGAATGTGATATATACTGCACATGCATTCTTTACATTTCAGTTATTGTAATTTCAAATTACTTATTAACTAACTAACTAATTTAATAAGTCCACACAAACTTAGATGAAAAACACAAAAAAATTTGAAATTACAATATTTGAGCAAGATGTCATTTTGCATGTGTGTGGTTTAAAAAATGTTTGTTACATTCAGCAAAATTCATCATGATTAACTCTTCATGTCCTGTACGACAAACTGTAGGTGTGCAAAATGCTGCCATACTGCTTTTTGATTGTTTATTTTCTTAGATGAGCAAATCACGACATAAGCGAAAATAGCAACTTACAGTACAGTCATAATTTGCTTGTACAGATTTGAAATGTGCAAGTGTTTGTATATAAATACACAAACAAGTCGTAATAATACTTTTTTATTGTTCAGTGCACTTACAGTACTTTTTTCTTTTTTTTATTGATGCTAAGTGTATTTAAATGTTTATATCTAATATTTTATATTTATATGGTTACAAATCGAGTCTGCATATTTCAAGATAACTTTTGTTATCACTGATTTAAGCGACAAGATTTTGTAGATCTAAGTAGGCAAAGTTTACTGCCACATTTAAAGGTAATGGTTTTTTCAATAGGTGGGCCTATGCAATTCAAGAAAACGTTTGTGTATACATTCTGAGAAATTTATAATATATATTTGTATTACATTCGTAACATTGTTTATATGCCATGTCTCTTGCAATATTTTTGCTACTGCTATTTCAAAGAATAAATATTATTTTCTTTTAAATCGCCAAAATAAACTTATTTTGATACTAGATTATAATAAAACTTATTTAACAGTGCTATTTATATACTAATGTTGTTTATGCTAGAAATCTTAGTTTTGATCAATGAGAAGTGAAATAATAAACATATAATAATTACCAAGAGAAGATAATTCTCACATTTTATTATGAAGTCTTCTGCATTAATTCCAATCAACATACATTTTCCTTTTGTATTTGCACTTTAAAGAACTGCAAAACTATTTTAATATATTGATATATTTCAAGAGGTAGATCATTATGAGAACAGTAACAATCTAAGAATGGTGAGTAATATTTTTGGCACTTTCCAGTCACTTTAATTTTAATTCACTTTGCATTTCTTGTAAACCATTGTATGGTATGTCCTTATTGATTTGTTATGGTTGAGTTGCACTGGTGTAAATACAAAGCAAATGATTGCTGTATTAAAACTGTGCAACCAAATGTAGATAATTCCAGCTGAGTCTTTCAGATTGTAAAAGAGTAAGGGTTGCCTTACAGATTGTGCAAAGCCAGTCTGTGTTGTGATATACGTGGCTTTAATGAAGTTGTATCTTGAAGTAAACTCACTTTTAGAATTATAGCTACAGATTTCCTGTCTGTCAGTCTTTTGGTCAGTCACTTTGTTCTGTGTTTACTTGCTCTCTCTCACCATCAGTCGTCTGCTGTAGTTTTAAGTATTTTTTAAAAAATGTCATTTTTATTTATATGTATATTAGCCTTGTTCTAAAAAAAGTTATACACTTATATTTAATCTAGGGTGTCAAACTCAATCGCAAAGGGGGCCAAAACTCAAATCACACTTAAGGTTGCGGGCCGAATTGTATAAACACTCATTGAACAGTGAAAAACTAAACCTTTTTTAAACACTAATATGAATTAAAACAGACAAAAGTTAAAATAGTAGCATGCCGATTTTCGCTCTTATGCCAATTTGTCAGAGCTGGATGTTTGGCATTTTTTGTTGGCAATAAGTTTGGAGTGAGGTTCTGTGTTATGGAGATTCTCAGGATGGACTGCAGGTGTTCATCAGTGAGATGACTCCTGTGTGATGTTTTGTTAATCTTCACAGAGAACAGCTGCTCACACATATATGTGCTACCAAACATGCTCAAGGTTCGAGCCGCATGTACACAAAGCTGGGGCATCGCTCTAGGAATGAAACGAGTGAACTGTGCAGGCCCCAGAGTGTCGTACTTCTCCTTTAGTGCCCCATTTCAGGTCTATGAGCTCCATCTGCAAATGTACAGTGCAGTTTCCACGTCGATGTCAAATGGTTTGCGAAACAGCTCGAAATTACGTTTCTGTGTTTCAAAGTCACTAAAGCACTGTGCGAAATCAGCGCAAACTGAGCTCAGTTTTTCAGCAAACTGTGCATTTGGGAACACCTTGGTGTATGATGCAGTCATATGCTATCAACTCACCAGTACAGTTCTCCTGCATCTTTAACTGCATCCTTCCAACTAGTCTACTTTTTTTGCCGCACATCGCCGGTGCTAATCTGTTGTAAGTCCAACAAGGTTGTCCCAAGGAAGGTTCATGTCGGTTACACTTTGACATACTTTGTCAAAAATGTCTTTTCCTGATGTTGTCCCATGCATGGATTTCATGTCCAATATTTCTTCTGTAACATTCCAACTGGAGTCCACTCCAAGGATGAAGATGGCGAGCTGTGCAGTATCAGTCGTGTCACTACTTTCATCAACAGCAAGAGAGTAAGCAACAAAGTCTTTGCCTTTTTCAATCAACTGTGTTTTCACTTTGGTGGCCATCTCACAAACTCGATCAGCAACCGTACTTCTGCTAAGGCTTACATTTTCAAACATCTGCTTTTTGTCTGAACACAAGACGTCACACACTTTCATTATGCAGCTCTTCAGAAACTCTCTCTCAGTAAATGGTCATGCTGATCTGACAATCTCCTCTGCCACAATAAAACTTGCTTTCACAGCAGCTTCACTTTGTGATTTTGCTTTGGTGAAAAACATCTGCTGTGATGTTAGATTTCTCTTTAATTCTTCTACCTTCTGTAGTTCCTGCTCTGCATTCAGGTTTTTCAACTTGTCTTTATCTTTAGTCTCGTAGTGCCGTCTCAGATTTTATTCCTTGATCACAGCCACATTATCTTCACAAATTTGACAAACAGGCTTACCGCCAATATCAGTAAACATATATTCATCCTACCAATGGCTTTGAAAGGTTCTATTTGATATTACGTAAGCGGGAAGGAGTGATGCAATATCCGGGCACTACACTACTTTCATTTCTTATGCGCTAATCCAAAATGAGCAAAAGGACATTGCTATGTTACTGTAATGACGGATATCCATGCACTATGTATACAACTTTCATTTTCGCTTATTCTGACAAAAGGCAGCTTCGGCCCTCCCCCCCACCAACGGAGGGCGGTTGAGGGTGTGCGCCAAATAGGTGCGACCTGTTTCAATCCCTTTCACCAGCCGTCCTGCCCTCCACTTCAGATGCACCGCGAGGATGTGGGGATCCCCCAGAAGCAGATCAAGACCGCGAACATGTAAAGATGAAAGGTCTGGGGTGAGTGTGAGCGGAACAATAACACTTATTCTGATCTCTCAGGCAACCTTTCATTTGGCAAGGTTGCTACATTAGGGAATTTGATTTGCACTTCATATTGACAGGCCATTAAAAAATACTTTTGCCTAAAATTCTCTTGCAGGCCAGATATAATTGTACGCCGGGCCGGATGTGACCCGCGGGCCTTGAGTTTGACACCTATGATCTAGATTGTTGCTATTTTTATTTTTAAAGTATGCATACATTTTTTATAGAGCTGTATATTTTTTTCAAGTGCCAGTCTTGGTTAAAACTCATACCATTCCTGATCTCTGTGATTTTTCAATGCTCTCACTGACCAGAATATTATCCCCCTTAGCATCTTGAATGGTGGTCCATGGTATAATTATTATATTTATAATTTTCAATTACACTATAATATTCTTTCTCAGTAAAATAAAATATTCCTTGTTTCTTTTGAATTTCAGATAAAGAATAGGCTTTACCTGAAAACCAAAATGGCCTTTGTGCCCACCCTCTCTAATTTTTGTATTTCTGTTAAAATGCTCATCTTTTTGAACAGGTTATGCCACCTATCTTTTGTAATTGTAAATGGCCTATTTGACCATTTTTAGTTATTAGGAGAAGTATTAATGTTCAGAATGTCATTTTGCTGAAAAGTTTCTTGTAAGTTCATAGCATCTAAGATATTATTTCCTACAGTTAATTTCTAAATTTTCTACTTTTTTTTAACAATACTCATCTATTTTTAAAGAGCTCATCTTTTTTGCACAGGTTATGCCATCTATGTTTTGTAATTGTATTTATATATTTTCAGCGTAAATGGCATATTTGACCATTTTTAGTTATTAGGAGAAGAATTAATGTTTAGAATGTGTCATTTTGTTGAAAAGTTTTTTCTAAGTTCATAGCATCTAAGATATTATGATTTCCTCCAGTTTATTTCTAAATTTTCTACTTTTTTTAACAAGTTATTGATATATTTTTTTTTTTTTTTTTTGGGGGGGGGGCAAGAATAGTACTACTGTTCTATTATAATTATCCATAAGGATTTTACACACAAGTGTGTGTGTGTGTGTGTGTGTGTGTGTGTGTTCAATGAACTATTTGTCTCTGTTTTGTCCCCACCTCTTAAACCAAAATGAGAAAGAATAGATGTTAGGCAGGATTATTATTTTATCGTTTGGTCTTCAATATAGCAGACATTCTTTGAGAGGTTGTTTATTTTAGTCTAAGTGTTATAAGCACACGTATGGTTTGATTGGTCAAGTCATTAGTTCTGCAGTATTGAAATAAGATTCTTTTGTGGATTTTAAGTGCTTTATTTATTTGTCAAGTTCCTTTATGTCAGTATTTTTTAAAGAGCTTAGAACTGTTCTTTTTAAAAAAAAAAAAAAGAATAAGCATAGTGATATATATTATCTATTTCTTTATTATATTACTTTTTAAAAAATTAATATTGTTTACCAGTGCTTTCTATGTAGGTATGTTCATGGTCTTTTGATCAGTCTCTTTTTCCATCTGTCTGTCTGATTCTGCTTTAAGTAAATTAAAATTATGTATGTATTATCTCTTGTATTACAGGCCTGTTACATTGCTTTGATATAACTTATTCATTTCTAAAGTGTGCATTTCGAAGCTTGGAATTTGTTAAGTCATGTTACTCTGTGCAATCAGCAAATGTAGTTACTGTCCATTCTCCCAACCCTAAAATGCAAAAATAAATAAATATAACAGGTTTTAAAAAAATATTTATTTATTTACTTATTCTGTATTCATTCTTTTTATCTAAACTAGTGTGCAATTTTTATTTTTACCTTTCATATAATTAAACATGTAATTATTATACTGTTCAGTGAACTATTTGTTTAGTTGTGTGTGTGTGTGTGTGTGCATGCATGCGTGTGTGCGTGCATGTGTGTGTGTGTGTGTGTGTGTGTGTGAGTAGAAAATTTAATTAAACAATACCTTCAAGGAGTACCTCAGATACTTCACATACACTTTAGAGATGATTTTCATTTTTAAAAAGTGGGGGGGGGGGGGGACACTAAGAGAAAAAGGACCTGAGCATAAAACGTTTTTACTGAGTGAAACTTTGGAATAGTTTTTGACATTTAATTGCCTTGCAATATGTAAGAGAGAACATCTGGTTTGTGCACAAAATCTTCAGTGTAAAGAAAATTACCAAGTGTGTTCTCGGGAAAAAAATAACTTTCGGAGAGAAGGAAAATGAGCAACTCTTTTGAGTACTTCTTACAGAGAGAAGGAAAATTAACTGTTTTGAGTACTTATTACAGAGAGAAGGAAAATTAACTGTTTTGAGTACTTCTTACAGAGAGAAGGAAAATTAACTGTTTCAAGCACAAATCTTTCAGTGAGATGGAAAATTAAATGTTTTGAGTAGTTCTTTCAAAGAGATTAAAAATTTAACTATTTTGAGTATTTCTTAAAGAGATGGAAAATTAACTGTTTTGAGTACTTATTACAGAGAGAAGGAAAATTAACTGTTTCAAGCACAAATCTTTCAAAGAGACAGAGTATGGTCAACCATTTTTTAGTATAAAACTTGTGTATATTCCCCCCCCCCCCTCTCTTAGATGAGAAATAAAGTGATTTGTACATGAACCTTTGAATATGAAGAATTTTAGCAAACGTGTTCTGCATAATACCTCTTCCCCACACACACCATTTTTTCTATTCCTTCCTTCCTGCCTCCTTTCCTTCCTTTCTTCCTTCCTTTTCTTCCAGAATTTCCATTCTAACACAGTGGAAGACCGCATGGTGCTGGTGATGGACGACTCTCGGGAATCGAGGTGAAGAAAGGTTAATTGCTAGTACAGTCAAAAGTGAAAGGGTTAGTTTCTATGTATGCTGACGTGGCCAGAGAGACAGTTAGTATAAAAGTTGGGTTTAGACTGGTCAAAGGAGTCGTTCACTCGCCCTTTCTCTCTCTTCTGCGTGTGGATACTTGAAGTGGTTCAGCTAGACCAGGGGACTCCAAACTTTTCAGCCCGATGGCCGCATTAACTATCAAACAGCAGTTCGGGGGCCGACTACACACTCCAGGTCCAAATAAAAATGAATCAAAACATGGATGTTGTTTATTTAATATTATTTTATTCAGTGGGAATGGTGAAATTGTTTCCTGGATGCCAAAATAGCAGACATTTCTGGCTTTAGATTTGATGTCCCTAACATCAACAGTGACCTGAGATTATCATCGGACAAGTTTGTTCTCAATTTATTTTTCACATATTTTTATTCTTGAAAATGTTTGTTCACACAGGTATGTTGTTCCAAAGATTGAAAGGTACCTTAATGCTAATGTTTTGACATTAGGAAAATCTTCCTTGGGCAAAAAACTGGTAAAACCCCACCAGTCCTTCTTTGAACTTGTCCCTAAGGAGGTCATTTGCTTGCAACTCAATGGCTTTGTCTAATAGTCATGGTTGACTGCTCGTATACTATAGACTGGGTGGACTGGATACTAAGAATATGTCCGAATTATGTAACAATCAGTGACCCATATAATAACGCTCCTTTATTCCGAATCTGGGTCAGAGTGTTTGTTCCCTCTCAACTCTCAGGGATTAAGTCTTAGAGATAGAAAAATTTAGCGGCAGATGATCTTTGCAGGGTACACGTAAATTTCTGTAATTTTTTCCCATAGACAAAATGGTCTCCACGGGCCATAGTTTGGAGACCCCTGAGCTAGACATTACATGAAGATGGGTTAAAAGAACAGGAAACAATGGATATATTGGAATAGAAGAATGTTTACATACACATAGGTTCACAAGAAACATTAATTAGCCAGATGATTTGGTGAGTCAGATTGTGTATCATTTCTATAACTTGTTATTGTTATGAATCATGATTATAATATCAGCTCATCACTAGAATAACTGTTGTTCTAGAAGTACATGACTAGAGTTGTCTGGTTACTGTGAATAGTAGTGACTGGAATGGAACACTATATATGAGAGCAGTCAGAGTGTGAAGGGAGTAGTGACTAGTGACTGGAATGGAACACTATACATAAGAGCAGAGTGTGAAGGGAGTAGTGACTGGAATGGAACGCTATATATGAGAGCAGTCAGAGTGTGAAGAGAGTATTGACTGGAATGGAACACTATATATGAGAGCTGTCAGAGTGTGAAGAGAGTATTGACTGGAATGGAACGCTATATATGAGAGCAGTCAGAGTGTGAAGAGAGTATTGACTGGAATGGAACACTATATATGAGAGCTGTCAGAGTGTGAAGTGAGTTATTTTATGCACAGGGGTAAACAAAGGATTGTCATAGTTTAGTCCCCTTAATCGAGCTGCCTTTCAGAATAACTAATGATCAGGGAATATGGTCACCAGCTAAATTAATATTTTGATAAATAACAAAAGAACAACGAAGATCCTCTTCGGTGATACTACATTACATTTTTACACTGCACAGTTGTGTAACTTGTAGTTTTCGACCATAGTGCGCAGTTTTACACTGCACAGATGTATAAACTTCATAGTTTTAGACCATAGCGCGCAGTTTTACACTGCCAGTTTTTTGCTTATCGACAGGCGACAAATTGATAAGAGCCCCGTCGTCACCAGTGTTTGCAGTCAGTTATAACCACTGTTTCCTCAGCTGAACTCGCAAAAGCGAAACATGTGTAACTCGACAGCATAATAACTTCCTGCCATTCTTTGTAACCTTTCTTAATACGTCTTCCACAATCCTTGCGCCTGCCCCCTGACATCCAAATAAAAAAATAAGTCAGTCTTGGAACTAAACAAAAGTGAACGCAGTAGGAAAACTTAATTATTTATACAAATACGACTAAGATCTAACATCAATTGTTCAGTCAAGGCGAATTTATATCGGATGAGAACGGTCAGATTAAAAAAAAAATAGATCTATTTGTTTAAATCCATGACAGTTTAATAGTAGACAAGTTTGTTTATTTCTATCCATGACACTTTAATAGTAGACAAGTTTGTTTATTTCTATCTAGGAAAATTTAATAGTAGACAAGTTTGTTTATTTCTATCTAGGACACTTTAATAGTAGACAAGTTTGTTTATTTCTATCTAGGACAATTTAATAGTAGACAAGTTTGTTTATTTCTATCTAGGACACTTTAATAGTAGACAAGTTTGTTTATTTCTATCTAGGACAATTTAATAGTAGACAAGTTTGTTTATTTCTATCTAGGACAATTTAATAATGGATCACTTAGTTTGAAAATAAGATCATGTAATAACAGATCCATGTGTTTCTATGTCAATTTAAATATATATCAATTTGTATCGATAACAATTTAATAAATGGGCCAGTTTGTTTTGTCTATGGCCATTTAAATAACAGACCAGAGAATTTGTAATCTATCTCTTGGATGGATAAGTGTGATGCAAGCACTCACTTTTCTACCGACATCCACACAGAATCTTCGCTGCCAGACGGTATTCGCGATTGAAGTAAATGAGCAAAACCGGGTTGACGCAGGTGTTCGTCAGTCCCAGGGCCAGGGTGGCCAGATAATGTGTGGACGTCACCCTGACGAACAGAGTCAAGGTGAGCACGATGTACTGTGGCGTCAACATCATCGCGAACAACGTCACCGACAGCACAAGCAGGCGCAGCAACCGTTGCTCGCGTTTCTGGCTACGCGACTCTCGATGACTCTTGCCGTTGCTGCTCTGTTCAGGTGTGGCGTTGTGGTGATCTGTTAGAGTCCAGCCGTCCGAGCAGACGCAAATGAAGAGAACGATGGGAAGGAAAATATATTAATTGCTGGGAATTGCAAAGGTCTGGGCCGTCTCTAGTCGTGCTAGGTCCAGTGTCGTTATATTGTTGTACATGTACATAGTTCTTACACATACCCGCATGCACTCGCGCACATACACACACTTTTACACAAATACATATTAAGTTATTATTTCCTACTTCGTTTCCCATTTTAGACTGTCTTGAATACATCTTGCATACGTCTGAGACATTAATAAGTAAAGTAGGTCAGACAATTTCCTATATTTTAGACTGTCTTGAATACATCTTGCATACGTCTGAGACATTAATAAGTAAAGTAGGTCAGACAATTTCCTATATTTTAGACTGTCTTGAATACATCTTGCATTAGTCTGAGACATTAATCAGTAAAGTAGGTCAGACAATTTCCTACATTTTAGACTGTCTTGAATACATCTTGCATACGTCTGAGACATTAATCAGTAAAGTAGGTCAGACAATTTCCTACATTTTAGACTGTCTTGAATACATCTTGCATACGTCTGAGACATTAATCAGTAAAGTAGGTCAGACAATTTCCTACATTTTAGACTGTCTTGAATACATCTTGCATACGTCTGAGATATTGTAATAAGTAAAGTAGGTCAGACAATTTCCTACATTTTAGACTGTCTTGAATACATCTTGCATACGTCTGAGACATTGTAATAAGTAAAATAAGTCAGACAATTTCCTACATTAGGTTTTCTTAAGTGCCTTGTACCTATCCGAAAATGTCACCTGTCTACGGACAGAATTGTATCAAATCTTTCAAGCAATATAAAATATTTTAAATGTGGAAGTTCATCTGTTTAAACCCTCAACTGACAAGCACTACAAGTAGGTTGTTCCAAGTTCTGGGTGTTATTGTATTTAATTTTATAATGTTTTGTTTTGTTTTGAATTTTGCTTTAACACTTACATATGTAAACAATATTTTATCTTAAATTTAGGAAAGAAAATTACTTATTTAAACTTACCTTTTAAAGATATATTAAAAGAGCAAATTAGAAACCCTTTATTTGTATACCTTTCGTTACAAGGGCAGTGAAGGGTTAAACAACACTTCTTTCGATCTTAATGCCCATGTCAAATAATTTCTCCTGTTATCCTAAGATTATTTTAGATCGTTCTGATCTGTATTCCTATAATTATTACTAAAACATCTACGCTTATTGTCGTTCTTCAAAATCTATGACAATTAAGTATTTTCTGTGTACCTGAATACTCGTTGTTTGGATGATGGAGTGGTCCAAAGGAGTTCTGCGGTATCTCTGACTCCGTGCCAGGGCTGCCCGCTTCTAGAAGAGACGTAGACAGCACGACACCTCTCTGTGAGAGTAAGAAAGAAATCAATCAGTGGTTAAAATCAGCTCAGAGATATTTCGTTCGTTTCCGGTTATAATGTCACGAGGAGCTGGGTTCTCTCTATCTGCACTGCCGTCTACGTCACAGAAACCCGTGCACTGAATCATTGTTTTTGTAGATCGTTACGTTAGCACGAAAACAATATATGAAAGATACTGCATGTAACTTGCACTGCCAATGTACACTTCCAGGCCCTGGCTACTTTCGAATGTCTACATTCACTCGTTATATTTCAGAAACACTCGCATACCCACAAATACACGTTCACACTCACATACATACACGCAAGCACTCACACATATGAGTGTACGAAGGTACGTCAGAAAGTAACAGCAAAACATTGATTCAAAAAGACAACGCGGGGGAAAGTTGGCAGCATCACTTCCCAGAACCAGAATGACGTCATTTAATCTGAGCAATTACCAGCTGTTGTTATGAATAACTGCAACAGAAGATAATAGCCCGGCTGTTTGCGTGCACTAGCTAGTTACAGTGGTGCAGATTTTATTTGTTTGTTTCGCTTTGGACCGGAAGTCAGAAAGGCCCAGAAAGATGAAATGCTGCAGCTGATGACGACAGAATGCTTACAAGTAAACATAGTTCAACTTATGACTGACGGCTTTGTCAGTATTTTTTGCATCCACCAAGTCTGTAATTTACAACTGTGAAATTCGAGGCCTTCGTCAATGATTCAATACAAAGACCCGCAATTAAAAGAGTAATTTGCAACATTTGGGATTTTGTGCTATTATATTCTCTTCACGCATTCGGCTCACGCAATCCGCAAAACAGAACTTTGTTTTGAGGATCTATTGAAAATAGAGCCTCCCACTTTTACCTGAAGGATTAAATCCAAGAGTTCAAGACTTGTCCCCTTTTAGCTCAAGGATTTCAGCCAAAGAGTACAAGACCTGTCTCCCCTTTTAGCTCAAGGTTTCCAGCCAGAGACTGATAAGAAACGAAATTAACTGCAATCGCTTGTGGATAATGCTGCACTCCATGATGAGTGTTCTTTATTCCAGAAGGAAATGCTGTGTTTGCTGATTCTTTCTCGCACTCTCACTTGCAATGGTCGAGAGGGGTGAGTCTACACACACACACACACACACACACACACACACACACACACACACACACACACACACACACACACGCACACACCAATCTATAATACACATCATTCCCAGTCAAACGTCTATAAAGAAAAAATGGTGTACAGGCATTTTTGATCAAGAGGTATGAAGACTGTTGCTGGAAATAAGAGCATAAGAAATACCTGCGATTTCATTGGACAATGTCGATCATCCATGTACGCACGAGCGCTGGACGCATGAACACCTGGGCGACTTTCACCGCTCACGATGAGCTGTCTTTCTCTTTTTGCGTCATTCAGGGGAGGTGACTCTATGGAAGGTTTCGTCACAGGAATGACAGCAGTATCGGGCCGTATCCTCCTGAAATTCGCTCTGACGGTGTAAAACACACGCACGTAGCAAAAGATGATGATAGAAAACGGAATTCCATTACCCAGTGTCCCTGCAAAAATCCCGTAGACGTACTGGTTGATGCCAGGCTTCCAAAAGATGCCACAAAAGACATACTTAACGTCGCCATTGACAACCGTGATCTGCTGCCAGTAAAATACGGATGGCAGACACAGCAGTACGCCGGCTGCCCAAAGTCCCGCTATAATCTGAAAATACTGAATAATGTTAGTTACGGTATAGACGGACAGACAGACAAACAAACAAGTAGGTGGGTCGTTTGATAACCCATCTTCTTCGTTATTATTTTATTATTAAAAGTTATATCAAATATTAATGCATACATTCAATAACTGACAAGTGGGTTAACTAAACTTCAGTTGTTTTCTTATCTGGGATAATCGTTACTTACTTAATTCCCCTTAGCTCTTAAATGCGCCCTAAATAGATACCGTTTCACTCAAGAAGTAAACTGCTTGCTAGTGTAGGGGGAGCTTCCGGCTTCCGCCGCTTTCGCATCAATTGATGCCAAGGAGAGGAAATTCGAACAGTTAATTCAAGATCTGTTCAAAGTAGTAGGGTTGTGTAGACTAACATTGTGAAATTATATTTTGTGGTTGTTCTAGTGTCGGTTCAATAGCATGCTAGCTTCTGGGTGGCTATTAGAAAGAGAGTTTGGTACTTATAAGCGCCTTGCAAATTCACGTCAATTTTGTCATCACATTGAAGAGGTGTTTCTTGAGCATTGACCTGGTCAGGTTAGCAGAGACTTCTTAGATCACTCGCTCTGGCGCAACACACTGTTAGGTTAATCTGCCAAAGTGATTAAATGAGTGCCTTTGTGAATGTGAAAAGTCTTGTTCGTTGTAGTTTTCATTTTATTCCTTTGTCGTAATATTTTCATTACGAATAATAGCAGTTGGCTATTTCACCACAACATTTGAGATGCAGAAAAATGGGTCAAGAGAATATATAAATTTTATATGAGTATTTGAGAATAGTTGCACCTATAATATTTCTTAAGCCTTATTTGGGATACTGACCGCTTCTTTCAATGAATGACTAGTGGTGGGTGAATGAGATAGACAGATAAACAGACCAACAGGTAGGCAGGTTGGCAGATAGATAGATAGATAGATAGATAGATAGATAGATAGATGGATGGATGGATGGATGGATAGGAAGACAGACAGACAGACAGCGGATGAACGGACGGAAGATACATTATATGACATTCTAAAATTGGATAAACAGATAAAACCGACTAGTGTTCTAGAAATGAACCAATCGAATTGAGATTGCTAATTATAAATTTATCAAAATTTAGCAAAAGAAATCAATACATGAGTACGTCAATGAGAAATCGAACACGAAACAGGAGAAAAAAAGATAAGTCTAAGAAAACAGTCCAGCAGCACAAACATTTTCTTGACTCGAGACATGAAGACCAGGAACAACGAAACGAGAGCATCGGGCGGGCGAGCGTCACATCAGTGGAGATGACAATCAGAACGCCCTGGGCTTGCATGCCAACACTGACCAAAGGGAGACTATCTAAACGCCAATCGTCTCACCTTCCAACTATGTTTCTTCACGCAGTTCACCGACCCAGGGTGCGTCGTCGTCCGACACACGGTGAGGTAGCGATCCAGCGCCAGTGCACTCATGCTGAAGCACGTCACGTTCATTGACAGGAAGTCCAAGGACGACATGATTGAACAGAGCGTGCTGCCCAGCTTCCACGTGGCAGTGATGCGCGTCAGGACCTTAAAAGGGACGCTTACCAGCAGCAGCATATCAGAGACGGCTTGGTTGGCGAAGAGCAGCCCCACGGTCGTGGAGAGTTTCTTCATCCGCCATGTGACTACAACCACCTGGACAGTGCAATGTCAGAGGGAGTACATTTCATAGTTTAGATACATATAAAAATGATGTCATAGGGAGTACATTTCATAGTTTAGATACATATAAAAATGATGTCATAGGGAGTATATTTTATAGTTTAGATACATATAAAAACAATGTCATAGGGAGTACATTTGATAGTTTAGATACATATAAAAATGATGTCTTACGGTAGATTTTCTCAATCGGATTTCCTAGGAACCCTCGGGTTCCCTGATTTGAGAAAAAATAAACATCGGTAAGATATAGTAATTTTTATGCAGGGGTTCCCTTAAAAATTACATCAAGGTTCCTCCAGTGAAACCACCCACTTCCTTCTCCAACATAAGATTATCAATATGCTTAAGAAGGTCAATAAATTTATTAAATCAACAATCAAATATACATATGACAAATAAAATGAAATAGATTATTAGACATCGATATTTCGAAAAAAACCAAGTTTGGATAATTTTATGTTAACAGAGTCCTATATCTTAAAAATACAATTCAACAAAAGAGCCAATACAAATTGCAGAATAGTCTTATCAGAGAACAGAAATGGAGTTATTAGAGATAACTGATAATAGTTTTAAATAACCTTGTTCAACTGCTGTCTCAAAAGTCCTTCCATGCGTTTTTACAACAAAGACACAAGTTATTGTCATCAGTTTTTATATCAGCTCCACCTGTGTTACTTGCACGTGATAAACACTGTTCTGCTACTTAGAATTAATGTGGGTGCTTCTTTTCACCATGCCAACTCCTTCAAACAGAACAAGAAATGTAGCTATGTCCAACAACTTCTCTACAGTAAAAATTGTTAGGCAGTCAACAAATCTTTCCGTCACATGTCAGTAGAGTGTATTGTGTTCTTACACTTACACACCACTCCCAACTTTATTGCAGTTGGTCGTAGGAGGTTCAAATCAAACATTGAAATGAAAGCAGAAAAGGCTACTTGTCTCACCAAACAAATGGACACCTTGCAAATCTTGACTTCTATGCCATTTCATATTCAGATTTATTAAACAATAGATTTCTCTACAGCAAATAAGCTTTTTAATCTCCGCCATTGACTGGACTCGTTCTCGTAAATCATAACCATTAGATATTTTAAAAAAATACTCACTAGTTTGCATTATATCAGCAATTTCTAGAACATTTTCGACTTGAGTTATCTACTTCTAACTCAGACACTTTCAAAAATACCGTCATAAGGAGTGCCCAAAGTCGGGTTACTCTGACAATTTAACAATTTATATAACAAATAAATTTTAAACTAGAGATAAGCAAATTTACTCCAACATAGATAGAAAGATAGATGGATGAAT
Organism: Sinotaia quadrata; assembly: GCA_028829895.1. Taxonomy (NCBI): domain Eukaryota; kingdom Metazoa; phylum Mollusca; class Gastropoda; order Architaenioglossa; family Viviparidae; genus Sinotaia; species Sinotaia quadrata. Next base: position 19,242,860 of record CM054183.1, on the reverse strand, counting down.
CAGTAAAATAATTATTGACATTAATCTATTTTAATATCTTTCTCTACAAGTATGTATTTGTATATATGATTGTGTGTGCGTGCGTTGTGTGAGTGTGTGTGTGTGTGTGTGTGCGTGCGTGTGTGTGTGTGTGTGTGTGTGTGTGTGTGTGTGTGTGTGTGTGTGTGTAGCGATATATATATAGGGAGAGAGAGAGGTGTGGTAACGAGAGAGAGAGAGAGAGAGAGAGAGAGAGAGAGAGAGATGAAAATCTAATAATTATCACCCCACACAAGGCAGTGAGCTGTAAATTCTGTTTCCTGAAGTTTGCCAATACTGTATGGACCACGGAAATTTTTATTTATTATGCTAGTTCTTTGGAAGGTAAATTTGTTTAGACACAAATATATATGTAGAAAATTAATGGTTTTAGAGTACCAGTTTCTTGAATTGTAAAGTTGCACTCTCCATATCGCATTACCCAAGTACAAGAAATGGAACATACAGAACAATCTGATAAATTTCCTTTCTGAATATATCTCAAATTGTACTTTTTCAATTTTATCGATAAATCAATATCTTTCATTTCTCATTTGGATCGATGTTTATTTTTGCCCTTATTGTTTATGTCATACGTTAGGGGAAAAAACACGAAATTACCTGTGCGATCCACTTGTTCGTATTTCCTAAATCCTGTGATAATTAACCACTTGTACTTTTTTCCCTAAATCCCTGTGATAATTAACCACTTGTACTTTTTTCCCCTAAATCCCTGTGATAATTAACCACTTGTACTTTTTTCCCTAAATCCCTCTGATAATTAGACGTTGGGTAATTCAGTAGCATGAAATCTAAACAGCAACATACACTGCACAAAATATACTGCAGCAATGAACAGTAAACAAAAGTAACCTGATGTTAAAAATAAATTTATTTTGCCGTACTGGTAGAAATATTTATGGATAATTTTTAGTAATATTTTGTCGATATCATCTTGTTTCTGCTGAATCTTGTATGTCATTACACCACTTAGCATTTTTTTTTTTATTACAAGAGTTCTAGAAAGAAGATATCAGTCAGTAGGTCAATGATTCCTCTCTTAAAGAGCGGTTTCGACGTAAACACATGATTTATTTCTACTTTGCTTTTGTTGTCATCCAGATAAGACAGATCGTGACTGTTAACAGCATTTTGGTTATGGAGACACTAGGACTCATGATCATTAAAAAAAAAATAGTGCAAGCAAATTTTGTTGTGTTCGTTTGTGTGCATGCGTTTGCGTGAGTGTATATGTGTGTGTGTGCGCGAGCGCGCGTTATTTCTATCTTATACACGGCTAACTAAAGGTGAAATTTTAATTATCTGGTTGTAATTTGATCTCATCGAGGTCTGAGTGACAACGGGAAGAATTCTATAATAGACTAAAACATGAATGTAATTTTATTGATTGGTGTTTCTCGAAATAGTCAATTATAACTGGCGCAAGGTTTTTATATTGACGAAAGGGGACATAACGACGCCTGTCGGAAACGCTGAAGCAAGTTATATATCACCGTTTGTTTGTCTCTTTTTAGAGTTTTGTTTAGAATAAGCTCGTTTTTGTGAACAGTGAGAGTCGGCAAATATGGAGGTATCAGAGTAGAAAGGAATTGCTGACACAGCTCGTTGGAGACAAAAGAATGTGATAAATATAACTTCAGCAACTTGCAGTCTCTCTGCTCTGCATCCCATCGTTTCCACACCCCCACATGCACGCACAGAATCCATAGGCTCGTGGCACCAGCACGCACCCCACACATCGAAATCAAAAGTTATAATAACAGTTCTAATAAATTAACCAGAAATGTGTCTGTCCGTGCGCCCGCGTGTGTTTAATCCATAGCTGCAAGGAGAGAGCTAAGAAGTAGAAGTTTTCCTTGTGGGTGTGGTTTACCCTTGGGACGGACAGCTCGGAAACTGAAATTTTGCATGGAGACTGGAGTATCTGGGACTAACATAGGGGGCAGTGTCCGCCCCCGATCTCCGGGGCATACTAAATATTAACTTGTTTGTGTTTATGAATTGCTTTCCTCATTCGCAATTAGAACTGGCGTTAGGAGACTGCAATGTGCAAATTCGCTATAATAATGGTACATGGGCATTATCGCTCGCGCACACACACTCACACATTTATTAACCATACATGCCCATACAGCTTTCCAAAAGGAGCACGTGACCTGTTGAGGTTAGCAGTGAACCCTATTAAACAGCATTATCTGCTGCTGGCTAATCACAGTACATATCTAACAGGGAATAAGAAATAAGGGTTGTTGTTTTTTTCCATTTTCTATTCTTCACGTATTTGTTTAGGATGTACTTATATTCCTTTATATATATCAAAAGCATATTGCTTGTAATTAAGTCTAAGCAATAAACAAAATGTGTAATGTAGCATTTATGAATGGAAAGAAAATGAATATTTTAAATTGCTGCAATTTTCACACAAATAAAATAATGTGGTATTTCTCACATAAGAAAGTTTCAAGCGACCTATTTTGAGGTACGTTTTATAAACAGTTTCACGAGTGCATAAGACGACTGTAGAAAAAAGTACATATTAATGTCTAATGTCCAAAGTGTTAGTGTGTATTTTATTTATATGCACTGCAGATTGAAAAGTTATCTTATCAACGTAGCTCCTTTAAAGGTTAGTTAGTTAGTTAATTAGTTTGTATATTTAGTTGACCGTTTCATTTAATTAGTATTTATCTCCCTTTTCCCCAATATTTATTTCTCAGTGTCTACAATCGTTTGGCTTGAGCACCCACTCCTGGCGGCCACTGATTACGTCATTCGAGACAGACAAATGGCGCAGGAAGTTAATATGAAACGACGTCGCAGACAATAAACTAAATTACTCACTGATGATTATAATAGGCACTTAAAATGTAAAGAAGCAAACAGATATTCATACAGTCATATGCAGTTTGTAAATTAACAATAATCTAACCCCAAGTTTAAAATATGACATGCTACTCAACGAGAAAACAGAGATCTAATAATAAGTTCATGTGATAAGAATCGATTGCTATTTTGACAAGTGAAAGACGATTCGTGCACGTCGATGTCAATAATGATGAGAATTATAAGTTGTCAGGACATTCATCAAGCGTTGTTTGTTTGAGAATTGTTGAATTGTCACAAATAACAGAAGTGTTCATCAAGCATTGATTGGTTGAGAATTGTCACAGGTAACAGAAGTGTTCATCAAGCATTGTTTGGTTGAGAATTGTTGAATTGTCACAAATAGAAGTGTTCATCAAGCATTGTTTGGTTGAGAATTGTTGAATTGTCACAAATAGAAGTGTTCATCAAGCATTGTTTGGTTGAGAATTGTTGAATTGTCACAAATAGAAGTGTGCATCAAGCATTGTTTGGTTGAGTATTGTTGAATTATCACAAATAACAGAAGTGATCATCAAGCGTTGTTTGGTAATATTACAAGGAGAGAATACGGGAGTGTATGGACGGTGGGGTACTGCATGAATACACTTTTGGACACCCCCCCCCCCAAACTCGTGAATGGAAACGAGTATCGCCATGATGAAGATACCATTCGTTTTTATAAGAGCTGGGGAACATGTTCTCCGAACTTTTTCCCTCTACACTGAATTAAAACCACAACATAAAAGATTTGGTTAACTGTCCGATCAATTGGAATAAAGTCTTTATGCGCTGTGCACCGAATGTCCGAAAGCAAACAATCATCGTCTTTCTTTCTTCAACCATTGACCTAACCCCTCGTGCTTTTCGCCCAGTAACCCGGCAATCTCAAGCGAAAATTACTTTGAAGAAGAATAAATAAAATAAGGGAAGCCAACAACATGTTTATATTATTTATTTTTTATAGATAAAATCTTATATCTTTTTGATCAATAATGAAGCTGTAACTTTGACAACGTGTACATTATGAAGTTAAATCAAAAAATAATTCTTACGTTCACATTTTTTAGTGCAACTGCTTTTGTACTTATGAAACATGAACACGGCAATTTTTTACTTCTAAGTAAATCGGAAATGACAATAAACTCTAGAATAAATATAATGAAACTAATTTGGAATTGTCAGCCTGTTCAGATATATCTAAACTAAAACCTTTCTGATTTTGACCTTTCTTCTAAGCTAATTCTGTATTGGACAATGTGCAGAAAAGAGATTTGTACACTCTGTAAGTTAGTCACGTGTTTGAAATCAAACAACAACCAGCTATAATGCAATATATGAAGTTTGGAAAATGGATCAGAAATGTGCATTCAAGTTGTTTAGCTCCTTCGATAGATGATGAAAGCGTATATTTTCTAACTTTGGATGTTGAATACTGAATTCTAAAACTGCATTACTAAGAACTAACTCACTGTTACGTTTAGTTTGTTTCCAATCATTTTATGACTACCAGTGCCACCACCAATATCTTCACCAAGATTAATTTTGGGGATGCCAGTAAACAATAATGAAATTACTATTGAAATTATATTATAACTGAAATAATATCATGTAGAATCAGTGATGTATGTCTTGCGTGTAGCTAGGGCAGTGATGTATGCTCTGCGTGTAACTAGAGCAGTGATGTATGCTCTGCGTGTAACTAGGGCAGTGATGTATGCTCTGCGTGTAACTAGAGCAGTGATGTATGCTCTGCGTGTAACTAGGGCAGTGATGTATGCTATGCGTGTAACTAGGGCAGTGATGTATGTCCTGCGTGTAACTAGAGAAGTGATGTATGTCCTGCGTGTCACTAGAGAAGTGATGTATGTCCTGCGTGTAACTAGAGAAGTGATGTATGTCCTGCGTGTCACTAGAGAAGTGATGTAGGATGTGCGAGTAACTAGAGCAGTGATGTATGTCTTGCGTGTCACTAGGTCAGTGATGAGTCCAAACTTGAGGAATTCATAGAAATGAACGAAACTACCAACTCATTTTAATCATGCTAAGGTCTATATATCTGTGTATTTTTATTTTTCTTCTTTCATTCCGTGGATACATTTTTATGCATACTGAAGGAAGGACTTGACTAGAGTGATTTTAGTGATATAATTCAAACTCTTTTTAAACTATAACAACAACAAAACTGAATAACGAACGTTTGAGAAAGAGCCACTTAAAAGGAAAAAGAATTAAATGACAACAATTGAACAGAGATTATTGCTTTCGTTCAAAAAATAGACTGATACTACGGTTCCACTTTTCTGAAGAAATCTTAGCCAACGGTTGCTAGATACATTCTATTCATGTGAGAAGTCAGCGCTTTGTCTGAGACGAATTGTTTGAAAAACAAATTACTCTCTATGAAAAGAGGGGAAAAAAACGTGCCTTAAATAAAGCCCAATTATGACTACATTTTCAAAGAAAGAACGTTCAAAGCCAGCATTAGCTTTCTGTAAAGTCGAAATGCATATTACTACATTCTAAATACTTTGAATTTTGTTTCTTCAATTAATGACACAATTGAATCCTATATTTTGCCGTATAAATCTTCGTAAGCCGTTTTGGACGGCCGACTTTGATCCTGAAGAACAAAGAGTGTAAATTGAATAGCTACGGTCCGCGTGGCTCGAGTGTTCGATAGACACTCACGGTGAGAGCACTCTGATGACGTAACCGCTCGCGTATCACAGGGGCAGGCAGAGTCGCGGTCTAAGAGTCAAGACTACACTATTACATTGGGTGTCGTAACTCAAGGGTATTCTAATTGTAAGGAATGAACGGTGAATCAAGCAACCGGTCTGTCATCAGTATAGGTATAAATATTAAAACTGTAATCCTGATACTGGGAGAGGTTCGTTAAATAAGAGCTAATATGTAACAAGAGACATATAGTCAAGCCTTTAAGAGAAGTAAGTATACATATTTAACAATATATTTAGATTGTGACTCAAGTGACTGCGAGCAAACAACAACAATAAAAGAAATCCACAACGAATGCTTGTGTAGTTGATATGTAAACAAAGTTGTACTTACCCATATATTCCCCGTGAGTCCCACAATCATGATCGCAAAAAGATATATTCCTTCAAAAACAATTTGTCCTGAAATAGTAACAGAAACAAACCGCGATCATCTGAGACCTGTATATTTTAAAATAACACTTTTTGAAAGTTGTAATACTTCTTGTCTTTTATATTGGCATTTGTGCTAATCACTAATCATTTTCAGCGACCAAACAAAACTGCTGAATTCGTATATGCTATCTAGTAAACACGCTTGCGTGCAGACAAACGCATAATCATACACTGAAACAGTGATAGCTACAGTCTTTAGAACATAAATCTCTTCTTTCTAGTACACAACACGCATACAACTTCTCTTTCTAGTACATATTACACATACAACTCTCTCTTTATAGTACACAATACACATACAACTCTCTCTTTATAGTACACAACACATACACAACTCTCCCTTTCATGTACATAACAAACATGTAGCGCATCTTTCTAGTAAATAACACACAACCAATTCTGTCTTTCGTATACATAAGACACATACTGTGACATTTCACTCACCTCAATGTGACATATCACTCACCACATGTGACAAATCACTCACCACATGTGACATATCAGACTTTAATTGCTGTCTGTCTACGTCGACAATGAGTTGTAACAAAGAAATATTCGTAACAGTTTTATAAAAGCTGCATAAATATATATAAGAAGGATTTATGCTATCAACAGTTCCGGACCAAGGCCACCATCAAACCATGTCGCGGCCTTGCCTTTGATGTCCTTTGATGTCCGAAGTGTGATAGAGACAAATTACCACTCTTCTTGTCTCGTAAGGTGACAGGTGAGGGGAAATGTCTGAGATGGTCCACCTTATTGAAATCGAATTTGTTAGTTTGCTTACTTAATTAAAGTGTTGTTAGTTTGCTTTCTTTATTAAAGTGTTGTTAGTTTGCTTTCTTTATTAAAGTGTTGTTAGTTTGCTTTCTTTATTAAAGTGTTGTTAGTTTGCTTTCTTTATTAAAGTGTTGTTAGTTTGCTTTCTTTATTAAAGTGTTGTTATTTTGCCTGTCTTGTGATGGAGATGGTGGCAACTGCTTCGGCTATTTTTCTTGATTATGATGGCAGATAAAAATAAATTATTAGGAATCATAAATTTGCTCCACTCAAGTAGACTCCGTACCGAAAAAAAATAACCTCTGGTTAAGACAGCTCCACTAACGAAAAAATAACCTCTGGTTAAGACAGCTCTACTAACGAAAACCAAGCTCTACATAAGAAATCTTAATTATTGAAAGCTATGTTCCACAGTGAAAGCTAAATTTTGCATCTGAAAGAAAACTTTGATCTAAAAGACAAACTCTACCCATGAAATCTCCACTCATGGTTGCGATTCAATCTCGACGCCTATAATCGTCAAAAACTGTCAGCTGTAATCTTCTCAACTTCTAATTCTTTCTAGTGTTCAAACTGTCTCTAAATTGCTGAATCTCACAAAATCCTTGTAGACCCATAAATAAACGGAACATCAAAGCAGGGTTACATCGCAGATCCAGAATGTTATGATAGAGATGACATGATAGTCACGATGTTATTGATCCGTGCTTCCTTTTTACATTATAGTCATCAGTCAAATGTCATTCCGTTATTTGATGTTTTCATGCTTAAAGATGCTGCTTCTGCTAAATGAAAATGTTGAATCTTGTGAACATTACTACCCGTTTATTCTTTGATGAATATAATTATCCCAGAGCTGTTGTAAAATTTTTTACCCTCTACTCTGAGCCCGACTGACTAGGTTTATTCTCAGCTGAGCAGTAACTATTACTGCAAAGTAACATGGACATACAGGCCTGCACGTAATTTCCATTACCCCGATTGTCATTGTAGCGTTTTGGACACATACAAAAGTTATTAAAGTCTTAAATGCTCCTTTTGACTTCCACTGTTCAGGCAGCCTACAGCTGAGGGCTATTTTGAGTCGTCTACAATTGTGCAGGTATTAACATTTAAGATTTAAAATATTACAGATAGAAAATGCAAACCAATCATAACCTAACCCATGAATCTCGATTAACCTGCTATGAATATATTGCAAATGTTTTGCTTGTTCCTGAAGACAACCGCGCTATTCTGCAGCGTATATTAGAGCTCGGGCATTTTGCGCACAAATCGTGACATGTCATACATGTAAATACGCTTTCCACAGTATTTGCCGATGCACACGGTGAAATAGTTCTATATTGTATCTTGTGTTTCATAGGTTAATGGGTGTTACATAATTACTGCTAATAAAATCTTCACACACTAGACATGGTACTATTTCAGCCGTGGGCTTACGTTTGTGTAGTTTGTGATGGTGTGGCATAACTCTTCCACAACAAAACTTACTTTTAAAACAAGTTATAAGGAGCATAACTCTTCCACAGCAAAACTTACTTTTAAAACAAGTTCTAAGGAGCATAACTCTTCCACAACAAAACTTACTTTTAAAACAAGTTATAAGGAGCATAACTCTTCCACAACAAAACTTACTTTTAAAACAAGTTCTAAGAAGCATAACTCTTCCACAACAAAACTTACTTTTAAACAAGTTATAAGGAGCATAACTCTTCCACAACAAAACTTACTTTTAAAACAAGTTCTAAGGAGCATAACTCTTCCACAACAAAACTTAATTTTAAAACAAGTTATAAGGAGCATAACTCTTCCACAACAAAACTTACTTTTAAAACAAGTTTTAAGGAGCATAACTCTTCCACAACAAAACTTACTTTTAAAACAAGTTATAAGGAGCATAACTCTTCCACAACAAAACTTACTTTTAAAACAAGTTCTAAGAAGCATAACTCTTCCACAACAAAACTTACTTATAAAACAAGTTCTAAGGAGCATAACTCTTCCACAACAAAACTTACTTTTAAAACAAGTTTTAAGGAGCATAACTCTCGATCGCCTTATCCGTTCGGAAATAAAATATTTTGAGAAAGCTTCTTCATCAAATATGCATGGCGGTGTTGGTAAAAGAGCTCTTATTAGTCAATTAGTAAAATCCAGATTGGTGGGAAAGTAATTTATTGGAATGTAAGTTTAAACATTTGTCCAAGTTTGCTCTTTTATACTTCTAATGTTGATTTAATTAATGTCCTCCAAGAGACGGAGAGCGTGATTTTATACCAACAGTTCAGACAAAAGTCATATTTATATTTATATTTATACAAAAGCACTTTTGACGAATTAAGAAATAATGTATTTATCTCTTAACATTTGCTTCTTTGACAATACGCACACTCTCATTGTTATAGCGCTCACAGACAGTAAGAACATGACGAACCAAATTTCAGGCATAAAAGTAGTTCCATTTTACGGGAAAGAATAGTAGTTTCCTTTAACCTATTACAAGCAATTTTATTGGAAAGAAGAGTAGTTTCCTTTAAGCTATTACTAGCAATTCTATTGGAAAGAAGAGTAGTTTCCTTTAAGCTATTACAAGCAATTTTATTGGAAAGAAGAGTAGTTTCCTTTAAGCTATTACAAGCAATTTTATTGGAAAGAAGAGTAGTTTCCTTTAAGCTATTACTAGCAATTCTATTGGAAAGAAGAGTAGTTTCCTTTAAGCTATTACAAGCAATTTTATTGGAAAGAAGAGTAGTTTCCTTTAAGCTATTACAAGCAATTCTATTGGAAAGAAGAGTAGTTTCCTTTAAGCTATTACTAGCAATTCTATTGGAAAGAAGAGTAGTTTCCTTTAAGCTATTACTAGCAATTCTATTGGAAAGAAGAGTAGTTTCCTTTAAGCTATTACAAGCAATTTTATTGGAAAGAAGAGTAGTTTCCTTTAAGCTATTACAAGCAATTTTATTGGAAAGAAGAGTAGTTTCCTTTAGTTTAAGCTATTACTAGCAATTCTATTGGAAAGAAGAGTAGTTTCCTTTAAGCTATTACTAGCAATTCTATTGGAAAGAAGAGTAGTTTCCTTTAAGCTATTACTAGCAATTCTATTGGAAAGAATAGTTCTTCCCTGAAACTATTACAAGCAGTTCTATTGGAAAGAATAATAGTTCCCTTAAGCTATTTAAGTATTACTAATGGAAATGTGAAAGGTAAGATAAAATGCTTAACAGCTCCCAACTGACCTATCACAGGGAGAGGCAATCACGTTACAGGATGTTAGCTGCCCGCCTCCTTACAGCCCTTTTCACTTGACTCTGTGAGTGTTGTGTTAGCGGGCATGTATCAACAAGTGGGGTCTTGAGGTGCTCCTTTGTTTCAGTCACGTGGTACATTAGCAAAGAAACATTGCCAGTGCTAAATGTGGAATGCTGTGTTAATGTGCACATTTTAATCGTTGCTTACTGTTTTATGCATTTACTAATTACAATGAACATTTAAATATTTAGATAGGAAATTGTGTAAGGTTTGTATTTATGTATTTTTTTGTGATAGTTTTATTGGAGAGAAGAGTAGTTCCCTTTTAGCTAGTATAAGCAATTCTACTGGAAAGAAAAGTATGAATTTGCAAGTTAGGTATATAAATACCAAATTGTAAACCATCAGTTCACTATGCCATTTATGGGGGGGGGGGAATAGGGGAGTGGAAAAGATTTGTGGACGTTCGCTTACAGTTTATAGAAATTGTTTTTTTTTTCAATAGTCAAAAAGACTTATTTCAAAGATAAGTGTTTTGATTCAAAGCAAGTCTCTTCTTTTCTCCATACTATTTTAAGTGTACCTAGCTTTTCCTCAACTTAATTCTTGAGCTGCGGTGTCTAGACGTCATTGTGTCAACTATTGATCATTAAATTGGAACGATAAGACAAGGTATCAGACATAACTGTGTCAACTATTGATCTTTAAATTAAAAAGGTAAGACCAGGTTTCAGACGTCGTGTGCACAAATAAGTTTCATAATCTTGCAGGAAATATTCAGCAGACATTTCCCTTCGGATAATTAATTGTCTTGTCAGCGACGTAAGTATTTAATACATTTGAAAGGAAATTCAGAGGTATTCACCTATCGAAAGTGACGTTACTAAGAAACTCATGATTTAAATATTGTCGGTGTGCTTGTGTGAAAGAGTGGTGGGCGTGTGGAAAGAGAGAGAGAGAGAAAGAAACAGAAAGACAGACAGATAGCGAGTGAGAAAGCATATGAGTGTATATATATATGTGTGTGTGTGTGTGTGTGTGTGTGTGTGTGTGTGAGAGAGAGAGAGAGAGAGAGTATGTAAAGTGTGGGTGTGGGTGTGAGTGTGCGTGCGTGTGAGCATTAGACAGAGCGAGAGAACAAATGAGTGCGTGTAAGTGTTTGTGTGTGGTTTGTTAGAGTGTATGAACGAATACGTATGCGTGTGCAAAAGCGTGTATCGGTGTGTGGGTGTCAGAAAGAATGTACGAGTGTCTGTGCGTGTGTACGAGTATATGGGTTTGATTGAATGTGTGTACGAGTGCATGAGAGCAAGAAAACGTGTGCATGTGTGTCAGAGTGTGTGGGTGTGTATGCATATTAAATTCTAGGAAATCTGTTCAACGTATGAGAGGCTAATGAATTATGAGAATCTGTTATAGATGCACAAGGTTGATGAATTATAAATTGTAGCCCATCTGTTAAAATTAAAGGTACCGAGACTGAGAGGAAGTGAAAAGTAATGACATACCTGTATGTAGTGGTTCATTAAACTCAGACAGAAAGGTAAAGAAACTTCTGTTCAGTGCTGGGTCGAAGACTCTGGACATCACTGTGAGTGTGATTTCCTAGAATTTAATAAAGTAAGTCACTTCCCTCATCACATTGCATGCATCATCACTGATACAAATTTAATTATAAAAAATGGAGCGGGGGAAGAGATACTGATTCAGTCTTTCTGTCCTGTTCCTCTCGTGCAATATTAATGAACACTGCACAGTCTAGTCAATCTGATGGTCGTCTGTACAATCTATAAAAGTCATTTCTCCCCCCCCCCAAGAAATGTAACGCTAGTATTGCCTTGTTACTACGTCTACTATCGACTATTACGATACATCATTATTAATGTCAGTAGTTACATTAGTTGTACACCATTTTTATTAATGTCAGTAGTTACATTAGTTGTACACCATTATTATTAATGTCAGTAGTTACATTAGTTGGACACCATTATTATTAATGTCAGTACTTACATTAGTTGGACACTTTTATTATTAATGTCAGTAGTTACATTAGTTGGACACCATTATTATTAATGTCAGTAGTTACATTAGTTGGACACCATTATTATTAATGTCAGTAGTTACATTAGTTGGACACCATTATTATTAATGTCAGTAGTTACATTAGTTGGACACCATTATTATTAATGTCAGTAGTTACATTAGTTGGAGATTTTAAAGGCAGCAACAATGTTAAGGGATGAACGTTGCCTATTCGTTACAGTTCTCATGAGTAGCCAATATACTGACGTGTGAGAAAAATCTCGATACTCGTGTTATGAAAAGATACTATGTAGGTTGTCTGCTAGAGAGCTGCTATAGAAAACACACACATACACACAAGCATATTAAATGAATATTGAAAGTTTAGTTCGAGAAAAAATAGATTAGGAGATAAAGAGCATTTAAAATACAACTATATGTGTTGGCAAAGAAAGGTAAAAGTAAGAAATATAGAGTTCGGTTAAAATGCAGAACTGATAGGTGTAGAGAGAGAGAGAGAGAGAGAGAGAGAGAGAGAGAGAGAGAGAGAGAGAGAGAGAGAGAGAGGGATAGATAGATAGATAAATAGTTAGTCAGACATATAGATAGATAGATAGATGAGAGAGAGAGAGAGAGAGAGAGAGAGAGAGAGAGAAGGGTGGACGGGTGCATGATTGGATGGAGTGAGAAAGAAGTATACACAGAAGTATACATGTATAAATATATACTCTAATATATACATACAAACAGAAAATTACAAAATCACTTACCAGTAATTATAATTGGTGCACAATCATCATACTTGATGTAGGTGGGCAACAAACACACAAAGAAATGTTAAAATAGATGGTAACTTAGTTCTGTTGAAATAATATGCTATTGATTTTAAAACTAATGACTATACACGAATCGAATTTTTACACTTGACTGAAATGTCTCTCAAACTATGCCTGGACGTGTATATATGTAAGTGCCTCCTGTTCCGTCTTTCCACTTCCTGCAGACCGTCTTTGATATAAATCGCAGACTGCTTCCTTCCAGTGTCTGCGACCATCGAGATACGCTTATAAAGCAGCACTCAAAACTCTCGACGTTCTGCGAGCGTTTAACTTGCGGCCTGATTGGTACCAATCATTGGGCGTGTTGCAGTGTATCATTGATCATTTGTTGCGAGTGCATGCACATACTCTTAAAGCACTGGAATGGTATGCCACCTGAGTCTGTTTACTGTGCCTTTAAATTACCAAAAAGTGAGAGATTTGCCCGTAATAAGCTCTCGTATCTATGCTGTGAAAGTGAAAAGGAATTCGTCAAAAAGACGAATTGATTTACTGTACATATGCGTCACTTTCAACGATTCACCGTTTGGGGTATCACTCATGATTGACTTTAAGGATGTGAATGCAAATTAAATTGGAGATCAACAGCAAATTGTGTGTGTGTGTGTGTGTGTGTGTGTGTGTGTGTGTGTGTGTGTGTGTGTGTGTGTGAGTTTGTTTGTTATTCTTCTTTTCTTTCTAATTCCAGGATTAGTCTCACGAGACAGACGGCTTTTAAAAGTAATTAATTTTTCGTCGTGTTTCATATAAGGATAAATTCATTTATCCCTAGCCAAACCTACATGGTGGGGATGGGTGGGTAGAGATTACCGATGCAAGTCACAAACAAACCATTCCATTAACAACGCCTTCACTACAGTGTTTAAAATATGTTGTTTCGTGTGCTTTTATTGATTTTCTTTCCTTGTTTTAAAATTTAAATACATCGACAAAGCATTTTACGGAAATTATGGGTCTGATTTCATGCTGCACTATTTCAAACTGTCTACCTAGTACCATAGATTGAAAAGCAATCACTAGAAAATATTAATTGATTGATTGATTGTGACGCTGACAAGTAAAAATGTTTGAACGGCATATGACGTAATTCTATGGTGTGTTTACTGTATTTGTTAACGTAAAATAATAACTTAATTCTTAGGCGTTTACTGCATTTGTTAACATAAAATAATAACTTAATTCTATGGTGTTTACAGCAATTGTTAACGTAAAGTAATAACTTAATTTACAGAGTAATGAAAGTAATTTGAGCGCGCTTGCTTGTATTATACGCACGCACGCACGCGCACGCACACACACACACACACATACACACACGCACGCACAAACGCGCACGTACACCCGAACATGCACGCATGCACAAACAAACACAAACGCAAACGCAACACACCACACACATTCACTATTGCGCTGATGAGGTCAATATTCTTGAAGTCTTTATTCCATGTGACAGGAAAATTAAAAAAAAAAAACTTTTCTATTTTAAATGTCGTCCTTGACAGCATTATAGTTAGCGATCTTGTCGGAGAAATGTGCGCGGAAAAATCTATTTTAAATCTTTTAAAAATCCACTGTGCGTTGCAGGAGTTAAAAAAAGTCCGTCTAAACGCAGAAACTCGTGACCTATTGAGAACCGAAGAAAATCAGTTTACCAAGAAAGAACAGTAAATAATTTTACAATTACTTTAATTTTTTCCCTTCTTGATATCTGCAACAATTTAGTTTACTCGAATGTAAAAGTCCATTACACGATACGGTCTTGCTGCCTGCGCATTTTAACAACGAGCAAGTATTTATATTTTCTGATAGATAAATAAATAAATATATATATATTATCAAAGTTGCAGGCAGACAGATCCCACCACCAAAACAGAGACTGAGAATGAATATTGAAAATGTTACTGGTGTGTACTGGAAACGTTTGTGTCTTAAAAGTTTCAAGAAATGTAATAGTTGTGATTAAGTGATTTTCTTCATTTTTTTAACAATGTTCGTCTGCACAATCTATAAAAGACATTTCTTTCCCTAAGAAATATAACACTAGTGTAGACCCGTGTACACAGTCAATTAGTATTCAGGTGCAGGCACCGACAAGGGTTCTGATTTGTCAGATGAAGAAATCAAAGGCGAATTAAGTTATCTCCCTTGCCGTTCTCAGGCCGTAGTACGTTACGCTGACTGTCGTGACTAAGTCTTAGAATACTTAGATTATCTCTCTTGTAGTTTTCAAGTTCTAGTACAGTACGACTTAGGTTATCTCCCTTGCCGTTCTCAAGCCCTAGTACGTTACGCTGACTGTCGTGACTACTTAGATTATATTATCTCTCTTGTAGTTTTCAAGTTCTAGTGCAGTACGACTTAGGTTATCCCCCTTGCCGTTCTATAGCTCTAGTATGTTAAGCAGATTGTTCTGAGCCCCTTGGGCAACGCAATAAGTCTAACAATGGCGATCCTATGAAACCTGAAGTGAGGATCTCTTTCTCACCAGTTTCCAGAGCTCGCCGAATTCAGGGACCAAGAGATGATAGCGGGTGTTAGTTTCTGGACGGTTGATTTGTGTTGTTTCGAAAGCTGGATTTTGTACCGACGATTTGGTCATGGAACGTCTCTATTTGATTTCAAACATCAATGTGCTCTTTATGTCCTGAAGTCGTTTGGAACCCTGCCTATTTCCTCAAGTATCCGGTCCTTACATTAGAACAATAATCTACAATAATCTCGGATCCCCCGTTAAACCGCATGAGTAACTTCGCGTTTATCTACAAGTGACTTTTATGACTAAATCTCACCTAGACAAGCGAGGGACAGTAAAGACCTCCCGGGTGCTTTATTAAATGAATGAATTCGTTGGACACGACATCACAATTTCGAAATCAACAAACCCTCATGTATCTGTCTCAGAGCGTATGCCACAGTAAAGGTAACTTTACAAAAGTGTCCTTAATTTGAAATCTTTTCCAAACACACACACACACACACACACACACACACACACACACACACACACACACACACACACACACACACACGCACGCACACACACACACACAAAGCATACACCATAGCACATGCATCCAAGACACACCCAAACATTCATGTACAACACACACACACACACACACACACACACACACATACACACACACACACACACATTCATAAAACAGATGACAAAATGCCAAAGTTTATTGTAAAACAAAATATACAGTAAAAACAATGTTTAATTATTTTAGTACTTGTGACTCCGACGCCACCTAGTTAATGGTTATGATTATTATTATTAATTAATCAACCTTAACTAATTACAAGTGAAGAGAATCTTAAATTATGTTATTAATAATTCTCAAGAAGACACTACTCGTCTCTCTCACTTGGCGGATATGCAGGCGCTGTAAACGTTTTTTTCTCTTCCACAACATTAAAGACAAACATTTACCGTCACACAAAATTTCCGTAGGTGGAAAACTTCTTACTAAAGGAGAAGACAAACCCATCTTTAATCTATATTCACCCACTTTCATTCTAACATAATCTTGTCTTTTATATATACCACCAATCTAAAAGCATGATCTACCAATAAACATTAGTGTATGAGTATTTCCCTTTATAAACAGCCCAACATTTTTTCATACTGTGACCTTTTCCAAATCCTTCAACATCCATTACTTGATCCCTCCCAAGTAAAGAACAGTGTACAGTTTTGTTCAGTTGTGTTATCTGAAATTCATTTAATGGTTTTACACCCATTTAAAGAGTTTACTTATTATATTCTAAACAGACAGAAAAATGCTATCTAGCTGAGATGCCGGAGATACAGAGATAAAAAAAATAAATATGTCTCCATCTAACTGTGCAAAATTACTTGTATAATAATGGCAAAGTTACATTTCTGGTTGAATCAAAAAACAGCTAAAAGAAGTCATCCATTTATTCTTGAAAATGTATTCCTCCCTACCATATGTTCTCAGCCATGCATTCTGGACAGCCTCCATCTTGACTTCTGAAATTTGAGGGCGCTTTACCTGAAATTCTGAGATACCACTATTAGGAATGAAGGCTACTGTTTTGGCATATCGACTGCCTTGTGAAAGTGTTTAGTGAAGCAAGATCCAATGTTTCCGTTATATGGAATATACCAATTTAGTCAATGACATTGTCCTGGGAGATGTGAAATACAGAGATCAAAAGGAAGTTGTGTCTCAGATATTCTGGTTGAGAAGTATATTTGTGCTTATGTTATTTTCACGCTCATAGTTAACAGCGAGATTTACACACCGCTTTAAAAGATGATAATAGTTCTGTTATTTTCACGCTCATAGTTAACAGTGAGATTTACACACCGCTTTAAAAGATGATAATAGTTCTGTTATTTTCACGCTCATAGTTAACAGCGAGATTTATACACCGCTTTAAAAGATGATAATAGTTCTGTTATTTTCACGCTCATAGTTAACAGTGAGATTTACACACCGCTTTAAAAGATGATAATAGTTCTGTTATTTTCACGCTCATAGTTAACAGTGAGATTTACACACCGCTTTAAAAGATGATAATAGTTCTGATATGTTTAAATATTTTTTGTCAGTGATTAGATGTAGACAACCTGCGCATTAACCAGCAGTTAGGTTTCATTCTTTCCAGGAAAATCATCAACTGGAAATGAAATATGACCTACTAAATACCTCATTTCTAGTTTGATTATGTTATTTGCATCTAAAAATAAATTTGTAAATAACATTCATGTGTATGAGAGTCATAATACTCATCAAAATTAGAGGAGCGAGCTTATGACCTGTTTTCAACTTGTAAGGGAGACCACATACCTCTAGCCCTGGAGTTGTGTAGGTGTATGCACCATGAGAGGGGCATTAAATTAATGTAATTCCTGCAATCTCTCCCTCCCTCCCTCTTTCTCTCTCTCTCTCTCTATCACACACACAGACACACACACACACACACACACACACACACACACACACACACACACACACACACACACACACACACACACAGAAATAACTTTCTTTTCGTTAAACAAAGAAACAGTCTAAAATAAACGTGTTCAGTGCTGACATTATTTAATGGGGAGGGGGGTATACGCAGGTAACGTCACCGAATTTCATTGGTTTTCCTTGCGTAAAGTTAACAATGTTATCTCCGCAGAACAAGGAAAACAATATTCACACAGTAAGCCAAATTGTCATACCACTGATCGATTTAAAATCTAAATTAGGTCTCTGAAAAATGCTACACGTAAATTGTCTGCGTTAAACAAAGAAATTGTGTGCGACAAAGTTCACATCAGATTAAAATTAAGAAACAAAATACTTAACGACACTGAAAACAAATTCTGCCAACGTGCAACAAAAACGATCCATTTAAGGGCTTGTGTGGCAGCTTCTGGTTACTGTTGTTGTGACTACTATCAGGTTATTTGTTAGTGACGGGGAAGAAATTGTATACAACATTGTTCCTTGTGATGATTTACACTCACCAGCACAGCAGGTATGAATGACACTTGACACAAAAATACCTGACGAGAAGCTTCTTACCTCCTGTCGGGACACGTGATCTTGCTGGGCGAGAGTCGTCAAGCAAGTTAGACAAAAGGTGTGCTGACATGGTAAGATTTGGGGTTCGCTTCTCCAGGACGCTTCCAAACAGATGCCACAAGTCACGGAAATATCATCTGATTGCACAGCTTGGATAGTCGACATAATAAATCAGTAGGTTACTTCCTTTGCCACGAGCATGAAAACAATTTGGTGTGAAAGCATAAATCGGTCGGTTACTTCTCTTGCAAAGAGCGATAACCAACTGGAGTTTAAAGGAAATCCTAACCGTTAACTCGAGACTTGCCTGGTTTCAATACATATCGTGCAGGCAAAAGTTTCGTTCAAATCAATGCACTTTTACTTCCGCTTTATCGTTGCCTGAACATGTCATTTGAACGACGATTGGAAGTTTTTGTTTTAACTTCCGATAAAGGGCCACCATTCACTATCCTGGTTTCGATTTGCTGAATTGTTGCAAAAAGAATGTTGCATTTAATTTTTGCTTGATAATTGATTTGTTTAACGTCTGTTTGTAGAAGTTTGTCCGCATACAATTAATGTTTTGGTGAAAACCTTTCAAAGTTAAGATCTATTACTTGTCGTTATGTTAACATATATAATACATTTTATTATAAACCTTAATAGACACGAAGTTATAATTAGATGTAAAATATTTAAAATATTGTCATTATTGGCAATGAAAAATTTAAATACACGGGGTTGGGGTTTTTGTTTATTAAAGAAATTTTACGGTAAAGGATAAAAAGAATATATTTAAAATTTAAATTTATTGTTAACAAAGTCACAGAGTTGTTAGAGAAAGCAAAATAAAAACAAAACATTCTAAATACCATTTATGAATCATTTTGCTCTAGAGCAACTGTCTGAAACGGAATATTATTTTTAGTTTTATTGAAAAAATGAAACAAATTACAACAGAAAAGTCTCAGTTGTACTCTTAGTCAAGCAACCCTTTAACATTGCTTGTCATGTCTCATTTGGTCGTAGTGACATATTCATTTCGAAATTACTAGAACAAATCAGTATGTTAGTAACACACACCTGACTGTGATTTATCTGAGCTTCATTGAATGATGACTCTGTTGAGGGGTCATCTGTCTTTTTATTTTGATTCGCTGACTTAGAATGAATGCGTACGTAGGTGTATTCTGAATCGCTAGTTAGTTGTGTTGCTAATTAGCTAGGCAACCCGGTATCTAAAATCTCCCAAGAGACTGGAGAAATGTGCAAATTTGTTCTCCACATTTTCACACCAGGCGAAGAGCGCCTTCAGAAGTTAATTTGATTTAAGCTCAATAAACAGACATTGCATCGGACTCTTACTTTATCGCATGTTAAGCAATGACCGTATTGATTTTATTCATTACAATAATTATTATTGTAATTATAATTAACTCGCGCAGTACAGAGATCTATAACTTCGATACAAAAAGGATCTTCAACATAAATACCATTCTTTTATCTTATTCGGCCAGGAATTAGATCTACTTGTCTCAACAGAAGTAATGTGAATACAGTGTTGTGTGTAGTCTACGTGTCTCAACAGAAGTAATGTGAATACAGTGTTGTGTGTAGTCTACGTGTCTCAACAGAAGTAATGTAAATACAGTGTTGTGTGTAGTCTACGTGTCTCAACAGAAGTAATGTAAATACAGTGTTGTGTGTAGTCTACGTGTCTCAACAGAAGTAATGTAAATACAGCGTTGTGTGTAGTGTACTTGTCTCGTCAAGGAAATTAATGTGAATACAGTAGTGTGTGTAGACCTACTGGTGTGAGAGAGAAAGTGGTAGCATATTAGTGTCAACACGATTACAATATTAAATCGATATTTGGTTCTCATTTGTTTATCTTGTAAATACCAGACTGCCAACTTCCTTGAGATTTATTTGCACTGATTATCTGGAACGAGCGGGAGTTGTTATCAGTAAGTAGTGTGATAACTACTATAGCTATCAATCACATAAGGCATCTCACCACACACTTAAAACAAATTCTATTCTATAATTTGTGAATCATAAGGCATACCCTACAGTTAAAAAAATAGAAAAGAAATGTCACAGGAAATGAGGGACAGAAATTATATTTTATTTCATTTTAATAAACCGCTAACAAAACTAGTTGAAGTAACCCGAGTTTTGTTATTTTACGTATGTAGCATGAAACTCCAGTAACGGTCACCTAAGATCTCTTTAGTAGACAGACGTTCGTGACGCAGTGTGTGTTAATTATCATGTCATATTGAATATATATATTAATTTATGAAAGAATATGTATATTAAATAAATTGGGACAACTGCGCAATACCGTCACATGTTGTTGACGAGTGAAATGGCCAGTGCGCATTAGGATTGACCACAGAAAAAGCGTGCATCACGATTACCACTATATATCCAAGGCAAAAAATCATGTCACAGGACATAGCTTCTGGAAGTTTTGGAAACATTCAGTGAAACTATATAAGAGGCAAAATGAAGACTTTTATTCTCAATGTTGAAAACGTCGATTCGTCTGAAGCCAGTCTAACTTCACGTATGAATTATCTCATGTACAGAGATTTCATAAAGGAAAGCTGCAATAATCTCTTTCCATCCGTTTTCCATCCGTCTGATGCCATATATTGAGTAACGAGGCAAAATTACTCAGTATAATTGTTGGCAAAGTGGAAAGTTCACTGTCCAAAGAAAACCCGATGCATGCGACGCTGGTTGTATGCAGTTAACGACACGAGGGACCAACTTGTTCTTCCCCCTGTCTGAGTTCGTTTTGGCAGTCTATCCCGCAAATTGAGGGGCTAGCACCGAGATTTTCTTACAGACAATCCGGAGTTCTACACTCAATGTAATGCGACGACACATCCCACTGGACGACTCTACCCGATAATGCTAAACGTCGTTGGGGGGTCCGTTTCCACGACAACCAACAAACAGCGACAATTATCGAGACTGACAACAGTCAGTTAAATTTCAGATTTCTCCCCAGTGATAATCTGAAAGTGGTGCCTAGATTCTGCAGAATCTTCACCTGTAATGCGACGCCTCCATTGCGTCGATCTTCACTTTGAAGTGCCGCTTATAAGTGACGTGTGAGATTACGTCATCTCCTTGGAACTCTGACATTAATAGTGAGTAATCATTAGCACGGCTAACGCGCACATACTTAAGTCTAGGACTCTTAAGAAAATGAACACTATTATATCGTTTGTAAAATAAGAACTCTAATGTTAAAAGTAATGCTTATTTTACATGTCAACTATTGTTAAAGCGGCCCCATTTGCCGCATAAGAATTGTGTAATTAATCTTTATTTTATATTTTGAATTTCATCATTTTCATCTCCCCTTATTTCCCACAGAGTGTATGACATTGGAAAGTTGAATGAATGATTAATCACTGTGCGAAAGAGTAGTGCCCCTTTTAAATCGGGAAATAAATAACCTGATTTAAACATCTTTCAACTCTCTTGTTATTCATAGTTTTTGAGAGGGACGAAAGAATTTGTACTATTGTTTTGCACCGTTCGTCTGTTCGTCCATTTATTCACATTTATGATACACACTCACAACACACACCGCCAATAAAACGTTCCTTGGCATGACATTAATAAATTGGGCCCCACCCAAACATCAATGGCGTATGTCATGTGTGTCTATGTAACAACTTGACGCGACGTAGTACTGGCATACGTCACGGGCTTTTCTTGGAGGTGCACCGGAGCAGGCCAAAAATAGACTTCACCCCTTGCATCTCTAACTTCAGCTCGGGTCGGCTTGTAACGAGCCTCCCGTTTTGTGACATCTGGTGACCACTGACCGTGATCTGACAAGGTAAATTGTGTTGTTGTAAGAAAGTGTCATCTCTTTCCTGCTTTTCTATCTCATCACCATTATGCATTGTTTATTGCATGTTAGGGCTTGCTATTGAGACTTAGGTGAACTGGATTTTGATAAGACTTATTATTATTATGTTGAAATAAGTTTTATAATCTTTACGCTATTATCGTTAACGCGGTCCGACTCGTGTTTAGACGTACATAGATCGATATTTTGTACGCTACATTAGCAACTGTTGTTTTGCAAATTTTGCTAACTTTGCAAATTTGCGATTAGGACTCCTTTTACTCGTGTTTGTAAAAATCCTAATCACGTGGTGGCTGGTGTTCATACGCACACCATTGCACCACTTGTGACCTACAGAGGTCAAAATCCCGCGAATATTCTAAGTCACTTTATCCATACTCGTGATAACTAGCAATTTTAAAAATGGCCGAGCTAGTAAACATAAAGAAAGAACTCATGGCTATGGGCAGAGAATTCGGGTATGAGAAAGCCGAGTTAAAGAAATACGTGGATGAGGAGATAGCTAAATGGTATGTTGCGAAAGAAAATGAGGCGAAAGAGGCGAGAGAGTTAGAGGATAAGAAAAATGAGCTAGAAGAAAAGAGACAGGTAGCTAAGGATTTAGAGATGCAAACTTTGAGAGAGTTAGAGGAAAAAAGATCGAAAGAGGCGAGAGAGTTAGAGGAAAAAAGATCGAAAGAGGCGAGAGAGCTAGAGGAAAAAAGATCGAAAGAGGCGAGAGATTTTAAAGAGAAAGAAATCCAAGATATGAGAGAAATAGAGTTATTAAAGATTCAGTCAGCTAGGGATTTAGAAGATAAAAGGCAGGAAGTAGAAGAGAAAAAGCTTAAGTTAAAAGCTAGAGCACATCAGGAACAGCTTGAATTAGCTAAGCAAGAGGTAACAGCTAGAGAGAAGTTGTTAGATGGGACTGCTAAGCAACAGGCCGAATTAAATAAACCCCGTACACGGCTAGCTTTCTTTAACCCTGAAGTCGAGACGATTGACGAGTTTTTGACACGCTTTGACAGTTTCATTGCCAACTTTAATTACACTGACATTGAAAAGAAACAACAACTGGGTCAAATACTTCAAGGTGAAAGCTCGCGCGCATTTACTGATCTAACGCGCGATCCCGCTATTACTTATGCAGATCTCAAAACGGGTTTGATGCGTACTTTTCAATGTACAGCAGAAGGCTTTAGGAAGATGTTTAGGAGAGCCATACCTAAAGCAAATGACACCATGCAAGCCTTCGGTACCCGGTTACGCCATTATCTTGATAGATGGATTGATTTGACAGATATCCAGAAGACATATGAGGGCCTATTTGATTTGATATTAAGAGATCAATTTCTCCATATTGCTCCGCCTGCAATGACGACATATTTGCAGCGAAATCCCCCGACTAACTTCAGTGATATGTTGAAGTTAGCAGACACGTATAATGATTACCCTGATCCGGTAATTACGAGGAGTGCGCCACGCCCTCCTCTTACAAATCGGCAGAAGTATACACCGAAATCGAACCGACCAATGGCGAAATCGGAAAAACCCGAACCGGTACAACGGACATACACTAAGTCACAAGACGTACGACGTCACACACGTGACTCCCCGCCTATGACATGTTACACGTGCAAAGGGAAGGGGCATAGTTCTCAGAACTGTCCCAGTCCACGTGATGTAAAGGTATGCACTGAAACAGGTGCAACTCTAAAGACCCAACAGGCTACAGTAAACGGACAAAAAGTCAAAATACTGGTCGATACAGGCGCGTCCATAAGCTGCATAAATGCTAAACTTGTACGCCCTGAACAGTATCTAAGAGGTAGTGTCCGCATTCGATGTGTTATGGGACACCTTAGTACATGTCCAAGAGCCACTGTACATGTTACGTCATCCGTATTTTCCGGTACAGTCACCGCCGCAGTGATAAGAGACATGCAGTTCGGATTCATACTATCGCCCGGGCAGTGTGACACACACACTGATGGCATCTATCCTGTTCTCCCCGTAACCACTAGAGCACAACGGGAACGTAGTAAACAAGGACCCCCGGCTCTAAAGATAGTCGAGAACACATTTCCGCAGTTGACCCCAAGTCAACTCAGTCACCTGCAGCAGGAGGACAAAAGTTTGTCCTCAATGCTAAAGCTGGCACGGAAAAACACTATTACGTCCAGCAAGTACGCGACAATTACGTATTTCCTGAAGGACGGGCTAGCGTTTCGGCGCACCGACTTTAAGGAAAATGATACTAGAAGCACCACGTGTCTATTTACCCCTAAACCACTCAGACCGCTGATTCTAAGCTTTGCACACGACTCAATCATGTCCGGACATCAGGGCGCACGTCGCACTGAACAACGGATTCGCGAGGACTTTTTTTGGCCAGGCCTGAGTAGGGATGTTCGCTCGTACGTTCGTACATGTACGCAGTGTCAGCAACATATCGACCGAGGGCGTGTCAGTCGAGTTCCCCTCGAGATAGTACCAACAGTAGAGGAACCATTCCTAAAAGTCGCAGTAGACATTATTGGCCCAATCATTCCCGCGGCAGAAGGAGGATATCGCTATATCCTAACAATCGTGGATTTTGCAACACGATATCCAGAAGCAGTCGCATTAAAGGGCATCACAGCGATCGAAGTCGCAGACGCTTTAATAGACGTATTTTCTCGCACGGGCGTTCCCCGAGAGATATTGAGTGACCAGGGCACTCAATTCACCTCAGCAATGATGGCTGAAACAATGCGTCTACTGGCGTGTAAACAGTTGTTCTCATCACCATATCACGCTCAGTCTAATGGTGCCGTTGAACGTTTCAACGGTACGATAAAGAAAATGTTAATTAAAATGGCCTCGGAACAACCCGACCAGTGGCCGCGTTTTCTAGCACCATTACTCTTCGCGTATCGCGAACTCCCACAAGAGAGTACGGGCTATTCACCGTTCCAACTACTATACGGCAGGCAACCTCGTGGTCCCCTTAAGCTAATTAAAGAAACATGGGTCAAGGGAGACACTGTGACCGATGGTAAAGATGTTCACACGTACGTAGCCGAACTACGTCAACGTCTGACCGAAACGTGTCACTTAGCACAGGAAAACATTCGCGAAAAACAACCCCGATACAAGCGAAATTTTGACCGTACTGCTGTGGAACGTGACCTCGAACCAGGTCAACTCGTGTTACTCTTGCGGCCCACGCATAACAACCGCATGCAAATGCACTGGCGTGGACCCTACAGCGTTATTAAGCGTGTGAAGCAGAACGACTATAGCATACAGATAGGAAATAAGCAGAAAACCTATCACATAAATATGCTAAAGCGTTACTACGAACGCAGCGACGAACAGATACAAAACGTGAATGTCGCACTGATACAATTGGAAGACTCCAATTTCAGAACAGACATGATGTCCGCCGAAACCACGCCTAACCCCGCAGTTACAGTCGATCAAGTCGAGATTGACTCGAACTTAACTGTCGAACAGCGCGACGCAATGTCAAAACTCTTACACAGACACGCGCGCATATTCACCGACCAACCGGGCCACTCAGATTTGGTTGAACACCGCATCAAACTTTTAAGTGACAAACCGATACGCTTAAAACAGTACCCACAGAAATATGAGAGCACAAAGTACATAGCAGAACAGGTGCGTGAAATGCAAAAACAGGGCGTGATTGAACAGTCAATCTCCCCATATTCATCACCGGTCGTCTTAGTTAAAAAGAAAGACGGTACGCTTCGTTTTTGTGTGGACTACAGACAGTTAAATGAGATAACTGAATTCGATGCGGAACCCATTCCAAATCAGGACGAATTATTCGCAAAACTAACTAAGGCACATTACTTTTCGAAGTTTGACATGTGCAAAGGGTACTGGCAACTGTCAGTTGCTATTGACGACAGACCAAAAACAGCATTCCCAACTCCGCTAGGCTTGTTTCAGTTTTGCCGACTACCGTTCGGACTAGCGAACGCACCCGCAACATTCGCGCGCTTCATGCGAAAATTACCGTTAGAGAGCGTTAACGCATTGAATTTCTTTGATGACATTCTGGTAGCAACAGGAACATGGGACCAACATTTATCCTCAGTGGGTGGTCTACTTGACATTCTCGAGCGCCATAAATTGACCGTGAAACCCACCAAAGTACGCGCGGGCTTTCGGGAGATTGAATTTCTTGGCCATATCATAAGTGACGGACAAATAGGCCCTAATCTAGACTTAACTGCAGCCATTCGTGACATGACCTTACCGACTACAAAGAAACAGGTCAGGGCAGTTTTGGGGCTAGTGGGGTACTACCGAAAATTTGTCCCAAACTTCAGTACGCTTCTTAAACCACTGACGGACTTAACTGGAAACAAACAACCCACGAAAATACGATGGACGGCAGAGTGTAGCACCGCCCTCGAAAAAGTGAAGGACATCTTGACCAGTAAACCCGTCCTACAGTTACCAGACTTTGACAAGAGATTTATTGTCAGGACCGACGCATCAGACGAAGGCCTCGGTGCCATACTTCTCCAAGAGACAGATGACGAATACCTACCGGTAGCATACGCGTCTAAGAAACTGTTAGATCGTGAGACACGGTATTCTACGATTGAAAAAGAGTGCTTAGCAATCGTATGGGCACTCAAGAAATTTAGTGCTTATCTGTACTCTAAACCATTCATCCTGCAGTGCGATCATAAGCCGCTGACATATCTGCGCACTAGCATGTATGATAACGCTAGGCTAACTAGATGGACACTCCTGCTACAGGAGTATAGCTTCGTTGTCGAACACATCGCGGGCAGAGAAAATTCGGGTGCCGATGCATTATCCCGGCATGCCATAACCGCGATATAAACAAGAGAGAGGATAGTCTCTCCACAGATGCGCATATAATTCCTGTGGAGACTATCGTGTGAAATAAAATTTTTTTTTGTTCCTATTTGATTTCCACTCTGTGAGCTCCAATCAATTTTAAGAAGGGGGTTGTCACAGGAAATGAGGGACAGAAATTATATTTTATTTCATTTTAATAAACCGCTAACAAAACTAGTTGAAGTAACCCGAGTTTTGTTATTTTACGTATGTAGCATGAAACTCCAGTAACGGTCACCTAAGATCTCTTTAGTAGACAGACGTTCGTGACGCAGTGTGTGTTAATTATCATGTCATATTGAATATATATATTAATTTATGAAAGAATATGTATATTAAATAAATTGGGACAACTGCGCAATACCGTCACATGTTGTTGACGAGTGAAATGGCCAGTGCGCATTAGGATTGACCACAGAAAAAGCGTGCATCACGATTACCACTATATATCCAAGGCAAAAAATCATGTCACAGGACATAGCTTCTGGAAGTTTTGGAAACATTCAGTGAAACTATATAAGAGGCAAAATGAAGACTTTTATTCTCAATGTTGAAAACGTCGATTCGTCTGAAGCCAGTCTAACTTCACGTATGAATTATCTCATGTACAGAGATTTCATAAAGGAAAGCTGCAATAATCTCTTTCCATCCGTTTTCCATCCGTCTGATGCCATATATTGAGTAACGAGGCAAAATTACTCAGTATAATTGTTGGCAAAGTGGAAAGTTCACTGTCCAAAGAAAACCCGATGCATGCGACGCTGGTTGTATGCAGTTAACGACACGAGGGACCAACTTGTTCTTCCCCCTGTCTGAGTTCGTTTTGGCAGTCTATCCCGCAAATTGAGGGGCTAGCACCGAGATTTTCTTACAGACAATCCGGAGTTCTACACTCAATGTAATGCGACGACACATCCCACTGGACGACTCTACCCGATAATGCTAAACGTCGTTGGGGGGTCCGTTTCCACGACAACCAACAAACAGCGACAATTATCGAGACTGACAACAGTCAGTTAAATTTCAGATTTCTCCCCAGTGATAATCTGAAAGTGGTGCCTAGATTCTGCAGAATCTTCACCTGTAATGCGACGCCTCCATTGCGTCGATCTTCACTTTGAAGTGCCGCTTATAAGTGACGTGTGAGATTACGTCATCTCCTTGGAACTCTGACATTAATAGTGAGTAATCATTAGCACGGCTAACGCGCACATACTTAAGTCTAGGACTCTTAAGAAAATGAACACTATTATATCGTTTGTAAAATAAGAACTCTAATGTTAAAAGTAATGCTTATTTTACATGTCAACTATTGTTAAAGCGGCCCCATTTGCCGCATAAGAATTGTGTAATTAATCTTTATTTTATATTTTGAATTTCATCATTTTCATCTCCCCTTATTTCCCACAGAGTGTATGACATTGGAAAGTTGAATGAATGATTAATCACTGTGCGAAAGAGTAGTGCCCCTTTTAAATCGGGAAATAAATAACCTGATTTAAACATCTTTCAACTCTCTTGTTATTCATAGTTTTTGAGAGGGACGAAAGAATTTGTACTATTGTTTTGCACCGTTCGTCTGTTCGTCCATTTATTCACATTTATGATACACACTCACAACACACACCGCCAATAAAACGTTCCTTGGCATGACATTAATAAATTGGGCCCCACCCAAACATCAATGGCGTATGTCATGTGTGTCTATGTAACAACTTGACGCGACGTAGTACTGGCATACGTCACGGGCTTTTCTTGGAGGTGCACCGGAGCAGGCCAAAAATAGACTTCACCCCTTGCATCTCTAACTTCAGCTCGGGTCGGCTTGTAACGAGCCTCCCGTTTTGTGACATCTGGTGACCACTGACCGTGATCTGACAAGGTAAATTGTGTTGTTGTAAGAAAGTGTCATCTCTTTCCTGCTTTTCTATCTCATCACCATTATGCATTGTTTATTGCATGTTAGGGCTTGCTATTGAGACTTAGGTGAACTGGATTTTGATAAGACTTATTATTATTATGTTGAAATAAGTTTTATAATCTTTACGCTATTATCGTTAACGCGGTCCGACTCGTGTTTAGACGTACATAGATCGATATTTTGTACGCTACATTAGCAACTGTTGTTTTGCAAATTTTGCTAACTTTGCAAATTTGCGATTAGGACTCCTTTTACTCGTGTTTGTAAAAATCCTAATCACGTGGTGGCTGGTGTTCATACGCACACCATTGCACCACTTGTGACCTACAGAGGTCAAAATCCCGCGAATATTCTAAGTCACTTTATCCATACTCGTGATAACTAGCAATTTTAAAAATGGCCGAGCTAGTAAACATAAAGAAAGAACTCATGGCTATGGGCAGAGAATTCGGGTATGAGAAAGCCGAGTTAAAGAAATACGTGGATGAGGAGATAGCTAAATGGTATGTTGCGAAAGAAAATGAGGCGAAAGAGGCGAGAGAGTTAGAGGATAAGAAAAATGAGCTAGAAGAAAAGAGACAGGTAGCTAAGGATTTAGAGATGCAAACTTTGAGAGAGTTAGAGGAAAAAAGATCGAAAGAGGCGAGAGAGTTAGAGGAAAAAAGATCGAAAGAGGCGAGAGAGCTAGAGGAAAAAAGATCGAAAGAGGCGAGAGATTTTAAAGAGAAAGAAATCCAAGATATGAGAGAAATAGAGTTATTAAAGATTCAGTCAGCTAGGGATTTAGAAGATAAAAGGCAGGAAGTAGAAGAGAAAAAGCTTAAGTTAAAAGCTAGAGCACATCAGGAACAGCTTGAATTAGCTAAGCAAGAGGTAACAGCTAGAGAGAAGTTGTTAGATGGGACTGCTAAGCAACAGGCCGAATTAAATAAACCCCGTACACGGCTAGCTTTCTTTAACCCTGAAGTCGAGACGATTGACGAGTTTTTGACACGCTTTGACAGTTTCATTGCCAACTTTAATTACACTGACATTGAAAAGAAACAACAACTGGGTCAAATACTTCAAGGTGAAAGCTCGCGCGCATTTACTGATCTAACGCGCGATCCCGCTATTACTTATGCAGATCTCAAAACGGGTTTGATGCGTACTTTTCAATGTACAGCAGAAGGCTTTAGGAAGATGTTTAGGAGAGCCATACCTAAAGCAAATGACACCATGCAAGCCTTCGGTACCCGGTTACGCCATTATCTTGATAGATGGATTGATTTGACAGATATCCAGAAGACATATGAGGGCCTATTTGATTTGATATTAAGAGATCAATTTCTCCATATTGCTCCGCCTGCAATGACGACATATTTGCAGCGAAATCCCCCGACTAACTTCAGTGATATGTTGAAGTTAGCAGACACGTATAATGATTACCCTGATCCGGTAATTACGAGGAGTGCGCCACGCCCTCCTCTTACAAATCGGCAGAAGTATACACCGAAATCGAACCGACCAATGGCGAAATCGGAAAAACCCGAACCGGTACAACGGACATACACTAAGTCACAAGACGTACGACGTCACACACGTGACTCCCCGCCTATGACATGTTACACGTGCAAAGGGAAGGGGCATAGTTCTCAGAACTGTCCCAGTCCACGTGATGTAAAGGTATGCACTGAAACAGGTGCAACTCTAAAGACCCAACAGGCTACAGTAAACGGACAAAAAGTCAAAATACTGGTCGATACAGGCGCGTCCATAAGCTGCATAAATGCTAAACTTGTACGCCCTGAACAGTATCTAAGAGGTAGTGTCCGCATTCGATGTGTTATGGGACACCTTAGTACATGTCCAAGAGCCACTGTACATGTTACGTCATCCGTATTTTCCGGTACAGTCACCGCCGCAGTGATAAGAGACATGCAGTTCGGATTCATACTATCGCCCGGGCAGTGTGACACACACACTGATGGCATCTATCCTGTTCTCCCCGTAACCACTAGAGCACAACGGGAACGTAGTAAACAAGGACCCCCGGCTCTAAAGATAGTCGAGAACACATTTCCGCAGTTGACCCCAAGTCAACTCAGTCACCTGCAGCAGGAGGACAAAAGTTTGTCCTCAATGCTAAAGCTGGCACGGAAAAACACTATTACGTCCAGCAAGTACGCGACAATTACGTATTTCCTGAAGGACGGGCTAGCGTTTCGGCGCACCGACTTTAAGGAAAATGATACTAGAAGCACCACGTGTCTATTTACCCCTAAACCACTCAGACCGCTGATTCTAAGCTTTGCACACGACTCAATCATGTCCGGACATCAGGGCGCACGTCGCACTGAACAACGGATTCGCGAGGACTTTTTTTGGCCAGGCCTGAGTAGGGATGTTCGCTCGTACGTTCGTACATGTACGCAGTGTCAGCAACATATCGACCGAGGGCGTGTCAGTCGAGTTCCCCTCGAGATAGTACCAACAGTAGAGGAACCATTCCTAAAAGTCGCAGTAGACATTATTGGCCCAATCATTCCCGCGGCCGAAGGAGGATATCGCTATATCCTAACAATCGTGGATTTTGCAACACGATATCCAGAAGCAGTCGCATTAAAGGGCATCACAGCGATCGAAGTCGCAGACGCTTTAATAGACGTATTTTCTCGCACGGGCGTTCCCCGAGAGATATTGAGTGACCAGGGCACTCAATTCACCTCAGCAATGATGGCTGAAACAATGCGTCTACTGGCGTGTAAACAGTTGTTCTCATCACCATATCACGCTCAGTCTAATGGTGCCGTTGAACGTTTCAACGGTACGATAAAGAAAATGTTAATTAAAATGGCCTCGGAACAACCCGACCAGTGGCCGCGTTTTCTAGCACCATTACTCTTCGCGTATCGCGAACTCCCACAAGAGAGTACGGGCTATTCACCGTTCCAACTACTATACGGCAGGCAACCTCGTGGTCCCCTTAAGCTAATTAAAGAAACATGGGTCAAGGGAGACACTGTGACCGATGGTAAAGATGTTCACACGTACGTAGCCGAACTACGTCAACGTCTGACCGAAACGTGTCACTTAGCACAGGAAAACATTCGCGAAAAACAACCCCGATACAAGCGAAATTTTGACCGTACTGCTGTGGAACGTGACCTCGAACCAGGTCAACTCGTGTTACTCTTGCGGCCCACGCATAACAACCGCATGCAAATGCACTGGCGTGGACCCTACAGCGTTATTAAGCGTGTGAAGCAGAACGACTATAGCATACAGATAGGAAATAAGCAGAAAACCTATCACATAAATATGCTAAAGCGTTACTACGAACGCAGCGACGAACAGATACAAAACGTGAATGTCGCACTGATACAATTGGAAGACTCCAATTTCAGAACAGACATGATGTCCGCCGAAACCACGCCTAACCCCGCAGTTACAGTCGATCAAGTCGAGATTGACTCGAACTTAACTGTCGAACAGCGCGACGCAATGTCAAAACTCTTACACAGACACGCGCGCATATTCACCGACCAACCGGGCCACTCA
Source organism: Sinotaia quadrata (assembly GCA_028829895.1). Lineage (NCBI taxonomy): Eukaryota > Metazoa > Mollusca > Gastropoda > Architaenioglossa > Viviparidae > Sinotaia > Sinotaia quadrata. The sequence goes on along the minus strand of CM054183.1, from coordinate 19,210,128 downwards.
GATTTGGTTGAACACCGCATCAAACTTTTAAGTGACAAACCGATACGCTTAAAACAGTACCCACAGAAATATGAGAGCACAAAGTACATAGCAGAACAGGTGCGTGAAATGCAAAAACAGGGCGTGATTGAACAGTCAATCTCCCCATATTCATCACCGGTCGTCTTAGTTAAAAAGAAAGACGGTACGCTTCGTTTTTGTGTGGACTACAGACAGTTAAATGAGATAACTGAATTCGATGCGGAACCCATTCCAAATCAGGACGAATTATTCGCAAAACTAACTAAGGCACATTACTTTTCGAAGTTTGACATGTGCAAAGGGTACTGGCAACTGTCAGTTGCTATTGACGACAGACCAAAAACAGCATTCCCAACTCCGCTAGGCTTGTTTCAGTTTTGCCGACTACCGTTCGGACTAGCGAACGCACCCGCAACATTCGCGCGCTTCATGCGAAAATTACCGTTAGAGAGCGTTAACGCATTGAATTTCTTTGATGACATTCTGGTAGCAACAGGAACATGGGACCAACATTTATCCTCAGTGGGTGGTCTACTTGACATTCTCGAGCGCCATAAATTGACCGTGAAACCCACCAAAGTACGCGCGGGCTTTCGGGAGATTGAATTTCTTGGCCATATCATAAGTGACGGACAAATAGGCCCTAATCTAGACTTAACTGCAGCCATTCGTGACATGACCTTACCGACTACAAAGAAACAGGTCAGGGCAGTTTTGGGGCTAGTGGGGTACTACCGAAAATTTGTCCCAAACTTCAGTACGCTTCTTAAACCACTGACGGACTTAACTGGAAACAAACAACCCACGAAAATACGATGGACGGCAGAGTGTAGCACCGCCCTCGAAAAAGTGAAGGACATCTTGACCAGTAAACCCGTCCTACAGTTACCAGACTTTGACAAGAGATTTATTGTCAGGACCGACGCATCAGACGAAGGCCTCGGTGCCATACTTCTCCAAGAGACAGATGACGAATACCTACCGGTAGCATACGCGTCTAAGAAACTGTTAGATCGTGAGACACGGTATTCTACGATTGAAAAAGAGTGCTTAGCAATCGTATGGGCACTCAAGAAATTTAGTGCTTATCTGTACTCTAAACCATTCATCCTGCAGTGCGATCATAAGCCGCTGACATATCTGCGCACTAGCATGTATGATAACGCTAGGCTAACTAGATGGACACTCCTGCTACAGGAGTATAGCTTCGTTGTCGAACACATCGCGGGCAGAGAAAATTCGGGTGCCGATGCATTATCCCGGCATGCCATAACCGCGATATAAACAAGAGAGAGGATAGTCTCTCCACAGATGCGCATATAATTCCTGTGGAGACTATCGTGTGAAATAAAATTTTTTTTTGTTCCTATTTGATTTCCACTCTGTGAGCTCCAATCAATTTTAAGAAGGGGGTTGTCACAGGAAATGAGGGACAGAAATTATATTTTATTTCATTTTAATAAACCGCTAACAAAACTAGTTGAAGTAACCCGAGTTTTGTTATTTTACGTATGTAGCATGAAACTCCAGTAACGGTCACCTAAGATCTCTTTAGTAGACAGACGTTCGTGACGCAGTGTGTGTTAATTATCATGTCATATTGAATATATATATTAATTTATGAAAGAATATGTATATTAAATAAATTGGGACAACTGCGCAATACCGTCACATGTTGTTGACGAGTGAAATGGCCAGTGCGCATTAGGATTGACCACAGAAAAAGCGTGCATCACGATTACCACTATATATCCAAGGCAAAAAATCATGTCACAGGACATAGCTTCTGGAAGTTTTGGAAACATTCAGTGAAACTATATAAGAGGCAAAATGAAGACTTTTATTCTCAATGTTGAAAACGTCGATTCGTCTGAAGCCAGTCTAACTTCACGTATGAATTATCTCATGTACAGAGATTTCATAAAGGAAAGCTGCAATAATCTCTTTCCATCCGTTTTCCATCCGTCTGATGCCATATATTGAGTAACGAGGCAAAATTACTCAGTATAATTGTTGGCAAAGTGGAAAGTTCACTGTCCAAAGAAAACCCGATGCATGCGACGCTGGTTGTATGCAGTTAACGACACGAGGGACCAACTTGTTCTTCCCCCTGTCTGAGTTCGTTTTGGCAGTCTATCCCGCAAATTGAGGGGCTAGCACCGAGATTTTCTTACAGACAATCCGGAGTTCTACACTCAATGTAATGCGACGACACATCCCACTGGACGACTCTACCCGATAATGCTAAACGTCGTTGGGGGGTCCGTTTCCACGACAACCAACAAACAGCGACAATTATCGAGACTGACAACAGTCAGTTAAATTTCAGATTTCTCCCCAGTGATAATCTGAAAGTGGTGCCTAGATTCTGCAGAATCTTCACCTGTAATGCGACGCCTTCATTGCGTCGATCTTCACTTTGAAGTGCCGCTTATAAGTGACGTGTGAGATTACGTCATCTCCTTGGAACTCTGACATTAATAGTGAGTAATCATTAGCACGGCTAACGCGCACATACTTAAGTCTAGGACTCTTAAGAAAATGAACACTATTATATCGTTTGTAAAATAAGAACTCTAATGTTAAAAGTAATGCTTATTTTACATGTCAACTATTGTTAAAGCGGCCCCATTTGCCGCATAAGAATTGTGTAATTAATCTTTATTTTATATTTTGAATTTCATCATTTTCATCTCCCCTTATTTCCCACAGAGTGTATGACATTGGAAAGTTGAATGAATGATTAATCACTGTGCGAAAGAGTAGTGCCCCTTTTAAATCGGGAAATAAATAACCTGATTTAAACATCTTTCAACTCTCTTGTTATTCATAGTTTTTGAGAGGGACGAAAGAATTTGTACTATTGTTTTGCACCGTTCGTCTGTTCGTCCATTTATTCACATTTATGATACACACTCACAACACACACCGCCAATAAAACGTTCCTTGGCATGACATTAATAAATTGGGCCCCACCCAAACATCAATGGCGTATGTCATGTGTGTCTATGTAACAACTTGACGCGACGTAGTACTGGCATACGTCACGGGCTTTTCTTGGAGGTGCACCGGAGCAGGCCAAAAATAGACTTCACCCCTTGCATCTCTAACTTCAGCTCGGGTCGGCTTGTAACGAGCCTCCCGTTTTGTGACAAGAAACTTGACCTACATTGTAAAATTATTGCGACAGAAATTGCTGAAAAGTTAGACAGCGTTGTGTCTATTAAAACGAACATATGTTTGACCTAATTAGATAAACTAGGCCACAAAAGGCATCTTTTATAATTTGGAAATGCTCCAAACTTTTGTTATCGAATTAAAATTCCATGTACCTTCCAACAAACTATTGTTATGTTATGTTTTAATAAAATCTATTTAAAAATAATTTTACCTAGACTTATTTCCCTTGATTTACGACATCACACAAGTCGCACTCTGTGTAAGGAAACGTATATCTGATATAGACTTCTACTAGCATTGTCCATTGTTTTAAAAGACATCAACAGCAGAGAAAAATGACAGATGATAAGCTTTGTTCTTTGAAAGAGACATCAACAGCAGAGAAAACTGACAGGTGATAATCTTTGTTCTTTGAAAAAGACATTAACAGCAGAGATAACTGACTGGTGATAATCTTTATTATTTGAAAGAGACAACAACAACAGTGAAAATTGGCTGATGATAATCTTCGTTGGCTTTGAACTAATAAGATTTGTAAGAAACCTATACTCTCCATTAATCACGTTCGCGTTTTCTTTCTTTCTTTCTTTCTTTCTTTCTTTCTTTCTTTCTTTCTTTCTTTCTTTCTTTCTTTCTTTCTTTCTTTCTTTCTATATTTTATGTGTGTTTGTGTGTGTGTGTGTGTGTGTGTGTGTGTGTGTGTGTGTGTGTGTGTGTGTGTGTGTGTGTGTGTGTGTGAGTGTGTGTGTGCATGTACTGGCTTCTTGTCAAGAATGTTACAAAGCCATGAAGAGTCATGATCACTGATTTTTGACAGCAAAGTAGAGCCGTTAACACTGCCATATCAGATCTTCAAACCAACTGCTCTTTATTCAAGACATTTAAAAAAAAAGTTTTAATGTTTTTTGCACACATTTAAGAAAATGTTATTGCTAGTTTTTATTCTTGCTTTTTATATACACCATCAGTTAAAATCATTCTTTACCAACGTGAGACCTAGAATGACTTATTTTTCATTTATTGTAAGCCAACAGCTTTTCGTAAATGATTGTAATCCACCACCCCCGACCGCCAAATCCTTTCAACATTCATCACTTCTACAGAGCTTTCCCAAGTAAAGAAAGTTATACAGTTTTGCTGGACTGCAATGCCTTTAATATTTTTTAATGACCTCATTTCTGTTTAGATTATAATTAGATAGATTATAATTAGTATGCTCTCAAACGGGCAGAAACATGCTCTCTAGTTCATGCACCTGTAAGTGACAAAGAGATTTTTAATAATAAAAAATAAACATTATGCTTGCCGCTAACTGAGATGTTATCCACATAACAACGACGAAGTTAAACTTGTGGTTGAACCAGAAAACCGCTAAAAGAGGTCGCCCACTTATTCTTGAAAGTGTATTCCTCCCTACCATATGTTCTCAGCCATGCCTTCTGGCCAGCCTCCATCTTGACTGCTGCGTGCGCAGAATAGATTTGACTACCTGTAGCGTACAGGTAACCGACTCTCTCGTTATCCAGGACCAGATCGAGTCTCGAATGTTTTCCTTCTTCAAACGGACTTGTGGTGAAAAGAAACAGGTAGATTCCAGGAACTGGGGCCTCGAATACGCCGGTCCGGTTGTTGTAGCCATTCCCGACGTTGGTAACGACCCCGTCGTTGACAAGAATCTGTTCACAACTCGTCGTCAACTCCGTGCACAGTATTGCATGAAAGGCCACCTGTCTTCTGGTTTTACCTGTTGGCAAATGTAACAAATTATCATAATCACTTCTGCTTTTACATTCCACAGTCTCTGAATTTCTAATCTGAGGTTTTGGTATATTTTTTACTTTTTTCTCTCTCTTTTGTTTTTATGTTTTTATCACTTGGAACAGCGACATAAATTATTGCTGCTGTTCTGTTGGACTTATTGAGAACTATAATGTCTGTGCAATAATTGCTCGATCTGTTCTTATCTCGAAGTCCCACAGTATTTTTGCTTCTTCTGTTTCGGTGACTTCTTCTGGTTGGTGCATCCAAGCTCTTTCTGTTTATTTTTATGCCATAGTTCTCACATTATTTATTATATATTATATTATATTATATTATATTATATTATTTCAAAATTATAATATATGCACTATTGACTGTGACAGTCTTTTTATGCAAAATGTGAATTGCCCACGTCAAAGTGTTCCACGATAGAACTGTACATGTGGGTGTAGTGAAAGTTTTTGGATGTTTTAAATCGATTTAAAAAAAAACTTTCCTTCATTTATAAAAACATATTTCATATCTGAAAAATATATTTGGAAAATATTTTATCGTGTATGAATACATTATCGTCTTCAAGATACACTAATGAGTAGAATAATGAAGAAATACAATTGATATTACTTACCCAGATTAGACAATTTTGAAGATAGACTTTTGTGAATTTTGTTGATGGCACACACATCATACTGCAACTTTTTAACTTCACTCTTACACAGCTCCAAGTCCTTAGACTGCTTTGTATTCAGCTTGGTGACGTGTTCGATGTCATGCCTGATATTGGTCTCGGACGACTGGAGGCGTGACATCTTTTGCAATATTGTGTTTTTGTCTCGATCAAGATCTGCCAATCTTTCCTTGAACTTCGCGTTGTCTGTTGTAAGTAATGCCATTTTCCTTGTAGATCTGTCAGTCTTTTCCCCCAGTTTCCCGTTTTCTTTTTGCAGTGACGTCATGTCTTTCCGTATCGTTTCTTTGTCTCGCTCTAGATCTGTTAAGCGTTGTTCCAATTTCAAGTTTTCTTCTTTTAATAACGCCATCTCCTGCAATACTATATTTTTGTCTCGCTCTAGACCTGTCGAGATATTTTTTAACTCTGCGTTTTCTTCTTTCAGTGACGTCAGCTCTTGACAAAGATTTGAAGTGAATTCCTGCAAGACTGATACATTCTTCATTATCACGGCTTTTTCCTCTTTCAAAGATGTCATCTCCTGACTAAGATCAGAAGTGAGCGTGTTTAGTTCCGCCACGCTCTGACTGACGCTTTTGCCATTTACCTGCAAGTGAGAGATTTCGTTTTCGAGTCTGGTTAAGCTCTGAGCAGACAATACGCTTAATTGTTGAACAATAAGAACATCTTGGTGCACTGCCTTCAAACTATTACTCAGTTTGATATTTTCAGCTTTCAACAAGACTTCATTATCTTTCATTTGTGTGCAGATTTCTTTCAGATGTGCAACTGTAGCAGCCAGTTCTGAATATCTATCCAACCCATTTTGAATGAGGCCACAATTTTGTGACTGTCGGATTGCAGTGTCTGGAGTCAAGTGACCATTATTCTCCAAGTGTAAAAGCATGGAGTTGCAGAATTCTCGCATGCTTATCGGGTCAGTCTCCAGACCGGAAGTGCACATGTTCTCCATGGAGTAATGAAGTATGTCTTTGACACCCGAAGAGTTTATTTCAGTCAACACGCTCGAACATGAATTTGGTTCTGCTGACTGTGGTAAGCAGTGAAGTTGCTGAAGACTCTTCACTCGCTGCAGTGCCTCCTGGAAGACTTTCTTAGAAATGAGTGGCGTTCCGTCAGATTCAAACGTTGTCGCCAGCTGTTTCAGCCTCTCATGCCTGGCCAGAGCAGCCATCTTCACCGCTTGATTAATGCTCGCATCACATGTTCCTGCAACGTGTCCCACTCCTGCGCTTTGAGACCCATTGCTATGGGTTTCTTGCTGGCATTCTGAGTTGCTTCTTAATTGATCTAGACAGTCTAGCTCTGCCTCGGCGATCTTGACATTTTCTGTGACCATTGTCTTTATGTCATGGACACGATTTTGTTCCAGTGGTGACGGCTGACGTTCATGATCTACTCGAAAAATGTCGAAAAGGTCGTTACTTTGATAACTTTGCGACTGGGATTTAAAATATCCAACATCTTTGTCTCCTGCACTGCATTCATATACAGATGGTTTCAAGCACATCTGGATAAAGCCATTTGTCTGAGGAACACAAAAATATAATATTATCAGTTAATTACACAACTCGGCATGCGTTTGATTATAAAATTATTTTAAAACATAATTTATATAGTTGATTTATCTGCCAAGTGAAATTGTATCTTTTGATATACATGTGTGATTCTGTCTGTGCCTCTTTTTGTTTATAAATATGCATTTAGGAGCATACGAAGTGGAAGCCAAAGCTATTGTGTGTATGTTAAGGGCGTGTTTACACTTAACTCAGTCTGCCGCCATCAGTCCCAGGAGAGATATGTCATTAACATATTCCTAGAGTAATGAAATAAATATTAAAATAATATCTTATTAATGACCACCCATTGATATGAAAGCGAAACAACCAAGTAATCCCATATTTAAGCCTAGTTCCTGGGTTTCCTGTAATTAAACGGGTGTGAAAGGAATTATGTAAAATGTTGACCATCTAGACAGAAGTGAGCATCCATGAGCAGACCTCGTAAACACTTACAGCCCTCTAGCAATTAACAGTGGAGATTTCTGTGAGCATCCATGAGCAGACCTCGTAAGCACTTACAGCCCTCTAGCAATTAAAACTGGAGGTTTCTATGAGCATCCATGAGCAGTCCTTGTAAGCAATTACAGCCCTCTAGCAATTAACACTGGAGGTTTCTGTGGCATCTGACATGTAATTGTAGCACTGGAACTAACACCAATCTCTACTGAATTGAACCCATGCACACACAAACGAAGTTTATGAAAGGAGGCTAAGACCGCTTTTAGCAGATAAGAGAAATCAGGACAATGTATGAAGCATGAGGCACCTGATGAAACTAACGTTAAAATTGAAGACAAATCTTAAATCAGTTTTCTAGAGATTCAAAGCTACCTAATACAAAGAAGTCCAATTGTAGAAGTCCAGAAATCTTATGTGTGTGTATGAAGTCAATCTGACTTTAAAGAAACTTCTAAGTCTTCAAAAATAGAAGTGTCATCCCTTCTTGCAGAAAGATGTATTAATATATTGTTAAAAGCGTGAGAGAATATAGTTATAATAATGTATATATCCTTTTTCAGATTTTTAGAGTAGTGAATATGTAACCAGGAATAAGTCCTGATGGTCCTATTCAAACTTATATAGCATGATACATAAACTGTAATAAATTAAATTTGCAAGGTTTGTGGTTTGGGTCTCAAGAGTTGGATCTACTATTGAGAAAGTTTTCGAGATACATATCACGTCATTTTAACTAGCGAGCTAAGAGATGGTGTGGAGCAAATGGTGTGGTGTCATCACATAGTCGCCAGAAGATCATTTTTTAGATGGTCGGTCCTAAGCAAATTAAGTTACCCTAGATTTACACATGGAAGTGTGTCCTTCATAAACAGAGACTCCATAGAGAAAAGACTTATTGTCCTTTATTAATTCGTGGTTTTATGAACCAAGAACTCTATGGGAGAAGAGATGTGTATCACTACAGAACTGTCTTTGAACTGTAAAGAACATTGATTTCAAGAACAGGGATGTAGGCCAATGTCCTGGGATAGGATAGTAAAGTGTAATACTAAATAGTTGTAATAATTATTAATTCCTTTTTTCTTTTCTTTTATAAATCCATTATTAATTTTCATTCACTTCTTGTTCAGTGCTTGATCATCTTCATTTTATGTAAAATTCATTTTGTAATGTAAGTATTGTCTTTGTCTTCTTTTATATAAAATTCATTTCGTAATGTAAGTATTATCTTTGTCTTGTTTTGTATTTGACAGTTAGCAAATCTGTCTGCGGGCTTTTTCATTGAGCCATTCTCTTAACAAAGAGAATGTTGTTAAGAATAAAGTAAATGTTTGATACGAAGATCTAAAATAAAACCACTAGGGCTATATAAAGGTTTAAATTGCATGGCTTTATTCTGCCTTGGATACAACCAGATCAACAGCCTTCATCTCATGGAAGAAAATTTGTTTTATTCTTCTAACTGTGGTATTTATAGCATAGTATTACATGTTCATGCTCCTTCTTCATCCTTCATTAATTAATTTCAATATTTCTCAAGTGTCTGCAAACAAAACAGAACAGACCTAAATGCGCATTTCTGTTCTTCTCATGTCATGAAATAACAGTAGAAGATTTTTAGTAAGAAAGACATTTCGGCCTACATGGAAATATGAGGGCAATTTTACCTGGAAATTTGAGGGCGTTCACCAGAACATTTGATGGCAATTTACCTGGAAATTTGAGGGCGTTCACCGGAACATTTGATGTCAAATTACCTGGAAATTTGAGGGTGTTCACCGGAACACTTGATGGCAATTTACCTGGAAATTTGAGACCCCACCATCAGGAATGACGGTTACTGTTAGACATGTTGGACAGCTGATCGACTTCCGTGGGAAAGCGCTTAGTGCATCATGATCCAATGCTTCAGCTTTCTGGAAAATACTCATATAGTCAATGACATTGTTATAAGAGGTCTGGAAAATAGTAATATAGTCAATGACATTGTTATAACAGGTCTGGAAAATACTAATATAGTCAATGACATTGTTGAGGTCTGGAAAATTCTCATATAGTCAATGACATTGTTATAAGAGGTCTGGAAAATAGTAATATAGTCAATGACATTGTTATAACAGGTCTGGAAAATACTAATATAGTCAATGACATTGTTGAGGTCTGGAAAATTCTCATATAGTCAATGACATTGTTGAGGTCTGGAAAATACTCATATAGTCAATGACATTGTTGAGGTCTGGAAAATACTCATATAGTCAATGACATTGGTGAGGTCTGGAAAATACTCATATAGTCAATGACATTGTTGAGGTCTGGAAAATACTCATATAGTCAATGACATTGTTATAAGAGGCGTGAAATACAGACATCCAAAGGATATTGTATCCCATATATTCTAGCTGACATGTTGTATATATGTTTCTATTGTTTTCACACTCATAGTCCACAGTAAGCTTTATAATATACAAATTCCTTTGAACGCTTAAAATATTTTCGATACGTGTAAAGCTAGATATAATTTATTAGTAATTTTAACAATGCAGACATTATGTCTGTTAACCAGCAGTTAGGGTTCATGGCCTACTTTAAGTTTATCCCTCACTATAGAAATGGGTCGGCTGAACAAATAAACAAAATCAAATAATCTACCCAAACCGGAAATGAAATGAGAAACACTAAATACTTAATCCCTAGTTTTATTATTATTTCAAATGTATCTTTGGTGTATGAAAGTCGTAATATTCACCAAAGTTACTGTAGTATGCTTTAATACTATTAGGCTATCAATCACATGGTTTCCACTACTAAGGGAGACAATCCATCTCTAGAGTTGAAGCTGTACTAATGTGCACAGCATAGGAGGTGAATTAAATTCATGTATTGAGAGGATATAATATATTATTTTTGTAATCTCTCTCACACTTATACGAACACACACACACGCGCACACGGCTTCTTATTAAACAAAGCAGTTTACAATAAACATGTTGAATGCTGTCGTTATTATGTGTGTGGATGTATGTGTGTGTGTGTGGGGGGGGGAGTATACACAGGTTGCGTTAGAAAATTTCAGAGGTTGGGTTTGCCTGAGTAAAGATAATAATATATCTTCTCTCCACTAAACAAGGGTAACAATATTGACACAATAAGTCAAATTGCCCTTGAACATACAAGCACACCAATTAACATCTACATTACGTCTGTGAAAAATGCTACACACGTTGTAACTGCGCCAAATATGGAAACTGTGTAAATCGAAGTTCACATGAGATTAAATTTTAAAAATAAAATACTTAATGACAATGAAAACAAATTCTGCCAACATACAGCAAATTTGATCTATTTCTGGGTATGCTGGTTACTTGTTGGGGACGTGTAAGAAGCAGTGTACAACACTGTTCCCAGTAATGATTTACACTCACCAGCACGGCTGTCATGAATAGCCCTTGACACAAAAATACCTTAGTTGACCGAGAAGCTTCTTACCTCCTGTCGTGACACGTGTTCTTGCTGGGCGAGAGTCGTCAAACAATTTAGGCAAAAGGTGTGCTGACATGACAAGATTTTGGGTTCGCTTCTCCAGGACCTTTCCAAACAGATGCCACAAGTCACGGAAATATCATCTAATTGCGTTGCTTCCTTAGTCGACATGATAAATCAGTTTGTTACTTCCCTTGCAATGAGCGACGATCAAACTGGAGCTTAACGGAAGTCCTAAACGTGTGACTTACAAACAGAAAACTGGTTGTTTTCAATACGTATTCCTACAAGCAGATATTTCGTTGAAACCAATGCATGTGACTGTTATCTTTTACTTTCGCTTCAACGTTGTTCGAGAACGTCATTTCCCGAGAATTGGAAGTTTGTAGTTTTCAAACAGAAAAGTTTCTGATAACTGAGAAGTCAGTAAAGTGGTTTCAGTTTGCTGAATTGATGTGCACCAGGTGTTGCGTGTAACTACTGCTATAAATTCAAATAATGTCCTCTCTTTATCTTACAAATATATGCAGATGTTTGTCCGCCTTTAGTTAATGTTTTGGTCAAAGCTTTGCATGGTTAAGTTCTAATTCTTGTCTTTATCTTATATATATATATATAAAACATGATAGAAACATGGTTAAGTTCTAATTCTTGTCTTTATCTTATATATATAAAACATTATAGAAACAATTAGACATAGTACAAAGCGATGGACGATGCCGATATTTAAAAAAGAAAATTTACACGAAAGGAGACGTTAGTTTGTGTGAACGTTTCTTCAACTGAAATCAATATGAAATCATCGAATAGATTCATAGATTAGAAAAGTGTATATATATGTGTGTGTGCGTGTGTGTGTGTGTGTGTGTGTGTGTGTGTGTGTGTGTGTGTGTGTGTGTGTGTACTCTTGCATGTGTGTACATAGGCGTAGTGGGGGGTGTTTGTTTAAAGGCAATCATATGTAACAGGTTTACAGCTGCGAAGGGCGCCTCTTAGATTATGAGAATATCATCTCTCCACCAATGACAATTACACCTTTCAATTGCAGACATTGGATCAAAGGAGTAATCTCCCTGTACCCATCTTAGTATTATAAAAATACAAACAATCCTGGAATAGCTCTGACCTCATATATATCCAAAGGCCTACCTCAGTCTTATTAATTATTATGCCCCCCCACTCACACATCTTATTCTTTTACCCCAATTATCAACAGGGTCGAGTGTTTTGATAAATAAAGAATAGAATTTATTAATAATATAAGTTATCTACATACTACACAATACAATTTAGCATCGAGTCAAACACATGTAAAGACGTAGACGACATATACACACAGGATCAATATATATATATATATATAGTTCTAATTCTAATAGAGAGTTATGTCATCACTCGATAGCTGGATGCTTTGACAGCTCACAGCTGGAGTTGTCTTTCCTTTAGTTTGCAGTGCAGGACATGTGAAGTATTATGCGGCTCACGGTGGACAACGTCGCCCATCGAAGAATGTAAAATCGATGTTTACAGACATAGGAGATATTAGAAGTCACAGGAAAAAACCCACAGACAGTCCAAGAAGAAGTCGCCAAGTGTGCTATCAGTTCTTTCTCCTGGTAAACAGTTTTATGCATGAGACTGGGCTTTCATTTGGCTATCTTTCTCTTTAACACTCACAGTTTTGTGCATGAGACTGGGCTTGTATGTGTTCGTGCATGTGATTGTTGTTTGTGTGTGTGTGTGTGTGTGTTATTCAAAATAATTAAAAGACTTCACTTTTCATATTTTATAATTGTACCTGATAAGTTCGAAGATAGTTGACGGCTTGTTCCAGAGTTAAGAGTTCAGACTTTTAAAAACATGACTACCAATCAATTGCAAATAAATTATATAACGAATGATCAGTTCATTGCTGAAAACTGCTTTATGGTAAAACAAAAAGGCGGTCAAGAGTTACATGCACTGGTGACCAGAGACCGCTAACCGTTCTACTGAAATGTTTTTGAAATCGGACATTAAGCTCCAAAAGCATGCATTCATCGCTGCAAGTTGAGAACTCGACGTTTGTCAACTTATTCTGTTAAATAGATTACTGGCATTTCACAAACTTATTCTGTTAAATAGATTACTGGCATTTCAGAAACTTATTCTGTTAAATAGATTACTGGCATTTCACAAACTTATTCTGTTAAATAGATTACTGGCATTTCACAAACTTATTCTGTTAAATAGATTACTGGCATTTCACAAACTTATTCTGTTAAATAGATTACTGGCATTTCACAAACTAACCAGTCAACACGTTCAGTCACTTTTTCGCAAGTTAGGACAAGCTTGAATTTGCCTCCATGACACCGACCACCCTTTGATTTCCTATGTAAATTCTTAAAAAGTAAGCATTAAACGACGGCCCTTTTTTCTTTTGAAAGTAATGGTGTGCGATCAAATAAGTATTGTATTAGCTAAGTACTTCGGTCAACAAAAGACATAGAGCTCCGCTGTTCGTCTCACTGATAACTCTATGTACATTGGTAAGTAGTTAGCTTGTCGGCTGCATAGTACACGTTACTCGTGTTATTGCGATAATCAAGCTTCAAATAACTTAGGTCATTGCTTTATTTTACTCGGCCACGAATGAGATCTGTAAACATACGACCGACTTCTGATAGACAGTACAATTCGGTGTCCTTGCCAGGTTGTGGCAAAATAGTGGGGCTATTAAAAATGTCTCAGAAAGTATTGCGTGGGTATCCACATTTATAATATTAAGAGACGAAATAATAGACAGACAGACAGACATATATATATATATATATATATATATATATAGAGAGAGAGAGAGAGAGAGAGAGAGAGAGAGAGAGAGAGAGAGAGATTCCTGATATGTATATACGCACATGGCATATGTTTAAAAATGTATGTGCTTGCTTATATTTTGCTTCTTTTTTTTGTGTGTGTCGTGGGACATGCTTGAAAAATTATGTTCTGTAATTTGTGAATCATGACGCACAGGTAAATAAAAAGGAAACTTGACGTACCTCCTACAGTTACTACGACCTAGATTACTGAAAGGTTAGAGAACATGCAGGGTCCATTAAAACGAACACGTCTTTGACCTCATTAGATAATACAAGTCTCAAGAGACATTTATAGAAAATTTGGAAACGCCCATAACTTTGCTTTCGAGTTAAAATTTCATGCACTTTCCAACGGATAAATTAACTTTTTAAATTCCTTTGAAAAATAATCATAACTTGGTTTACTTCCCTTTGATTTGTTACGTCACCTACATCGCTCTCTGTGTAAGGAAACGTATGACTGATAAGGATTTCTAATAGCATTGTCCATTGTTTGAAAGAGACATCAAGAGCAGAGAAAATTGACAGGTGATAATCTTTGTTGTTTGAAAGAGACATCAACTGCAGAGAAATATGACTTTTGACAATCTTTCTTGTCTGAAAGAGTCAACAAATGCATAGAAAATAGAATGATGATAATCTTAATTGTTTGAAAGATTTATCAACGGCAGAAAACATTCAGTGATGATAATCTTCGTTGTTTGAAAGATACATCAACAGCAGAGAAAATTGGTTGGTAGTAATCTTTGTCTTCGAAAGAGACAACAGCGGAGAAATTTGGTGATAATCATAGTTTGAAATAGACAGCTACAGCAGAGCACATTGACTGGTGATAATCATCGTTTGAAATAGACAGCTACAGCAGAGCACATTGACTGGTGATAATCATCGTTTGAAATAGACAGCTACAGCAGAGCACATTGACTGGTGATAATCATCGTTTGAAATAGACAGCTACAGCAGAACACATTGACTGGCAATAGCATTCTTTGTTCGAAAGAGACATCTAAGCTGAAAAAATTTGGTGATAATTATTGTTTGAAGAGACAACAGCAGGAAAAATTGACTGGTGATAATCATTTTTTTTAAAGAGACATCAGCTGCAAAGAACATTGACTGGTTATAACATGTTCGTTGGGTTTCAACTAATAGACTTATAAGAAACTCACTCTTCTATAATCGTGTTCGCACTTTGTAAAAACTACTCATTCTAAAATATTTATTTTGGTTGTTTCTTTTTTCTTTCCTTCTTTGTGCGTGTGTCAGTGTATATGTGTATGAGTGCGTGTGTGTATGTATGTGTGTATGTCCGTGTGTATGTATGTTTCTATATATGTGTTTGTATGTGGGCATGTGTGCGTACGCATGGTGTCTTGTCGAGAAATTTACCAAAACTATGAAGAGTCATGATCTCTTATTCTTGACAGCAAAGTAGAGCCATAAACACCATCATACTGTCTCTGCATACCAATTGCTCTTATTCAAGATTTGTTTGGAAGTTTTAATGATCTTTGCTCACATTTTACAAAAAAATATTATTGTTTTCTAATCTTATTTTTCATGTACAATACAAATTTAAAAACCCACGTGCGCCATAAAACGATTTATTTTCTTTTTGCAGTTAGCCAAATAATCTCTTCGTAAAGTAATTCTAAACCCCCTCCCCCATCAATTTAATATTCATTACTGTCACAGAGCTCTCCCAAGTAATGTAATGAAAATTATACACTTTTAAAAAAATTGCTTTTAATAACCTCACTCCCGTTTATATACTTTATAATTATTAAGCTCTCATAAATTCAGAAACATACTATCTAGTTAATGCGCCTGTCAGTAGATTTCCAAGAAATTTCCAAATTAGAAAAAATATATAATGCTTGCAGCTAACTGAGATATTACCTTCATAATAACGACTAAGTTAAACTACTGATTGAATCAGAATACCGCTAAAAGAGGTCACAAAATTATTCTTGAAAATAGATTCCTCCCCACTATATGTTCTCAGCCATGCTTTCTGGCCAGCCTCCATCTTGACTGCTGCGTGCGCAGAACTGGTTTGATCACCAGTAGCGTACAAGTAACCGACTCTCTCGTTATCCAGGACCAGATCGAGTCTCGAATGTTCACCGCTTGCTAACGGACTTGTGGTGAAGAGAAACAGGTAGATTCCAGGAACTGGGGCTTCGAATATGCCTGTCTGGTCGTTGTAGCCAATCCCGACGTTGGTAACGACCCCGTCGTTGACAAGAATCTGCTCACAACTCGTCGTCAACTCCGTGCACAGTATTGCATGAAAGGCCACCTGTCTTCCGGTTTTACCTGTTGGCAAATGTAACAAATTATCATATGAAAGGCCACCTGTCTTCTGGTTTTACCTGTTGGCAAATGTAACAAATTATCATATGAAAGGCCACCTGTCTTCCGGTTTTACCTGTTGGCAAATGTAACAAATTGTCATATGAAAGGCCACCTGTCTACCGGTTTTACCTGTTGGCAAATGTAACAAATTGTCATATGAAAGGCCACCTGTCTTCCGGTTTTACCTGTTGGCAAATGTAACAAATTATCATATGAAAGGCCACCTGTCTACCGGTTTTACCTGTTGGCAAATGTAACAAATTGTCATATGAAAGGCCACCTGTCTACCGGTTTTACTTGTTGGCAAATGTAATACTTTTAAAATCCTTGAAGCTTTTCAGGTTATGCCAGAATATGTCGTTTCAGTACATGTACTAGAATATAAACTTTTCATTCCTGGTAGACTTAATTGAAACTAACAATATACAAATCATTGTATGAAGGTTTTAATTACAATAAGTGGCATTTCGAGTATTATTTAAAAGTTAAAACATAATTGCTTAATATGTGACCTGCATGCTTAGAAATGTGCATTTTAACAAACATTTATTTATAACCAATCTTGAATTTGCTTTCAAATGTCTCCAACCAAACTATCCCGTGCTTAGCAAAGTGTACTTAATAATCAATGAAAACAATAGCCAAATTACCAATTCTTTTATATTATTTATCTTCGTACTAATATCAGTGCTATTTAAAAATTAGAATGGACTAATGATTGTGACAATACTTTCTATATAAATGTGGACTGCCCACGTCAGTGTGATGTGTAATGGACTGCCCACGTCAGTGTGACGTGTAATGGACTGCTCACGCGAGTGTGATGTGTAATGGACTGCTCAAGTCAGTGTATTCCCAGTCTGGATTTTTCACCCACTTTGTTACCTTCACTCAGTTATTAAAATGTATGTCATGTCTGGAAAATATATTTGCGGGTGGTGTCTAGTACCTGGAATGACTTCTATCTATGCGGTTGTTTAAATATTCATGAGCCTGCGCACTAACCGACAACCAAGTGCGGATGCAGGTATTCAGCTAATTATTTATGAGGCTTAAACCTGATATACTTTTGGCTCGTCCACCCCCCACCCCCAACCCAGCAGACCAACTGCAACATAAAGAGACCAAAGGTGAACGGTTACGCAGCAATGAGGCTAACTTTACTAGGAGACACTACACTACAATCGCTGACTCACTAACACTAAAGGGGATACTATACTTACACTTAACAGTGTTACACTAAGAAAGACACTTAAGGCAAGGGGAACAGTTAACTAAAATAAAATTTAATATAAACGCCAGAAATAGAAGAAATAATAATACAGGTTAGTTTATGAGTTTACAGTTTTCTTCAATAATCCAAATCTACAAGGATTCACTACTTTCACTATTCCAATCCACGGATTACAAGTCTTTGGGAAGACAAGCATGCACTACTTTCACTATTCCAATCCACGGATTACAAGTCTTTGGGAAGACAAGCATGCACTACTTTCACTATTCCAATCCACGGATTACAAATCTTTGGGAAGACAAGCATGCACTACTTTCACTATTCCAATCCACGGATTACAAGTCTTTGGGAAGACAAGCATGCACTACTTTCATGGTTCCAATCCACGGATTACAAGTCTTTGGGAAGACAAGCATGCACTACGTTCATGGTTCCAATGCATGGATTACAAGACTTTGGGAAGACAAGCATGCACTATTTTCACTGTTCCAATTCATGGATAACAAGACTTTGGGAAGACAAGCATGCATTACTTTCACTGTTCCAATCCTTGGATTACAAGTCTTTGGGAAGACAAGGCTGCAATTCTCTCTCTTAGTAATTACTCAACGTGGGGTTTCTATTCACATCAAGTCCTTGTCCACACCATCGTTTCCTGTCACCGTGGCCGCGTTTGATGCAGAACACGCACTTGGAGCATAAACTTCAGCATTGTACACAATGAACCCTGAAATATATAATTATATCTAGCTTAAGCATTGTACGCAATGAACCCTGAAATATATAATTATATCTAGCTTAAGCATTGTACGCAATGAACCCTGAAATATATAATTATATCTAGCTTAAGCTTTGTACACAATGAACCCTGAAATATCTAATTATATCTAGCTTAAGCTTTGTACACAACGACCCCTGAAATATCTAATTATATCTAGCTTAAGCTTTGTACACAATGACCCTGAAATATATAATTATATCTAGCTTAAGCTTTGTACACAATGAACCCTGAAATATATAATTATATCTAGCTTAAGCTTTGTACACAATGAACCCTGAAATATATAATTATATCTAGCTTAAGCTTTGTACACAATGAACCCTGAAATATATAATTATATCTAGCTTAAGCTTTGTACACAATGAACCCTGAAATATATAATTATATCTAGCTTAAGCTTTGTACACAATGAACCCTGAAATATATAATTATATCTAGCTTAAGCTTTGTACACAATGAACCCTGAAATATATAATTATATCTAGCTTAAGCT
This sequence comes from Sinotaia quadrata, assembly GCA_028829895.1. NCBI lineage: Eukaryota > Metazoa > Mollusca > Gastropoda > Architaenioglossa > Viviparidae > Sinotaia > Sinotaia quadrata. The sequence continues at coordinate 19,191,250 of CM054183.1, read as the reverse complement.
TTGTACACAATGAACCCTGAAATATATAATTATATCTAGCTTAAGCTTTGTACACAATGAACCCTGAAATATATAATTATATCTAGCTTAAGCTTTCTCTCTAAATTACTCTGGTTTGTCTAAAGAAGTTTACCAATCTATGTGAAAGTTGTCATTAACATACTACTTCAATAAATAAGTTTACCAATCTATGTGAAAGTTGTCATTAACATACTACTTCAATAAATAAGTTTACCAATCTATGTGAAAGTTGTCATTAACATACTACTTCAATAAATAAGTTTACCAATCTATGTGAAAGTTGTCATTAACATACTACTTCAATAAATAAGTTTACCAATCTATGTGAAAGTTGTCATTAACATACTACTTCAATAAATAAGTTTACCAATCTATGTGAAAGTTGTCATTAACATACTACTTCAATAAAATACTCAATTCCGTTCACACAGTTTAAAACAAAGGATAAATCATAATTTTCTTTCTCTCACAGCCACTCCGTTTACCTTCAAAAGGGTTCGAACTCCAACTTTAACTTCGACTTCTCTGAGTCATCACAAGTGACTCTTACGACTGTCCTTCAGTCAAACTTCAGCTGGCAAAATCATACGTTAGTTTTCGATCTTGCCCCTAGTTTCCCTTGGTCTTAACTTATCCCATCTAACAAATTCAATATTTTTTTTTTACCCGAGCTTCTTGTAACGTGACGTCCAACAGGTGGGCTAGTTTCGTATCCCCTTATGATTATTTCTAGCCGCACCTACTTTACAATTTTTTGAGTGCACTGCAAAGCAAAGAGACATTAGCATAATCCCACTCAAAACCCTTTTCAAACATACTTTACATCTTAAAACATTCGCTCAATATCCAGAAGTCAGCGTTTAGTTCATGATAACGTACGTAAATAAACTACAAATAAATTATTCTGTGCCTTTGTAATTTGCTTCAACATTCACATGCTAATTATAATTCATTAACAATTTCAAATTTTGAAAATTTTTCAAAAGATGAAATCCCCATTACATGACATTGTATTTGCACTATAATTATGTACGAATATAACATCATCAGCATCATGATCACTGAAGTATTAATTCACCGATAATATAACATCATTAGCATCATGATCACTGAAGTATTAATTCACCGATAATATAACATCATTTGCATCATGATCACTGAAGTATTAGTTCACCGATAATATAACATCATTAGCATCATGATCACTGAAGTATTAATTCACCGATAATATAACATCATTAGCATCATGATCACTGAAGTATTAGTTCACCGATAATATAACATCATTAGCATCATGATCACTGAAGTATTAATTCACCGATAATATAACATCATTACCATCATGATCACTGAAGTATTAATTCACCGATAATATAACATCATTAGCATCATGATCACTGAAGTGTTAGTTCACCGATAATATAACATCATTAGCATCATGATCACTGAAGTATTAGTTCACCGATAATATAACATCATTACCATCATGATCACTGAAGTATTAATTCACCGATAATATAACATCATTAGCATCATGATCATTGAAGTGTTAGTTCACCGATAATAACGAAATTATGAAGAAATAAATTGCTATTACTCACACAGTTGTGCTTCCAGATTACGTAGTTTTGAGGAGAGTATTTTGTGAACTTTAATGATGGTGCCTACGTCATGCTGCAGAACTAACACGTGACTCTTACACAGCATCAAGTCCTTAGACTGCTCACTGTTCTGCTTGATGACGTATTCGATGTTCCGCCTGGTTCTGATCTTGGACGACTGGAGGCGCGACATCCTCTGCAGTATTAAACTTTTCCCTCGTTTTAGACCGGCCACGCTCTGCTTGAACTTCGCATTGTCTGTTTTAAGTGATGCCATTTTGTGCCACAACTGACTTTTATTTCTTTGTAGATCTGTCAGTCGTTCCCCCAGTTTCCCGTTTTCTTCTTGCAGTGACGTCATCTCTTTCCACAGGACTTCTTTGTCTCGCTTTAAATCTGTTGAACGTTGTTCTAGTTTCAAGTTTTCTTCTTTTAGTGACGTCATCTCCTGCATAAGTATATTTTTGTCTCGCTCTAGACCTGTCGAGATCTTTTTCAACTCTTCGTTTTCTTCTTTCAGTGACGTCAGTTCTTGATAAAGATTTGAACTTAACTCCTGCAACAGTGACTCATTCATCATCATCATCATCCCTTTCTCTTCTTTAAAAGATGTCAGCTCCTGCCTAAGATTAGAAACGAGAGTTTGCAGTTCTGTCTCACTCTGACTGACAATTTTGCCATTTCCCTGCAAACCTGATACCTCACCTTCGAGTCTGCTTAATCTCTGAGCAGACATTAGACTCAACTGTCGAACAACATCAACATCTTGCTGCAATGTCTTCAAGCAGTTACGCAGTGTAATATTTTCAGCTTTCAACAAGACTTCGTTGTCTTTCATCAGTGTGCAGATTTCTTTCAGATTATCAACTGTGCCAGCCAGTTCAGAATATCTCTCCAACCAATTTTGACCGAGTCCACAATTTTGGAATGGATAGGTTACAGCATCTGGAGTCAAGCGACCCTGATTTTCCGCACGTAAAAGCCTGGAGTCGCAGATGTCGTGCATGCTTTTCGGGTCAGTCTCCAGATCGGAAGTGCATATGGCCTCTTTGGCGTAATGACGCATGTCCTTGACATCCGAAGAGCCTAGTCCAGCCGACGCATTCGAAAAAGAATTTGATCGAGCTGATAATGGCAAATAGTGGAAGTGCTGAAGACTCCTCACTCCCAGTAGTGCCTCCTGGAAGACTTTCTGGGAATGGACTGGTATCCCGCTGGATTCGATCGCTATCGCCGGTTGTTTCAGACCCTCGCGACGGGGCAGAGCAGCCATCTTCATCGCTTGTACTTCTTGCACTGACTGCACTTTTGCTGTCGCCAGATTCGAGCTCTCGTCACCTGCAACGGTCACGTGCCCCAATCCAGCACAATGAAACCCAATGACGTCATCGCTCAAAGTTCGTCGCTGGCGTTCAGAGTCGCCTTCTGATCGTTCTAGCTCTGCCTCTGCGACCTTGGCCCCTTCTGTGACCTTGGTTTGTAGGTCTTGGGCACGATCGTGTTCAGTTGCTGAAGGCTGACCGTCGTGGTCTGCTCCAAGCACATTGATGAGGGCGCTACTTTGATAACCAGTGTGACTGTGTGAGTGAGATTTGAAATAGTCTGCACCTTCAGCGCCTGCGTTGCATTCATACTCAAATGGTTTCAAGGGCATCTGGAGGTTTCTATTGGTCTGAGAAACACAAGAGGAAACAGTTACAAAAATAATATACTGCTATCATCGCTTGCATAACCCGACACTCAAGATAAAGTGTGACATGACCTTAAACAACACTTCATACAATTCGGTTATCAGTAAAGTGAAACTGTATCCTTTGATTTATGTGTGTGATTATGTATCCTTTGATTTATGTGTGTGATTATGCATCTGCCTCTTTTTGTTTATATGTATGTAGCTTGAGCTCACAATATTTGAAGATGCATTTTAGGAACAAAGTGAGAGATAGCGCATGTGTGTGCATTTTAATGGTGTGTGTAAGCTGTGATCAAACGTGTACGTACAAAGTTATGATGTTATATCATAGACTGCACATAAAGCAATAGTTACTCAGACCACTAACAAACACTAAAATCTCACTTTAAGATTTAAGTGGTTTAAAATACATGGCTCTACTCTGCCTTGGATACAACCAGATCAGCAGTTAATCAGATGGAAGAAAACCTAGTATTATTCTGTGAAATTTATGTAAACTCCAGCATAATCATTTTGTCTTTATATTCCTTCCTTCCTCCCTTCCTTCCTCCCTCCCTTCCTTCCTTCCTTCATTCATTCATTTATTCGTTCATTCATTCATTTCATCTCTTCTTCCGTGTTTGCATGCAAATGTGATCAAATGTACATTTCCGTTATTCTCACGTCATAAACTAACAGTAGAAAATCCTTAGTGAGGAAGACATTTACAGGGAAGTATGAGGGTAACTTTACCTGGAAATGTGAGGGTGTTTACCTGTGAGGGAACTAAATTTGAGACACCACCCTCAGGAATGATGGCTGCTGTTTGACATGTTGGACATCTGATCGACTGCATTGGGAAGGTGTTTAGCACAACAGGATCCAACGTGTCCGTTACCTGGAAAATACCAATCTATTCAATGACATTTTTATGGAAGACGTGAAATACGCTACTACCTCGATCTAACGTGATCCTTGTTTTCCAGAAAATTCGATCGCGTTGTTCGTGATTGAAGTTTCAAGTTTCAAGTTTCAAGTTTTTCAAAACAATAGTGATCATTGTTAAGATGCGTTTACGGATTCTTATACTGTATATACGTCTAGGCATGATCGGCAAAAACATTTGCAAATTGAGCCACTTGATTTGATACAGTGCTGTTAACTCTGTACGTGCAATTTGAAGAGGCCGGAGTGTAAATAAAATAAAATTAAAAAATAATAGTGGGGTTCACAGGCTTTCTTGCGTTGTAGGTCCGCGATATATGCAGGTCCGCGATATATCTAGTGCGTAATATCAGGGCAAAGTGTACAAGCCGAAGGAAGATGTGTTCCAGATATTCTATTTGGCAAGTTGTATATATGCGTTTCTGTTATTTACACGCTCATAGTTAAAAATGAGGTTTTACTTACACAAACAAACCGTTTTGATAGATGACAGTTTTGATACATTTAAAGCTCGGTGATTTGAATCAATGAAGGTAACCTGCTAATTAACGAGCAGTGAGTTTCCCTCACTATAGAAAATAATAACGGCTGAACACATAAACAAAACAAAAAAAAAGCAACAAAAAAAAAAAAAACTTGAACCGTAAATGAAAACGAAACTGCTAAGCACTTAATAACCAGTTTGATTATGTTTCTCTAATAAATGATTTCTATAAGTAACAATTTTGTATATGAAAGTCATATATTCATCAAAGTTAAGAGGAACATGCTTTAATGGGTATAATGAATGACCTTCCACCTATTAAGGGCGACAACTTACCATGACTGGACCTGTACTACTCTATACACCAAGGGAGATGAATTGATACTGAGAATGTATAATATTACTTCGGCTTCTTCTTCGTTAAACATAGAAGCAGTATTGAATAAACGTGTTCAATTCTGTCTTTATTAAATGGTAAAGGAGTGTGTGGGGGGGTATACAGAAGTAATGTCAAATAAATTCATCTTTGGCTTTGCATCTAATTAAACAAATACTTTCTTTAACGTACACACACCAATGATCGTTTCAAAATTTACGTTACATCTCTGTAACAAGCTACACGTGATATACCTGTGTCAAGCAAGGGTATTATGTACATCAAAGTTCACATCAGATGAAATTTAAAAACAATTCACCGACGGACGGCGGTTGAGGGTGTGCGCCAAACTGGTGCTTCCTTCTTCACCCCGTCCCGCCAGCCCTCCTCGAACACACGTGTGAGTCTCTGGAGTCCCACTAAGGTCCTCCAGATCAAATAACGTCTGATAAGGAAATGATCAACACAATCTCCAGTTTTAAGACACACACACACACACACACACACACACACACACACACACACACACACACACACACACACACACACACACACACACACACAGAGTTTAAAAACAAAATACTTAACATTGAAAATAAATTCTGTCAACATGTCAAAATCGATAAATTTCTATGCATGTTGTGTTGCTGCTTTTTTGCTGCTCTAACTACAATTAGGTTACTTGTTAGTGCTGCTCTAACTACAATTAGGTTACTTGTTAGTGCTGCTCTAACTACAATTAGGTTACTTGTTAGTGCTGCTCTAACTACAATTAGGTTACTTGTTAGTGCTGCTCTAACTACAATTAGGTTACTTGTTAGTGCTGCTCTAACTACAATTAAGTTACTTGTTAGTGCTGCTCTAACTACAGTTAGGTTACTTGTTAGTGCTGCTCTAACTACAATTAGGTAACTTGTTGGTGACGGGGAGGACAGTGGTGTACAACACTGTTCCTTGTAACAATTTACATAAGCCATATGGCAGTTATCGATAACTTGCAAAAAATACCAAAGTTGTACGAGAAGCTTCTTACCTCCTGTCGTGACGAGTTATCTTGCTGGGCGAGAGTCGTCAAACAAGTTAAGCAAAAGGTATGCTGACATGGTAAGATTTGGGGTTCGCTTCTCCAGGACTCTTCCAAACAAATGCCACAAGTCACAGAAATATCATCATCTAATTGCGCAGCTTGGTTGGTCGACATGATAAATCAGTCGGTTACTTCCCTTGCAACGAGCGGTGACAAGCTGGAGACTCGAGGAAGTTCTATTATCAAAGTCAGCAGGTCGATATTTCGTTGAAATTTTACTTTCGTTTCATCTGTCGGTTGCTGGTGTTGTATTTTTTAACCCACCATCGTTGCTCCATTAAATTCCCTTGACGACACAAAGTTTTTGATTTGCAAACAGAAAAACTTCCCTCGACGAATCAGTAACGTGGTTTCGGTTTGTTAATTGTTGCACAACAGGTGTTGCAAGAAATATTGCTTTTAATTGCGGTTTATGAGGAGTTGCTTTGTGTCCGTTTGTAGAAGTTTTGCGTTTATTTTTAATGTTCTTGATGAAAGATTTACAAGGTTTAAGATATGTCTAATATTATTAAATGTATCTTTATCCATCTTAACAGGGAAAGAGTAGGCAGATCGAAAAGTTTGAAATAAATAAAGCGTTTTACGAAAGAGAGAAGAAAAAAGAATTGGTGTGAACAAAATACTTAAAGAGGAAACAGTTGCTTTTGCGAATTGTCTTTTCAGATGTTTAAAAATAATCATAGAATAATTTCGTAGATTCGAACATTACAAAAGTGTGTGTGTGTGTGTGTGTGTGTGTGTGTGTGTGTGTGTGTAGTGAAGGGTGTGTGTGTGTGTGTGTGTGGTGAAGGGTGTGTATGTGTTTGTGTTTGTGCGTGCGTGTGTAGTGAAGGGTGTGTGTGTGTGTAGTGCAGGGTGTGTGTGAGTGGGTGGGTGGGTGGGTGTGTTTGTGTGTGTGTTTGTGTGTGTGTGTGTGTGTGTGTGTGTGTGTGTGTGTGTGTGTGTGTGTGTGTGTGTATGACTGGTGAGAACTGTTTTCCAATTTAAAAGAAGTTATAGTGCATATGCTTTCTTTTTAAAGTTTCAATTCAATATTCATTTTATAATTAAAATGCAATGTGTTTCACTAATCATTTCAGGTGTAACTCTCTCTCTCTAATTGTTCAAAACAGTTAAAAGTTGATGTTTTCACGTTTGTTTTTCGTATAGTTATAAAACAACAAAAATATATTATTTCGATAAAATCTAGTAGTTCTGTTTTAAATGAACGATAAATACAGCCTGTGAATTAAAACATATTTTCCTTAGGGAACTTTGCCGGATGCTTGGTTTCAGGTTCCTTCGAAAACACATAAACTTGTGACGTCATTCAGGCAAAACAAAGGCGGGACTGCAGCATGGCGAGCCAAATACACGACAGTGTAAACGATATAGAATCACCAGGGATGTCTCGAATTTATTACATTAAAGGACAACTATTTTTAATCTGGTGGAATAGAATGTGAAAGCACTTCAGAAGGATACATTCTAACGATTAAACAGCCCACATTAACAACACGGATTAGTAGGTCAATTTCATTGGAAACAGACAAAGTAAAAGCCCACATTAACAACACTGATTAGTATGTCAATTTCAGTGGAAGCAGACAAAGCAACAGCCCACATTAGCAACACGGATTAGTAAGTCAATTTCATTGGAAGCAGACAAAGCAACAATAGATACAATAACATTTGGAGTCCAGCAGCAGTCACGTTTAACCTAATTAAAGTGTGTAATATTTGAATTCTTAGCAAATAAATTTATTATTTAGAATGTAGATCTAGGTAGTTCAACCTGTGAAATAGTTGTTAATTTTCCTGATAGAAATATCTACAACTCTAATAGAGTCAACACGAGGCAATCTTAAGTTGAAAATAATTTGTTGTAAAAATAAACAACGGTAATGACCACAGAATTTACATTAGGGATGTATATGAGCATACTTGTTATATTACAGTAATTTTATTGACTTTTATTAATATTACTAGAGTAGCCTAATAGTAGCAGTTTAATTTCAATTTGCACATGAGGCAAGTATACTTGTTCTGTGCTGTTAAGGATATTTATTATTAAATCTGTTGTAAATACTACTTAACTTATTACTAAGTTAAATGCTAATGTTACTAATGTTGTACAGCTTGTTACTGTTAATCTAAGTAGTTTAGAGATGTTTTGCAGTGTTTATATTTCATGCAGTCAAATCGGGATGGTTATGCAGTTATTTTTATACAATTTGCAGATCTTTAGTTGATGGGGTGGATTTCTTTTAGTAGATAGTATGGTTGACTTTTTAGTTTGTTCATGCTTATATATAAATATATATGATATTTATTTAATCCACGAGGTAACAACAACAATTCAATGTTACACGCTTTCGTTTTATGTTTGTACAGACCTGCTTTACTTTCGTGTACATTCTGGGCCACTATCTGACACAAAGTATCAATACGGTTTGCAAGTTCAATCACCTGTTGATGATATGTGTTTCTTACAGATTGCGCAAGCTTTCTTTTGTCCAATATTGTCATAATATAGACATGGGTCACTTAACGGTTCTACAGTATAAGAGTTGGAAGGGTAAAATACAGTTGAATCTTGTGTTAGCAAATACATATCCCAATCACAAGGTCTTTCCATACAGTTTCTCCAGTAACTTGGTAAGAGTAGCATTCAGATTTTCGACTAACCCAATACAAAAATAACCCTCAAAGGCTGATTAATCTCTTTCATTAACTCACTCATAAATTGAGTCCATCAGACAAAATCTCTTCCAGAAACCTTATACATGAGAAAGTGGTAAACAAGCGCATTTACTACTGACATGATACTTAGATAACTAAGAGCAATTATCTCATGGTATCATGTAGTATATGTTGTATGATGGGGAAATGTTCCCACATATATATTTTATATAAATTTTCATTTTTGTGGAATGAGTGCGTATTGCGTCCTGTTTACTGAGAAGGGAAGCCCTGAAACGATTTAGGGACAAGCGTTTGATGTCTGCGGTGTTTGAAGTCTGCGAGCGCGGCGGTCAGCGTGTGGTCAGTGTGTACGCTTAGCGGGTGGTTAGAGTTGTTAGAGGGACATAATCATCTTAGAGCTAATGAATTGAACAGGTCAGAAGCTGGCCTAAGCAGGGTAATAAAAACCACAGTGAAAATGTTATCTTCACTATTTCCTGAAAAATCGTCTGAGGGTGACGACTGAAAGGGTAGTCCGCCCAAAACAACACTGGGTCGTATATTAGAGAAGAAAACCCTGGCTATATAGGCAAAAGTGTCTTTGTATTTGTGTGAATGGTTAAGTTTTATTAGGATGTTATATACTATGTTTTATTTATGAATATATTAATATTCTTCCTTACAAAGGCCTATGCCAAACTTAGTAATTATTAATCGAGCACTGGACTGGACACTTAGGCTTTGCAATTGTTTGTGTTGCAGGGTTTTTTTTCTTGTTATTGTGTATTCTCGGCTGCTCGTTTATAGCTGCCTGTTGTTTGCCTGTGTGGCTGTGCCTGTGTGGCCGTTCTACTTTGTCCCGGCTGAATTGGGACGTGCCGATCTATTGGCTGGCAAAATTCAAGTCTACCAGACTGACGTCATTTCAATACATAAGCTAAGTTCCCATCCGGAACGTGACTTCAGTACAAATGAACTGGCTTAGGATGAACTGAATTTTCTAAATCTTGTTAACTTTTTCTTTTATTAAATTTCTTGTTATTATTTTAAAACGCGTGTTTGTTAGTTCTATCGTTATTTTCGTAGTTCAAGTGATAATGTAATGAGTACGTCTTGTCCTCTGTTCGTTAATTGTAATCATTATATATATATTTTTCATAAACATTAAATCTCAGCTGAATCTGAGTTGAGGGCGGAGCCAAATTGGCGACGTACCAGTATATCAGCGTAACAGTTGCAGATATACATATTTAACCAGTGACCCATACTCTGCACCGGCACTTGTAGATGTCTTGTATCATAGCTAATTATACAGAGTTGGTATAAGTCATTATTACAAAGTCACCCCAGAGTATAGCGGCGACAGTATAATCAATGGTGGTGAGAATTCATCTGTGGCCTTGACCCAATGAGGGCACAAATTCTCCAGTGAGATTGACTGCTACACACCTAAAATGAATATCAATTGTCGGGGTTTCACCTAGTGGAACCGGGCATTCCACCTTTCTATTCACTCTCTGACAGATATCACATTACTAACAAGACTGAGTGATGTCCCCCATCATACTTGGCCAATAACACTCAGCCACCACATGAGATAAAGTTTTGCTTTGGTCCTAGGTGACTAGCATTGGGTGGATCATGAGTCAAACACAGCACATTCACTTGTTAGCTCAGAGGTACCACCAACTGACTGCTATCAGTCCCTTCCTGTTTACAAATCAATAAACCATCCTTCCAGTGAAACTCAGTAACGTTGCCCGAAGATTTAGACACATACTATTCTGAGAGCTTCGTCTTCTCTTGACATTTCTCTAGAAAATTGTCTGTCAATTGTTCTGCTCTGAGCAGGGTCTCTTCCTCTTCAGATTCAGCCAGTCTGGTAGTCAGAAACAATTATCTGCCCTGCCATGACCGAGTCCAGTGTGACTTCCTGGTGATACGCCACACCAATGACAGTTTCAGACAAAGTCGTTGGTGCATCACCTTCACACTTGTCCCTAGCGTCAGCTTCCTGTGCTGCAGCTTGCCTACATGTGAGTACTCACAAACTGTCAAGCGAATCAGGGTGTCCTCACCATTGAGAACATATTTACATCCCATGATAGCACTCTCAGCACAATTTACTAGACATACAGCCTGAGTTCATCCACATACATACTTGTTATCTATGTTCACAATGGGTACGTTATCTTTTACCCCATTGGCTAGAGTGAAAACTCTCCAGTATAGTCGCTGTCCTTCACTAATCTAGGGTGTATTACCAACCCTACACCACAATCAGTGTCACAGAGGAGTGGAACACAATATCCATTTATGTATGCATTAGAATGAGGTGCAGCACTTGTTTCTGTCATTTATGTTACCTGTGCAATAATGTTTAATACAGACTGGTTTGCCACAGCTAAAGTACACTACCAGTTCATTCTTAACACCTTCGTCTTGACCGTTGGAGTGAAGGGTGGGTACTCTATCTTTGGTCTTTTTAAATGAAGGAGGCAAAGAAGTGCAACTCATACTTGGAATGTGGTCAGATCTATCAATCTTCCATATTTTTTCTGTTAAGCCTAATCTCACAGTGCATTGCTCAAACTTGACTTACATGACTTATCTCCTTGGATTCCCCGTGGAACAAAGGGCCTCAACAACAGCATTGCTCAAAGCTTAACATATAATCTTCTATGTTTTCCTCCCTTTTTGTTAAAAGAACGGAAATGAAATGTTGTGCCAGCTTCCGAGTTGCATTCTCGCTTATTTTTAACTGGTATAGGTTACGTTCTCTGTGTCTCTTCTGTTTTGCATCCATCTTGGCAAATGCCAGTTCTCATTCAATGTTCAATCTTTTATCACTTTCTTCCTTTTCTTTCTTCTCTTATGGACCACTGGTTAAATATGCATATCTGCAACTGTTACACCGATATGCAAAGAACGCTACCATAAATTTGATTCACGGTCCCCAACTCAGTTATCTAAACTGAGAAATAGATTTATCAAATAGATATGCAAACAATTATAAAGATGGACAGAGAACAAGACATAATCATTAGACTATCACTACGAGTTATGGTAACAAACAAAAAGTTAACGTTGGATTAAGAAATACGCGAGACTGAAACAATTGCTAAAAATTTAAAAAAAGAAAAGTTTAACAATATTTTAAAAAGAATAAGCAAAATATATTCTGACCTATTTTGCTTATCATAAGCACTTAAACTAAACAGTTAATTTTTAAGCTGCACTGGAGTCACAGTCCAAGTAAGTTAGCGTCAGTCTTTGATGCAAAAAAAAACGTCGCGATGGTAGGCGCCCAATAGAACACATCATGAATAACATCAGAAGCAAGCACCCAAACCCCACTTCATAGATTCAGAATAAAGATAGAAACTGAATGGAAAAACCCTGAAACAAAATAATTGCAGGGTCTAAGTGCACTGCAAATCACTACACTAATAAAATACTTATTATTGAATATAGCCTCTGCAAGAAATAAACTTAGACATGTTTCATACAGCAATACATACCTAATAAAGCCTAACTATTCACACAGTACAAAGACGTCTTTACCTTATCTAGCCAAGGGACTTCTTTGTTCCTTGTACAACCCCAAAATGATATGGAGGAATTCAGTCTGTAATGGAAGAGTAATTTGCACATAGTAAAGAATAGAATTTCACCTTGGTTTTCTTACTCTTGAAATCACTCACTTTTCACCCAATCAAATAAAACTCCACCGTGAGCTAATTAATATTTATGACTTTTTCGCATCTTCTAACCCACATTCTGTCAACACACTACAGAAACAAGTTCACAATTATGTCAATATAAAGATTTCATAACACATAACAAGGTCAAAACCAAGACGACAGTTTTAATGTTTTACACTGATGCACTACTTAGATGCCAAGGGTCAAGTGTTATCAAGAACAATAACAACAGTCCTACCACGCGGCCACTTCTCTACATGCACTCACTCACCCAGCTTAATCTTCCTCTTCTCCCCATTCTGGACGTTTACTTCAAAAATAAACATTATGCAACATTTCCACATCATGCAAATAACAAATAGCATCTTATTAAAATTTATAGATGAAATATGAAAGTTTGTATTAAAAATATGTGTGAGAATTTCCCATCGTGAACTTTATGTGCAGTTGAACAATTTGAATAATTTGAATAATTTGAATAATTTGAATAATTTCTTATAAGCAATATATATATATAATAGCAAAAATTCGCTAAGTGGGGCTGGAAAGAGGGAGTTAATCTAGTTGGAATAAACATATAAATTATAATTTGTCCACTTGAATCATTTTATGAAATTGATAAGTTATTACTTATTCATAATAAATGATAAATTATGATAATAGCTGTGAGGAGTGACGTCACAGTGTAGTACAAATAAATATTATTATTAATAAAACTGGAATGTAATAAACGTATGAAAATATAAAAGAAAATCTTAAGCACACATAAATTTTAAAGAGTAAACAATAATCAAAATAGTATGCAATTTACAGCAATATAAAATTTAAAATTAAATTAAACATTTTGAACAAGATTAATTTACAAAAATGATTACAATGTAACTAAATGTATACATAAATTAAGGATTACACACACGAAATTTATCTTCTTTTCAATCATATAGGGCAAACATTGAAAGGTTTCAGTCTAAACATTCTATCAAAAACAAGTTATGATTAAAATTCTTTTGTAATCTCCCAAGATAATAAAAAAATTCGCATGAATTTAAATCTGAATAACAATTAATATTAATAATCAAAACCAAATCCACAGTTTATATTTTAACATAAAATCTCCTTGTATAAGAGCGATAATCAGAGACATAGGATTGATCTATCCCATCAGGCAGCTTTAAGTAATAACTTCCGCTTTCAAAAACAACTTCATCCAACTTCCCATTCTGTAGAGTAAGTAATGTTAATTTGTTCTGAAATTCAGTGATAATGGATACAAAGTGTAAGTGCATTTTTGACATATTAGGGATGTACTGGCTGAACTTTTACTATTAAGCTACTATGAACAGATTTAATTTACACTTGAGGCAAGTACAGTTAAACTTAGTACAGTTGTACTTTTAACTATTATTAATATTTATTATTAAATCTGAGCAAATACTACCTAACGTACTTAGAAATAATAATAATAATAACATGATATTACTGTGTGGTTAGTAAATTTGTCTCTCCCTATTTCTAAACTTAATTGTTAAATTGTTAAATTGCTAAAGTGGCCGGATTTGGGGGGCCCTCCGTATGATAGTATTTTTGTGTCAGAATTGGAGTAAACAAGTTGGGTTGAGAATATGCTAGAAAATTGCTGATGCAATCCAAACCAGCTCCAAAGGGATGAGTAGATTTTCTGACTAATAGTCTCATACTTGTTCATAACAAATTTATCCAATGGGGATGGACCGGAAGTTGAAGAAGTACTCTATTGAGTCTATTCTAATCGCTTTGAATCTGAACATAACTCGAGTCCGGTCATAAAGGTGATCGTTAGCTTATGGTAAGTTAACTGACTGATAAATAAAGAATGGACTTTAATTCAAATCATAATTCAATAACAATCATTATGAAATATTCATTCTCTAATTCAAATCATAATTCAATAACAATCATTATGAAATATTCTGAGAATGCTTATGATTTTGAACCATTATTTCTATGTTCATTAATTTGACTATGATGTACATTATACTTGTGAATTTTGATCGATGCTATATTTCTTGTGTGCATTTTGGGCTAATGAATTTGTTGCAGGATTTTGTAAGTTGAGAATGTTTGAAGCGAGAAAGGAGTTTAGAAATGATATATGCCTGAAATTTGGTGCTGTTTTTATTTGACTTTTGCAGAGGAGCAGGCCTTTGTCTTTCACTTTTTCACATCGTGCAACAATGACTGTTGTACTTGCTTCGTTTGTAAATCCAGCTTTGTTGTCAACTTATCAGTAAAACATGTTGCTGTAAGTTGATTCCTGTGAATTCCATTCAAGAGCCAATACAGCGGAAATGGTGGTTTGAGTTTGGTCTTGAGAATTCATGAAGATTATTTGAATGTTCCTCATGATGTGTCTTGAATGCTACACATGGAAATTTGAGAAACTTTCCTCCTAATTTGCATGTGAAATTCAGGATGATTCTCTATGGTGTGCTTTGTGAGCACATTGAAGATTCTGGAACAGTTGTGTAACGTTCCTAGAAGGAATACAATAATAAGAATAAGAAAGACAGTGATTTGTTGCAAACTGCGTGATTGTGAACATGTGCTGGTGACAGCTGCCATCTTTGAAAAGGTTATGCATATTGATTTTCATTTATTCTTTGAAACTCTCTCGTTTTTGTGATGATATGCATGAACTTGATTATGTATCTATGTTAACTGACTGCTAATGTCTATGCTAGGATAAACTGAATGATTGTCCAGCATTAATTGAACATTGTTGTGAAGTGATATAAATGTCAACGCTCTTTTGATCTTATTCATATGTTGTATATTTTATTGTTGATTTAATAAATGTATTGTTAAGTTTACTGACCTTCTTGCACATATTGATAACCTTATGTTATCAAGAAGAAAGTGGGTGGATGGGGACTCGCTAAATATAGATTAAAAGACGGATTTGTCTTCTCCTTTAGTAAGACGTTTTCCACCTTGGGAAATATTGTGTGATAGTGAACGTTTGTCTTTAATGTTGTGGAAGAGAGAAAACGTATACAGCGCCTGCATATCCGCCGAGCGAGAGAGATGAATGGTGTCTTCTAGATAATTATTATTAATAAGATAAATTAAGGAAATTCTCATCACTTGTAGTTAGTTAAAGATGATTAAATAATAATTATAATCATTAGAAACTTGTCCTGTTTATTTTTGTTGTTGTTACTGCTCCTGCTTTTGTTTTATCAACTTGTTTATCATTTTCTACTGATAATTTTTAAAACGTTTACCCAAGATAACAAAATGCATATATGAACACTCTTCTTAAATCGAATGACTCATTTAAGTCATGCTGCTTTTGTTTTATCAACTTGTTTATCATTTTCTACTGATAATTTAAAACGTATACCCAAAAATAACAAAATTTATGAAGACTCTTCTAAAATTGAACGACTCATTTAAATCAGGTTATCATCGCAGCTGAAAATATTCATTATACTGTTACCAGTCCTTGTGGCTACGAACCCCCAATCCCAGCCTGACATAAGACGATGACTAACGTTTAAAAGAAAACGCAGATAATTGAAAACTTAGAGAAAGATGAAAATTTTAATGAAATGAAATAACGGTGGAAGAAAGGTAGTTATAAAATCAAATTGGTGCGGTGCGTTCTGACAGTTTGACTTTTGCGTAGTAAGAGTCTCTGTAAATCTCTTTAGATTTGCCAGGACTATTAAGTTGACCAAGAAGGCTTGGCGGATCTTGCAAGGGCCTCGTAGGCAGTCTGGTACAGCGCAGGCTTTGGGTTTTGCATTGGTAGAGGGACTCAGTTGGCTGTGTCTGTTCTGGTCATCACGAGCACAAAGAAGTGGCAGATAACTTGTGTGCTAAAAGAGTGCCGATGTTTTCTCGGCAAAAGTTTTGTACCAGTAAGTTCTGGGAGAGTTATCTTAACGTTGTTTCTCTGACAATAGCAGGATAGATTCTCATCTTTGACGCTGATTTTGGCATACACTCAAAAGACAGACAGGCCGGTCACATGGTCAGTCGGACTAAATATCCGGCGAAAAAATTACAGCCTGACCTACTAGATCGGCCAAGATTGAGTGAGAGACTCACGAGTAGATTCGAAACGCGAAAAAAAGTCGATCCGGTCCGGGCTAATGAATCTAACAATTCTTTTGAAACCCTGAGAATCTAAAGATGAATGAAATGTTAGTGGGGGGCCACCCCCCCTCGTGACATCACACGATCCTGGCATAAGTTTCATACTGACGTCACCACGGCTGGTTCTATATACAGCACGTGTCTACGCTAACAAGCTGCCATATTAACTCACTCCCTCTGCATCCCAGTCTGGTATCTATCCAATAGCTGCAAACTGTTGTCTCTAAATACAAATTCTGCATTGCACAGTCATGGTTATGGACTATCCCGGACTTTGGCCTTTGACCCAGACTTCCTTGACTTAATGATTGTCATCACTTGCACCAGACAACCACCCCCACTGTGACTGTCAGTGTGTGGTAAGGCCAAGGAACAGCAGTGAGTCAATCAGTTTGCAACCAACAGCTTCCTTACATCATGCATGCACATCTGACTCAACTGGGAAAACAGTATGAGTTACATAGGTGAGGTCCCATTGTTTCTTCTTTCACTACAATACACTGATGCTGATTACAACAGATATAAACTCTACTCAAGTGTGCTCTTAGCTAAGCAACCTTTTAAGTAACCGTTTCATTGTCATGTCATTGATTTGGTCGTATTGATTACATGCATTTCGAAATTACCAGTGGAAATTATTATGTTTGTGACATACACCTGACTTTCTTACGGTACTTATCTGAACATTCTTGAGCGATGGTTTCGTCAAGTCATAACTCTGACTTCGAATGAATGCACATGTGAAAATTATTATGATTCGCTGGTTTGTTCTGTTGTTAGTTATGCAAACGAATATCTAAAATCTCCCAAGAGACATATGCAAATTATTCTCCGCATTATCATGCAAAGTGAAGAACGCCGTCAGAAGTTAATTTGACTTCAATTTACAGATATTACATCGGATCCTTACTTTCATCGCAAGGTGTAACAATCAACGTATTCGATTTATTCATCGGAGTAATTCACTCACGCAGTGTAATAATCTATTAACTTCGATACACACAGCAGTTTCAACAAAAATGTCATTACTCGGACAGAAATGAGATCTGCTAGCATGTGGTTTGCTTTTAGTTGAGGATGCAGATGTGGCCCTTTACGGGCTGTGGCAAAATGTGGGTGGGTGGGTGTTTATTTAAAATGTCTAAGAAAGCATGGTATGGGCATTCGGATATTTAAGTATTAAGAGGCAATAATACATGAAATCATGTTCAAATAAGAGAAAAAAAATGTGTGCAATATCACACAAAATTATTTCATCTTTTTGTGCAGAACTCGTACGACAAGAAAATGAGGGATGGACAGTCCCTGAGACCATACATCATTTAGTAGTATGTTATCTCCTGTGACCTGGATATTATTTCCACTTAGTGCCTCAGTGTAACCTTGAATGCTAATTGAATGCCTCTGAAGCCTGGCGTTGCAGCTAGATAACATAAATCGCCGATCAAACCGACTAATTATTATTATTTTTATCATTATATGGCAGGATGCGTGGATCACTTGTGCTACAATCGGATATTCCCGCTATGATGTTTAAGTGCTTGAAGTGTTCAGAAGTGGCCATGTGACATTGACCTAGATAAATTAAAGGGTATGGCTGAGAGAAACTTGGCTGTCATTGCAATGTATCAGGTTTACACTAACAAAAGCTGGGACGTGGTATTGTAGATGTGGAGGGTACTCTGTTTTTGTATGTGTGTGTGTGTGTGTGTGTGTGTGTGTGTGTGTGTGTGTGTGTGTGTGTGTGAATCTTGCAGGAATATCAAAGTAGAAGTTGGGGCGAAGTAATGTAAAGGACTGTACTAAGCAATCTAAAACTTGACAAAATATTGCATGGTGTCAAGTGAAGGGTGAGTCGTAAATCTCGTAATAGTTGGTAATTTACACGGTGATGAAATAAATCAAAGAATGACAGATTACATTTTGAATGGAAACATTTTATTGATGAAGAAATTTTACATAGGATTTCAAGATAAAAGTTTGACCAAAATAATTGCAGAATATTAAGGTAGTACCTGACAACATACTTAGAGAATTTCAGTTCAAACTATACGCGAAATAGTCTAAGAGGTATTAAAAATTAAATTGGCATATTATTGTATTCAATAATGTCCGTCAAAAAAGATAAACTGCACGGACTATTTGCATTTAATAAACATTCAGATGCACTGGTTTTGTTCACCGAGGGTGGGACAATCTTTCCTTCCTTCCTTCTTCCCTTTCTTTTTTTTTTTCTTTTTTAAAGAAAGAAAGTGTGTTTAGTATTTTTCTTTCTTTCCAGTTCGTTTCTTCGGATAAACTATGTTCTTTTCGCTCGGGTGACACAGGTCACTGTCAATTGTGGTAAACTGCAGGCCCAAATGATATTATTATTAACAAAAACATCGTTATTATTACTATTTAAATACTAAAATTATCGTATTATATTATACTGTTGTATTATCAATATTATTATTATTATTATTAAGATCGTTATTATTACTATTATTAATAGTATAATTATCAAATTACAGTATATTATTATATTATCAACATTATTATTATTTGTAATTGAATATAGATCAAAGCAAAGCGGTTCATAACTTTTTCCATTCAAAAATAGAGTTTGGTTCATTCGTTCCACACGAGTTAAATCTCAGTGTTCCACACTTAGTCTGGACTAAATGAATACGTATTTTTAAATAAGAGAAAGGACAATTAATTGATTAAGTCATGGCTGGAGATTTATAATTGATTAATTCACTAATTGTATAATTGATTAAGTCATGGCTGGAGATTTATAATTGATTAATTCACTAATTGTATAATTGATTAAGTCATGGCTGGAGATTTATAATTGATTAATTCAAGATTAGTTGTATAATTGATTAAGTCAAGGCTAGGCTGTTATAATTGATTATTAATTCAGGGCTGGATTTTTAATTAATTAATTCAGGGCTGGATTCTTATAACTGATTATGTGCGTTCAGTTATAACTCCATTATTTCGTCAATGGTGAGTCTGATTGGCCGTTACACGGAGATCCCACACACTACAAGACGTTGGTTGGCACTAGCGCGCGCCTTTGTACTTTGACAAGCTGTGTCGACATTTTGTAAATGTTTTCAGTACATGGATTGTGCGTTCAGTTCAATGTAGCTCGTGGTATTTTAGTGCAATATATTTCTTAAAGTACATTCCTAAAAGTTTTGCAGGCTGAGACAGACACACACACACACACACACACACACACACGTTTAAATTAAATACACACGCTCACATGTTCAAAATATACACACATACACATTCACACGCCCAAATACACACACTCACATATACACACACATGTTCAAATACACATACACTCACACACACAAATGTTCAAATACATACACACACACACACACATGTGCAAATACGAACGTTGCACAACTGTACGTGTAGCGTGGCCGTGAAGCGGTGTGATTGGGGTCGAGACCTTGAACTGTAAGAAAAAAAGAAGTAAATAAAAGCACAATGATAATTTTTCAGGAGAAGTTTACAATAACTCCGGTCAACTTAGAATCTGTCCTCAAAAGATTCCCGCAGCAGACATTTTTTTGTTTGTTGCTTAAAACAGTTGATTGTAGTTGTTAAATGTAAAATGCCCACCTACTCACATACAAGCGGGCGTGCACAGTACAGTTATGCATACATTCTGTCCGTTTTCAGTTCATTTATAAATACCAGTGAAAGTATGCACTGCCCATACTGTTCTGAAGTGAAATGATTAGCGTCCCAGAGGAGAGCCAAGACGTATAGGTTCGTGGCAGCGGATGAAAACTGGGGCAACACAATCTGTCGACAACGGGCTCACGTTTTAACAGGCTTCAAGTTTTCAACCTTTTGAAAGTCGACTGTTATAGTCCCAGTTTGTAACGGTATATAGACATTAATCTAGAGGAAAGTCCCCGATAAGTTGTCCATTCCGCATGCGCCAGAGAAAGACTGCAGTCGCAGGATACAGAGCCATTCATCAGAACTCAAGGGCGGACAACACCTGCGTTTGTCGTTTCATTTCACCAGGTCGGAACGTGCCAAAACGTACAAGCGGACGCAGTGGTTTGGAAACTGATATTTTTAACAGTTCAATATTTTACTCTTCTTTTAAAGTTCATACAGTGTGACCAGTTTAAACTGCACTGATATTTAGTGCCTTGTGTTCGTTCGTTCGTTCAACATCAGGAACGACAATGTCTGAGGGCAGCCCGTTACCAGTCTGATGAGAATCAGTTGTGCTAAATGGTACCAAGAAACACATAAACCTGAGTCGTGTGTTGTTAGTTTGTGATTGGATCCGGTACAGTGGGATTACAAATTTAAAAGCGTTCATTTTGGTGATGACTGTCAGATTGGCAGGCCGAACTAGGAAACTACTTCTGGCAAGCGGAATTTGCAACTTATTTTTCCCCGGAAGGAAGATGTGTCAGCTTCGCAAATAGAAAGTGTAAACCCAGTGTAAAAGTGTAAAAAGTGTAAACCCAGTGCGGATAAAACCTTTTAAAAAATACATGAGGAGAAAAATAGTAAAAGCGACACTGTGATTAAACTATCAAATCTTTTACAAGCAGCCACGATAGTGTGTCGATGAAATTTCACGGTGACGTGATTCACAACGCCTTGCCCAGGCCTCGGGCAGATAAAAAAAGAAACAAACTGCTTTTACCTATTGCTAGCGCAGTGGGGCCTTGATCTCATAAGGAAGTGTGTGGATTTGTTCTCGTTGCATGAAGGACTTTGCGTGAAAGACATCTTGTGTGTGTACTTCGTAGTAACCAATAGCTCTAACCCGTGTGCAGTAGTCCTCCGCATCGAATTATTTTTTTTTTAATTTTCAATTTTCAAACCTGAATACGATTGGTTTGCAACTAACCTCGAACATCAAAACTAATTATGTTGATGAACGTCTCCGAGGAAAGTAATTTCACGACCGACTACTCTAGCAGCATGCTTTTGAATATCTTAATGCAGTGCTGTCTTCGTGAAAACGGGTGAAACTGCTCCCGCTAAAACAGAAAGACGAACATTGAACTGTTAATAATACTGTGTTCGCAGTTGACCACTTAAGAATTTTTATTGTGATTTCTTCCTCGCTTAATTTTTTGTGAGGGGGTTTATTTGCAACTCAAAGAAATCCTTGACGTAGCGTACACCATTATCAGTATTCTTCAAATAACATGTACGAAAAGTAAAACACACGAATAGGTATTTTTAAAATATTAATTTTAAATATATATATATATGCTTTAACTAAAGATTGCAAAAACTCAATTTATCAATAAAGATGTCTAAAGTTGTTACTCAGAGCACAAACTTTCATTTTATAGAGCTTTCGATTAGACTGCACAAAAAAACCCCAACAACCTCTGCTTGCCAGTATTTTAGATTAATTTGTGTAGATGTAAGTAAATGAGGTATTTTCCAACAAAAATATTTTTACTTTGTTTAGTTTACATTTGTTATTACATATAGTAGCAGGCGATTATAAAGCAGAGGGAAAACCTGTTTTCAAAAGCTAAAAGAAGCCTTATCAGGACTAATCTGTTTGCATTGCTCAATTAACACTAGAATTGCTAGTGCTGGGAAAGAAAAAAATTGCAGAGTGTTAATTAAAACCATTTCAAACGACGCTATCAGCCGTATGACTAACGTTCATTTTACTAAAAGTTCTGAAATCAGCTCTGAAAGAAACTCAGGTAGACCCTTAAGATACAGCAATATAATAATCACAATAATCTTTGCTTTGTGTCGTCATTTTTTTTAAGTTTGAAAACTTTGGTGGGAAAAACAAAACCTCAAAATACTATACTTCCATTGTATTCATTCTCAAACATCACGCGCTTGATTTTTACTAACGACAGATGCCAACAGTTAACCTTAGGAAAGAGTGGAGGGGAAATAATTAAAACAACAAACTATCGCCGTTGTCAGTATCAGTGATTAAATAAAATTAAAAAAAAATATCTGAGCCAGCCGGCCAATCTCGATCTCCCGTCTCCCAGTGCGCGTCCAGTCCATCCTAGCTACTTATTATACCTTTGTGTGGTATTCAGTCTCCACCAAAGAGAATGTAAACAAAGTGTTTGTGCCACTGCTATTTCCGTCACTCGTAACCAACGTGACTCTGACTTTTCTGTTCTCCTCTCCTCCCCAACCTCCCACCCCAATCCCCAATCAATGACGACAACAGTTTTATTAATGCGAAATCATCCTTTGCGGGGAATTTCAAGTGAGAGTGAGAGACTAATTATTTTCCGTCGTTCTAGCGTCGAGATATTTTCATTTACAGAGTGACCGAAAAGGGATGAGTGTCATTGACCGTACTTGCGTTAAACAAGGAGAAAATAAAAACACAGTAGTCGAAAACAAACTGTAATGAGGTTTCTGCCCTAGAATTTTCGTTGACAATGTGTTCACGCGCTTAATGCAACTTTAATGGCGATGGCCCGCTCTTAATCGCGCTAACCTCTTGCGATTGAACAGTGGGTTATTGATTGCACGTGCTGGAGGACACGCAGAAGTAGCAAGTGAAAGATCTAATGAAAGAGGAGTACACTTGTTGGTGTTGACTTTTCTTGACAATGGTCGAACGGAGTAGATTGGGATCGGTGACAGTTCTTCTGATGTCTTTAGTGCTGCCCTTTGTCAACGTGACAGGTATGAGGAATTTATATGTAGCTTGATAATGATAGTTCAGCAGTCTTTTTTTCTTTCTTTCTTTTTTTTATAGTGTCACGCTTTCTGCGATCACTTTCTCTGGCCAGTTTTCAACTTTTATCTCACCTTGAATTTGTTTGTTGTTGTTCCAGCCTCAACTAGTCTTCTTTTCACCTTCAGCATTATTTTTCAAAATTATCAACCTTCACCTCATGTCACCCATCGACCTTGACCCTGATCTTCAGTTTGATTGCTTTATGTATAGATAGATGAGATTATAAGGATTGATAAGGCTGGGTGTGTGGTTGGTGGGTAACTGAATAGATAAAATTACGGAGAGAGAAACACACAGGCACACACATTGTTACTTTGATAGCGTTTTCTATCCAGTTTCACACTGGCCCGATTAAGCATGTATTTGTATATTATGTAGCATGTATTTGTATATTTGTATATGTATTTGTACATAACACTGGCTCTAATGCAGATATGGTCACTCACATTACTGCATCCTGTACAAAATATGCCTCCACCAAAATTAATTTTGTTTTCCATCGCTCAGTATGTTTTGCAAGAGCAACAAAACCCGTCCCCTTAAAATATAAGATTAATTTGCTTGATTGTTACCTGCTTACAATTATCAGTAAAAGTAATCAATAAATAATATTTACACATTAGCTAGATTGAACCTATGCTGTTAGAAGTGTTCAAACAGCATAGGTTCAATCTAGCTAATGTGTAAATATTAATGTGTAAATAGTTACAGCAGCTCCAAGGACATGCTAGAGATGAAGATGGGAGAGAGAGAGAAGAAAAAAAAAACTATCGACAAACTGAAAACCGGTTTGAGACGTCAGTACGCACAATAATTTATTACCCACAATGTTCTAGTAAACGTTCAGAGAGATTCAGTGCACTTTTAAAAGCGAGTGTAGGGTGGGGAAAACCATTTTCTAGACTGCCTGTCCAATATTCCTTCTTAGGTGCGCGGCCGCGCAGCTCATTAGAAAATGCCGCGCAGCAGTTTCAAGAATTCCGCGCACAAGTTTTGTTACTAAGCGCAAACAACCGCCAGTTCCACGCACACAGGGAAAATGCTAGAGGGAACGTTGCTGCTGAACAGCGTCCTAGGCTAAGCGGTGTTGAATTTAACTAAGGTTACTAAGTGAACTGCTGCTCCACTCTTCAGACTGTATTCAAATGACCGAGTTTCGTGCCACTTCTTGTGTGACCGGTTTTTTCTGACGATTGAAATCTACGCAAGCAAATCTCGTTGTCGGGAGCAGTTTAGCGAATATTTTATAGAATACTGTGGCAAACTTGCATGAAATCTATGTTCCGCCTCACCCTCCCCGTGGCGGGCGGGCCTGATTAATATACTTAAAACAGACGAGTACCGCAACCTTGGAGAAAATCACGTCACAATAAAGGAAACGACGCACGCACACACACAAACATGTACACTTTCCTAATGCAAACACGTACACTTTCCTAACGCACGCACACACACACACACACACACACACGTACACTTTCCTAACGCGCGCACACACACATACGCTTTCCTAACGCACACTCACACACGTACACTTTCCTAACGCGCACACACACACATGTAAATTTCCTAACGCACACATACACACACACGTACACTTTCCTAACGCGCGCACGCACACACACATGTACACTTTCTAATGCACACACACACACGTATACTTTCCTAACGCGTACACACACACACGTACACTTTCCTAACGCGCACACACACACGTACACTTTCCTAACGCACACACACACTCAAACACGTACACTTTGCGCACATACAGACAGACACACACACACACACTCAAACACGTACACTTTGCGCGCGCGCACACACACACACAAACACGTCTTGAAAGTTTTGATGTGTTTGTAGTAGCTAGCTGTGTTTAGAACGTGTACCTCACACCCCTTCTCTCAAACACACTCACACCACATGTGCTCGCGTCGACAGTTCGATTAGACACATACTGTACGTCGTTTTCTTTTAGACTGTACGTTGTTTTCTTTTAGAATTTAGAGGCTTCATGTTTCAGTTGTACTTGTTACGCTCTTTTTGTGTAGCGACAACTAACTAAGCATTAACGACAAGTTTGCAGAGCTCGAATACTGCTCATTACGTCACAAAGGGTCTGCTGACTGCACACACAGAAGATTCTTACATTTCATTCTGAGTATTTCTAACATTCTGAACTTTCAGCCCTTGCCCTTGCCCTTGCCCTTCTGCCCTCTTCTCATTACCCGATATAAGTAAACATTTTTCATGATGTGTTTGTTTGTGTATGAGTTCTAATTCATGCGAAACATGTGTGTTACAGGCTTGTCATTATCCTACGACGTATCGCAGGGGTTAGACGGTGCGGCCAATAAAACGACGCCGGCAGTGCATCTAGTCAATATCCTAGACACTGGTGCGTAAATGTTTATAGACAACACTTAGTACATAATTACATGTGTGTGTGTGTGTGCGTGTGTGTGTGTGTGTGTGTGTGTGTGTGTGTGTGTGTGTGTTTTATAAATGCTTTTATCTACAGAATGAGTGGACAAAACTGGGAATTGAAGGAATATAGTCAAAGTGACTGACAGATATAAGTATACAGATACGTTTATAGACATAGAAAGACACACATAGAGACATGTATATAGACATATATAATCAGACACGTGTATAAACATACATAAATGGTCAGACACATAGATAGGTAGTGTGACGTCAAGACCACCTAGTCAATGGTTATGATGATTATTATTATTAATTAATCATCCATAACTAATTACAAGTGATTAAAATCTTAATTTATATATTAATAATTCTCCAAAAGACATTTCTCGTCTCTCTCACTTGGCCGATATACAGGCGCTGTAAACGTTTTCTCTCTTCCACAACATCGAAAACACACTTTTACTCTCACACAGTATTCTCCATCCAGTCCATTCTCTCTCAATCAGTCAGTTAACTAACCATTAAGATAATGGCAGCCTTTAATGACCGTACTTCTTGCCACTCCAAATTCCAGTGATTAGACAATAGAACTCTCTACAGTAGGTAAACGTTTGATCTCAGCCCATTGGCTGGTGTCATTCTCGTAAATCTTAACCATTGGATAATAAAATCTACTCATCCAGTTGGAACTAGTTTGGATTGCCTCCGCAATTTCTTTCATAGTCTCAACTTGAGTTGTTTACTCCAACTCTGACACGTACAAAACACCATTTTAAGGAGTGCCAAAAGGTTGGGTCACTTTGACAATTTAACAATTTATATAACAATTGTCTAGAAATAGGGATAGACAAATTTACTCTGCCACAGTCCCTGTTAGAGGGAAACATTTCTAGTTTTTGTTGAATGTTTGGCAATTAATTAGTTATAAGAAGACATCAGTAAGCATTTCTCTAAGAATAAATCATTTGAGGTGTTGTGCCCGAATATAAAAACCAACAATGACAACACACATCGAGCTGACTATTTTTATTCTTATCCATTTTTGTTATGCCTGTTGTACATTCACTACTCGTCATATTCAGTATAAATCTCAAATAGCTTGGGTAAATGCTGTCGTCAGTATTTTCCACACCAATTTTATTTTAAGAAATGCAACCAGAAATAGAAAATCTCATATCAGTACCTAGAACTGTCAAAGTTTATATTATGTTACTGAATTGATTGATGTACAAAGTTTTTCCTGACTGCTGACAGGTAAAGAGAAATAAACATTTGTATATTTGAGTCATGTTCCTTGCTATGAATGCGCGTTATTTCTAGAATAGAAATGATTCCGGTGTCCTTTATCAAAATATTAAAGACACATACACACAAGCACACACAATCACACATTGATTGATTGATTGATTGATTTACTGTGTTATATCATCACCCTCCATTTATGTGCGCACATATTATGTCACAAACAAATATTTTTGTATGTAAGTGAAGACTGCTGTGACGTGCTTATTTGTGCAGTGATATAAAAAAAGAACTTACAAACAAAACTGGTCACGTGAGGAGTGTTTTGTTTACTCTTCTTTTCTGACGAAGTCTTTACATCAACCTTAGACTTGCAAACAATAACGGATTTGTTTCGAAACAACTTCCACATGCGTACAGCCAGTGACACAACCAAGCCTTTATTACTAACAGCGACTTAATGGGAAAATAATAGGAAATCTATATTTAAGTTAACTCATGTATAGCTCTACTTTTCTCTAGAGAACGCGCATTTAGCGCGTGACTTTCGTGTGCTGTGTCGTTAACTCATGCAATGTTCGTCCATCAAACAATGGTCCCTAGACACTGGAGTGCAAGTTTTAAAATATTGTCTTTCATACATAAAAGTACATTTTAAATAAACATTTAGACATTGCGTAAAGCTTAAAAATGGTTTAAACTACTTGATTTGGGTGTATTGTAATTGATCGCCATAGTAAGATATGTCCACATGTGTTTGAGAAATGTTTCCTTTGCATTGAAGGACACACATATTTTCCGACTTGCATCTAGCGTCTGTCAGTTGGACCAGCTTTGAAAAGGCTCTTCTTTATTTGTGTGATCATATGACTGAGTGATCTGTGAAAGGAGGTACCACAAGTGATTCTAACATTGCTTAGTCACGTATCCTGTCTACAAATTTAGTCACGTATCCTTCTACTAACTTAGTCACGTATTCTTCTACTACTTTAATTCACGTATCTGCTAGCTATAATCACGTATCTTGTCTACTAATTTATTCAATTACCCTGTATACTAACTTGGTCATGTATCCTGTCTATAGTCACGTATCCTGTCTACAAACTTAGTCACGTATCCTGTCTACAAACTTAGTCACGTATCCTGTCTACAAATTTAGTCACGTATCCTTCTACTACTTTAGTTCACGTATCTGCTAACTATAATCACGTATCTTGTCTACTAATTTATTCAATTACCCTGTATAATAACTTGGTCATGTATCCTGTCTATAGTCACGTATCCTGTCTACTAACTTAGTCACGTTTCCTGTCACCTAATGTAGGCAAATTGTCTAATAATTAATTATATATTCTGCGTACTAACGTAATCACAAGCGACACTGCCTGAACTCTCGAAAAATCGTCCACTATACAAGTGAACAAGAAATCAAAATAAATACATTAAAACTAACATCTAACAGTCACAAACAAATATTTTAACTAAGCAGGAAAAGAAGTAATCAAAGGGTAACATTTAAAAGTAACACTTAAATATATTACATCTACCAAAAAACCAGCATATTCTTGTACACGCACCTGTGTGTATCATTTAATTTAATTGAGGGACTCTTCTGACTTAGCCAATTTCGTGCAGAATGTGTATGTACGATTGTTGTTAACCCACCTGCCTTTTGCTCTCAAACACAACTCTTAGAATTTAGATCAAGAATACCCGCGTAAAAAAAATGTTTATTGCTTTCAAATCAATTCGTGTGCAGGAAGCGACACCACGCGAAACACTACAACAGAGGGACAACTGGACGCGCTCCCTGATCACGAGACCGAGAAAGTGGACCAGGCTATATTTATATACTGTATCGCGGGGCTCTGCTTTCTCCTCATGGCGGCGCTGTGCCTGAAATACATTGTCTGCAGCCGACGACTTCACTTTATCTCCAGACCGACCGGCAAAATGGCCGGCAAGCTGCCAGTCTACCCAACTTTCACCTCGACTGGTTTCTTATTAAACGGAAGTGACGTTTGAAGCGTCAGAACCTGACGACGTTCAGTGATGTGTGTTGTGTGCGTCGTGTGTGTGTGTGTGTGTGTGTGTGTGTGTGTGAGAGAGAGAGAGAGAGAGAGAGAGAGAGAGAGAGAGAGAGAGAGAGAGAGAGAGAGCATGAGAATGACTACAACAGATATGACTTTGTGATGAATGATAGAAATGATGAAATGTGCGTGGAAAAGGGGGGTGGGTGGTGGTGGTGAGTGTTGTAGGCCTAAATGAGTGAGAAGATGTAAATGAATGCAAGAAATAAGAAACGACTTTGACGAATGAACAAATATGTGACTAAAAATGGCAAGACAATTTAAAAAAAATATTAATGGAGGCCAGATTTTTTTTAAAATGAAACTTTCGTTTCATGAGCGGAAAAAGAAACTGGAAGGAGATGAAGAACGTGCTGATAAAGTTGATAAACTATAACAATGATCCAGATAACAATGATCCAGATAACATTGAAAACCAACATTTCAGAAATCAGACTCTACATCACTAGACTACATGTGTACAGTATCGTGCGAGGTCACTTTATTTCTAATTTTGTTCATTTTCACACGGATTACTTGTGCATTATAGATTAATCAAATTTACCTCAGATGTCTTTCTTTGGGTTTTTTCTTGCATGACAATAGTGAGGAACCGTAGCAATACAGCTAGAATGTAATTAATAACTTACACTATCATAACAATGCATTTCAATTTATACAGAAAACAGCAGCATCTGCACATAAACTGAGCCACATAGATGTCTACAATCACAGACCATAGCACTAATATAAAGCAAAACCCACGCCCACTGCTCTTAGACACACGTAATTGCAATCACATACTCTCGCACCAATATAAAGACCAAAATCACACCAACTGTACACAGAAGGCAAATAACTGCACTCACTCGGGTAACCAGAATGATAGACAGTCACTCCAATTAATAGAGAGTCCAAAGAACACACTATTGTACGTAACTACATCACACGTTTATCTAGAAGAGTATGCATGACACTAACATTGACTCCAGAGGACACAACAATTGTACGTAACTACATCACACGTTTATTTAGAAGAGTATGCATGACACTAACATTGACTCAAAAGGACACACCGATTGTACGTAACTACATCACACGTTTATCTTAGAAGAGTATGCATGACACTAACATTGACTCAAAAGGACACACCGATTGTACGTAACTACATCACACGTTTATCTTAGAAGAGTATGCATGACACTAACATTGACTCAAAAGGACACACCGATTGTACGTAACTACATCACACGTTTATCTTAGAAGAGTATGCATGCCACTAGCATTGACTCAAAAGGACACACCGATTGTACGTAACTACATCACACGTTTATCTTAGAAGAGTATGCATGACACTAACATTGACTCAAAAGGACACACCGATTGTACGTATATCTAGAGTAGTAGACAATCGCACTATCGTAAACACTCCACAGAACACACCAATCGTACAAACACAAATAAATGCAGTCACACTGATGTCTAGATCACTTGCCATCTCTTGAATACAAGCACGCCACAGAACAGGAAAACCGTACAACGGCATGTACAAACAGTCACACCAATGAGTACGATCTCAAGTAAACACGCACACACACGCAAGAGATAACAGTCCTACTACAGCTAATAGTTTACTATAGAACGGTACGTGTACTTATTTCAGATCAGCAATCCCTTTCGGCTGATGTATTACTGATATTCGGCTATAGTGATTATAATAATTATTTTTATGCTTCGTTTTCTTGGGATTCATGGTTGTGTGTATACGTGTGTGTTGGGGTGGATTTGTATGTGCGTGTGTGTGTGTATGTGTGTGTGTGTGTGTGTGTGTGTATACATGTGTGTTGGGGTGGGTTTGTATGTGCGTGACCGTGTGAGATTGTTTAGTTTTGTTTGGGCGAAACAAAGTGATCTCATTTTGAAGCTAATTCTCTCACAAAAAGGACGGGTGCCTTTTTTGACTGGCACGTGATGATTGCGATTGCGAGGAGAAAGGAAGGTGTGTTTTATGTGTGTGTGTGTGTGTGTGTGTGTGTGTGTGTGTGTGTGTGTGTGTGTGTGTGTGTGTGTGTGTGTGTGTGTGTTGGGGTGCATTCAGAGGTGTGTAGTGGAGGTTCTGGGTGTTTGATGACATCGAGCAAAAAGTATCGTTAAGTTTGAGTCGCCCATCTCTTTTGTTGTATATTTAAATTTGTATGTGCATATGTAATTCTACATTTGTTTGTGCATATGTAGTATAAATCTCCATATTTTTGCGTTATTGTTCAAATATATATATTGCCAATATTGATTATATATGTTTGAGCTAATCTACTGTTCATGACGTTTAAGAGTGCATTAGGTACAGTACGTTTTTCATAGTTCGCTAAGAAAATGCATGACTTACAAGAGTGCATTAGGTACAGTACGTTTTTCATAAAATACATGACTTACAAGAGTGCCTTTTGGCATAGCGATAAGCAGGTATCGAACGTCCAAATCATTTTGTAAGTATTTCAGTTAGAAAGGTGTTATTCCTAGTCTTTACAGCTATTTTACAACATGTAAATCTCTCAGTTATATGTCTAAATCATTTTGTAAATACTTTCAGTTACAAAGGTGTTATTCCTAGTCTTTACAGCTATTTTACAACATGTAAATCTCTCAATTATACGTCTAAATCATTTTGTAAATACTTTCAGTTAGAAGGGTGTTATTCCTAGTCTTTACAGCTATTTTACAACATGTAAATCTCTCAATTATACGTCGAGATATACATTAACAAACACAATAGCAAGACGTTTTCTTAGTGCTTGAAATCAATCTTTGAAAACATATAACTTTCGATGACATTCCAGACTGGTGATTAGTGAAAAATGTCTTCTTTATCTATGGGAAAAAAATCAAATTATAAAAATCGATTATAAAAGCCACTAGGTGAACAGGGCAGTCGTCATTTAATTCATTCCATCTTTGTTTTTACTTTTCTTAAAGACCTTATTGCTTGCTCGGGAATTCACATACACTGCTCAGCGCGTTATATAAATTAATCTAGCAAGTAACACGCCGTAATAAGTGAGTACAAATTCTAAACTGAACAGACTTAGATTTTATAAAGTCAATTGTGTCGCTCTTCCGTACAGTGCACATTTTCTCCTCACGACCTCACTGCAGACCCCCCACTCTCTTAACTTAAAAGAATTGCACAACTCAGACATTAACTTAGCAATCCAAATACTTATTGCAGTCGTTTAAAATATTTACTTTTACCCTACGATGTATATATATATATATATATATATATATATATATGTGTGTGTGTGTGTGTGTGTTTTATTTCTTGAATATAAATTTCGATACCAGTAAATAAACATGCATTTCTTCAGTATCCGTATTTTGTCGCTTTAATTTATATTATTGTGAGTTAGCTTGCTGTACAACTGTGTTATTATCGGGTGTGTGAGAAAGTTGGATAGAAATGTATACCTGTACTTCGATAGTAGAACTCTTCTTCTCTCACTTGCTGAGATTAAACTTTCAACCAATCATAGGTGACATTTCGTAGAACTGGTTTTGCCAAGTTGACCCGTGTGTGTGTGTGTGTGTGTGTATGTGTGTATTAGTGGCTTTGGCGTATGAGATTATCTATATGTGGCTTCAGCATGTTATATTGTCTATCGGTGGCTTTGGCATGAGATTGTCTGCCTTGTCTTTTTAATCTCACTATTATTGAACACTGTTGGAATATAATGGTGTCTCAATCATTTTGCAACACAGCTTAGAGACAATCATATACGCAAATGACATTTCCAGAGTTCAAAGTCATGAAATAAATTATCAAGAATAATTCAGCCTTTACAATACGTGTCATTCAGATGAATGACACCCTAGAACAGATAGTGTGCGTTGGTCCTCAGCAGACAGTACGTACGCTTCTCTGGGGGTGGGGTGGGTGGGTGGGGGGTAAAGAAAACGTACACCCTATAATTGGAAGTGTAGACACGGTCCAACAAAGGTCACTAGCTTTAATAGTTGTGTGCTATTGACGTAGGACGCTTTCTTGGTTCAGTAGATTTTCAAACTTTGTATCTTGACAGGCTCAATTGCATATATTTTGTTCTTTCTGTTAATTTATTGCTGACGGTGTTTTGTTTGGAAAAACGGTTGGGTAGGGTGTTTGACTGTGTGCTTGCATTGCCTTTGTGTACTTTCATTGAGTGTGTATGCTTGCAAATGACTGTGTGCTTGCATTGCCTTTGTGTACTTTCATTGAGTGTGTGTGCTTGCAATTGAGTGTGTGTACTTGCATCGAATGTGCGTGCTTGCATTAGCTTTTGTGCATATTGTACATTGTCATTCGCGAGTGAATCATATCTGCTTAAAAGTGACGGCTATATATTTATATTTCCTAAATATATATTCATATGAGAGTGTATGGATAATATGTATATGTTGAATATGTATTCATATAAGTGTATGGCGATATATACTAATGTGTATTTATATGAAAGTGTATATGTATCTGTGTGAATGTGATGTATTCATACGATATATATGTGTGAATGTGTTCGTGTCGTGTGGACTTTATTAGTTTATGTGTAGGTGTGTAGGTGCCCGCGCGAGTACTTTGTCTGAAACAACAAAAAATACCCCTCTACTTGTGCTGACCTAAGACTCCGCCTTTCTGAGCTGCATTGAATGAGTCAGCACGTGATTATAAAAATAGCAAGGTTACCACTATAAATATACCTACTGTACACAAAAATGACCTGAATGATCTCATTTGGTGTGGTTTTTCAATAAGGTGAACAGAGAAAGGCAACAGCTGATAAAACTTCCACGAGTTGGGTTTGAATAGGAGTAGCATGTTTCTAGTCGACTACATATTTTCGGAAACATGGTCCAGGCTGACTTCACACTCGGTGTCTACTAAAAATCAAAATAAAGACACGTTTAATCAGCAAAACGTGAAGAAATGCAAAAATATCAGCACAGAGTTTAGTCCCTTGTTTCTTGAGTTCATGGCTCATGGTACCATGTCTTTCGACTCTCGTTGTCTTCTTGTAATAATGAGAACTTCTGTAGCTTCAACTTCCATGTTTAATTAAGACCCCTAAAAAATAGATAATATCGTGCGGATTTGCAGGCGCTTGTCTTGTACTAAAACTTGTCTTTGGTGGTGTTAGTGGTGTGGTTACGCTTGTCTTGTACTAAAACTTGTCTTTGGTGGTGTTAGTGGTGTGGTTACGCTTGTCTTGTACTAAAACTTGTCTTTGGTGGTGTTAGTGGTGTGGTTACGCTTGTCTTGTACCAAAACTTGTCTTTGGTGGTGTTAGTGGTGTGGTTACGCTTGTCTTGTACCAAAACTTGTCTTTGGTGGTGTTAGTGGTGTGGTTACGCTTGTCTTGTACTAAAACTTGTCTTTGGTGGTGTTAGTGGTGTGGTTACGCTTGTCTTGTACTAAAACGTGTCTTTGGTGGTGTTAGTGGTGTGGTTACGCTTGTCTTGTACTAAAACGTGTCTTTGGTGGTGTTAGTGGTGTGGTTACGCTTGTCTTGTACTAAAACTTGTCTTTGGTGGTGTTAGTGGTGTGGTTACGCTTGTCTTGTACTAAAACTTGTCTTTGGTGGTGTTAGTGGTGTGGTTACGCTTGTCTTGTACTAAAACGTGTCTTTGGTGGTGTTAGTGGTGAGGTTACGCTTGTCTTGTACTAAAACGTGTCTTTGGTGGTGTTAGTGGTGTGGTTACGCTTGTCTTGTACTAAAACGTGTCTTTGGTGGTGTTAGTGGTGTGGTTACGCTTGTCTTGTACTAAAACTTGTCTTTGGTGGTGTTAGTGGTGTGGTTACGCTTGTCTTGTACTAAAACGTGTCTTTGGTGGTGTTAATGGTGTGGTTACGCTTGTCTTGTACTAAAACTTGTCTTTGGTGGTGTTAGTGGTGTGGTTACGCTTGCATTACGGTTGGCTTTAAAATGAACCTTCAAACTGTCGTCTGCTGATATTTTCGGACGTGGCTTAGCCTTGGAGGGATTTGCCTCATCTCGGTGGATTTTTAGGAGGAGGGACGGGGGGGAAAATCTGTTTCTTTTTCGAACACTATTTGAAAAGATGCTGTGTTGCTGCTTTTGGAGATGGCCTTTGTTGTCGTTGTTAGTGGTGGTGTTTGTTATTAATTTTTGTTTTAAAAGACAAAGGGAGACATGCAACATTTTCTTTCACATTAAGCTACATATTTCATGCAAATACGTATGCGCGAGGAAAGGGCGCAACATTTTATAGCAATATTATAGACTAAGATGAATTATTTTGTCTTCTGCGTAAAAAGCCTCTAGCACAACGATGTGTAAAGTCTCCATTACAATGACGTAAACTCTCTAGTACAGTATGACGTGTACCTCAAGTCCATCAAAACTGCTCTGACTATTGAATCATGAAGGGAATTTTAGCCAAAAATAACCGTCGGAGAAAGCTGTTGTTGATCAAACGCATTTTCCTTATAATTACAGTCACTGCTGATGTCTATAAATAACTCACATCATGACACCGCAAAAAAAATTAAAAAATAATGTATAGTTATCTTCTCCTGCTCATTCGATTAATCTGGTTCTAGGCAGATCGAGTTCTATAAGGATTTTAAAATATAGTGATTTGCAGTAAAGAAGTTATTCTTGCCAGCATACAGAAAATAATGTAAACGATTGCATTGATAATTGTTGAGAGTTGAATTTAGGAGAAGATAAAAGTTCTGCAAAAGATCATATAAACATGATTTCCACTGTCTCTTGGTTCTTGCCGTATCTCATGGTCTTGGTTTTGTACATGGGTGAGTCGAGTCTATTATCGTGTTTTTTTTCATTTACTTAGTGTGATAGTCTTGGATGTGTGCATTTGTGAGTCGAGTCTATTATCGCATTTCTTTCAACGGTATTCTTTTTTGTTTACTTTGTCTTGGTTGTGTGTTGGTGAATCGAGTCTATCAAAACAGGTCACCTGCTTTATTTTCCCTTTAGCTTGTAGCAAGCTCTGGAAATGGGTGGCACCTATCACTATCGATATATATATTAGTAAGCGTCTTTGCCCGGAGCAAACAATATATCCCAAAAATTCACCTAACTAAAACTGCGTAAACCTTCGCCAATATGACACATTATGTCATTTCAAAAACATAAATTTCTCTCTTGATGCTTTGCAACGTCTGCAAAATCAGCGAAAGTGGGAAGTTGAAATCAAAACATCTGTAGTATTCACTGTTTTCCTTTCTTCAAGGTGAGAATAAACATCGCGAAGTTTATACATTGATTAGGAGACCGAGCGCGGTCAGTATATGAATGAATCATGATAATATTGATAAAGTAGTCTTTCAATGCAATATTCTCATTCATAAAATTATCTCTATTATCCTGCTCTGACAGGTATTTAATACAAAATTAATAAATGGTACAGACACTTTGTACACAATACATAGCGATTAGGGCAGTCTGTACACAAATGAAGGTAGAGCTGTTTGTACAAAATAAATAAATGTGCAGGCAGTCTATACGCAAGAAATATATGTTCTGGCAGTCCGCACTCAATAAATAAAGTTACAGGAAGTCTAAACACAATAAATAAAGGTACGGGCAGCCAGTATACAATAAGTAAAGGTACAAGAATACAATTTTGTAAACAATACATAAATGTACAAGCAGTCTGTAAACAGTCTGTAAACAAGCAGTCTTAAAGGTAAAATCTGTATGTTAGCAATAAATAAAGGTAAGGCAGTCTGTACTTAATACATCAAGGTAAAGCGTTATGTACAAGCTGAATAAAGTTAACGCTGTCAGTACACAATAAGTAAAGGTAAGGCAGTCTGTACATAATACATCAAGGTAAAGCTATACACACAACTCACACACTCTTCTTTCGTTCCCTCTCTCTCTCTCTCTCTACTGATAAATGATACTGCTCTTTGTGTTCAATGCCATTTGCAGAAAGTGTCTCCATGCAGATTATAACAACAGAAACAGGGACGCCAACAAGTTTGTCTGACTGGCAGGACGAGAGTATTGGTTTTGCTACAGTTGTCTACTGCCTGGGAGGAATCTGTTTATTCATACTGGTTGTCTGTGTGTTCACCAGGCATTTAAATTTCAATTGCAAGTTGGCCAGTAAAAAGTCCCAGCTAATCTACATCCCTGTCCACCCAACGTCACTTTCGTCCACCATCGGCAAGGTTTGAAACCTTGTGAGCAACAAATGACGGTTGATGTTAGCGGTAAACAACGTATGGACAGACGTGAGGTGGTTGATGTATAGTAAACAACGTATGGACAGACGTTAGGTGGTTGATGTACAGTAAACAATGTATGGACAGACGTGAGGTGGTTGATGTATAGTAAACAATGTATGGACAGATGTGAGGTGGTTGATGTATAGTAAACAATGTATGGACAGACGTGAGGTGGTTGAAGTACGGTGCATAAAGTATGGCAAGTGACATGGGTTGAGTGATGCACGGCGAATAATGTCTGACGAGTGATGTACGACTAATGATGCTTCTATTGCATGATGAGAATTTCTCCAATGAATATAAATTTTCATTTGCACTCTATAATTTTAAGATGTGTTGTTTGTAATTCGTATAATTGGGAAATGTTATGATATAGTTTATTTCTGAAGTGAAAGTTAAGGAAAGACAGAAGTGGAAGTACGTACCAAGGAACCGGAGACGAAAGATCAAAGGATCAAGAATCAAGAATGCTGCCACTGTGTGTGCATGTGAAAGCTTGTGTGTATTGTTCGCACTTTTTTCCCTAAAGGTTTGAACTCAAAGAGCGTTCTCATAGATGTCTGCAGTCCTTACCACTCTACCAATTTTTCAGCTTCCTTCTCCTTAGTGAATGCTATCAAGGATAGTGAACACATCCCTAATATTTAGTCCTTGATAAAATGGTTTTTAATCTCTTCTGGGTTGTCTACATCTATTTTTTCTAGCTCTAACCAGTAATTTAATCTAATTGTGCGAAAGTTTCAGATTGTTCATGTGAAAATTGTCTAAACTGTTTCACTGGAAACGTGTAAAAACACTAACATCACTCTTTTGTAATTTTTGTACATTAAGCCATCGTCTGGTAATTTCTCGAATACCAATCTATCTTGTGTGCCCCTCCCCCCCAAAAAAAGGGATGTCATGTTATCGGCCTTGATTTTGGCACACTTAGATAACCTTAATCATAATATGTTTCTTCTTTGATATGGGGTGAATAGGTAAAAATCACAATTCTTGATTATAATGTGAAATAAATTTTAAATTAATTAAACAGATTTAATATTCTTTTACATTTAACCATGGATATCAAATCTGATTTTTCACTATTACTTTTTTTACGAGGGGTTTCTTTCCAACGGCACATTCCCCCCCACCCCTAATTCCTATTGGCTAGTAGTGGCTGACCAGCATCAGGCCA
The DNA here is from genome assembly GCA_028829895.1 of Sinotaia quadrata. Classification (NCBI taxonomy): domain Eukaryota; kingdom Metazoa; phylum Mollusca; class Gastropoda; order Architaenioglossa; family Viviparidae; genus Sinotaia; species Sinotaia quadrata. Next base: position 19,152,660 of record CM054183.1, on the reverse strand, counting down.
TTAGTCAGCCATAATTGTCTTGTTCATTGCAGGTCTCCTAGGACTGCTTAGCATTACTGATAATCCAGTTATCCCTAACAAGTTCTGGTAGTGGGAATGGGCCTTCTACTATTGAATTTCAAGAGGAATGATACTTGTGTCATTCATAATGTTACCCTAGATGCAGTCTATTTATCACCTTAAGGAATACTACTGCAATTTCCATTGTGTATTTTCCTTAACGTGCAGTGTACGAGGTCTACTTTTAAACTCTCACTGCATAAATATTAGTAACTTGAACAAAGTGCTCCACAATTTTATCATAATTGTACATATTTCATTTAAACTCACAACACATTCTACAGAAGACCCCCAACCAAACTCCCCTAAAATATCTGAAATAATTACAGTAATCATTTAAACTCACAACACATTCTACAGAGGACCCCCAACCAAACTGCTCTAAAATATCTTAAATAGTTACAGTAATGCTTTAAACTGTAGAACTTAACACGTTTTACTTCTTAAAGTAAGCACTGCAATAAGAATGCATAGTTTTCGGTCTCGCGTTCATAGATCTACTCTGTTGTCAAGAATGTCAGAAAGCAGAAGCCCTTAAGGACAAATTAACGCACGCTGGGTAAAAAGTCCTGTAAGGTTAGGAGCTAATGATGTGTCGAGATAATTGGGACTCTTGCCTTAGCGGTCGCATTGTTTTTAAGTATGACAAACCAACTTGGTTTGGAGGGATGTGATTTTAGCTCGAGTTGCGAAGAGTTTACTATGCCTTTCCTCGTTATCTTGACACTGTAACATAACACTCTCTCATTATTTATACTGTAACATAACACTCATTATTTATACTGTAACATAACACTCTCTCATTATTTATACTGTAACATAACACTCTCTCATTATTTATACTGTAACATAACACTCTCTTATTATATATACTGTAACATAACACTCTCTCATTATTTATACTGTAACATAACACTCTCTTATTATATATACTGTAACATAACACTCTCTCATTATTTATACTGTAACATAACACTCTCTCATTATTTATACTGTACGTAATCCTGCGTTTCCTTCGAACTGTGAAGAACAAGGAAACAACATTGCGGTAGGATGTGTGTGGTTAAATGCGCTTCAGGCTCCAATCACCGAAGTGTGTCTGTCATCCTTACTCGCTTCGTAAACACTATAGATGTGTATCCCCGATTAACTCAGTAAATGCACCAAACAGAAACATTTTGGGACTAACATAAAACACTTCCTTCAATCCTGAAACGCTCTATACAAAAAGTTACTTTAAAGGGTATACAGGGGGTGAGATGGGGTGGGTGGGCACGAGAGGTCTCCTGAATGAGGTCATGTTTAACAGTCGATACCCTTCTCTTTCTTTAAAGCTCTGGGATTTTGTCATTTGTGAAGAGGTTTGAAATGAAACGATACATAGAGTCACTACAACAAACTTGCGGTCGAAGTAGTGGTAGTACAACGATTAGTAGATACTGTTGGTGTTCTTGAAGATTTCGTTTGAAGACGGCGCAACAGATCACATGAGCTTAGAAATAGAATTCCTGCGTGACGTGGTGTCGGTCTTTAAGTCAACTTAAGCTGTAACGCGTGCAGTATTTCATCTCTCGAGGACCTCAGTTTATGGGATCGTTTGTTCGTGAGGGACCGCACAATCACCTCATCCCCCATGAGTTTCCAATAATAATAATCTTAATGATCTTGATGACGGAGACGACGATGAAGAAGTAAAATGTGCAGCTTTTTATTAAAGGTTAATAGTAACATTAAAGCTCTAGGCATTTAACAATAAAGACCTAACTCCATAATCCTGAGTTAAGGGGATGCTGCATCAGTCAAAAAGATTAATCCAATAACTCGGACATGAACAGTTAAAACCATTCTTCCTGCCTTCAAGTACAGGGCCCAGATCTTGCAGCCACTCTGCCAAATGCTGTTTTAACAAAGCACTCCGCAATATAGCAAGATTTTTCTTAGAGATAAATGAAAGAACATACATTCTTCTGCACCTTTGTTGATAAAAATAGTTTTAAATTGCATTCTATTGCCATATGCCTATGGTATTTAGAGCAGACGTGTGACATTTGTCATTGTTAAAATTGTGCTTTTGACATATTAATCACGTGTTTCTGTGTCAGCCGTTCGATGACACCACACACCTGCTTGCATTAATTATATTATCAAGAGCTCTGGCCGCAGAACAACGTGTATAGTTAAGTGTTGTTTAAGGAACATTGCAGTCCCTAGTCTGCTCAGTTTTGTGAATAGACAAATTCTCTAGACTACTCACAGTTTTGTGAATAGACAAAGTCTCTAGTCTGCTCAGTTTTGTGAATAGATCTATATTTTTTCTATATTTTTAAAATGAGATATTTGTGATTTGTATGATTTGGAATTGTTGCATAAAGTTTATTTTTGAAGTGAAAGTCCAGAATGGACAAGGGGGAAGGGGGAGATTAGGCTGAGTGAATGAGTATGCTTTATGTGTAGGGCTGTCATTATTGTTCGTGAGAATGCTAGATCTCTGGCCTCTAAGTAGTAGTGCATCAGCTTAAAACATTAGATCTGTAGAATGGGTTTTGACCTTGTTATGTATTATACAATTTTTAGGCTCATTTAATTGTGAACTTGTTTTTGGATAGGTCATGTGTGTTTACAGAATGTGGGTTGGAATATGTGTGAAAGTCATAAATATTAATTAGCTCTAGGTGAATCTTGAATTTGATTGGGTGAATAGTGAGTTTAGGTAGAGATAGGCATGGTTTCAAGAGTAAGAAAACCAGGGTAGAAATTCTATTCTTGACCCTATAATTTTGGGGTTGTACATGGAACAAAGAAGACCCTTGGCTAGATAAGGTAAAGACGTCTCTGTATTATGTGAATGGCTAGGTTTTATTAGGAATGTTATGCAATTTGAAGCATTTTAACTTTGATTTCTTGCAGAGGCATATGCCAAAATAAATATTTATGAATGCAGTAACTTGCTGCAATTGCCTATGTTTCAGAGCTTTTGATTTCTGTATATCTTTATTCTAAATCTATGGTGTGGGCTTTGGGTGCCTGGTTTTGATGTTATTCATGGTATGTCCTGTTGAGATCTACCAGTATGATGTATCTTTTGCCAGTGCATTGAACAGTCGTGATTGTGAACAGTGAACACAGTGAGGCTTGAACTTGATTATGTTTGTTATTTGCTTATGATGAAAAACTAGGACTGAATGTATTTTGTTTATTCCTTCTAAATATTGTTCAACTTTTCTTTTATAAAATTTTATTAATTGTTCTGTCTCGCGTACCTGTTAGTTCAACGTAACTTCTTTCTTTGCTGTCACAATTTGTCATGATAGTCTATTGATTATGACTTGTTAGTTTATTCATTACGACCTAGTTCTCTGTCCATCATTTATCTATTTCATAAAATCAATTTCACTGTTTAAATAACTGAGGGGTGGGGGTCGTGAGTCGAATTGACATCCGCACACCAGCATATCGGCTAACAGTTGTAGATATGCATATTTAACCAGTAGTCCATACTCTACATTGACACTTGTAGATGTTTTATATCATTAACTACTGATAATATATGTCAGTATAGCATTATATGTATATTATATCAGTATACTGTGTTTTATGTCAGCGTAGTATTATATGCGTATTAGGTCAGTATAGTATTATATATGTAAGCTGATTCGCAAGTCTGTTTATGTCTGTATGTTTATATTGTATTTGAATTCGATTTGCTTATATATTCATTTATGTATGTAAGTAATGTGTGTATATATAACGTACACACACACACACACACACACACACACACACACATGTACATATACACAAATATAATGCAAAAATATTTGTATGTGTGGTAAAAAAAATAGGGCCTATATATATTTACAAATGCTTTCCTTAACGAACTTTTAAAAATTTCTAAAGTGCACGCTTACACACATTAAATATTCAGAATCTTAAGTTGTTTTTTTTTTAAGCAAAAAGTTTCTAAAATTAGATTCTACTGTCTGGGTTCGTGTATCGTTAATTTAGTTTGATCAGTTACGATGTTAATAAATACATTTCCAATTTACGCAAGTAATTTAAAATAATCGGATTTTCCCTCAATGTTGACACGCACACAGGCAATAGATGATCTTGTTCTACTCAGAATGATATTATGGTAATAAAAAAGCGTTTAAAAGTCAAAATTTTAAATATTTTTGCTGTGATTCCAGCGAGCTAAACATAAATTGAATTCTGGAGGGAAAACAATTAGTGAAATTTAAAAATAAATAGAATTCCTTGAAAGTAGAGAGATGGTTGTCTTCTCTTTGTGGTGCTTGAGATGCATTAGTATCATCTACATCTTGTGCATTGGTGAGTGTAAAATAAAGGTTTTTACTTTTAAAATGTAATTTTAATGTTGCTCTTGTAAACAATGTGATTCTTTATAAAATGTGTTCAGGGACCAGTCAATAGCAACAAAAAAAAATGCGTAGGGGATAGAAATGGGCGGGGGGAGTAAATGGGGGACTTATAATAAACTGAAATGGAGTACCAGTTCTTGTTAAAGAAGTGTCCCATATTTGCCTTCATTGAATGTCATTGAAAGTTCTATAAAATAAGAACAAACTAACGCATCAATGATAGCTATAGATGGCTTCAATTTCAACATTAATCTTAATCGGAAAACAACCCGAAATTTATTATTATTAAAACATTACACAAAATATGCTTTCTCTATTTATCTAGCTAGCTCGTTTGCGCACACACACACACACGCACACAATCTCATAATCACTCCTTTCTCTCGAGGTTTATCCCTTTCAAACAGGCCGACATTTTCTATGTACCTTCTGTACATAGATTTTTCATTTCTTCTTTTATTTTACTCACTCGTGAACGTGCACGCACGCACGCACGTACGCATACACACTTTCGCTACCTTTTCGCACTTTCTTTCTCCGTCTCTCCCTTTAAACTCTATCAAATATACTCTCTCACACACACTCACTAGCACGCATGCTTGCAAGCCGCAATGAATATATTTGCATCTCTCTTCACGAAGCAAAATCATACTGACTGGACAATAGCATTTCGTGATGTAATGCAAATGCCTTCTGCTAACGGGTGTAGTTGCATTTAATCTGCACAACTTGCCATTTCAACACCTACCAAGCATCACTAAAAAAGAAGTGACAGGGAGCATTGCCTATGTATCCACAAGCCGTTTGCATATTCAGTTGGCTTGACCTGATAACAAGGTCACAGTAGGTCAAGGCTTTTTAAATTGGAGAAGATTTAAAAAGACTGCTTGTAACTTCTTTCATACTTGCTTCTGGAAACAAGCCAATAGTGTAAAAGCATAAATGTTTTGGGTAAATAGTAGAAACAAACAAAACTGAAAGGGAAAAATGTCCAGGCATTTGTTTTAAATTGGTTCTCAATTATTTATTTTTAAATTCGCTTTAGAGACCAAGTGATTAGGAATCTAGGTCAACCGAGAAATAAAGTAAACTAAATCATTAGTCAGATGTTCTGATAAAATACAGACTTTATACTTTATACAGACTTAAATGCAGTCGTAGTTCTAAAATGTTCTATAAACAACTGAATTAACGTTCTCCTGCAGCCTTTCTTTGTTATCAGCGATGTGACACCGCGTCTCTTTATGATGCAGGTGTGACAGTTGATAGAAGCAAAACTAATGCTTAGTGCTTGAAGAAGAAAAAAAATTACTGACCGGGTCAAGGTCAGACTATTGGAGTCACATTGTGTTTTCATTCGGCAAATCCCGTGCATCAACGATAATTTTTATTTTTATGTTGTTTATACTAAAATAACAACACTGTAAGCTTTTGCTCCTTTAGCTCTGCTCGGATGGTTAGAAAAAATGTACTGAAATAACAGATTTGTATGTATATGCTTGATGCGAATTCATTTTCACTCATCTAAATGCACATTTATTTTATGATTTACACGGAAACCATTGTTTTAAAGAAAGAGTTGAAGTTTGTCAAAAGTAAATTAAGTGATATACCCATAAGTCTTTTTTATGCTCTTTTTACTTCAAAAGTTTCTTGCTGTAATACACCATAAAACTTAATGAAAAGAATGAATTTTTTTCTTATTTCACTTTAAAAAATATATTTATTTCTTCTTCTAATTTTTAATTAAGAGAGCTTTTGCGTCATTATATTTAAATATTTTGTTGTTTAGTTTGGTATACTTTTGTAAGTCTGGCAAGATATGTCAGATAATATGCATTTTGTCAATGTATCTTTCTTTATGAGGAATGAATTTTTGTTTAAGTCTTGTAAATATGTCCTATTTTATTTTTGTTTCACTTTAGTTAATGTATCTTTCTTTTTAAAGAATGTATTTTGTATTAGTTTTGTAAATATATCATATTTTATTTTTATTTCACTTTTGTTAATGTATCTTTCTTTATAAGTAATGTATTTTGTTTTGTAAATATTTCTACTTTATTTTTATATTTTTTAAAATATCTTTCTTTATTAGTTATGTACATGTATTTGGTGTATGTTTTCTAAATGTGTCTTATTATAACAAATATAATTATTTTTTTTCAGTTTTGGTGAGTTATTACTTTATGACGTTGGTATTTTGTTTCAGTTTTGTGTCTTACTTAATGACGCATGAATATTATCAATAATGTGCGCTTTGAAAACAGATCTTTATGAATGACGCATGTATTTTGTTCCAGCTCGTGCTGTAGCATTCCAGGTCTTTCTGATTGAAAACACGTCCAGCACAACCAGTCCCAACCGCTTACGTCAAACGGGCAAGCAAGATGAAGCAAAGGGAAGTAACACCGACATCACAGAGAAAACTAGAGACAACTCTTCCGTATTGTTAAAGCAGGAACAAAGTGTGCACTTAAAATATTCTGCATTTGATGCTAGTAATCAGACATCCAGCAAAAATGAAATAGGCTTCGCCCCAGGTTTTGTAATTGTTGTCTTGGTTGGGTGTGTTATTTCAATTTTAATCATAATCATGTTTACCATGATTCAACTCAACAGATACAGTTGCACAGAGAATGGTGCGATTTTCGTTTAGGGATTTTATAAAATATTTTAATTCCTTTAAAACTTATAGTCAAACTGCTGCTGGATATGGCTTCACATGCACCTGCATTTTTCTCCTTTCAGCTTTCGCCTAGTTTAATTTAAAGTTGTACATGTTCATTCAGTTATTGGTTAGAAATGTATTTATGTTCATAATTTCATGAAATATTGTCCTCTTTGCAAATTAGCTGAATATCACCCTCGGTAGTATTTGCTTTCGATCTAAACAAAATGGCCATTATTTTTATTATAATTAATTTTATAATGTTTGCCTAAGCGTGATAGTTTCAAGCCTTATTGCATTAATTGCCTAAAAAATAATGTCCACGTATTACTTCAGAGTATTGCAAAGCTCTTTATAGTATCTTTTATAAATTGTGTTTCTTCTATTTTTTTGCTATTAACCCCGAAAATTATTTATTAAAATAATCAAACTTTTGTCAGATCTGCCGTTTAAATCTGTCATTCAACACAATTACTCTTGCTATTTTTTGCCCTTCATAATTTCCTCTACCTCTTAAGCGCTTGTCTAAACATGGTTTTAAGGGGCAAAAGCGTTTCCAGTAATTTCATTGTAAGTGTCATCAAACTAAATCATTGCAGTGTTTTGTCGAAATGTTATTGTATTGTAAATAATTTCATTGTGTCATCAAAGTGGAACATTGTTGTGTTTGTCGAAATGTTAGTGGATTGTAAATAATTTCATTGTAAGTATTATCAAACTGGAACATTGCAGTGATCGTCGAAATGTTAGTGGATTGTAGAACATTTAATTGTAAGTATCATCAAATTGGAACATTGCAGTGATTGTCGAAATGTTAGTGGATTGTAAAACAAAGTCTCAATGTGGTGTGCGGGACATATTGGCATGTGCTTGTCACAAGATCTAGATTTACCGCCCTTTAAGAATGTGCAACAACTGCATGGAGTGTGCAGATGGTCTTCCAATGTCTTGTAAATGTTAAATACCGGTATGTAACGTTTCTATTTAGTACCTACTTTCAGTGTTTTTTAAAAAAAAACGCGGGTGGTTATTGGTGCGCTAGAACGTGCAACAGCAATTGTTGAAAATGACAAACGTCTTCACACCAGCGCATTGTGACAGTGTGTTTACGGAAATAAGACAGCAAGATTGAGTAATTGACACCATTGAGGGCCAGGGCAATAGGTCTGTTTGGGTATACTCGTTCGTTTAGGTAACCCTAGAGCAAATAATCAATTGACATCAGAAGTGGCTTTGGTAGTGAAATAAATTGTGATATATGTGTCAACGTTGATGTAATCGGAGGGCTAACTGACTCTTGACTGACATCTTATTGTGTGCATTTACAGTAGCTAGTGAACAAAACTAAATGTATTTGTATTCATTATATCAATAAGAGCCATGTCATCAAGGTCCATTAGATAGATAGATAGATGGATGGATGGAGACTGATATACAATATCATAGATCAGGGGTGGGCAAACTTTTTGTGTGTAGGGCCACATTGACAAATGTAAAGTTATTGGGGGGCCGCATATATATATTATACACACTTTGTTTACAGCAACCTAACACAATAAGTAATTATGAATTATTTATAGGTTATTGAACAGTATAAAACTATAAATAACCAATTATTGCAATTTTATTTTACTTATACATTTATACATTATATTTTACAATATGGACTAACACTTTTACTAATTTGTTAAGATTTTACATTTTTTTATTATAATAAATTTTTAAAATTATCTATCAGTGGCTTTAATTTAGACACAAACCGACTACATTGTCATTACAATTATTGATTTCTAATGTGATGTATGTAACTGCTTGCAATTTTTAACAATATTCTTGAAATCTGGAGCAAGTTTACTTGTTGAAATTCGCATGACAGCATGCAAGTTGCAGTCCGACAATAAAGACCTATTCTTAGATTTGTTGATCTTCAAGCAAGAAAATGCTTGTTCGCAAATGCATGTTGATCCAAAAATGATAAAAGTTTTGCTGCAAAGTTTTTCAAGTTGGGAAATGATTCTTCTGATAAAGATCCATAGAAATCCAGCAAACCATCTGACTTGAATTTCTCTTTCAGGTCATGATCTGCTTGTAAGTCAAGAAGCTCTAACTGTATGTCCTCCAGGGCTGTATCAGCTTCTGCACCAAAAGGGGAACTGAGAATATTAAACTGTGGCTCTAAGTTCTAGAAATCTTTAAATCTCCTTCCAAATTCATCAGTCAGTGCATTTAATTGGGCTTTATACTTTTCAGTCATTTCACCAGAAATGGTTTCTTGTTTCAGCAAAGGGAAGTGACAAAACTTTTTTTCACTTGCTTGTCTGGAGAACAGTGAGAGTTTTGCCCGAAATGATTTTACATTTACATACAGTTCATGTGCAAACACACAATTGCCCTGAAGTTTGACATTCAGTTCATTTAACTTTTTCATAATTTCAATGACAAACATAAAGTCTAACTTCCACTCTTTATTGACAATGTTAGTATTAAAGTCACATTCAATGCCCTTCATCTCTAGGAACATCACTATTTCTTCTCTGAGGTCCCACACTCGCCTCAACACCTTGCAGAGACTCAGCCATTGAACACTGGTGTGGTACAGCATATCGGAATGTTCAGTTTCCAAATCGTCAAGTAATGCCTTGAACTGTCTGTGATTAAGTCCTCTTGATCTGATGAGGTTGAATTGGGACAACTGGGTCAATAACATGCTTGATATTCAAAACAGTTTTACACAGATTTTCTTGATGGATCACACAGTGAAGTGGTAATAATGTGTGGTCAGGATATTCTGCTTTAATCTTATCACTTATCAACTTTACCAGACCTACATTTTTTTCGGTCAAAGCACGAGCTCCGTCATTTGTAACACTTGCCATCTTGTTCCAAACCAGCCCAGTTCTTTTAATATATTTAACAGCATTGAATATATTATGGCTTGTGGTTGTGTCTTTGAGTGACTCAACATTTAGTAACTCTTCAGTGAGTTTGAAAGAAGTGTTTATTCCACGTATAAATATCAAAAATTGGGTAGTATCATGTACATCGGTACTCTCATCCAATGCAAGAGAGTAACACAAAAATTGTTTATTTGCATCTTGAAGTTTATGCATCAGATTGTTACTTATCTTGTCAGCACGTCTGACCACAGTTCTCCTTGATAAAGTAATGTTGTCAAATTTGTTTTTTTTTGTTCTGGACACATAATGTTTGCTGCATCTAGCAAACATTCCTTGATGAACTCCCCATCAGAAAATGGCTTGTTGTGTTTTACAATTCTGTGTGACAGCACCAGACTAGCTTCTGTTGCAGCATCTTGAATTGAAGACTGTTTAGTGAAAACAGTTTGTTGTTTCTCCAAATTTTTCACCAGCTCCATGCATTTCCTTTTCCTCTCTTCGGTTGTTAAATTGTATCCGAAATTGGAATCTTTTGTTTGGTAGTGTCTTTTAAATTCTGTGGGTAGGGACTGTCCATCTGGACTTGTTTACATTACATTTGTTTGCTTCAACACAATGTCCTAACCTCCTTGACAGCAGTTACCACACTGGTTCCTGTTTACATTTGTCCACCTCAATATCGCGCGTCCTAATCGTCCTTGACGGGTTTACCCCTTCCCCTCTCTATCTCTAGCCAGAAAGTGACTGTAGCAGACTTCCTTGATTGCAATTAGAGTTTAACAGTTTGACTGGGTATGGTCCTTTCTTTCGTCAGTACAGCGTGCGAGTAGTTAAATGTTAGCCCGAATCAATTAGTGACGATTTTGTCCGTCAAGCGTGACTGCGCTAACAGTAACAGTTTGACACTGCAAGACCCTTTTTAAAAAAAATTCTAAATGCCCTCAGGGCCGCATAATATCTGTTGGCGGGCCGCATGCGGCCCGCGGGCCGTAGTTTGCCCACCCCTATCATAGATAGATCGACAGATGGATGGATGGATTGATGGAGACTGACAATATCATGTAGATGGATGGACAGATGGACTAATTGACCGAGAGGTCGATTAAGTGATTAACTGAATGATTAAGTAAGAGAGCGATGTAATGAAATGTCCTTAATCAAAAACTATTCACTTTATTTAAAAGGGTCGTGCATTTTTAGTGATCAAGAAATATCAAATATCAATATTTGTAGAAAGAAATCGTGAATGTTTATCAAACCTCGTGCATTATATCTTATAAAAATTTATTTCCATGTGTACACGATAGTTAGAAATATTTATTAAATTATTCATGATGTATTGGCAGTGCTTTTTTTAAAATGTAAGAATGAAATATTGTTTCATTCTTCTTTCCTTTTTTAAAATCAGCTCTCTAAGTGTGATATTTAGCATTGTTTATCAAATCTTGTGCATATTCGTAATATATTGCAATACTTCACAAAACATGTTCGTAATATTTTGCAATACTTTTCAAAACGTGTTCATAATATATTGCAATACTTTTCAAAACGTATTCATAATAGATTGCAATACTTTTCAAAACGTGTTCATAATAGATTGCAATACTTTTCAAAACGTGTTCATAATAGATTGCAATACTTTTCAAAACGTGTTCATAATAGATTGCAATACTTTTCAAAACGTGTTCGCAACATTTGGAATTTGTATTTTTAGAACGAATGCATTAAAGGGTATCACGTGATCAAACAGCATTCGGGGTTCAATGAGAAACAAATCAAACCTGACCAGACATGCAACTTAAGGGGTAAACTTTATTTTGTGGAGATACATTGTAAAAAATGCACAAGTCTTCCTTATCAATAGCATGTGGAGTATATGCACAATTTTTTTAACACAAATTGTAAATTACATGACATTTTTTAATGTTTTAAAGTTTAACACAGAAATATTGTAGAAATTGTCAACCAAACGCGTGCATGTTTTTGTGTGTGTGTGCGTGCGAATGAATAATAAATAAATATTAAATTGCCACTATATAGACTCTGTGTACTCGTTGACTGATTGCATATGTCTATTTCCGAACTGATTTCTTAATTATTAAATTAATTTGTCACACATCTGGGCACACTTCATTCGTTATAATTATTATTTATTAATTAATAACACATAACTAATTACAAGTGATCGAGAATCTTAATTTATAATTAATAATCATTCTACCACAAGCTCATCATAACTCTCACTTGACGGATTATAAGAGTGTCGTGAAACTCTACTCTTTACATAATAATAATAAGATCGACGTTTTACTGTCACACAATGTTTCTGCAGGTGGAAGCTTCTTACTAAAGGAGTAATAAAAATCCGTCTTTTATTTATATTTAACGAGCCCCCCTCCACCCACTTTTACTCCAGAAAAAATATTTTCATATGTATAAGAAGGTTAATAAATTTAACAATATATTTATTAAATCAACAATCAAATACACAACATACAAATAATCAAAAGTGCGTTGACATTTACGTAACTTCACAACAATGTTGATTAAACAGTAGACACTTAATCAGTTTTTCCTAGCATAGACATCAGCAGTCAAAATAATCAAGTTCATAGATATCGTTTCATCATGGAAATGAGAGTGGAGTTTGAGAGAGAGTTATAGTCAATGTACTTTACCTTTTCAATGATAGCGGCTGTCAGATACGCTTGTTCACAATCACGTGGTTTGCAACAAATCACTGTCTTTTATAATAGATGAAGGTCCAATTAAGCTTAGAAATATGGACAGATACATTTACTCCGCCACATAATCCATTCAAAACCTAACTGAAAACTCGAAGTGTAATTTAAGTACCACTAGTAGTGAAAATAATGATGGTAGTGCAAGAGCGTTGTCTTTAAAAAAAAAATGTACGTATCCATTGTAGAAGACTACATGTTTGAGTGAATTCTAAGATCAATGACGTAATCACAATCCTAACCGCTTTGCCTAAGCATCGTACCTTCTGGAAACCAGAACCAAATGACCAGGACTTCAAAATACAAATACAACAGGGGTCGACAATGAAAAGGGATATTAGGAACAGAATAGTCCATTAATATCAATACTTTCGAATCTCTATAACCCTTAACCTCTAGTGGAAGATTCCGAGACGAACAGTAGTAAAGCTAGTGGCTCAAAAGAAAGAAAGAAAGAAAGAAAGATAGATAGATAGATAGATAGATAGATAGATAGATAGATAGATAGATAGATAGATAGATAGATAGATAGATAGATAGATAGATAGATAGACAGACAGACAGATAGATAGATAGATAGATAGGTAGAGAGAGAGAGAGAGAGAGAGAGAGAGAGAGAGAGAGAGAGAGAGAGAGAGAGAGAAAGAGAAGGAAGTTTTGAAGGAAGGAAGGAAGGAAAGAAGGAAGTTTGGAAAAGAAGGAAGTTTGAAACAAAAAAAGGAAGTTTGGAAGGAAAGAAAGAAAGAAAGAAAGAAAGACCATTTCTGCAATAATAGGAAAATGTACACAAGAAAAAGAAATAATAATAATACCTACTCAGCCCTTCTGTAAACTCATCCATACCTCTCTCTCTCTCTCTCTCTCTCTCTCTCTCTCTCTCTCTCTCTCTCTCTCTCTCACACACACACACACACACACACACACTCGAAATGAAGCACATAGTAAATGCTAAGTGATATGATTGTCTGAAATACAAAAGAAAATATGTCATAAACCTGTGGTTGCAGATTAACAGAAGAGATGTGATGTGTGTGTGCGGGATGGTAGTGGTAGTGGTGGTGGTGGTGGTGGTGACTGAGTGTATTAGTGCATACGTGTTCGTACATGTGTATTATTTAGTTTATTTTGTTGTTGGCTTTATCCTGCAATAAAAATTGTTTTTTTCTATTAAATCAATGTTTATTCAAATTCCTCTCTTGTGTGTGTTTCTGTGTGTGTTGTGTGTATTATGTGTGCATTCTGTGCGCGTGTTGTGTGTATTCTGTCCATGGAGTATGTGTGTTGCATGAGTTTTGTATAGGTTATGTGCGTTGTGTGTAAGAGTTGTGTCTGTGAGTTGTATGCTCTTTTTAATGTTGCTTCTGTGTTTTGCGCGTGTGTGTTTGTGTGGATACTTTGTAATGTGTTGTGTGGTGTGCATTATTTGTGCATTCTTTATCTGTGCTGTTTGTGTGTGAGTTGTGTGCATTGACTTTGTGTTGATTGATTGCTGTTTGTGTGTGCATTGACTTTGTGTTGATTAATTGCTGTTTGTGTGTGCATTGACTTTGTGTTGATTGATTGCTGTTCTTTGACTAACTTATTTTCTATATTTTCATCTATATAGACATTTTTTATTTACGATAGATTCACTTGAACCTGTAAGTAGACGAGTAAGAGAAAGTATTATTTGTGCGTGTTTGCCTAATTGTTTACATATTTGTGCGTGTTTGCCTAATTGTTTACATATTTGTGCGTGTTTGCCTAATTGTTTACATATTTGTGCGTGTTTGCCAAATTGTTTACATATTTGGCGGCGTCCTAAAGTTGCTCGAGTCATAATTGTTCGAAGCATTTGTAAATCAAATAATTCGACCAATTGGATTAATAGGCTTACTGATCTCAATTGGATTAATAGGCTTACTGATATCAATTGGATTAATAGGCTTTCTGATCTGAAATGGACTTGTTCAATGTGCAAAAAAAAAAAAATTAGTCCAAACTATGTAACTGATGATAAAATCAATAATTATTACGTATAAAATCAATAAATACATCAGTGTCATGCATGAATCTTCTGAACATTGTACCTATTACGATAAAGTAAAGCATAAGGTATATTATATTTATTTTTTTTAAATTTTAAAATCGGACTGACGATTGTGACGATTGTTAATGACAAAACGCTGAATAATTCGCAGTTTTAATTAGAAAATTTCGTTAAGGTAAATCCAAGAAATTCAGACCTCATCGGTATTTGCTGCTGCGACACTTCTGCAGGCCTTTACTTTATTCAAGTAACTTGAAGTCGGAGACTGCCGCTAAACGGTGTCAGTTAGCCTAAGCCTACAAGTATGACCTACTCATCGGATACCGGACACTAAAAATGGCTGAATTTCCACTTTCCCGATCCGTGTCACCTGTATACTGTCTGTTAGTTGACTGTGAACGAAAACATCAAAGAGAAGTGCTTTCATGTATGCATAGGCTTTAGGTTTTTCCTAACCAGCATACCATTCTATTTTGAACAAGGGTAGACAATTCATTGTCGTGGCATTGCGACCTGTTTAGGCAGGCCAGTGTTTTCCATTACGGAAATTTGTTTGCAGTCAAGTCCAAACAAGTATATACACACCGGACGGCCGCCATAATTTCTACCGGCATTTTCTGCCGATAAATGTGTCAGTTTACTCCATCACAAAGACAAAAAAAGACCACCACATGCTGAAGACGAAATGATCATAGCTAAGAATGTAGAAGACGTAGTGAAAGAGTTGGCAGCAAGAACTGTACAATGACGTCATTAGTTTTCCTATGCGGGTATTGTGTATGGCTTTGCTTGTTCATTGCGGGTAAGTAAAGACAATATTAATATTATATATTTTAATATGATTGTTAAGGATTTATTTTACACTATCACATTAGAAATTAAAAGCAAGTTTTGCATTATGGAAATATGCATCTGTAGTGCAGGTTTAATTTTCGTTTGGTTGACAAAATGAATGCAACGATGATTAGGGTTGATGAATTTTAAATTAATATCCAACGTCTGTCAGCCATCTTAGCGGTTTCTTTCCCAGGCCAGTTGATTTTGGTTGAACTGATTAGTTCCTGCTTAACATCCAATTCCAACATTTTAATACTGATTTCTCGGACGGCGCAATTGCTTAAGACTCGCTAAGAATTCGTCCCGTGTCATCAGGCAGATAGCTGAATCAGGATTCTGCTAAACATGCTGAGTCCACTGAGGAATGGGATTACGTCATGATCATGAATGCAAGGACGCGCAAACGTCATCTGAATTTGATATAACAAAAACGGTGGTTCTTGATGTGTTTACGAACGTAGACAATATAATACTGCCTAAAGTAATTATATATATGTGTGTTTCTGTGTGTGTGTGTGTGTGTGTGTGTGTGTGTGTGTGTGTGTGTGTGTGCAGCTTCCTTATTTACAGGTCGCAATACACCGGCAAGAATTTCCTATCTCTCTTTCTTTCCACTAATACCTTCTAATACCATTCCACCTCTCTTTACATTTGCAAAAGCGTCCGGATTGTACATGTTACTCACATGAATGTTATTCTTTGCCAGGAAGAACGCATAGCTATCCCAGAGAACCACTGGAGGGGGCGGAAGATGTCTCACACGAGTCTGAACAACCAGACGCTCTCCACGTACAGACACTATTCAGTGACGTCAGATCCAGGGTCAAGGCCGCTGAACTCAGCTTTCAGCGTCCTGAAGAATACGATCATAGTGAGAGTTTCATCGTTTACAATTCCATCGATGACAACCTCAATCCTGCAGCAACTAGAGGCGTCAAGGAGAGCCCTTTTCCTGTGCAGGTCTTCATGTTTGCTGGTATTACTTTGGTGGCCGTCGGCCTGTTCGCAGGTCTCGTGTGCTGGATTTCTGTGCAAAAAGTCTTCCCGTGCGCAAGGGAAGCAACGCCGGACCAAACAGAGCCCTTCATGGGCCCCCAAAATTTGTAACGTACTTTCGCACTGATCACTGAAAGTGCCTTTGTCTGGATTTTGCTCGCGGTTTGAACAAAGTCTGACTATACACGAAGAGTTCATTTAGCCATCTGCCTAATGACGGTTCCGTCGTGAGATAAGCTGCTGACACGCATAAAAATGCAAACAAAGTATTGACGACCATTCCCATGACAGTTAAAAATATGAGTAATGAACAGCCAAAATGTTTATTTATTTGTTTGCACGTATTTTTTTTTTACTTCAGAGAGAACCGTTTTTATTTAAGTTTTAAATTAATTAATACATATTTTTCTTATTGTATCTTTTACATTATTCCTGGGTTGTTGGGGGTTTTTTTTGTTTTTTTTTCGTTCACGCAGCTTGTCATTTTGTGTGGATTCGTTGAAAAATCTATGTAGAACAGCTAAGGGAGGTAAGGTACAGTAGCGTAACTACTATGTCCCCCCGCCTGCAAAAAGTAAGAAATGCCCCCCTCCTCCGCATTTTCTTCAAGCTCTCTCTCTCTCTTTCTCTCTCTCTCTCTCTCTCTCTCTCTCTCTCTCTCTCTCTCTCTCTCTCTCTCTCTCTCTCTCTCAGAATCTCAGAATCAGCTTGCCGTGCGCCCTGCGAAAATTTGATCATGTGTATACATTTTCCAATTTAAGTACAATTTTTGGGGAAGGAATAAATATTGGGCCCTGCTGTTGAAAGGCCCCGGCGGGGACACCAGGGGCGGTAGTTACGCCACTGGAAAGTTCTATATCGAACTTTGTGTCTTATATGTCAGGTATGCACGCATACAGAAAGACAGATAAAAATAAAGAGATAAAAATAAACAACTAGATAGATAGATGGGAAGAAGATGGTTAAACACAGGAGAACAGTTCGATAAGCAGATAGATAGATAGATAGATAGACAGACAGACAGATAGATAGATAGACAGACAGACAGATAGATAGATAGATAGACAGATGGATGGATGAATGGACGGATGGGTATGGAGAAAGATAGTGTGCCTGAAATGCCGTTTTAACCAAACTATTTATTTTTCGTAATGTTGTCAATTTCTCAAAACATTCAGCAAACTGTATTTAATGGCTTAGTATTTGTTGAATATGATACATTACATGCATGAGTTCGGATGAAACTGAATAACACTGCCTACTATTTTCTGCAATATACATATAGTCTTATTAACTTAATTTATGAGAAAATGGTTTGTTAATTTTAAATTGACACAGTCTTTGCAGGTATACATATAATGCATGTGCGTTTGAGTGTGTGTGTATGTGTGTGTGTGTATCATTGTGACATAACACTGCCACAAAGTATCAAAACGATTAATTCAGTTTATATTTGTCAATTAAATATGTTTCAATTGATCAGTGCATTTGCGATTGCTTATTGTTTATCTATTTTTGCAATCATGATCGCTTGCCATATCATATCAGAATTAATGTAACTATACCTTGAAAATATCCTTCTCTATGTAATAAAATTCTCACGCATTGTCATGTACTTTATTATAATCATTAAATATGAATAAAACTGCCTTACACAGTGACATTGCATGTCCTCAAATTTAAAACACAATGTCGAAGTTCAAGAGCATGATACACAAAAGTGCATGCAATTGGGGTTAAGTATTAAATAAATAGAAAACAATCCACAAAATAAAGCCAAGCAAATATGTACCTGATATATACTGTCATAACCTTGACATTGTTGCCCAACAAAATCGTTCGTTTATGGCATGTTTATTGTGCAAATAAACGGTACAGAAACATTTGTGTGAATGTGTTCGTCTCTATGTGTGTGTGTGTGTGTGTGTGTGTGTGTGTGTGTGTGTGTGTGTGTGTGTGTGTGTGAATGTGACGAATATTAAGATTCCGTAATTACGTATCACCTATGTATATACATGTTCAGTTGACAATATTTACTAACAGGTATTTTTGTCAACAATACGTCAGCTTTATGGATTTCTATTTCAATTAAATAAACAACGAACACTTCTTTATGAATTTCTGCATATTATGTTAAACTTAATCTGTGAGGATGTGTACGTGAGCTCTTATTAAATAGAAATATATATATTTATTTACTTGTGTGTGAGTACGAACGAGTGGGTATTAAGATATGAGTGTGTGCTTATTTTGTTATATATTAAGGTGTATGTTTATTTTGTATGAGTATGTATGTCACATATATATTAAAGTGTATGTTTACTTTGTATATATATATATGTGTGTGTGTGTGTGTGTGTGTGTGTGTGTGTGTGTGTGTGTGTGTGTGTGTGTGTGTGTGTGTGTGTGTGTGTGTTAGATATATATTAAGGTGTATGTTTACTTTGTATGAGAATATTTATGTTAGTTATATATTAGGTGTATGTTTAATTTGTATGAGTATGTACGTTAGATATATATTAGAGTACATGCATTTTAGTGTTTTTAAATGTATCAGCCATGTATGATCACTCAACGAGCAGGACACGGAGCTTGATATGAAAAACTGTACCCGTGGAGGTTATGTTACAAGAAAGAAATCAAAGGAATTAACACAACATGTCATAGATAGAATTCTGTATCTATTTATATGACATTACTAATTGCATTCCCAAGAATTCCTGTTCCATTTTCCGAGAGCAATACGGTGTCACCCATACAGTGCGGTAACACGCCAAGGTTGTCAAACGTACTTACACATCTCAGTCTGATTCGACTTAACAGTTATAATCCTGATCCATTGACGTGAAGCCAAATCATGCCATTTCTTCTTAATTCAACATTAATTATTCATTAATTAATGAATTAATTACCTGACTGCGGGTGAGTAAATAGATAATGTACAAATAACTAATGGATACATTTTAGTTTCGGTGATAAATGTGTCCGTCTTTGCTTTTTAGTCGTTTCCTGTACGCCTCTTTCCTTCTCTTTTGTCGATCGTTCTCTTTGTCTTTCCATGCCTATGTACATACACGTAAATATATATTTATTTTTATATTTATCTACAGTTCGCTAAGTTTCTTCGCTCTACTTCTGTTTTTTCAGTTTGTTCCTCTCTCTCTCTCTCTTCTCTCTCTCTCTTCTCTCTCTCTCTCTCTCTCTCTCTCTCTCTCTCTCTCTCTCTCTCTCTCTCTCGTGTGAGTACATGTCATAAAGTTACTTCAATTTGACATGTAGTAAACCTACTTCTTAATTAGGATAATTTCAGTCAAAAAGATTAACATTTTTTTTTTAAATGTTAAACATTGTAGCATACCTGTTTGACAATCGTTTTCAGCTTAAAAGTTTTTTTAAGTTGGACCACTGGTTGTTCAAAACATATAATATAAATTATACATTAGGTATTTAGTGCAGAAATACAGAAAATATATCTTATTAAAATATATATGTAATAAAAATATGTTCAAAACTTGATTGGTTTAGAGTGGGGTTATTTTTTTTAAAAACAATTTTTATGTTGACAACAGTGGCCATTATGTGTCATATTTCTTCACGTGAACAAGGCTTAGGACAGGCAGATTCGTTAACAAGAGAAACCTCAACATTTCCGATTGGCAGACTCCTACAAGACCAAAGTCAAGCCAAACGAGATGACAGACATGATGGCTTCGATCCAATACCAAGGAACGCGCCAGTGGTTTTCAAAACTCAAACCACAATAGAACAGGAGGGAAGGTCCTAAAACGAAAGTTGAAACCACGTGAATAAAGGCTCCTGCCAGACAAATAATTAAAATACTTCTTTCCAAGGAGGCAAAAAATGCAATGACGTCTGGAGAAATCGTCACGATTGTGTTCTTGTCTCTTATGGCTATGGGCGTGCTGGTTTGCCTGGCCTGGTGTTTCGCAACTCACGGTCAAACTATTTCTAAGTATGCAGGCTGCACAAACCCTTCAAGGCCATCCACACCAACAGAGTTTTGCGAGGCTAATTGTTAGACAGACAATTAAGTAATCCTAAGGTGGATTTCACCTACTCGAAATTCTTTGTTATTTATTTATGTATTTATTGCTATATGCTCAGTTTGCATTTATACATTGACAAATGCCTGTATCGAATGGCATGCCATTAAAACAAAATATGCAATGTACTTTCCTTATGTTATTGCGTTCGGTTGTGTTTACTTTGCTTGTGTAATGTTATTTCTATTCTCGTGCAACAGTTCCATCAGAAAGAATTACTAGTACTGCTTATAAATCTTAAGTTCAATTGCATTAAAGATTCAAATATAGCACACAATTGGAAAGTGCAGTTTCTGAATAGGCCTATATGTTTTGATGAAAAGCGGATATTGTTACATTATAGCAGATAAAATGTGAGTAATTATTACAGAGTAATAATATAGCTCCATGGAGAGTAAATAGTTTGTGAAAATTCCAGCCCTCTTGTTGATACAACACAATGAAAGATAAACGAACTTAGAGAAGCAGGTGGTCTTGAAACAGTATATAGTCAGGTGAACTTGTAACAGTATGTAGGTTAGGTGGTCTTGTAACAGTATATAGTCAGGTGGTCTTGTAACATTACGTAGGTTAGGTGGTCTTGTAACAGTATATAGTCATGTGGTCTTGTAACAGTATGTAGGTTATGCGGTCTTGAAACAGTATGTAGGTTAGGTAGTCTTGTAACAGTTATAGTCAGGTGTTCTTGTAACAGTATGTAGGTTAGGTGGTCTTTGTCTACCAACCATTTTATTTTTGTCTTTCTTCAGGCTACATTAGTATACGTTACTAATTGTCAGACACTCAAAATTAAGTCAATTCATGTGAAACCATACTTCATGGTGAGACGACAGAGCAAAGAAAGTGTCAGCAGACAGATAGATAAACAGTAAATGTCTAACCTACTGATTATAAAATGAATATATATTTTTAAATACATTATTACATTGAACTCTTTCCAGTGTGCTATCATTTAGAGATTTCAGATATACAATTATAACCATTAAGGATTTAAGATAAAGCACCGAAGGAAGCCAATCTGTCCGACACAAACTTTTATTCTCCAGTAATGAAACTGTCTGATGGACAGGTACCATAACAAATGAATAACTCGTCTATTGTAAATGTAATTGATTCATCATGAAAGGGTCGTACTGCATAATGTACGCACAACGCAGAATTAACAGATTCGGAGGTTCTCATTATCTCAACTCTTTGAGCAGACTGTCACTGCCAAAATTCTGACAATGAAGTGTCAACGTGCTAAAAATAGAGCTGAGAGCATGATTATGCATGCGGTTTTTTTGTGTGTTCGCGTGCTGATCAGCCACGACGTGTATAAACATTCTGGCAGGTACAAGCAATAGTAGTATAATAGGATTTCTTCTCTTGCATCGCTGAATTGCTTGGAAAGTGGTAGCCTAGCAGCCTCATTGACTGCATACACGACTTTGTTTTGTATCCGTGTCGCTGACTCCTTGAGTTCAGTCGACCAAGTCTTTTATTTTTTTCTTTCCAATCAGTACCGTTTGTGGACAGCGAGACGAAGCCAGTCAGTACGGATCCTTTCGAATGTGCAACCACAGAGAAATTAATACAGTGCCTTGGATGTTTTTTGTATTTTTTTTGTTCCATCCCCTAAACCAAAAAAAAAATCACTCTCAGAATTGTGGAAAGGATTTACATGATTGACAGGACTACCACATCACCCAAATAAGAGGCATAAGCATTCTTGTTAATCTCTACATTGTCCTTCATTTATTTTTTGCTGGGGGTGATTGGGGGTGTATGATGTATATGTGTGTGTGTGTGCGTGCGTGCGTGCGTGCGTGTGTGTGTGTGTGTGTGTGTGTGTGCGTGCGTGCGTGCGTGTGTGTGTTGTAGTAATTTTTCTTTCTTTTATTACTAAATTCTGTTTTGACTAAACCAATTTCGTGCACTAGCTGAAAGCTTCCAGTCTGGAATCAACGATTGTTCATATTGATTTCATTACAATTATTAGATTGGCTTTTATATGAACCACCACTTTCACCAGTGTTGATCAACGCAGATTTCAAGGGCCATTTAGCTCAACCAATTGCGAATTCTATTTATTCGGGAATTTCCTATCCATACTTACAACGTAGCAGACTTTCAGCTAACTGCGTGTTAATGTACGAATCAAATGTCATCGCTTAGGGAAATTAGTTGTATCTACTCTGTCATCCGTGCTTAAATCAATAATGATTAAAATTATTGACTTTTTGGCACATTTCCTTAGTGAACTTCATGCATAAAAATGTAAGTTATATATAATATCCACCTTATAATGAAGTCGGCAAGACTTTAAAACAGATTAGGGCCTATTGATTTATGTCAAAATTTTGCATTTTACTAACCCTGTAATATAAATGTTGCAACAAATTAACATTCTCTCTATTTATCTGTGTATCAATCTATAAATCTATGTCCTTAATGAAATGACGTCACTCGTTTTTGTTCATAATGTGTGCTAGTCATTGAAATGTCCAGTCGATCCTGTAGTCTCACAGAGTCTCTACCGCAGTGTGTAAGTGTAATTAATACAATACACTCCATTGGTGCATGGTAGCAAGGTATGCTGACTACATTGAGCAATTACTGTACAAGGAAATTACTGGAAATTGCTACAATTGTTGTTCTGCTTGAGGGAGCTAATGCAGTGAAGGAGTGTCAGGTTAGCCTGGAGAGATTAGCAGCGAATCAATGTTGTACACAGTCTAGAGGGAATCAAGTGTAATTGACAAGTAATAACCAAACAAATAACTTGTGACTTTGTTACAAAAGTGTGTGAAAGACTATTGAGACAGTGCCTACATTGGGTTATGTATAAACTATTATGACATATCTCTAATAACTCCATTTTGTTCTCTGATAAGAACTATCCTGGATTTGTATTGACACTAATCTATTGAACTCTGTGTTAGGATATAAGACTCTATGATATTAAAATTATCCAAACGTGGTTTCATGGAAATATTAATGTCAAGTGATCTTTTTTCATTATATGTGTTATATGTATATTTGATTGATGATTTAATAAATTTATTGACCTTCCTATTCATTTTGATAATCTTATGTTGGAGAAAAACGTGTGTGGATGGGAGCTCACTAAATGTAGATTATAGACGAATTTGTCTTCTCCTTCCACCTTTGAAAATACTGTATGACAGTAAATGTTTGTCTCTGTGAGAAAGAGAAAACGTTTACAGTGCCCGCACATCCCCCAAGTGAGAGAAACGAGAGAATTATTAATAACATAAATTATGATTCTCATCACTTGTAATTAGTTATGGACGATTAATTAATTAATAATAATAATAACCATTAACTAGGTAACATTGGCGTCACACTAAGTTCATTTTCTATTATCTCAGCTGTTCTTCTGCATGTCTGTTTACTTGGATCATTGTTAAATATGTGGACAGTGAGTCAAAAGAAGCTGGAATACGAGGTTCATGATGATGTAATTCCTCAATACATAATTGAAGTCGTCTAATCAACATTTTGCAATGAAAGATCGTACATTGAAATAATGTGAGATAAAGCAGAGATGATTTACAATTAAAAAATTTACACAAAAGTTTAGCAGGTTAAAAATGCTGTCTCTCTCTATTAGAAAACAGTTTTAAATTATAACAGTGAGAAAATATCGAAAAAATATAAGTTCATAGTCCCTCATGATGCAGTAAAATTAGTTTAGGGATGACACTGCCTCATGATGCAGTAAAATT
This sequence comes from Sinotaia quadrata, assembly GCA_028829895.1. NCBI lineage: Eukaryota > Metazoa > Mollusca > Gastropoda > Architaenioglossa > Viviparidae > Sinotaia > Sinotaia quadrata. Next base: position 19,128,255 of record CM054183.1, on the reverse strand, counting down.
AGTTCAGAGAAGTGTGTCGAGGCACATCCTCATTAAATGGCAACAGCCTATTTGGTATTTATAAGGTCACATGTAAGACTTCCAGACCTTTCTCTGGCATCTCACACAATTTCTAGTTTCATTACCTAGTCCATTATAACATGAGAGTCCGTAAACAATAAGTCATTATATAGTGTGCATGAGATGATCCATTAAAATGGTTGCTAGCTGGACATAATAATATATACATCCTATGTAGTGTTCCCATGTGTTTCTCAGAATGTGTCAAGGCTAAGCCTACTTCTACAGGTGTTAAGTAGAAAAAGGCCACTTACCTATCTTGGTAATAGTTGATCCCCACACCCAGGATAGGTGTACTAATTGTCTCCCTTACAAGAAATGTCTGTCTTCAAAGTTTTGGTACTAAGTGTTGGTTAAAACACAATAGCAGAATGTAACGTTAAATTTAATATAGTGAAGTATAAAAAAGAGCTAATGTACACTTTAACTACAAACGATGGATGGAATTCATGTATGATTGTGCAAAAGTTAAATGAAGATGTGTTAATCAAGAAATTGATTCAGTTATGAACTAGTGGAGGGCAGTTGAGGGTGTGTGCCAAACTGGTGCAACCTTCTTCACCCCCTTCTGCTAATCTTCCCGCCCTCCACCTTGAACACTTGAACACAAGTGTGAGACTGTGAGTCTCACTGGGGCACTCCAGGTCAGAGAATGTCTGGTGACGAAATGATCAGTGCAAGCTCCAGTGGTGATGTAAAACTGAAATTGAAACACACACACACACACACACACACACACACACACACACCAGTGTCTAGTTTGGTTTTTTTTTTTTTTTGTTATCCTGTTGAAAATATTCTTCATAAGAAAATATAATATTTTTTACTAAATTAGCATTTTGAGAAATTCCATCACAGTAGTCTTGCAGATAAAAAAAAGTTCACAAACAGAAACCTTGAGATTCACACAAGGTGTGGAAAAATTATTGTCTGTCCTGAACTTTATATGATTCAATAAAAGTAATAAAATGAATACAGCAAACATTAGGCTTTTCATCAGTTGTTAATATATATCTTTTAAATTCTATTTTATATTATTTATTTTTATTTTATTTAATTTGTTGTTGTTTTTGGTTTTGTTGGAGTGGGTTGGTGGAGTTAGTAGAAGACAAACTTAGATCAAAGCAGTTGAATAATTTTACATTAAATACAAACTGAGATATCTTTCAATTTTAAAACATATAAACTATGAAATCCAAAATTACCAATTTAACATATGAATTATACTCAAATTAAGTCTGCAATTGCTTCATTTAATTCATTGTAAAATATCCTTGTATTAATCAAACCAATACAGGTGCATGTGCGTGAGTGAAATATAGTTTTTTCTTTCAAATTCTTCCCAAAACACATACAATTATGAAATATTATTGTGTATACTTGTATTGTCCCTACCGAACTAAAATTGAAATGGAGATGAATGTGGATGAATTAATATTTTATTAACATATATTTTCATGAAGAAAGAAAAAAATAGTTAACTTTTCATTATAGCCATTATAGGCACCATTTAATTGCTTTAAAATCTAATGAGGTATTTACAATCAAAAATATCTTAACAAAACAATTAAAATATTATTATTAATTACTCTGCCAATTACATCATTAAAAGTTTCAAAATGACAAAGAGGTGAAACATTCACAAGATTAACAGCATCCACATGGGTTTATTTCTTCTCTAATAGTGATTATATCATTCATCTTTCTGTTAGGCACTTCTTACACAAAACAAAATATGTTTATCATTATTTTTCTAATTAAAAATTATAAGAAGTAGGTCAATTGCTTGATGTGCTTGCATATCTGTAGAAGACAAACCAAACTGCAGCACCTATGAATTGTTTACAAATACATATATGTTATAAACATTTCACAATGATCATTATAAAATGTATTTGATTAAAGATAAAAACATTACAATTATAAGATCATATTTCAAACAGTTTTGAAAGTCATCTGCAAAATCTTCATCCTCCTAATATTCAGTGAGAATAAAGAAAGAAGAGTGGTGAATATCTCGAGTTAAACTACAACAAAACTGGAAATAGATGTTTAGAAAACATTACCATAGTTATTTATATAGTTGTCATGCTTTTACAGATTTTGAAGGTTAAATATCTAGAGTAGGTACTAGATCTATGATGAAATGTAATGATGATGCAATAATAGCAGGGAGAAATGCGTATTTGTAAAGTCATGATGGGATTGGTAAGCACCTAATATGGAACTTTAATTTTAAAAAAAAGGGTGCTGCTAAGAACAGAGATGAAATATTAAAGAAAACCTAGAAGAAATAAAAGATTGTATTGACCCTAGTTAAAACTTTTAAAAATTAAAATCATTACAAAGAACTTGCATTATCTTTTGTTCTAATCCTGAATATGAAGACATATATTGAGACAAGTTACTTCTGCAGAAAGAAGACAATTTTGGAGAAAAATATAACCAATTGTTCAAAGAATATTTATGAATCATGGACTAACCAAAAACAGAGGTTTTAGATGTGATATTCATTTACATTCTGCCATGGAATTATTTCTTGTTTGGGATAACAGAAAGAGGTTTATATATGTACCATTCTGAATGTGATTTATATATCATTAATTGCCTACCCGTTGAGGATTTTTATGTTGGCCCAACTAAAAATGTAAAACATAGGATCTAGCAAAAAATCAGATATTATTCTGAATAAATTAAATATTCATCCACAGTCTGCTAATAAAAAAAATTTACTCTTTTTTTACAATATTTGCCATTGATTCTACTTATGATAAAAGTAGTCTTTTTCATGAAGAAATATAGGGACTGTAAAAACTTAAACTAAAAGGGGTGAATTCTCAAAATGTTTTACAAGCCATGGTCCAGGAATAAATATGAGAAGTCAATATTAATAAAGTAACAACTCAAAACTTTCCATACGGTATAGAATAATTAATTTATTTTTATTAAATGGGAACATGTATTCAAAATAATAGCATCTCTTTTATCTGAATGTACACTAACAATTTCCATGAGTATGTGTGTATGAATATGTATCTATATACATTATATGTACAAGTGTGTACATTACAGATACATTAATTGGGGGGGGGGTATGAAGTGGTGGTTTTGTTTGTTTGTTTGCTAATTGCATTAATATATTTAAACTATATCATGGGGTATGTAATATTAAATAGAAACAATCCTGACTCAACCCCCATGATGGGAAAATTAAAAACTTTTGCAGTAATTATTAATTTATAATATTATTCATTAGTCAGTATACAATCTCTCTCTCTCTATATATATATTTTAAAGGTACATAAATATAATAGCCATATGTGCTTTAACCATAAAGAGCAGACTAACAAAAAAATTTACTGAACAATGTCCCCATCCCCCAATATTAATTATTCCCCTTGTCATGTCGAAGGCACAAAAACAAATAAAATATAATAGTCTATTAAATGAAGTAACTTAATGCACAGTACACACAAATTTTTGTATGCGTCAAAATGTTGTTTTAAACATTTTTCTGTATAAAACCATTTTATAAATTTATTATACTTAAATAAATATCTCAATCTCTTAAGCGATTACCTTGTTTCGCTAATGGCGTCCGGAACAGCTACTGAAAGTTATCCAGTCATGGAAAGTGGAAGCCAATCTGAGCATGGCAGAAGACGCACTAATTACCAGGTTATTTTAATACTTTGTTTTAAACTTTGTAAAGATTCAGAAAAGTGTTAACCTTTATGTTAACATTTTTGCGCGTCTCTTTGCGACTTAATTAAGCTAAGCTTGAAGTGGAGTACACAGCATCATCTGCCTCATTCTTGACTGCCTGAATACAGCTAAAATAAAGGCAATATCCAGAATCATTTAGTCAAACAACTCCCCCCCCCCACACACACACACACTCACATACAATACATTACATATGCTAACACTTGAAATAAGCTCTAAAGACATCCCCCAGTTCCCTCCTTTGAAAGTGACCATTTTGAAATTTAAATCGTCTGTTAAAGTATTCAAATAAAAAATACATTTACTATTCAGGCTAATCTAGAAACAAAACCTAAACTAATCCTAAACTTAACACCATCCCATACCTCTATGTCTATATTTATTTCAATTTAAAAATGTTTTAATATTTATAGGTGTAGTTTTATAGGGACTATTTATTTTTTAAAATCATACTCTTTTTCTGTCAAATCAAAACTTTTTATAAGACTAAGAGAGTTCAATAGAAAATTTGGAATTATTTAAAATGTCATAGTAAATAAATTAATTGCAATAAACAGAGTGCAATAGAAAGTTTTGAATCATTGTATACTATAGAAGCCCAGGATATTTTTCACACTTACAAATTTTATACAATCTCAACAGAGGTTCACAAATTTTGTCAAAATCAGGGTTCCACCATCAGAAGTTAGGTGCCATAAAATAATATATATATATATATAAGCCTTGAGCTATTCTTCTAGAGAATATAAGTACTATAACAGTATAAGTGATTTTTTAAAATCTCTGTTGTCAACATTATGTTTTTTTAGGTGACCTGGTGCCATTATTTTTTATTGAAATTGAAACATGTATTTGAATGGAAAATAGTTGCCTTGACTTCATTCACTATTACTACCTTCAGAAGGTTCTTTTGAGCACAGTTCTTTCTTATTAATGTTTTTCATTTTAATTTATTTTTCATTCTTTGAAAGTTGAATGGTATCTAAAATTTAAAAAAAAATAAAAATTCAGTAATAAATAAAATTATAGATTCAGATAGCAATGTGTTCTTACTTCAGAATATATTTTCTTGTTATTTTTATTACTTTATGAAATAATTGTCATCCTTATGGTATCAGTAGCAGAGAACTAGCACATTTATTAAACTGGAGAAAAAAAGTGATATATTGAAAATGATTATACATGCACACTAAAATATATATTGAAAATTATTATACATGCACACTAAAGTAAATATATTCGTCATCTCTTATTACATCTGGCGGAGAAGATAGAGCAGTTGCATTCAGCGTATCTACATATAGGGTTGTAGATTGGTTTAAGTGATGCAACCAGAATTCAACTGCCTAAGCATTCATTTTCTTCAGAGCATTTATTGGTAATAGTTGATTCTGTTAATAACATTTCCTTTATCTTAATACTAATTGCTAGAGTTGCAGTTCCAGTCATTGTCTTTCTCCAAAAAAGAGTTCCATTGTTTCAGTGATCTTGATGGTAGTTGGCACTGGTTATACTTTGTGCAACTTGAGCATCATCTGTAGAAATGTCAGTCAGGAGATATGTATAGTCATGGAATAAGCACACTGTGTACTGAGTTCAAGAACTTTGTTCCTACCAATATGTTGTTCTGAAGTTTTCTGTACACATCACATTGTGCACATATATGTCACTGTTCACAGCTTATCACTATACCAGCAAATCAGATTTCTATTTGACAGCTTTCAAGAGGGTGTAATAGTGTTTGCTTTCTGATGAACTGATGACATGATGAGTCTGTGCTTCACTTCATAGAGAAGATATTTGTATAAATTCTATAATTAATATTTTACAAATATTATAGATAAAATACTTGATCCATGATTGTCTCATCTCTTGTATGACTATTTTAGATTGTCTAAAATCATAATGATGGTTCTATGAAACTCTCTTATTTTGTGACTGTGTATAAATCATTAAATAAATATATATTTGTTTCTATATTCTAAAACTTATATAAATTAATTAATAATACTTCTGAAACCTTATGAGTAGAAATAAATTTATTAAAATTAAATAAGTTGAAGTGATTTATTTAGATTGTTCAATCAACTTTAAAGTTTAATGTAACCAATCAACTTATCAAGTATCTAACCAAATTAATATAAAACGAAAAAATAACAATCAACAACTTTAACTTCAACTGATAAAAATGTTAGGTGAAAGAAATATTTATTTTAAGTCAAAGATTGATCTGCTTATTGTTAAACAGTAAAATAATGATTTGGTTGAACTCTTCAGAACTTATTTCTTCTAGATCTTGCTAATTCAGTATTGAACAAGCAGATATGCATTTTTCTTTTGATTTTTTTAAAAATAACCTTTTTAATTACATATTAATATTTGAGTTTTAAATCTTTCCTATAGATAAGAATTATTTTATTTTTATACTTTTAAATTATCAAGTTTTTTATCATCATCATATTATCAACTTTATTTTGCAGCGAACAACAGAACCATTAACACTAGAGGAGCTAAAAATATTGAAGGAATGCAACTCAGAAAGCTTTTGGTACAGATGTGAGTAATAGTCTGTTTCTGCCCATGAACCAAATTTTTAGTTTAATAAATAAAAATGGGATAATGAATGTTTCAATAATATATTAATTGTGCATTGTGTACGTAGATCAACATATGTGAAACACATCACAGTGTTTTCCGGTGCAAACATCTTCCATTAAAGTCATGCCAATATTAGTACACCTCTGGCTTGCATTCATTAAAATTTATTCAATATATTATATATGCCAGTTTATTCAAACTAAATTTTATACATTTAGAATTTTTTTTAGATTGTTATTTAGGTTATATGAAAACTATTCATGTGGTATTTAAATAAGACTTTTTATAGTGTTGCTAAAGAATTGATGTTATATCCCTGCAGTTTTACAGTAATAAATTTATAATGTTACTTTTAGCAAATATAAGTTCCATTAACCTCAAAAATAACAAGAAAAGTGTAGTGTTGCATTGAACATTTTATGAAAGACAACATTTTGCAAATAAGTATAATAACTGCATTATATTGCAATTAGGTGGTAATTATTAATATTTTATTTATTCATGTAGATGGGAATTTATAGTGGACATGCAAAGTAGGACAAAATTTAATAACCAAATTGAAAGATCAGAATAAAATAAATTGAAAGAAGTTTTTGTATATTTTTCCAATTTAAAAATTAGTTTGTTAATTTAATACAGTGAATAATATTGACTAAATGTGCCAAATAGTATGTTTTTGTTTCAAATTACAACAAATTTACTGACAAAAAACCCCAATGCACATAATTTGAGGAATCATTTTTTTTTAAACATCAGTGACCGTGATCATAAGTTATTTATTTTATGTGTGTGTGTGTGTGTGTGTGTGTGTGTGTGTGTGTGTGTGTGTGTGTGTGTGCTTGTGCATGCTTGTGTAGTATGAGGTTATAATAAAATTGAATGCACTTTGTTATTTTCTTTTCTAGGTGTGCCGCTGGGAGTCGCCTTTGCTGGTGGAACCACATACTTGGTCAAAACAGGTGTGCATGCTAAGATACTCATATTGAACTGTTTACAATGTTTTCTTCAAAGGATTAGTGTTGTATGATGCTTAGGATTAAATAGAAATAAAGAAATGAAAGCTTTAAAACTGAAAATTCTAATAAGAATGGGGTGATCTTTTGTCCAGTCTGTTGTGAAGTAATGGTTTGAACTGTTGTGATAAGAAACATTAAGGATGAGCTGTTTTGAAACACACTGAACTCTGAAACTTATTTTGGGTAAAATACAGTTTATAACTCCCCAACATTTTTAAAATAGTAAAGTTGATAATATTGTGTTTGTTGTTTGCTTTCTCTCTCTTGAATGTTTTTCATAAGTAAATTTGTGTGAGCACTGAGTATTTTATTTCTCCACTAGACATAGTAAATTTAAAAATCTTACTCTGTCACTGCTGTTGAGGCAGATAAAAGAAATCCAAAACAATTTTTTTTTTCCTCAAAACTTTTATATGAAGTTGGGGTGGAGAGGAATAGCATCTATGATTAGGCAAAATAAATCTTAGTTCTAACAAAAGCTTATACATAATGATTTAGTATTGCTTTGCTTGTTTTTCTTTAAACAGACACTTGTACAGAATGGTCTTGAGTAGAGGTGGGGGGGTTTTGTCCTATTTTGATAGTGAAAAAACTATGTAATAATTTTGATAAGAAAATATTCTGCATTTAACAATGATATCTATAATATGTGCATTCATAGTAATAATAATAATAATAACTAAATAAAACTGAAAAAAATACAGATAGTTATTTAGCTAAATATTAGTACTATTAAATGCAAGGCACAGAAAGTAATGTTAAAATATGCTCCATTCTAGCTATAATGAACACTGTCCTGCTGCAATTATTTTATGTCTTGGCAAGCATTAAGGCTTGGGTTGCAAGTGCTCCAGGAAAATTATTTAATGATGGTTTCTGCATTGACTTCATAAGATCGATTAATTTAATGAAAGCTGTATTTTTATTCTATAAATTGTGTGTATGTGTATGTGTATGTACGCTTGGATGATTAGATTGCATTTTATTGGGAATTAAATTCTTTTCAGGTTTTCTGAAACCTCACCCTCGTTATGGACCTCTCTTTAAGAACTTTGGTAAGTATTCAGTTAGATCTAGTAAGCAGCATAAAAACCTAACAGGTAATGCTCTTTTTCTACTCATCTGATTTATGCACTTTTATTTTAGCGCTATATATGTATGATAAAGGATAAATTCATTATAGTGCTCGTTTCAACATTGTCACTATAAATCAAAACTCTCGTCTCATATTTGAAAATTTTGCATAAATAATCATTACTTTTTTGCTTATAAGTTAGAGGTATAATTAGGCTGACTGCCTTCTTAATTTATCTGTCAGAATCAAAAATATTAATTTTGATGTACATTTTTGTTTAGATGGCACCACTCCAGCAATACCTATATGCCAGATTATCTCCCCTCCTTTAGTGGAGTAAAGTAGTAATTATATTTTGAGGTAGAAATGTGGTCCGTTAAGTGCTTATAAACTCGTCATAAAATGATTTATGAAATCTCTTATCCATTTTTAATTGTATTATTTTCTTCACATTTATATTATTTATTTATTTTAAATTAAGCTTGAATTTTTTAAAATTCAGTGTGGCCTTTACTAACTTTGCACAGGTTACTGTACCTATGTTAATACTACATTATTCTTTGTTCAGTATTCACAAAGAACTTCATTGCCAAATATTTGCTCCAGTTTTTGTCAATAGATCTTTTATTTCACAGGAAGATGCTTTATTTATTCCTTTGCAGCATCCTTTTCTTTTTTCTAATCAAAAAAGAACTTTTGTTCATTCCACTTCGGTTTGGTTTTGTGTAAAATTATTCGTCAGTCTGTTTCTGTAGAACTGGATAGTCACAATATTAGCTTTTCATGTGAGAAACCCTGTGGGTTTGGAAGGTAAGTGGGTAAATCCCACCCTTTCTCACAATCCTCAGAGTTGTTCCAACTGATACACCTTCCCCTGCGCTTGGAGATCATTGACATGAAGTATTATTTTAAAGTCTGCATTATTTTTATTTAATTAAGTATTACCAAGAAATGTAATGGTTTTTTTGCAGGTGCTATATTTGTAGCATACATTCTTGGCAAGGTATCCTATCAACCTACTTGCCAGCAGAAGATCCTGGACCGAATACCTCATAGTAATATGGCAGAAAGTATCCGCAAAACGCGTGGCATTTTAACTTCAAGAGATGGGTATGCTAGGTAAGCATCATTTTTGTTCATGATGCTCTGATTATTGTAATTTATTACTTTTTATTATAAAAGATGTCTCTGTTTTCTTTTTTTCTTTGTATAAAATTGTTTCATGCTTGTAATTACAAACAAGTCTCGATTACCAAGGGATAGATGATAGAAAATTTGTGAGTACTAAAGATATAAACTGATACTTTGCACACATTAGTACAGATGTGCTATTACACTCATGATTACTATTGCAGTTATTTGAAGCAATAAGATAGTGAGCTCTTTTTTTCTACTCATCAACTGATCTTTCCCTTTAGATTATTCCTGCTTCATCAAACATTAGACCAATCTGTCAGAAGTAATTGAAACTAAAGAATGCTATGCCATCATTAAGATTTAAAAAATCCATTCAAAGTGGGAAGGTCATTTAATCCCAGTACCAGTCCTCATTCTGACCTTCAGCAACCTTGTTCTTCCTGCTCTTTTTAATACAGGTTATGTTTTGGGTATGGTAAAGATGATTGTCAAATAAAAGTTCGTGCCACTACCATCCATCATCATCAAGAGATTGTCATTCATGGCATAAATGGAAATTAATTCAGCATAAGAAAACAGTCACCTATGGAAAAGCCTGTTTTGCACTAGAGGCCATTTAGTTTGGACTTTGCCTTGTGGCCTGTGAATCAGTTTTGCTGGTAACACAGCAGTAATTTACTACTGTTAATATTTATTATGGACATGATTTTCAGACGTATAAATACAAACTAAACAATAGTTTTACTACTCTAAAGATCAGACTATTCTAGTAATCAAGCACTGCATTATTACATAATTACCATATAATTGATTTTATGAATACATGTGTGTTATAATGTAAATTTAAAGTCTCAAGAGAGAATAATGTCAAAGAACCTTACAGGAGCTCAGAAAGGCTCAAAATATAGCACTGAAATGGAGAATATCAATAATGAAGGGGTAATTAATAGAAAAAAAGTGCTTTAACTCATTTTCTGTACTATGAATCATCTTTAAATCAAATTATGTGTAACTTGAGATAGAATTTCTTTTTTAATTTAAAGAAATAATTTGTAACAGTATAGTTTCTAATTAAACTTGGGTAAAAGCAGCCCTTACGTCGGTATTTGATTCTTCATTTTGAACTTTACTTTTATGCATATTTGTCACTTTAAAGCAATTAAACCAACCGTAACTAGCAATAAATTCCTCTTTAATTTCATTACCCATACTAATGTGTGCAGCTTTTTAATCATTAAAAAGGCTTCTAGCCTTTTCTTGCACTAATGCAAGGCTAATTGGTATATTTCACCTATTTTTGTCCTCCAATCATATTATTAAACATTTTTTTTCCCATGTCAGTAATTAAACCACTTTGCTTAGTGATTGTTGTTGCCTTCTTCAGGGCAGAACCTTTAACATGGTCCATTAAATGTGTTTGTCTTCAAAATGATTGTTGATTGACTGTAACCTAATACCTCGCTGATGTTATAACGTCAACTTTCTCTTTCGTTATTATTGTTTTTCTCTTCCTTGATGCTTCACTGGCACTTGCATCACATTTTGTTTAGGAGACATGATAAGGGTTGCATATTCTCAGAATTTAAATAAAAATGTGCACAATGCAGTGTTTATACACAAAAGTCTGCATGAATACAAGATCCAACTTAAAATGGTGGTGCTCTTATTTCTGGTTGATGTTGTTGCCAGATAATACAATGAAATTATCATAATTTTTATACTTTTGTCAGATTAAGTAGAATTTATAAAATTATATATTCTATATGCATTATTTTATAGCAATAGTATTATAATAATATTAAACAATAATAATTTTCCTCCACCATAGTAAATACAATAGTGCTCCTATTCACTAAAGTGAATCATTGAAGGTAATTTTGACTTAATAATTTGGTTTGTATTTGTGGAATGCCATGAGTTGGACGTTTGTAACCCAGGGACTGCCTGTAATTATACTTTTGATGGATAAAGGTTCTGTATGATAGTAGTGATTAAGTAAGTACTTTAAGGACTTATTGTTCTCATGTGAAGTATGCAAATTATGTATTTGTGTGAATGTTGTTTTTGTAATATTGTCAGCATGTATCGCTAGAGTTATGAATCTCAAGCCTAAAAATAAATGTTCATGAATAAATAGTGTTAGAATAAATGATGTTAGAATGAAGTTTGTACAAAACAGATCCTAGTACAATAATAATTTAAAATCTTATACTGTTGTTAATGTAAATATCAAACTGGTCACAAAAATCATTGACAGAAATGTTTCTGGGAATTTTTTTTTTAGTACACATATACATCAAGTTTATGAAACAATATAAAATTTTAGCAGTTTTTAATCATCATATGTCTCATCCCTTAGTGAGACGATCGATACACCTTTGGATTTGGGACCTGATGTGGCCTCTGTAAAACGTGAGGATAGAATGCGTGAAGTGTACAGCAGTATGGATGTGAAACCAGACAACCATGCAAAAAATGTACAGGAACTGGATGATAATTTTCGCCCCTCATTAGACAGAGATGGTCAGTAGATAGAATCTGGTTTTTTTATGTTTTTCAGCAATTATATATAGGCTGTGAGTCTTAACCTCAACTTTAAAGCATAAGACCATCTTGTGATTGTTAGATTTGGATATGTATTTTATGTAGCTAAGAAAACTATGTTATCAGCTTATGCTTATATAAATAATAAAAAGAAATAGAAGTTGACATGTATTTTACATAGCTATGGAAACTGTTCCCAATAAATACTTTATAAATATCCATACGCATTCTTTTTTGCATGTACTCTTTTAATATTTATTTACTTATGTGAATTTTCATTTTGGGGAGAGGAAAAAAAGTACAGTGAAATTCCTAAAGACAAAATTGTTTTAAACTGAGTGAGATTTACCTTGAAACATTTATTTAGAGTCATTTGTTTAATGTCTGTCACTTATGGCTTATGCTTTTTCTGAATGCAGTTAAGCCAAAAGAAGATAATACAGCAGCGGAACAGCAAACATTCATGAGCTATGATGAGCTCAGGCTTAAAAATCGTCAAGAATATGAAAAGTCTTCGGCTTCCTCAAGAAGTCCATTTCGTCATCGCCCGCTCCCTCCTCCTTCCACTCATGCTCCTAGTGGTCCTAGTGCCCAATCAGACCACTCTGAATCATCATCTTCAGACTCGGCATCTGGTTCACAGTGGGACCTCCCTCAAACTGCTCCAAGTAAAGGTGGGTTTAAAAATATCTAGAGTTCAATAAAATTTGTATTTTCTCCTGGTAAATTCTCTGGGACAAGTCACAGTCATCTGCCATAAATTGCCGAATCAAACTTGTGTTATCTTTCAAATGATTAAACAGGGTTTCTAAGTTACTTACTTTATGCTTTGAAAAGATTAATTGCAGTATTTATAATATTTAATATTTGTGTATATAACTTGAAATGATTAAACAAGGTTTCTGTGTTAGTGGAAAGATTATTTGCAGTATCAAATTATAATTATTAAATAATTCCGTATATAATAACGTACAGATTTTTTTTTATTTTAGAGTCTGGAACAAGAATTATGGTTAGATTATGAGTGGGTTGGGTTTGAGAAAGGACATACAGAGAATTTTGAAAGAGATGCTTATACATCATTCATAAATTGCTTTATAAAATATTATGTTAGAAAGATTTAATAATTTATTATATAAAACCAAGAAAACTGAGTAAGGATTTCCATGTGCTGTATGTTTCTAGGCAAAAAGAAAAATGCTTATGGTGATGTGTGGGATGACTAGAGCTTGTACCTTTAATCAACACTGCCTCAGCATGAAACAGCGCATTTGCAGGCAAGATGCATCAGCACATACATTTTTTTCTAAATTGCCACAATTTGCACTCCATTTGTCTACAGCATGGGTGGTTTGCGATATAATAGTATTTGCAGTTGGTTTTTCCATATGTATACTGTAGTCAGGAATTGTCTTTGTATCATGTTTATTAAATTGCCTGCCCTGCTCTGCTGAGTTCACCAGCAGTCAACTGTATTTAGAGATAGATTTTAATAATGAAAGGAACACTGTGAACAGTAATGTGAGGAACATGCAACCTTAAAATGACTTTTAGAACAAGATGGCCTTATTTAGCATGTTGATTACTATTTGAAAATAAACTCTTTAATACCTAAAATGTTATTGACTGCATTCTAATGAATTTAAATGTTCATGATTCTTTTAAGTAATGAATCTGCCAAGAAGAATTTGCATTTGATGAATGAAGTCTGTGCTCAGTATTCCATTGTGTACTAATTGTTGAGGTAAATGAATTTTACTAAGATTAAGGACTCGGCATTATGAAACTCAACTGGTAATATTTGTCTTTTTTATTTGATTTTTAAGCTTGCTTGTCCCTTTTTTTTAAAAAAAAAAAAAGTGAATATGAAAAACATTATCTTTTAATCTGCTTGTCATTCATATTCAAGAGTGTCTTCAAATTTATTGTTATAATAATTTTTATTGTTATAGATTAAAGCAGCTTAGTTCTTTTAAAGTGTTTATTACAACCATTTTTACATCTGAGTTTAAGTGAAAAATCTAAAGTAAATAACATTCATCTTAACATATTAAATTCATGAAATGTTTAACAGAATTTAAATTAACTATTACATTTTGTGATCTTATTTGATAGAATGATTCCTAAGGTATGTTGAGGCATTAATGAGGTTTTGGCAATTTGTCATCCATTTCTCTTTAATTTGATAGTACAATTTGCTACCCTAGAAGCCTAAAAAGTTGCAAATATTTTAAATCAGTGCATATCAGAAGAAAACTGAGTTATCATTGATTTTATATCCACTTCTTCAGTTTGCAAGTTAAGATACCTTCCAATTATTGTTAATTATAAGTGATTCTCTTTGCTTTACTAGACATATACTATTTTGATCCAAATTAGATCATTTGATATTTGAGGTTTAAATGTATGAAGTGTATTGTTTATTAATTTAATGTAAAAAAATTCACAATGATATTCTGGCTTGACAAAGATTAGTGCTTAAGGAAGAGACCTGATGAAAATCTAAAATGACAAAGGCCTCTTAATTTGTCTTAGCTAATTAGGATTCATTTTATCAGGGGAGATTATATTTGTTCTCATTTCATTTTATTAAATGGCATTCATTACAAACCCTTTTATAGAGCAGTTTCTCTATAAATCTGCATTACTGGACTTTTTAAAAATGTTTGTCATCTTGATAAATTTGGATAGTTTTACTAACATGGATATCAAGAAAATATTTAATACAAGGAGAACAATAGTTTACAAGTTTGTGTACCGGTTGTATATATATTTACCAGTGTGAGGAGGCATGTCATCGTGTGTTTACAAAATTATGAGAAATAAAATGTTTGATATGTTAAACAGTAAAGGGTTGTGTTTTTGTGCATTGAAGTAGATGTAATGTATTTATGCAAACATTTTTTGTCAGTGCCATTTTTTTTTTTAATTTATGAATGAACTGCCTTTTTGTAGTTTACAATTAGTATCATTATTTAAAATTAAAAATAAAATTCTCTGCTTAAAATAATAATAATAATGGCTTAATAGAGTGCTTAAGAGCAAGTCTTCATGAAAGGCCAAGTCCATTCCCTGTAGCAGCCAGTGAAAGTAATTACAGTGCTAATGGATTTACAATTTGTTATACTGAAGAGACATTGCTAATCCTGGACTCTACAGTGCTTTTCATTGTGAGAAAATTATGTATCTCTATTCATATCTCATCTATAAACAAAATGAATAAAGAAAAAGAAAAATTAAGAAGAATTGGTGAGAAACAAATCCTTTTATTCAGACCAGAATGTCACAGCAGTCTACTACTGCAATGGTTGTGGACTTCTCCATGTCTAAATTTAGAAGAAACTCAGTGAACTGTGTTGATGCAATAGAGATTCAGATTGTTTAGAAGAAAGTCAGTAAACTGTGTTGATGCAATAGAGATTCAGATTGTTTAGAAGAAACTCAGTAAACTGGTTAAAACAGTGAAGATTCAGTATGGATATAGAAGTGATCATTCATTAGTAAAACTAACTCTAAAGCTTGGAGAGAGAAGACAAGGAAAAACACTGGAAATTTAACACATATTTTATTGAAAGATAAGGATTGTACACATGAGGTAGATGAAACATTTTAAAGTTATTTATCAATTTGATCTACTAAGTCTAAGATAGAAAATGACCTTATCAAGTAAAAGGGAACTTTGTGCAATTATCATTTGCACATTCACAGTATCTCAATGTGTTGTTATTTATAGAAATAAAACAACTAACTATTTACCTCTCATGAAGCAAAATAAAAAGAAAATCTAGCTTAAGAAAAGGATGAACTACAAAATAATACAAATCAAAATATATTACAAATATTCAATTTACAATAAAAGACAGTATGCTACCAATATGTGATAAATGAATACTTTTCCTATTAGAAGAAAAGCAAAATGAGTAAACATTTGACAAATTTAATTACAATTCAATGTTTCAAATGACACAGAAAGATATTTGAAAGTTTTTCTTCAAAATCTTTTTTTTTTAAAGTAAAAAAATACCTGGCCAAAAGAAAATCAATATAAATACCTTGTTAAAAATATGACAAACTTAATTTTGAATATCATAAAGTTTGAAAGCCACTGATTTGTTGGTGGTAGTGTTGCTGACATCCCTTTCCTTCCAGATTTGGCTTGAACCTTTCATCAGCAGACATGTTTAGGTTGTGGTTTGGTCCTGGAGGCTTGCCTCCGCTCAGTGGAATCTTGAGGTGGGGATGAGGGTTTTGATCGATAAGGAAAATTTCTTATTACAGTGTTACCTTTTGTTCCTTTCTTTCTTAAAATTATTATTATTATTTTAAACCACTAGTTCTGATCTTTTATATAAGCATTAACATGTGAAATTACACTATAAATAAAAATGCATATATTTATTTACCGATTAACAGACAAAGTATGACTGGCTTTGGATAATTCCTAATAAAAGTAAAAATATGATATGTCTATGTGAAACAATTACTATGGAGAAAGGTGATTAAATTAAACTCAAAATTTTAAGTAAAATCATTAAAGACCGAAAAATAAAACTTGATATAAAAAATAAAACTTCAGGAGATAACTTTAGAAGACTTTAAATCCTTCAGCTTCTTTAAAATATTAAATACTGGCATAAGTCACTAATAGTCAAAGCAGTTTAAAACTTTTTTAAAATCTTACTGGTGCATATTACTTCTATTCTTGATTTATTTCTGAAGTTCTATGCATTCTGCATAGTAGGTCAATTCAGCAAAATTCTAAGGCCAAAATTTGAATACTATATTTTGTTTTCATGAGTCAGCTTCTGTTTTAACAATTTATTTTTAAAAATAAGAAAAGCTGACATTATGCTAAATTTTTGTTGTTATTTTTCTCATTTATTTTTATACATACATCAAGTAAGCTCTTCTGCTGTGCTATTTTAATTTGCCTTTAAAAATGTTTAATGAATATTTTAAAGTTTTGTCTTGACAAAATATAGTTAGCATACATAGTATGACAATATAGTTAGCATACATAGTTTTCTAAATATACTTTAATTGCTAAAATGTTCATGTTAGTATTTCTAGGTAAACTTTTAGTTCAATTAAGTACATTCTTAATTTAAAGTTTTATGAGAAGAAAACTAAAAGTTATTTGAATGTCAAAAGTATATATTTAGTCAAAAATTATATACTATAAACATACATATTTATTTTTAAATTATAAAAACAAGCATTCACTTTAAAATGTGATCATATGGAAGACATTTTAATGAGAGACATTATTAAGGTAAATAAATATTAAAGCATTATTTATTTTTATCACTCCTCTATATAAATGAAATGTTGAAAAGTATTTGCCATTTTTACAAATAATATCAATGACCACTGGATAATGGCACATACATCTCATTAATAAAATTATTGCAAGAACAAAAGAAATATAAGATAAGTTTTAAAATTTAGAATAAAATGAACACAACAGTTTTAGTTTTAATTATAACTGTGTGAGTACATCCAGAGAAAGTGTGTTTATGACTATTGATTGCACAAAGGTTTGAATAAAATATTTTGAAAACTCCAAAGATGGCATTGTCTCAGCAAAAGTGTGTCGCCAAAGAGTGTGTAACAAAATACCACTCTAAATTAGCAAATTGGTGCAGGAGTTTTTCATTCTCCATTTCATGGCAATATCTACTAAACAACTCTGTCCCACTGAGATATCACTGGCACACTGCATAAATGTGAAATATTTGTAGTTTATGTTATGTGACTGTTACTGGTAGAAAAGTGTTCGTATATTGATGTCAAAATGATGTCAATTCAACAGTCTGGTTCCACAGTCACTATAGGAACTCTGTCATCTGACTTAGATGTACTTGAAGACTCAGGTAGAGATGATTGGATTTCTGCATTTTTCTGCAGGAAAAAACAATTAAAACATTATTTATATAAATGTTTTTATGTTTTGAAATGTTGGTGTCAGAATTCTAACAGTTAATACAGCATTGTATACAAGGTAAAACAATAATCAATTATTGAAGAATTTTTTTTAAAAAGCAAACCAATCAGTTATAAATAACCTGTTAGTGAAATAAAACAAATAACTTTGAAAACACCATACACTTGTTAACAGATGACTATTCTTGTAGCTATCTTTTACTCTCTTTTAGGATAGTCAATTATATTTTGTAAGTTTAAAATATTAAAGTCATGTAACTAACCATCCTCTCTATAAGTATACTAAGCTTGTTGATGTAAGTGTTTGGATATGCTTAATCAGACAACAATGATATCTAATCTTCAACAGCTTTTTCAATTTTTCAAGAGATTTTATGCTTCAAATCCTTGTTTCTATTGGATGCAGATATTAAGTGGACATGCAAACTATATATATATATATAATTTTATGCAAGCATCCATTTAATTCAAAATGAGATATTTAAAATTTCCATTCCAGGCTTCTCAATTTATGAATTAACACTTAATGAGTTTTTGCTTGCATAAAATGTGTAGGGCAATGTCATGCTTTCCCCTAAATGAATTATATGAGAATGTGCTCTGCATATTTATTCTGGTACACACGTATTGCCATTTGACTCAAAGATACATTATTTCAGTGCATTTGTACTTCCTTCTTAGTGTTCACCCATCTTGTGTGTGTCATTTTGAACTAGTTATCTCAGTAAGAATGTCTTCTTTTTATTTTGTGTTATGGTTTTTATCACTTGTTTGTTTTGCATCATGGCTTCAAACATTTTTTTTATTTTGAGGGCATGGCTTCAAACATCTTGTGTAATAAAACCAAGAAAGAATGTGAACATTATCCATGGCAGGAATAGTAAAGTGTTTCAATATGTCATTAACATAAAATGCACGCACACACACACACACACACTAGCACTAATCTAGTACCTATATTAAAAAGGAAAATTTATACTGTCTAAAGCTTTGACAGTGCAGAAAGCAGTCAACAATTGCAGTCCTAGCTTCATAGTAGTGCAGAACAAGTATAAACATAATCAAGTTTTGATGCCTTATTTATTATGTTCTAATTCCAAATTATAGAACAAGAAAGGATATAATAAAAACAAGAGCAACGTAAGAACAAGAGTTTGTATGATAAGAATGAGAGTTGGCATGATAAGAACAAGTGTTGATACAATAATAACAAGAGACCGGAAAGAACAAGAACTGGTATAATAATAAGATAATGGTAAGAACATGAGTTGATATAATAAGAACAAGAGTTGGTATGATAACAACAAGAGTTGGTAAAATAATAACAGGAGTTGGTAATATGATAACAACAGTTTGGTAAGAACAAGAGTTGGTATGATAACAACAAGAGTTGGTACAATAAGAACAAGAGTTGATATAATAAGAACAAGAGTTGGTACAATAAGAACAAGAGTTGATACAATAAGAACAAGAGTTGATATAATAAGAACAAGAGTTGATACAATAAGAACAAGAGTTGATATAATAAGAACAAGAGTTGGTACAATAAGAACAAGAGTTGATACAATAAGAACATGAGTTGATACAATAAGAACAAGAGTTGGTATAACAACAAGAGTTGGTAAAATAATAACAGGAGTTGGTAATATGATAACAACAGTTTGTTAAGAACAAGAGTTGGTATGATAACAACAAGAGTTGGTATAATAATAACAAAAGTTGGTACAATAAGAACAAGAGTTGGTATAATAATAAGAGAACAATGAAGAGTCTCTACTCTCTTTCCTGTATTACTAAAAGTAGAGATGTAAATCCAAAATCTTTCTTATATTAAAGATATAAAAACAGAATTAATTCTAACAACTGTTTCATTCAAACACACTGTCGACTCACACAGAATGCAGTTATACAGCTCAAACCTGTTTTCTTGACCGCTGCCAGTGCCGTACAAGGAAAACTGCTGGTACTAGCATCATGATGATGCTAATACCATACAAAGCATAGTGCATATATGTTGCCATGTTCATTGGTATCTGGATTTTATTCTTGAACATGTCACCAATGGTTTCATCAATCTCTGCTAGCTGCAAAATAATATTCAAGGTAGTTGTAAAAATGTCACTGCTGTTTATCATTATACATCTGTGTATATATATCATCTAATAAATAGCAAACCTTTTTACTCCATTGTAAAACTAGTTATAACTAGTTATATTTTCTTAAAGTTTTAAAATATAAATAAGAAAATACTTTAAAACAAAATTTTATATATGAAAATTGCTCACCCCATCAAGCCAGAGTACTGGAACATATGCAAGACTAAGATTCCGAGTCTTACTGTTAACAAAAACAAAAACAAAATACAGAGTAAAACATAAATGTGAAAGACAGTTAAGTTTGGCAATGTTGACTGCTATAAAATCATGGCTACATTACTTTTCAAAATTGTTTGGGCCACACATTTAAATTATAATAAATACACCAACACAGAGATATGTTAAGATTAGAGCTTAATAATGTAGTTCATTTGTGAATCTTAATACAAAATGCATATTGCAGCTTCATAATAAACAGTAAAGTCTTTTCATAAGACATCAGAATGGCACTAAACAAACTGCATTTCACAATGTTAAACGGTCAAAATTTGCCTGTTTATTCATGCTCTCCATCAATTTTCTCCATCCCTTCTTTCCACTCATTCTTTATCTGATCTAAATACTGATCCATGCTTTTCTATATTACCATCATCTTTTCTCCATCCATTCCACTTCTCTCCATTCCCTGCACCTAATCTTTCCATCAATGCTTTTCATCCATTCTATCTTACAATTTACATTCATTTATTTTTGTAAGATTTATTTATTTAATTATTACTGTTACTGGCTTGAAAGAAACAATTCAAATCTATGCCAGTGTTGATGATTGATTAAACTCTAGTCACTTTTGCAAAATGCCACAATTAGCTAAACTGTGACCTGGAAATTGAAATAATGTACTAAATTCAAATGACAGTTATTAGTGTTATACAACAAAAAGTATATTGAATTTAAATTTCAATAAGTATTAATAACCTATGGACAAAAGGAAAAACGTACCTGAGAAAGGAGAACTCTTTCATCAGAACATTTAATTGATACCGACGTCCAGCCGACAAACAAACACCAGTCAGCTGCAAAGTAATGCATTTGAGACATTTCATATTTTTTCTAGAAAGGATTTTTTTTATGGTATATCATTTAATATTCAAATTCAAATTCAAATAGTTTATAAAAGGCCAGTTTGCTGTATTCTCAAGACAATGTCTAGAGCAAGAACAGGCGTATGTGGTTTGAGACAGAAGAACAGAAGAGCAGAAGATGAATTAAGAGATTATGTATTAATTAACAGAGCACTTAATAGAATGACTTCAAACCCAACAATCTATTTCTAGACTGTGTAGTTCTTCATTCTGGCATGTCATTTATTTTTCCAGAGTTATTTGAGAAGTAACAAGCTTTTAACTCAATATTATTGCTTCTACAATACCAGATGTAATTCTCTCCTACCAGTGGTTGAATTATCTTCAACTACTTCTGTTACTTATAACATTTTATTCCCAACAATAGGCAGAAACCCAAATCCTGCTTCATCCACCCTAGAAAGTCTTGTTTCCTATTGAATTAGGTTGTTGAATTGATTTTGACTCATCCAGCAGCTTTCTTTCTCCATAGCAGACCAGATGGATCAGAAACTAATAATACAGCATTTTCTCTACCTTCACATGATGCTAAAAATTACTTGGCAGTCTATAGCTTACTAAGGGAGATGCTTCTGATTTTAAACAGCTAATGTCAGGGAAGCGGGGAGGTGAGATAAGGGAGGGTGCCACCACACAAACATATCTTGGCATTTGTGAACTAAGAATCTCATTTGCTGAAAGCATGAACTATATATTTATAATTTTTAAAAAAGGTGATTTCGGTAATCAAATGTTTACTCATGACACATCAGCATTTGTCCATTCTACTGTTATGATGACTTGCACCAGTGTCTGCATGTTAGTTTGCAAAGTGAAGGCATGGGTGTGCTCTGTTCAATCAACCAGTTTCAGGAGGTATACCTCAATGTGGAATTTTGGTTAAAAAATACAGCTCTCTTCATTTGATCCTGAAATGGAACAGTCAGCTAATTTTTGTTTTGTTGAATAAAGCATATCCTCTAAAATTTACATTTTATAGCAAACAAAGGCCTTTGTCTACTGTTTGTTTACTGACAAATAGTTTTGAACTATATTATACATACTTCTTCTATTTTGAACAATTCGGTTACAAAAGTCTATTGATTTAAAGAGACTAAAAGGGAAATGTAATCATATGTTTGTGTACATTGATTTTTGGTTAAGGAGAGAATACAAAAATATCCCTTGAATAAAAAAATACATGCTGCTTAAATCAGATATTTGAAAATTTCAGCTGAACAGACTAAGGGCTTTGCTTGCTATAAAATGCAAGAACTATTGTACCAATAATGAGGGCAGCAAATAACACATGAAAAGAACAAAACCTGGTGAATGTGGAAATATGGCTGGTGTTTCTCTCTGTTTGGTGCAAGCCCATGTACCAGATGAAAATAGTAAGGGTCTGCTCCAAGGAAGTGGGGCAATGACAAGTAGAGCGGGGCACCTGCACAAGCATTTCACACAGAATTAAGCAGACGATAGTGCGTCATGAGCGTAATTCAGTTTTTAAAAAAAACCTGATGTATTTTAAAATTATGTTGGTAGGATAGATAAACTACCCTCGTGAAGCCCTCGTTATCCACATCATCCTAACATTCATTATACACGAGTATTTGCACTCTAAATATGCGTTGACTGAAGTCTTTAGAGTAGTCTTTCCTTCCTTCTCAAAAGTCTAATTATGTGTACTCTTCTTTTGGCCTCTACTAAACACAACACTTACATATTGACAAATATTGAAGAGGAATCGTTATACACCTGTTTGATTCGTTTGTAGCCTTTGAAATTTCAAGCGAATTAAATTGGCGTCTCTTGCGTCCTCTTCATTAAATAAAAGAAGTTAGATAAAATCCCATAAATCTAAACTGCAGGTAACAAATCAGTAAAAACATTCAGTCGCGGTTTTCGACTTCTCAAACGCTTCTATTTACAATCTTTACTAGTCGGTTACCTCGTGGACCGATAAAATTTCGCACACGTTTGTCGCCAAAACTTCGCATGAATGCATTAATGTAATTTGTTTACTTCCATAAATTGATTTACTTTTAGTTACATGTTAATTTTGATCTATGATGTTAAGATGGCCTTAATATAGGTATCACGGGAAAAGGAAGATTTGTGTTTAAAATATATAGGCCTATACATAAATACTCAAGGGACTTATCACTTGGCGGTTTTACCTTTGCTAATGGACTTTACACCCATTCTAAGCCGATACTGGCTTAATGACTGTCAATGACCGCACTTTTGAGGTCGCGTCCCTTTTAATCTAAGAAGAAGAATGTTCACACGGCGATTATTCTGCTGTTGGCGTATTCAAGCAATGCATCACTGATGAGGTGTTTTGAACTTGTGAACTGTACATTGGTATTAACATGTTGACAAGGACGTCCAGCCTTACCACCCTGCCAAGTGTCATTATGCGTTGAGGTCGTGCGTACTTTATCGTTTTATGTACAAGTACTGGAGCACTTGCTTCGCACGAGCATGTGCATTATAGAATGTTGCAAGTCAAGAATGCACAGTGTTAAGTACTAGGATGCTACGAGTCAAGAATGCATTTGTAGGTACTAGTGTATTACGAGATAAGAATGACTTGATTAGGAACTATTATGTTACGAGTCAAGAGTGCATGGTACGAGTCAGTAATGCATGGAACTGGTATGTTACAAGTCAGTCACCGAGTGTTTAGTTACTAGTATGTTACGAGTCAATCATGCAGTGTTGACGAGTTGTGACATTTGCCCCTCCCTATTTTAAATTTAAATTGTTATATAAATTGCTAAATTTTCAGAGTAACCTGACCTTGGGCACTCATTATTTTTGAAAGTGTCTGAGTTGAAGTAAACAGCTCCAGGCAAGAACATTCTAGAATGCTGACTGAGTGAGTAGTTGTCCAATGATCATGATTTACGAGAATGTGATTAGCCAACAGTCTGAGATTAAAGAATTCACTTGCTATAGAAATTTCTACTCTCTGATCACTTTAAATTTGGATGTGAAAGGAGAAGTCTGGCTTTGAAAGGCAGTTGTTAGCTTGATGGTGAGTTAAAACTGACTGACTGAGAGAGAATGGACTTAGGAATATTTCATACATTATCGATATTGATATGCTATACTTGTGTTTATGTAGAGATACAGAAACTGTCAGACAGGACACATGCAGTACAACACAGTTTTGTCTCTACTGCCAAACGGACTGAGCTTAATACGAAGCGACAGTGCCACCAATATCCATGGCGTAAAATCTCCTCAGTTTTGCATCAAGGGAGGGACTCCCCTTTTAAGCCCAAAATGTGACTAAATAAGAAATCATGGCTTAACAAAATTATCACATGTTACATCAGCTCTCATCTTTTTTCTTCTAATTCTATAATTATGCAGTACATACATCTGTCCGTTAGCATATTTATCGTACCTACCGTTTCCCATGGCACTACAGTTGAGAACGCCTGACGGGATGCAGTGGTCACGTGGAGTACAGAAGCCGGCGTTCCAAGGATTTAGAGATGCGTTGGCGAACTCGCTGTCCTCTACTATAAACTTCATAGTGGCTATGTCCAGTACGGAGCTGGTTTCGCGGTACACCATCGATATAGACCTTGAGCACAGTGCATGTCGTTATTTTTATTACCTATCAATTCCTAATCTGACACTTAACAGAACGTACTGTACACATGACGCTTTCTTATATTTCAAATCCTAATTTATGTTTGGTTTACACCACTGACACTTAACAGAACGTACTGTACACATGACGCTTTCTTATATTTCAAATCCTAATTTATGTTTGGTTTACACCACTTTCATTTAACAGAACGTACTGTACACATGACGCTTTCTTATATTTCAATTCCTAATATTTATCTTCGTTGTACGTCACCGATTATGACTTTGATAAACACAGAGTAGTCGGCGTGTTATGAAGAATGCATTAGGTCATTGTCTAGTTAATCGTCATGAGAAGCCATCACTTTTGACTTTATAACACACTAAGCAGATTGTTGATTTGACATCAAATAATTCTAATTAAATGTTAGTTTTTACCTTCTAGACTCGACCATCAATACAGACTAACAAACATGGACTGCAGATGACGCCATATACCTCTTAATACTCTTATTGGCTGTATCGTTTCAGTAACTCTTAGACTTACTACAAATCAATTCACTGGATGTATAGGATGTCATAAAATCAATTCACGTGTATAGGATGTCAAACAATCAATTCACTGGATGTACATTGAATATAATATCATATCCGACATCATATCTCTGGCATATTAAAATTCAAATCATTAAATATACAGGACGTCAAATAACTCTTGGGCATAAAAAAAATTACTTCACTGGATAAACAGGACATCATATGGCATATTAAAATTCAATTCCTTGAATATACAAGACATCACATAACTTAGGAATATTAAAATTTAATTCACTGGATATACACGACATAATATAACTCTAAGGCATATTAAAATTCACTTCAATGAATTTACTGGAAACTATATAACTCTTAGGCATACCAAACTTCAGTTCACTGGATATGTAGACATGCGACCTACCAGTTATAAAACTAGCTCCTGATCAGAGTAATTAAACTAGAAGAGCCTTAAAGAGTTATACGAAAGTAAAACAGATTTGAAACTATAAAAGAGATCGTTATTCCACCATACTGTGAGCTGTTGTCGCTATTCCTTCTTTTAACATTATATTCTGGAGTGGAGCTAAAGCAATTATATAAAAAACTTCAGCGTACCTGTACAAGTTCGAATCGAACATCTGAACCACTCGGTCTTCTGTGACGAATGGCGGGAAAAGGGATCCATCTGGAAGACGATGAAGCAAAGAAAAACGAAACAAAACAATCACAACAAAGAATGGGACGCTTCGGGTATGGTCGGTAAAATGAATATCGCAAAACGTATGTTTTTAGCGACTTTATTTTTATTTTGTACAGGCGAGTATAGAAACAGTTAATTTATTTTTTACAGGCGAGTTCAGAAACAGTTAAATTTCTTTGACAACCTAGCTTAGAAACAGTTAATTTATATTTTTACAGGCGAGTTCAGAAACAGTTAATC
The DNA here is from genome assembly GCA_028829895.1 of Sinotaia quadrata. Lineage (NCBI taxonomy): Eukaryota > Metazoa > Mollusca > Gastropoda > Architaenioglossa > Viviparidae > Sinotaia > Sinotaia quadrata. The sequence continues at coordinate 19,101,853 of CM054183.1, read as the reverse complement.
CTTTGACAGCCGAGCTTGCAAAAAAGTTACTTTCTTTGAAAGCCGAGCTTAGAAAGAGGTTTAAGATATAAAAATTGTAGAAATATGTTAATCAGTATAGAATCTGTCAAATATTTCTCTAGCGTATGCTGCCCCTAAAAGCCTTTCTCATTGGTTAGGAAATGTGATTACCTGGTGCAGTCTGCTAATGGAATAAATAATGTAAATGTAGTTGAAACTTTTGCCTCTTTAGTTTATTAAAACAGATCATTTTAGAAAAATAAAAAAACTACAATTATATTTCTTGTACTGACGGTTACGTCAGTGATAAGAGCAAAAGACATATCGGTTGATGAAAGGAAAGAAGAGAAGAGTTAAATTTTTTTTTAAAGCTTCTTTCAAATAAAATGTTAATGTAAAATTTACTCAGCACACAGACCTGTCCCATTTATCATATTCGCCAGATCTGTTGACCAGTAATTCAGCGACCTGGAACAGGCAACAGACGCCATAGTTTTAATTACTTATTAATTAACTTGGTATATATTATAACGTACAGATAATGCATCTTTTTATTTTATAATTCTTTATTTCAGTTGCAACAATTCTGTGCAGAAAGAAAACATTAAATTATGCAAATAAATTTAAATAAAAGCAACTCCCGATTCAAATGATAGTTTGCGCGCGCGCGCGCGCACACACACACACACACACACACACACTACAATAACAGGACCATGAGAGATAATTCGTGGTGTCAAGTATACATCTTCATATGAATATTGATGGCAGTTATTCTAATAATATTTTAAGGAGCGCATTCTGAAAAATTGTACATTAATGATTTGTATAACGTAGGAATATTCCACAGGCTTTCTAATGTAAGGGCATTTGAAAGGGGCTAATGTAATATATGGGTATTCTATGAAATATGTGGGTATTCTAAGTGAGCTTATGTAATATGGGTATTCCAAGTGGGCTTGCGTAATATATGGGTATTCCAAGTGGGCTTGCGTAATATTGGGGCATTCCAAATGTGTGTGCGGTATATGGGATTCCAAGGGCTATTACAATATAAATGCATTCCAAGGGCTATTACAATATAAATGCATTCCAAATGTGTGTGCGGTATCTGGGATTCCAAGGGCTATTACAATATAAATGCATTCCAAAGACTATTACAATATAAGTGCATTCCAAAGACTATTACAATATAAGTGCATTCCAAAGACTATTACAATATAAGTGCATTCCAAAGACTATTACAATATAAGTGCATTCCAAAGACTATTACAATATAAGTGCATTCCAAAGACTATTACAATATCAGAACATTTCCAACAATTCAAGCGTCAAAAATATTGTATGACACCGTACAAGCTATATGCAGAGGAATCGAACGTGTGTGCTTTGATCTATTGTGTAATGAGACGATTAGATGAGCTTGTGTGCTTTGATCTATATTGTGTAATGAGACGATTAAATGAAAGAGTCTATACTGATATTTGTATTTATAAATACATGTAATTATCCAGCGATATAACGAAATAAGACTGGACAAAGTAGCCTGTGCTTATGTTTGTAGTTATGTAGGTATTTATCCAGTGATACAACGAAAACACTGGATAAAATAGCCTGTGCTTATATTTGTAGTTATGTAGATACATGTATTTACTATTTATCCAGTGATATAACGATACAAGACTAGACAAAATAGCCGTACTGATATTTGCAGTTATGCAAGTGACGTCAAAATAAAAATTCGGGAAAGAACGCCCTGTAAGGTGAGAAAAGTGAACACTGTGTGTCTCAATTAAAAAATTAAAATAAAATGACAAACTGTAAGATCATGTGTAGATAAAGAACATTTACTCTGCTTGTAGTGCATTTCACATTGAACATTTTTCAAATGTGTGATTAATATCTATTTTTAAATATCACAAAGTTTAAAAGTTCACAACATCTGATGCACAGTTAATGTCCTTGAACTGGTTCAAATGTATGCGTTAAATGTCGTCAAGTCAATAACTGCATAAGACGTTAAGTACTAGTGTACTGGGAGGGAGGAAACTGAAAAGGGGAAGGGGGTGAGAGTAAATTATTTCTAAAGAAAGTGCAAGAAATCACATACAGTTAACTCAAACCTACATGTTCCTACTTGTTCACAGATCGCCTTAGCAATATGTAACTACATTTTTTCCATTAAATATCGCGAACACTATAAAACAGTATTAGCTCAAGGACAGTAAATATATTTTGAGATCATTATAGGAAAACACACACACACACACACACACACGTATATACATAAGCACACACACATAAACACATGCACGCACACAAACAGAGCTGCTCCAGATAAGATAAAGCAAGGAAGAAAAAGAAAAAGTCGCGTAAAGAATTATACAGTTACCCAAGTCCGTTCCATTTGTCAATGATGAGGAACTTGCTGAGGTCATCGGTACCCGTATGAACCGTGTACTCTCCATCATCAGTATCGTTTCTCTTAAAAACGAAAACAAGCCTTTGAACACGTGCATACGCTACAGACACAACACATATACACACGCACACACACACACACACAGAATATACAGGCGCAAAATAAACAAGAAATTAATACAATGACCTATACTGACAAGAAAAGAACAACCATGACGAAAGAGAGTTCAAAAGCTGGTCAAACTAGACCTGTGACCACAAAGAAATGTCAATTAAGAATGAAAGAAAATTAATCATTGCTTTAAAGTGAAGAAAATATTAAACTAGTAAACTTTATACAATAATTACATACATACGGTATTAATTTGTTTTAAATACATGTAATTACTTAATCAATAATTAACACGCGAATAAATGAAACATTTACACTCTAAATGGATTAAATCAGAGACATCCATCTGGTATTATGGAAGAACTGCAACGGTTGATGTGATCCTAAGCAAACCTCACTTCTGTGGAAATGATGACATTACTCAGAAAATTCAATCAATACGGCCTCTCATATCATAAGCCCGGCGGCCTATCATTACTACGTGAACCAAATGAGTGCATAAGTACCGAAAATGGTACACGAGTACACTTGTCTAGTGTGTCCGCGCGTTTTGAGTTATCTAACACAAGAATGTGCATTGTAAGTATGATTTTCATAAATGTTCATAATACCTAAAATTGCTGTAAATTTAATTATATAATTTTTAAAGTGAATCAAAACAGACGACGGTTGAAATCTTTACCAATTACTCATTGAAGAGTCCTCGTGTTGGTCTGGACCCCAGAAAAGAGTGAGGTAAACCGACTCCCTCCAGAGTTACTCAGGGCCGAGAACGTCCTAACACAAGGTCTCGTGCACGCTCTAGAGAGGAACGGAATTATTCCGGACTTAAAGTGTACTAAAACGACAAGGACTTGTGCAAGCTCTAGAGAGGAACGGAATTATTCAGGACTTAAAGTGTACTAAAACGACAAGGACTTGTGCAAGCTCTAGAGAGGAACGGAATTATTCAGGACTTAAAGTGTACTAAAACGACAAGGCCTCGTGCAAGCTCTAGAGAGGAACAGAGCTAATACAAACGTCCTTCTGACTACTCAAAAGTGAACCCAACCGAAAACACGCAACTGACCCCAACCGACTACTCCACCTCCATGATCACCATCAACAACTTGCAACCGACCCTCACCCATCCACCCCAAACACACACACACATCAACTACTCGCAACTGACCCCCATGTAGAAGCCGAATGTTCCGGTTATCAGCTTGGACTTTATGTGCAGTTTATCCAGCACGTCTTTAACCAGCTTCAGGAAACGGTCCTCGTAGCCCCAGAAAATGTCGTGTACAGACACCTCGATGAAGACTCCTTCGTCCAATGCGTCCAGCAAGGCCGCCACAATCGTCTGCAGCCAGGGGTACTCGTACTCCATGAGAGTGGCCACTGTCTACTGGTGGAGAAATGGGAAGAAAGACAAGACCGGATATGCATGAAAAAACTAGTTTAGTGTTAAAGGTTTCTGGATGTACGATATATATATATCAGAAACTGACAGGCAATCATGTTAAGACTAGTTTAACGTTAATGTGTAAAGTACGATATAACAAAAACTGACAGGAGAGTAATGTTATGACTAGTTTAACGTTATTGTAAATTACGATATAACAAAAACTGACAGGAGAGTCATGTTATGACTAGTTTAATTGGCGTTAAAGATTTCTGGATGTAGGACTGCAATAGAAACTGATTTGCAATGAATGGAATGAAAAATAGTTTGAATCGTTGTGAGGTGTTGGGGAAGGCGAGAAAGAAATGTGAGGCTTGTAGGATAAAATTCTGTGAGACAAATGTTTACATTAAAAGGTGGGGGTCGCTGAGAGAGTACTGAATGTTTCAAAGATAAAAGAAACAACCATTTCCTCTGATGCAAAGGTTCGTTAGTCGTATGTCTCCCAAGCTCTGACTTCCTTTCCCTCAGTCTTTTAAGTTCTTACTAATCCGTCTCTCTCTCTCTCTCTCTCTCTCTCTCTCTCTCTCTCTCTCTCTCTCTTTCTCTCGTCTACCCCTTTCTCAAGGTATCTTTTTGACTGGCTGTCACTTTTCTTTCTTACTCCCTCCCTACTACTGGCTGTCACCTTTCTCTCTCTGATCCAGTCACTCCCTCCCTACTACTGGCTGTCACCTTTCTCTCTCTGATCCAGTCACTCCCTCTCTACTACTTTGTCTGCCATACACTCCACCGTGCTTACCTCTCTATCACCATCATTCCATCCTCCTTCTAATCAACAAACTGAAATTTTGTTTATCAATATGATTTTAATGTTTTCTAATAATAAAATCTGACATGGTAATAATAGTTTGATGTCTTTAGTACGATTTTTGTGTGTGTGTGTGTGTGGTTTTTTTTTTTTTGGTTTTTTTTTTTTGGGGGGGCATTGTTATGTACACTGATTAATTATTTGCGCGCGCGCGTCTGTGGTTGTGTATGTAGTTTGTGCGTGTAAGCGTGTCTGTTAGGACCATTTGTGCGCATGTCACTCACAAAGAGCGGAGTGTTGATCGTTGTGAAAAGGTCGCCGTCGCTGCCCACAGAGCGCTCATTGTCGAAGTGGAACGTGTACCGCTGGCGATAGGTCACCGTGTGGTTGGGATTAAATGACACGTTGAACTTGACTAGCTCCACCCTGTACACGTAAGCGGGATAACACATCACAAACAGCTCGAATGATTGTGAGTCTGCTGACTGCAAGTAAACAGTCGCCACTGACTCTTCACATACATAACAAATAGTCCATCCCTTGAGATTTTAAACAAAGAGAGCAATTTAACACGTGACAAATCTTTGAACGGATCTGAGTTAAGAATGCAGATACATTTGACTATATATGCTGGCGAAGAATACTTGCTTTTATATGTGTACTACGAGACTGCTTTGGAAGAGGACATGACTGTAAAACGAACATCAACTTAAACAATACATAAATGCTTCTTTATCATAAACAATTCATGATTGCTTCTTTCTACAACTTGAATACATCAAACATGGGTGCGTGTTTCTACAACATGAACAATACACGAGCTTGCTTCTACAACTTGAACAATTTATATATATATATATGTTTGTTTCTAAAAAAGTAAGAATACATCATTTCTTCCACAACATGAATGACACTGCCCTTTAAAGCAGATTGACTGACACATTACATCTAGCAACCGCAAGTCACATCAAATTAACCAATCATAATGTCACTAGTCATTTAGCAAGACATTGATGGGTCTTTTTAAATAATGTTTTGTTTAAAGTTCAAATTGACTCGATATTACACAGCACAACGACCCTCCAGGGTCTCCTCAGGAATAAGTGTTTTGAGACGCTCTAAAATGGGGTAGTACTGTATTGTTTTGGATGAATTAACAGACATAATAAATATGAATTACTAAACTCCTCGTGTAACAAATGTAATAATCACAGTTTATAAGATAAACTTGCATATGAAAGCCTTTCTCAGATCAAACATACTAGCCAGTGAAATGTATGCCACAAACCTGTCAGCATACGAACTAAGTTAAATATACAAACCAATCAAAAGCTAAGGGACAAGTTTACATGTGTACGGCCCTTAATCAGCTAAACATCCAAAAGCCAATCATAAGCTAAAGGACAACTTTTTGGTGTAAGACACTTACTTTGCTAAGCACATAAATCAATTAAAGCTACAAGACAAAAAGTAGGTATAAAACATTTACTAAGCTAAACATACAAAGCAATCAAAAGTTACAAGGCAAATCTATAGATATAAGACAGCTCAACAAACAAACCAATCAAAAGTTACAAGACATACTGACGTACAGTCATTTGCTTAGTTAAATATATAATTATAAACCAATCAAAAGTTACAAGACATACCTGTAGTCATAAAACATTTACTTAGCTAAACATACAAAGCAATCGAAAGCTACAAGGCAAATCTATAGATATAAGATAGCTCAACAAACAAACCAATCAAAAGTTACAAGACATACCTGTAGTCATAAAACATTTACTTAGCTAAACATACAAAGCAATCGAAAGCTACAAGGCAAATCTATAGATATAAGACAGCTCAACAAACAAACCAATCAAAAGTTACAAGACATACCTGTAGTCATAAAACATTTACTTAGCTAAACATACAAAGCAATCGAAAGCTACAAGGCAAATCTATAGATATAAAACAGTTAGCTCAAAAAAGAAACTAATCAAAAGTTACAAGACATATCTGTAGTCATAAAACATTTACTTAGCTAAACATACAAACCAATCAAAAGTTACAAAACAAACCTGTAGGTGTACGGCCCTCTCTCCACTACAAATGGCTGCTCTCCTTGCAGCACTTCAGCAGCGTTGACAATGTCGAACACGTAGAGTTCAAAATAGACAGGCACAGGCGGCTGTTCCCAGTAGTTGTAGGAAAACGATGTAGGCGTTAGTGCTAACATCTGCATGAAGACAACGAGAGATAAGACAGAAAGGGAGAGAGAAAAAGAAAGAACTATTGTAAGGAGCATTAGAAACTTTTTTGTGTGTGCTCTATTAGTGTTATTATGCTACCATTCACATATTGCTTCCATTCTTTCTCCCCACCCTGCACCACACACCCGACTGATTCATTCATGTCCACTCGTTTCTAACAATACTGAAAACACTGGATTTCATACAATTTGAAAACTGAGTGACGTCAACGCCACCTTAGTTAATGCTTATGATTAATATTATTATTTAATTACCAATACTAATTTCAAGGGATGAGAAGCTTAATTTATGTTATTAATAATTCTCCAGAAGACACCACTCGTCTCTCTCACTTGGCGGATATGCGGGTGCTGTAAACGTTTTCTCTCTTCCACAACATTAAAGACAAACATTTACCGTAACACAATATTTCTATAGGTGGAAAACTTACCGGAGGAGAAGATAAATCCGTCTTTTAATCTATATTTTGCGAGCTCCCAACCACCCACTTTCTTCTCCAACATAAGGTTATCAACATGTGTAAGAAGATCAATAAATTTATTAAATCAGCAATAAATATACAACATATGAATATAACCAAAAGAGCATTGACATTTACATCACTTCACAACATTGTTCAATTAATGTTGGACAACTGTTCAGTTTATCCTAGCACAGACATAAGCAGTCAATTAATCATATATACATAATCACATGCATGGATATCATTGTGGAAATGAGAGTAGAGTTTCAGAGAAATAATTAAAGCCAATGCACATAACCTGTTCAAAGATGGCAGTTGTTGCTGGCACATGTTTCACAGTCATGCAGTTTGCAAACAAGTCACTGCACTTCATATTTAGGCGAGATTACACATGTCCCTTCTAGAGACACATTATACAACTGTTTCAGAATCTTTGATGCACTCTGTATGCCATAGAGAATTGTCCTGAATTTAACTTGCACTATCAAGCATTTCAGGAGAAATGTTCTTGATTTTCCATGTGCATTTACTCAACAAACCATGAGGAACATTTGAAATAATCTTTGTGAATCCTCTAGGCCAAACTAAAGCCACAAAATTTCCGCCATATTGGTACTTGAACAGAATTCACAGGAATCAATTTACAGCAACATGTTTTACTGATAAATTGATGACAATGCCAGATTCACGTGCCAATGTAATCAGTAGAGCACAGTAGCCATCATAGTATGGTGTGACAAAAGTAAAAGTCAAATAGGTCTGGTCACTTTGACAATTTAACAATTTATATAACAATTAATTCTAGAAATAGGAATAGGCAAATTTACTCTGCCACACTATGCATCTTAATGCCAGCAATACCTACATTATCTGTAAATCACTGGATACGTAAAAATGCCAAATCAGCACTCCCAATTTCTTGTAGTGCATACGTTATCTATAAATCCCAAGAATACTAAATCAGTACTCCCCATTTCTTGTAGTGCATACATTATCCGTAAATCACTGGATCCCCAACAATACTAAATCAGCACTCCTCTTTTCTTGCATAAAGCATTGTATCTCTTAGAATCTTAACACACTTCTGAGAATAGTTTCTCTAACTAAATGATTGAAAACCACAGATATTTGTGAAAAATTCTATAAAAGTGATACAGATGATGACTGTGACAATAAAAGTGATACAGATGACGATAAAAGTGATACAGATGACGACTGTGACAATAAAAGTTATACAGATGATGACTGTGACAATAAAAGTGATACAGATGATGACTTCGACAATAAAAATGATACAGATGACGACTGTGACAATAAACAAATAGTACTAAACTTACTTCTTGCATCTTCATATGGATGATGCTCTTGAAAATGACATCAAATGCACAGTTCAGAATAAACAGGCTCAACCCAAAGGCACCCAAAATAGTCAGCACAACACATTTGTTACTTGTTCTCTTCATTGCTCTGGAAAATAAATAAATACAGTTTGCTTGTTCAGTTTATTCTGTCTTTTAAAATAAAATAATAACACAGGAAGTTAGATTACGTGTACAATAGTTCTTCACAACGAGGTTTATTTTTGTAACCTTTCACCATGGCAATTCAGACCTAACTAGATAAAAAATGTAGTTCTTTTAACTGTACAAGGAGGTTTTGTCTTAACTATATCCCTTTCCTTGTAACGGCGAAAGGAGGCTCTTTTGTCCTAAATGTATTCCTTTCCTTGTAACGGCAAAAGGAGGTTCTTTTGTCCTAAATGTATTCCTTTCCTTGTAACGGCAAAAGGAGGTTCTTTTGTCCTAAATGTATTCCGTGTGAATGCATATCTAGGTTATTCAATCCTAACAATAGTGCAATGAGGTTGTTAGGTCCTCACTGTACTTTACAATAATGTTAGTCAGTTGTAATTGTACTTCCCTGTAACTTTACAATAATGTTAGTCAGTCGTAATTGTACTTCCTTGTAACTTTACAATAATGTTAGTCAGTCGTAATTGTACTTCCCTGTAACTTTACAATAATGTTAGTCAGTCGTAATTGTACTTCCTTGTAACTTTACAATAATGTTAGTCAGTTGTAATTGTACTTCCTTGTAATTTTACAATAATGTTAGTCAGTCGTAATTGTACTTCTCTGTAACTTTACAATAATGATAGTCAGTCGTAATTGTACTTCCCTGTAACTTTACAATAATGTTAGTCGTAATTGTACTACTTTGTAACTTTATAATAATGTTAATCAGTTGTAATTGTACTTCCTTGTAATTTTACAATAATGGCAGTTGTCATATTCTAACCACACCTTCTGTACAATTAAAAACAAACTGAAACCGCTGAATTAGGTACCGATCACTACCACTTAGAAAGTGCATGAAACACGATCTGACTTCAGAGGTCAGGCTGTACCAGCGCTCTGGATGCTGGATCTGCTTGGAGAAATTTATCGTGCATAACTGAAAGTAATTAGCTCTCGGGTTAGCAGGGGGGAAATTTATTTTGCTTCCACACATTGCCCATATGCTGGAAATTTGCGGTTACGAGAATCAGAAGATGCTAAACTAATAGCGGGATAGGCTGATTGAGATAAACAAAATAGCATTTGAAAGAGAAAAGGAGCAAATTAGAGGAGAAGTAAAGAGAACTTGATCATGATAGTTAGCAGTAGAGCAAAGAGAACTTGATCATGATAAGTTAGCAGTAGAGCAAAGAGAAATTTATCGTGATAAATAAGTTAGCAGTAGAGCAAAAGAAACTTGATCATGATAGTTAGCAGTAGAGCAAAAGAAACTTGATCATGATAGTTAGCAGTAGAGCAAAAGAAACTTGATCATGATAGTTAGCAGTAGAGCAAAGAAGACTAGCTATTTTGGAGGAAAGAATCAAGTTGTCACAACTAAGATTAGAAAAATTAGTAAATGTTCGTACAAGCTCCCAGACATGGATGGCAGTAAGACATGGATATAGATGTCTATTTGGCGAGATTGGAAAGTCTAACTAAAGAACACAATCTCCCAGTTGATAAATGGTATTTCGAGTTGATTCATTTCTAACAGGGCGTGCTGCAGGAACTTTGCCAGAGACTAGACCAAATGAATATGCTGAGTTCAAAGCAGAACTGATTACATCAGTACTCAATACTTTGTTTTTCACCATGCTATATCCACAGTATTGAACCCGTTATTTGGACAAATGTTCAAAAGAAATTTTCTTTCGATATTTGTTTCTATCAATTCCGCCCTACAATTTATTTATTTTCATTTCTTTTTACAACCGTCTTACCACCATTCTTAATATATTAATCTTTACTATAAATTGCATGCTTTGTCTCGTATTAGCAAACTCAAAGTCAAACAATATGCAATTAAAATTGCATTGATCCCTCTGGTCATTTTGCTTGGTATTTCTTTTAAAGCCACTTAATAACTTACTACTTCAGCAGATACATACATGGTTGAAAAGGTGCGCTGGCCGAGGCCTAAGTCTTGAAAGGTAAGTGTAAATTCGAGGGTATAATGTCAAGGACGGTCACGTATGCACGCCTAATCAATCGAACTATAGTCACTGATGTGGCCTATTTATGTGGGACATCACGGAAGAGAGTGATGGCAGAAATCAAGGTCAACCACTAAACAGTGAACGGGTACCTAGTATCGTGCAAAAGATTCCTTGACCTCCAGTGATGAACTTTATTTCAGCGAACAAACACTGGCGGTACGCATTGAAATGAGGAGACAGCGAAATCGGCCCATGTACCATCACCCCAGAGAAAGAATGGGGTGAGGAGTGGATATTTAGCTCCCTTTAAAATCGGATATCATGTCTCACACCGATCACTCCTCATCTGCAATTCTTAGCGCTTTCCGGGTTGATATCTCTGGCAAACTTACAACTAAAAGCTAATCCATTACGGCACTAAAATTGGCAGTGTGACTGGCAGGTCCGAGTTCAGATAACCAAACTATACAGCTTTAACGTCAACTTGTTAATGTGGGGAACGCTTCCGGCTTCCGCCGCTTTCGCGTCAGTTAACGTCAACTCAAATACAAGGGTTCTCTTATGTGTGTATAACTGTTAAAAAAAAAAAAAAAGCATAATGTCGACTGTCGAGGCTATTAGTGCGGGAATTTAAATCTTTCAAGCAGTATAAATGGAGTGGAGAGGTACATTTACACTTCAAGAAACAGAGAAACACAAACCTCGAAAGACGATGACGACAACATACCCAAAAACACCAGGAAACAAACACGCAAAAAAAACGAAGACAGACAAAAAGGAAAGGAGCACTAAATCGGCTGACCCTCCTAAAGAAGAAAGACAGACAGAACTCGCAGTAGTCATCGCCGAACTAACAAACACACGAGTGGCTCCTGCACTCTCACCACTACTAGAGATACCACCAAGGGCCGCTACAACAACTACGCCGACGACGATGACAACAGACCAAAGCCACAAAACAAAAAGACGGTGCCCACCACCAGGCATCAGACGACAACAACCACAACGCCAACAGGAGCATCTGTGTATGCAGTGGGGTTTTTACAACCACCCCATTACAGACATGATCCAACTCAACCTAGACCATCTATACTGGCCACCAGCACACATCTATATACAACACTACGGACGCCGGGGACATCAGCGCCAACAACAATAGCACCGACAGCAGCGCTCAAACCACATTGCAGGAAAGGGAGGGGGGGGGCTGAACATCCCGGGCGTACATACACGCTAAGTACAGACTTGGTGTGTTTCTAGCTCTGTAACCGCCACAACAACGGCAACTTAGTCAACGGATCTCCGGACTAATGCCTACCTCCACCGACCAGACACACGTCATTAAATTCGGCACATTTATGTATGCTGGGGAGAAGAGAAGATGTAATGAGCAATTTTTTCTTGCTTTCCCGCCTCTCCCCCTCCCCAACCACTCTGTGGTATTGTTGGCGGAGTGGCAGCTAAGGCGAGCGTCGAATCCAGCAGACTGGCATACTAAAGCGCATGCGTACGAAATGTTTTTTCCCGCTGTCTCTCTCCAGAGGATGCAGTAGCCTTTTATCAGAAATATTCTCAGCTTTGGAAGTCCTCTGGAGAAAACTTCCTCTCATCACTTGTTTCTAGAGAGGGCGGGGGTGATGGTGGTGGTTGTGTGTCGAGTAGATGTAGTGTGTGTGTCGGTGCGTGTCGTTGGTGATGATCGCTGTGCTGCATGTCGGCGAAACACGAAACAGTGCCAAATCTACTTGCAGTTATCTCAGTTGGAAAACTCAAATCATGTCAGGTTGACCTATATTCATACTCTTTTTTTAAAAAATATATATATATAAACCTTACCGTGTACATAAATTTTGTACAGTATTGGAAAGTGATTAAGTGGCAGAATTACTCTTACATATCACTCTGTAACAAGGAATATGTTTATTGCCCTGTTAATATTGTATTTAAACAATGAAGTACCCCCCCCCCTCTACACACACGCAGAGGCCTACATACAGGTTTAAAGTTAAAGGTAGCCTAAATATTTCAGCGGCAGCAAAAGCTCTTTGTCTACTACAAAACGAAAAGCTAAAGAAACCTTAAAACTCTACTATCCTTAAGCTCTACTGCCAACAAATGCAAAGAGCATTCATGACTACATGCTTTAAAATCATTATTAATATAAATTCGTTCACAAATAAAACTAAGTACTTATGATAACGAGAACTATTTTCTACCACATAAAGATTTAAATATATCCAAAACACATTAGCAGACATCTCTTGAACAAATTCAAAATTCACGATTATTTGCAATTCTACTGTAGTTAACTAGTAGATCAGTCGAGAAAAGTTGACACTTACGAATATGAATCAGACAATGGAGCAGAGCTACAAGGGAGACAACCGTTCGCTGCACGCTCAGGACGGTCACTGCGCTGCTGACCCGTGTTCGCGACCCCAAACCACCGACGGCTCTCCAAATTTACAATACATTGTACATAGATTTTCTGGTTCGCTCAGGCCACGGTTCTCAACTCTCCCGTTTACAAAGATGAGTTTTCATGCAAGAATGATTTCTTCATGCTTAAGAAAAAGAAAAACAGTATAATTATACAATGCTCTTCTCCTCGCTCGATTGTCGAACTTTCTTAAGGCTAAAATAAAGTCGAATACTAATACCGTAGGAAAATGACATTTTGACATTTTATCTAACTAGAGAAAAGCAAGAACACTTACTTGCCATTTATACAATTGCTTGCTTTGATATATTCAGTCTTTAAGAATGCGTCTTTTTTTGCACTACATTTATATGGATGTGATAAACATGAACACGTAATAAAGATATGAAATGCGTATCAATCCAAGTCATGGGTAGGAGATTGGGTCCACTCCCGCCCTCTGCTCAAGAAATATATAAGTCTATGCGTTAAATAGCTTGAGACGTTAAATAGCTTGAGACGTTAAATAGCTTGAGACGTTAAATAGCTTGAGACGTTAAATAGCTTGAGACGTTAAATAGCTCTATACGTTAAATAGCTTGAGGAGTGAAATAGCTTGAGACGTTAAATAGCTTGAGATGTTAAATAGCTTGAGACGTTAAATAGCTTGAGACGTTAAATAGCTTGAGGAGTGAAAGAGTAAATATAAGTATTGCCGCATTTCGACGTGACATTTTAGTTTTTATTTTAAAAGTCCATATGTAATCTCAATAAACTAAGTTAATCCTAAGTGCCGTAATGAATTTTAGTTTTTATTTTAAAAGCCCATATGTAATCTCAATAAACTAAGTTAATCCTAAGTGCCGTAATGAATTTCCAATGCGAATCAAAAGTATTGCAGAATCCACTGGACCTAATTAATGTGTCACCGGACTCAAGTTTAAACTAACTCCAAAGATTCATAATGCAAAATTGCCGAAAATATAAATGGTACAGCCAGACTATCTCTGGCACATTTTCCAATATTAACTAGTATTCACCACTTAATAAATTCAAAATAATTGACCTCGAATGTGTAAACTTTAAATAGGAACACTGGAATAACGGGCGTCACTGCATTCCATATTAGATATAAATTGGAACAATTTTAAATGCTAATGCATTCTTTATTTTTCAAAACAATTAACAATTAATGTTATAGTGTAATCTGCATACGTTATTCTAAAAATATACACAGCAAGCTCTGTTCTCGTCACTTATATCCTTTATTTCTAAAATATTTTCCTCAAGTTGCCAACACCCATTACTCCATTTCTCTCTTCCTCCCCACCCCTCATAACAGAGAGAAATAATAAATGTATTCTTTGATATCTACTGTAGGCCTATTTATAACTGCAGGAGATATTTTTCTTAATAGATTTTGCAGTTTACATAACCCTTTTTATACAGTTTACATAACCCTTTTTATACAGTTTACATAACCCTTTTCATAAGTCGGCCTTCTTTGGTCTAATCGCTGTTCAATCAGTGACCCACAGATAGCTGGACTTTATCAAGTATAGATTATTATGGCCCCTGAAGTTCATAAGGCAACTAACTCTATTGTCGTACTTATTTCCCATTTTTTATGAAACGACTGGACTCACAAAAATGTACCTCGTCTGGTGACGTCAGTACAGCATACCATTGACTTTGGAACAAAGATTACATCGATTACCAGATAAATTTGTTACCTAACTTTTAAATATAAATTAATGTTCAAAAAGTTGCCGACGTCGATGACGATTTAAAAAAAAAATTACTCCATCGAGACAGTTGACGGACAATGATCGGTGCCTCTGTACTTACCAACGTGTCAATAGTGAAGTGCATTTGAACTTGAAAAGAGTTACGTAAAGGTTGGTCAAATCAAATACAATTAATACGAAAGAGAGAGACTAGATCTTCTGCATCATCAGTTTGAAATTCCTTCAGATTATCACCAGCAAAGTCACAAAAAAGACAATATCAGTTAAATGTGACATTATATTATAAGAAGT
This sequence comes from Sinotaia quadrata, assembly GCA_028829895.1. NCBI lineage: Eukaryota > Metazoa > Mollusca > Gastropoda > Architaenioglossa > Viviparidae > Sinotaia > Sinotaia quadrata. The sequence goes on along the minus strand of CM054183.1, from coordinate 19,086,450 downwards.
AACGCAGAAAATCCTAATAGGGAATCAAGAAATATGATCAACAGATGCCAATTTTTATTAGTCTAAGAAAGTGAAGTTTTGACACCTAGGCAGTTTGTATACATACATTCCTAGTGCTTCAGACCCATGTAAAACATTTTAGAAAATAATAAATGTCTTTTATGTATGCTCTGGTTATGATAATGCTTTTTCTAGGGGATAATCATTTATTCTAGGGGTGGGTGGGTAATCATTTATTTTAAGCTTGGACGTCAATATTTACAAGCATTCTAATCAACTCATGTTATGACTCACGAATAATTATTTTTAAATTCATCGAATGACCTTTGATTGACTGAGCCAGATGTCAAGTGATTGTATTTAAAATGAAAACGTAATCAACGGCGCCGGGAACACTTGTTTTTCTTTTTGGTTTAATAAAAAAAAATTGCTTTACCGTGCTTACGTAAGCAATTCAGCATGTGCACGACGAAGCAAAGAAAACGACAGATTAAAAGAATCTGTAAATAAATAAGGTATGTACACGAACAATACGTCGATATATATTTTTAAAAATAATCTAATTACACAATACGCATATAACTTTTTTTTCCATTCTACATACATTCGTTTTTTAAGATTTACTTTAACATAATTATGCAAATTGTTGAATTCTTACAACTTTAATGATCGCCAAATAATCTGTCGGTTTCACTCCCTGGAGGAACATTCGATCCCAAGTGCAGCTAATTATCGACTCTACTGTATAGTTAAAAATATGGAGATACATTTATATTTATGTGACTGTCTTTCCTTCCGGTTGGCTTAGGTGGGTTTGCCCTTTCAATCAGATGTCGGCTTGCTGAAGTCAAGATACGATTATGTACAGCATCTCACTCCACTAAATGGAGATATTAAACTCTTATTCAATATCTAAACCGTGGCGATGCTTGGTTGCACTCTCAACTGTTGAATGAACAGTCGCAGGCCAAGTGGCTGAATTACCATGGCAACAGAATAGTGGTAAAGAGCAATACGATATGTGCCGTGTGTCACAGGCCGTACAGAGGGCAGCAGCTGAAGTTTCCTTTCTTACCTTCACACTTTGAGCGCCATTGAGAACATTTTTTTTTTTTATAGCGCTTGTATGTTTAGGTTTTTCCCTTTGCTAGGGAGTTGGCCTTGACCTAATTCACAACCCGCCCACACTCACTGCTGTACACGTTTGATGTGTATCGCAGTAGAACACTGGTATGTATCTAGTTTTCTTACATATAAATGGTAGTCGATTTCATGATTTCATGACGTGAATGCAACTGTATCAAGTAAGATAGCTGGCTATCATTGATTTAATTATAAGTGAGTGTATTTCACAAAATTATCACTGCATGACTTAGGGAAATTCGTTATAGCAATTATTAGTTATGAATTGTGTTTGTATATGGGCCTAAGTATGACATGTTGGTGTGACAGAGAGAATCGAGAAGGGAAATAAGAACTAGAACGATTCTGAACTTACCTGGGATACACGAAAAACGACACACTTTAGAATTGCTCCTTCAAGTGAAGTGGGCATGCATCCCATATGCAGGTCCCCAACGCACACCCCCACCCACCCACTGAAGTGCGCAACATCATTCAACTTGTAAATGGGAAATCACTCTGTTTCATGTTTGTCTTAATGTGTTTAATGGATGATTACTCCTTTTTAATGGGAGATCACTCTCTTTAATTTTTTTTTTTTTTTGCCTTGTGTTATTGTTTATTGGGAAATCACTGCTTTGCGTTTATGTTTTTAATAGGATTGACATTAGCTTCCAGACAACATAATATTTCTTAGATAGCTCTTGATTATTTTCATTTCTGAAAAAGATCGTTCTACACTCTCCGCTGTAACAGGCAATGTTAAAAAGAGTAGAAAAGCCTTGACGGCTCAGCCAGTTCACAATCAGTAGATAGGCAAGTTATCTCACTGTTGACATTTGGCCTTTGAATACCACTTGGATGTTGCTCCGAATGACATCAGATATAAAGGAAATGCATCGGTCAGATCATCATAGTAGTCATCTTTGAGAGACAGAGCAACTCTTAGTAGCGTCTGATAGTTAACCGTACAGAGTACATTAGTCTGAAGAATTGAGGATGTGTCTGCAGAAAGTTTCTCGCCTTTAAATCTATTGTTACTTATGAAATAACAATATCTAGATTCTAGAGTGATATTAAAAACATTTGAAATTGCTGGTTATCAATATATCTTTAGTTAGTTTATCAAATGTTTGCTTACGCCTACCAAACATTTCTTTGTTGTTGCTGTTGTTGAAAATCATCGTTATCACCCCAGACATTGCATGCTGCCACAACGTCTTCTTTTGCTATGTTAAAATACTCCCGATAGTCTAATAATGCCTTTCATGTTTAACTCCCATCAGCAACATGAGTCGGCCAGCCAGGCGCGTGTCATTATTTTCAAAATCACCTAAGATTCTATTTTGAACGAAGATAACAAATCCCATCTTTGTACACACACATACACATACACACGCACGCACGCACACACACACACACACACACACACACACACACACACACACACACACACACACACACACACACACAATCGGTAAGATCAAGATTAAGATTGCGTGCAACTGAATGAATTTATGTCGTATTAGATAGTTTCTCTACGATTGTTTTCTACATGCCCTTGTAGATTTCACATATTTCGGGCACCATCAAACCTAATAATTATCCCTGTCTAGGGATATACATTTTTTCGCGTAAAATATCTCAAACCTGGTTAGAAATTCATTTGATTTGTGCTTAACTAGGTGCCCAGAAATGTTTGTATAGTTTGTCATAGTGAATGATTTTCACAAATCGGAATATTTGGTCTGTTTTATAAATGACTTGAGTTGTGCCTGTAATGGCTGGGAAAAAATAGGGCAGATTTCTTTTGATTTCTTAAAAAGACTATATTTCAAGTGCGCTGTTAATGTACGGACTAGGACACTATGTTGTTATTTTCTCTGGTTTTGCTACATGTTTTCTCATTTCAGGATCAAACCCAGCTAGCAATTCTTCCAGAGAGAGAAAGTTTCCATTGTAGACATTGCCTATTACTGCTTCATGACTCCTGAATGGTTGAGAGCTTATCACAATAACTCAGCACTATTTTTAGCAACCCTTTAAATACTTCACGCCACAAACTTTTCTCCTTTCTTACAGTTGATTCAACATTAAGCCATGGTCTTTTCTGCTGTTCAAAGGTCATTCACGAGGCCTTGAGGACATCTGACGTCATGTGATCTTTATTTTCTTTCTGCTCAAACTTCACAAATCCAATCCCATTAGAATAGACCAAATTGGGTAGTATTTTGAATTATTGCGGTCTGCAAATAGTCAGCGTGGTCTACAATACACAGAATCGAGTTTAGGAGAATAACACAATCAAGAAACGGGTGCGCCATTTGCTCGTGATTGTATACTGACTTTTAGAGAAAGACCTTTGTTGTTGGACGTTATTCTTGGAAAACGTCCTTCTGGCCTGCAAGAACCAGGATCAATAACAAATCTTTTTAAGTCATTTCACACGTCATCAGAAAAATGTCCTCTGTCAGTTGGATATTTTTCTCGCACAAGTGTAATTAGTAGAAGGTTGCTGTTAACAAAAATAACAGGAACGAAAATTATGAGTAGTCACAAAGTCACCTGAGGGTCAAGTTTAGTTCTCTCATAGACATTAAATTCACTACAGTTGCTTAATATAGGCATCCACTATGCTTTCACTTTGTAATCCTGTTTGAATAAGAGCACTCACGGTTGGGCTGTTATAGTCACGTGTTTTTTTAAATGATATTGGGAAAACAATAGATGGACTAGCATCGGTGCTTCTACGGAACCTATCCTTTCAAGAATGCGTTTGATTTTGGAAGTTTTGTAAATGCTTCTCTTCTGCTGTCTTCATTTCCTTCTTACACGCGCCGCTAGTTATATTGCACATTCGGAAAAACAAAATGCCATTATACTTTTAACTTTTCAAAGTTAACGGATTTTCTCTTCCAATGCAATTTAGAGATGATCCGAATGGTGCTTGTATCTGAGCTTTATTTATATTATTACTCCACGAGAAGTTCAGATTGATTATAATAATAGTGCGTGATATATTTCAACCACTGGTTTTTAAAATCTGCTGACACTGCATTTCGAACCTTGGCAGAGAGCTGGAGGGATAAAGAATGGAAAAGAGAGAAAAGGGGGAAGCAGATGCTTCTTGCTGCCGCCGCACACACACACACACACACACACACACATTGCTCCACAGAGTCAGCTTGTCTGGGCTAGCTGCCTAGTCTTACAGTGTGCCCTGCGAACACTTGAACATGTTGACATTTTTTTCAAATTTCAGGTATAATATTTTCTGAAGGAAACATGGGGTCCCTCCTGTTGGAAGGCCAAAAAGCACCGCAGGGATAGTAGTTAACGTCACTTATCAATATATATATCACTGACTGGATGGACTGCAGGGACAGTAGTTACGTCACTATATCAATATATATATCACTGACTGGCACACACACACACACACACACACACACACACACACACACACACACACACACACACACACAAGCTTCTCACACATACGCGCACGCAAAGCCACAAGAGCTAAGTGGTGTTCAATACAATTCTGAATTACTATTCTGTTGAGGCAAACGTAGTATTCTGTACTGAATTAATAAGTGTGCATTCATCGTGCTCAACTCAACAATTGCATTTTGTTAACTGCGAGAAGCCCAACCTTCACAAAACCGAAAGTAAACTAATCCAGTCCTTGACCTGTACATGTACACAGCTTAGTCTGATCTCCCTTTGGTCCACAATGACGTCATGGTATCACACTACCAAACATACCTGTTCCTGTTCCCGGCAACATTTCGAGTCCTTGTGGGCCACGTTGACCACAGTTAGGTTTGGTGGGAGGCCAAGTAGCTGAATTACTATGACAACAGAAGAGCGTTCGAAGGTGACGGTCAACAGCAGTAAGGAATGTGCCGTGTGTCACAGACCGTACAGAGGACGAGAGCCCAAGATACTGCCGTGTTTTCATACATTTTGCCTGTCATGCCTTCACGCTCTACAGCGCCAGCCAGCACGGGTAAGCACGCTTAATTGTATTGGCATCAGCTTTTCACGGTGTGTACACGAACGATTTACTTTCTCGGTGTAGTTTTTCCTTTTAAAAAAAAAATGCAGAATTGACCTTCACCTATGTGCCAGATACATTGACCAATATATATTCTAGTTTTCCTAGTAATAATTTGTCAGTCTATCGATTGCCGATAGAATTACTGAGTGTGATTGATGGGCATTAATTAATTTACAGTTGTTTGAAACATTTTTGATGTAGAGAGTGCATTTCAAACAATTACAGTTTGCGCGGAGGAAGGTCACAGTATTCATTGCCAGTCATCCATTCAACTGTTTGCATGTGACCTTTCTGGTGTGACAGGAATCGAAAGTGAAACAAGAGCGAGAACGACACTGGGCTACACGAAACACAAGATTGCTTAACATGGCCACGGCGCATGTGTAGGCTCGCGCAGTGCGCGACCCCTTTCAGCTTTATCTGTCACGAACGGTTATATCTTGTGTTAGGCGTATACTCTGGGATGAAGGAGAGGTGTAGCGGGATCTAACCAGTTTTATTTACTGAGTTCCATGAGTGATAAGCATAATTTATTTAATGAGAATTATTATCATAATAATTTGAATACAGAGGATAAAAGAATAAGGGTGCATGTGAGTTGTATGTGATGTTGCATGTGTGTGTGTGTGTGTGTGTGTGTGTGTGCGTGCGTGCGTAGATATCTGTATGCGTGAATAAAGTCGGTGTACACGTAATTTTCAGCTTTAAATTTCCATTTTGTGACACATCGCTAAGACACATTTATTTATGTGGAAATTTTACAGTGCTTCCACGTTCTGTAAAAATCGGCTGCGCATTACTACGACCTAAGCTTATGTTTCTGTTTGCGTACAAGTCGATGGACTGACGTTTTCTTCGTCTTGACAATTTTCAGTTAAGATCATGCAGCCCAAGACAATGAAATCAAAAGCATTGAATTAATCTACAGTAATATTAATATTTTTTCGTCAGTAGTCCTATGTATATTACCGAACATGTATTAATGCATACAAAGATCGATTTTTAAAAAGTATCATCCAGCGATATTAGTAATACTAATACGCACATCGACTGCAAATCTCTCTCCACACACACACACACACACACAAAATGAAGGAAAAAAAGAAAAAGTAAACAATCATATACCTTATAAAGAAGTATTTGATTGGCTACTTTAGTCAGGTGCTCAAACGCTCTCGTACAGTGATGAAGCCAGTCACTATCATTAATCTGAAAACTGTTTATTTAAGTCTCATCATTTTTATCTATGTCATATTAGAGTGAATCTATCGCTTTATACAGATTTGTATAAAGCTGATAAGACTGACAATGTTGTGACTTTATACAGATTTGTATAAAGCTGATAAGACTGACAATGTTGTGACTTTATACAGATTTGTATAAAGCTGATAAGACTGACAATGTTGTGACTTTAGAGCAGCCTTTTTTCAACCATTTTTACCATATGAGGAACCCGTGAAATAATTGTCAGGGAATTCCTGCTATAAAACAAAACAAAAAAAAATAAAAAATAAAAACCCAACTATATCTATGATGCTTATGTTTTCTTTTTTAATCACGGTCTCTTGAGAACTCCGGCTGAGAAATCCTGCATTAAAGCGTTCGATCTTTACAAAGTACATAAAGTTGATATGTTACTGAAATAATTAATGAATGACTCTCCCCTCCCCTCCTCCCCAGAGGGACGGCTTCGGTACAGAGTAAAACTTCTGCCCTAGGGCTTGCTGGGAGTATTTCGCCTCTGTATTGCTCTGGGGGTGGGGTGGGGTGTGTGTGGGGGGATACTTGGGCCTTCTCACTGCATTCTGGGTCTAGGATTCCGACCATATCATGCGTAACCATTCAGTATTAAAGTCCCCCCTCCCCCCAAAAAAAAGTAGACAAATAAAATAAAAGGGGCGTATATGATGTTAAATGGAGATTTCTCTTTGTAAATTTTATCTTGGAATATTGCTTTAATTTTAACGCTTTTGATTATTTGAAGTTATATATAATTATGTTAACATCGTGACGATGTCACGACTGAGCAGGTTATTCAAACACCATTTTACTTTACAGACTGGTGTGCTCAGTAATAATACAGTTTATAAATAAACAGGTATGACACCATGGCAAAGAGGTTTTAATTTGGAGACCCTACAGGCCTACACTATATGTTGGAGATCCCATATTGCACCATATGTTTGTTTTAATTTGGAGACCCTAGATTACACTACTTGTTGGTTTTAATATGGAGACCTGCATTCCACTATGTGTTGGTTTTAATTTGGAGACCCTGCATTCACTATGTGTTTTAATTTGGAGATCCTGCATTCCACTAAGTGTTGGTTTTAATTGGACCCTACATTACACTATGTGTTGGTTTTAATTTGGAGACCCTGCATTGCACTATATGTTAGTTTTGCTTCAATTGTACCGTGATTTAGAGAACAAATAAGTTAGTTAAAAATATTTGTTATATTGCTGTATTTATGTCTATTTATATTTATTAGTTTTTTGTATAATGTCGTTTGCATTCAAAAGTATGTAACATGAATATACTGAGTCACCGAAAAATGAGCTTTCATTTCCTAGTATTGACCGTGCACGCACTAATACCGGGTTTCACGTCCGAATGGGTGTGTACATTATTTTTTATACACTACAGTGATAAACTTAAAAACAAATTAAATCAAAATTTTATACACTACAGTGATAAACTTAAAAACAAATTAAATCAAAATTTTATACACTACAGTGATAAACTTAAAAACAAATTCAATCAAAATTTTATACACTACAGTGATAAACTTAAAAACAAATTCAATCAAAATTTTATACACTACAGTGATAAACTTAAAAACAAATTAAATCAAAATTTTATACACTGTAGTGAAGAAAGCCAACCCCTTTCTCATTTTTATACAGTAATAGATTTTAAAAGCAGATGAATATAGAATTTTTATACACTACAACGACGAAGTTAACAACAGGCCAAATAAATATTTTTATACACTACAGTGATAAATTTATGTACAGGTTATTGATCAGAGGACATACCTTTCTTGTTTTAGAGATATGAAATAGTGAAATATATACTGACAGAAGTCAACCTAAATATAATATGTACATTTATTTTCATCCTTCAGTATCTCTCTCTTTTAAAAAAATGATATAAAGATTGATTGAATTTAACAGTATAAAAAAATCAAACCAGTATTGAATAAATATATTGTTTACTCTACACTCCCTTGCTGTGACCTCATTACTTTATATAATATGTTTTTTTTTAATTCTGCCACTTGCCGGACATAATGCCTGGCAGCTCCTACATTTTCTTGTGCTCTTAGGGACAAAACGTCTAAACGGTCGGGGACCGGCTGAATGATGACCATATTTTGTCACCGAGTTAGCGCACAGTTAGTTTCATCAAATTGACCAACAGTGGTAATGGCGAGTTGTATGTTTTAAATAACTGCTCGTTTTGAAGAATTCGTTCGCACGAAATCAAATTTACCCACTCATGTCTTTGTATCATATACCCACCAACAACAATTCAGTTTTAGTTGTTACAACAGAAACACAACTGTAATCCCCTCCAATATTTTTTTTTTAATTCGACAGGAAAACAACCTTGCAACTTCAATTCCAGTAAACTCTGAAGAAAATGTCTCTGACCTGGTTATTAAGTGTCCTACCTGTGGAAAACTTCTCCTTGTGCCAGCCGGTGGGGTGTCTTGTTTCCAGGTAAGACGGCTAACAATAACAAGAAGGGATTCAAAGCATTGCTTAAAGTTACAGTAATGGAGGCTTGACGAATAAAATCTGGCTGGCCACGATAAGTGGTCTCCACTCCCAATCATAAAATATTACAGTGCTACACATTCAGTAATTTGTTTGAAATATTTTTTTGAAAATCAGCCTGTAATTATTTCTTTACGCCTTGGCATCTTGTAGAAGTGTAAGGTTCCATATAAATGGTATAATATTTCATATTTAGGTCAACGGTTAGGCCCTATATACATATACCGCCAGATGGCTTTATTACGCAGAATTCAACATGGTGTGTTTATCGTTAGTCACTTATCGTCATTGTGAAAGTATCAATATGTTATCACTCTCGTGAGGTCAGTAACACATTAAGCAATTTTTAATTTGCCTGTTGAAGCATTTGTAGTCAGGGTCATCTTAATAGCATTATGGGCCCCACGGGCAAAACTGTGCACTGGCTTCCCTCCCCACATAACCACTCACAGAAATAAAAATGTAAATGGTCGATAAAATTCGTGAGGTACTGGGCAACTGCCCAGCATGCCCATGCGTTAAGACGGGACTGAAGTAGTAACACGACTACTTTCATTAACCTCTTAAGGCATGTTACTAATAGGACTCTTTTAATTAACCAGTTGAGGCATTATACTAACAGGACCGCTTTGATTGTACTGATAAGATTATTTTAATTAAACTATTGAGGCATTATAGTTTATACTAACAAGACTGCTTTGATTAATCTCTAGTGGCATTGTACTGATTGGACTACTTTAATTAACCTCTTGAGGTATTGTACTAAAATGACTACTGTAATTAACTTCCTGAGGCGTTATATCAGTAGGAATACATTAATTAACCTAGGACTACTTCAATTAACATCTTGAGACGTTATACCAATAGGAATACCTTAATTAACCTCTTGAGGCATAATTCTAATAGGACTATTTTAATTACCTTCTCCAAGCATTATAACAATAGGACTACTTTAATTAACTTCTTGAGACGGTATGCCAATAAGAATACATTAATTAACCCCATAATGTTTACGTTTTAACATAGTTGCGGAATCTCGTTTTAATGAACGTCTTGAAGAATCGTGTTGTGTTTCTGTTAACGTCGTGATATATAATGCTACCGCATAACTGCAGTGGACGTAATGCAAGCAGGGCCACAAGTAACGTTCCATGGAGATATAGATAGATAGATGATAGATAAATAGATAGATAGCATTGGGAACTGTAAAACATTCCCTACTCTTAGTCCTACTTATTTGCCTAACATATTTAGTCTACAATGTTTTGCCTTTAGCCTAACACTTTTAGACTCTATTAAATGAAAACAGTATAATAGATGTTGGTCCCATGTGACACACAAACGAATTTTGGCGTCATGTATAATAGCGCGGGTCATGTGTCTTGTTTTTCAACGCAGTCCAATTTCTACGTGGATGACAACAACGAGATGTCTCTTGATGACCGAGAGGCGTGCGTGTTTTGTGAAGGAAGTCAAAAGGCCGAGTACTGCTGTCAAGACTGTACCACCAATTTCTGCCCAGAGTGTCGCGAGACGCACGACATGATTTGCCCAGAACGTGATGTTATTCCCATTTCCTCCATTCTTCACTCCAAGAGGTCGGAAGTCACCGGAAGTGCCAAGGATCAGATCAAAGTCCTGGAGGCTGTGCTGGCGCGCCTGGATGATGAAGAGCGTGAGGTTGAGCTCCAGAAACAAGCTCTGGATGACGACATCCGGGCACGTTATGAAGTAGGGCTGAATCACTTGCAGGAAGCGCGGGATGAATGTGTGGCTGGCTTGACGGCAAAAGCGAAGGCAGCGCTCGAGAAATTGCAGGTAATCAGGTAAATAATTAATTAATATAAACTTGATTATTCTAACCGCTTATGCTGGCTCGAATTTATGACTGTGTATAACAAAAACAGCCATTATAGTTTTGCGAAAATATGTGATGCATTTTTTGACAGTTTAAATATCTTTTGAGAATGATTAATGGTTTTCAATTTATATGCATTTTAAATTAATATTTCAATATTTTTAGTTTTGAAAAGGACATTACTTACATTAAAAATATATATTATTATTATCTTTTGGCATAATTGAAAATTTTCACTACAATATGTTTATTCATATTTTAAAAAATATTATTTTCCTTATAAACGGATTCAGAACTTCTTTGAATCTAAGTTTATTATTAATAATTATTATTATAAACTTTTGACATTCTAGGGTTTTCTTGTTGCTGCGTTAAAGGTATATGGGCATCATTTGTTCAAAATGACAATTCATATAGCTGACGACTGTAATAATTTAAATACATACCTCCAACTTTGACATTAAAAATATCTGCATAAGCTGTGCCCAAGGTCGGGTTACTTTGACATTTTAACAAATAAGTTTAGAAATAGGGATAAGCAAATATACTCAGCCACACAAACATATACATACATTTTTATTTCTCATTCTTCAGAAATAAATCATTCAAAATAAAGTTGAGGGTTTCCTTTATTTCATTATATGCACAACTTCACTTTCTGATAGGAAATAGGAAGACGGTTCGTGATTTTACAAGACATTAACATTTTTTTTTACAATCTGTATTTGTGCAAGAATAAATGACATTCTAAACATTACTTTTAAATTTCTCACACCACTATAGTCGTTTCATTGAGTCCTCTCGGTACGTTACTAATTCTACACCCCACCACCCCACCATCTTGTCATTTTTCAGTGATTAGGGATTTTGGTTTTGTTTTGTATTGCTGAAGTAATGGAGCTAGCTTTGCAAGCAAAATGTTCTCTATTTGAGTCCAGTCTTGACCATTGGGATTTTTCTCGATCGATCCGCACTCATTTCTGGATTCTGAATGCTCAGTTTAGCGGCCATGATTGGAAACAATTAGATCTCTATGGAGAATTAGCTTTTAAAAAGGCCAGACTACTACGAAGTCCGATTTGCAATGATTTCATAAGAATACTTTGATTTACAGTAGACTTTCGCTTACATGCTAAAATATAATCCTGACCAAACCTGTTTGCCTTTTCAAAACAAGTAAGCATAATTTTTTTTTTATTTTAAAGAAATATCTTTTAGACCCTTAAATCCAAATATTATGCATTTAAAGTAATTTACTGAGTCATTTCTGTAATGAATTAATAATTTCCTGTTTTAATCGACAGCGTTTTAATTAAGCAAATTATATAAGCTAGTAATAAAAATTTTCTAAAGTATTTTAAAATTATTTTCTGATAGTACATACAATAATAATTGAAAAATCCACATATCTTAAAGTGTGTGTGTGTGTGTGTGTGTGTGTGTGTGTGTGTGTGTGTGTGTGTGTGTGTGTTTATAGTTTGAGTCGTTAATTTCCACTTTTTCCCCTAGCGTACAGGACATCACACAATGAATGCTGAAATATCAGAGACAGAAAATATTAAGAGATAATCAGTCTTTGAATCACATATACGAATCTAACATACTTATTATGACCACCATCTTGACTGACGTGCTTGATTGGTGTGCAGAGGGAGAGAACTTTTGTTCGCAACGTGCATGCAAGATTGACACGTCAGGAACCAGACGAATGTGATATAGAACAACACGATGTCTCCAGGACAGATCCTCAGGGGACATTACTCAGCGATAAAGAGTTCTCTTACTTCAAACATCGTGCTTCTAAACTCAGACAGCCCTTGTTCTTTGGATATTTAGCCGGCCGAACTACTGTCCCATACCTACGTGACTTTTTCAGAGACTACATGGGTCGCGTGACATCCGCAGGACTTTACACTCATAACACAGAGAGGCCGGATGTGGATTTCATTCTGCAACCGTTCGCAGAAGATGGAACATCAGCAGCTCCACCGCAAAGAGCAGACGAAAATGTACACTTGAGAAAGCATGTTATCGATCTATCGGCTAGGGTTGCGGTACTGATAGATAAGGTAGGTGTTGAATGTAGCATGCAGGATTAGACCGGTGTACTCATATACACACACACAGCTAAATATGTATATTAAAATAATATCCGAACTAACAAGTAAATGACCCCAAACAAACTCGAAATGTAATTAAAACTTGAAATGTGCTGAATGTTTATGGTCTTCTTGCTTGTAGGAACATGTAGAAGGAAACAGAGTGATTCTTAGGCTTAGTATAATAAAATAGATAGATAGATAGATAGATAGATACATAGATAGATAGATAGATAGATAGATAGATAGATAGATAGATAGATAGATAGATAGATAGATAGATAGATAGATAGATAGTATTAAAATACAAAATTTGAATAAAATTGTGATTTAAAAAAAAATACTCACCATTGTATCTTATTTCAAAAGAATTTTCACTGAAACAACAATTTACTTTTAAAACAGTTGCTCCAAAGGGCAAAAGAAAATATGAAGTAAAAACTGTAGATTATTGGCATAAATGTTTGAATTCTATGTACAAGTTACAATACACTATAGACCTCCTATGTGTTCAACCAGTTTTGGCAACGAGAGAAAATGGAGCATTTATATAAAAGGTACATAATTATTTCCCTTTTCCTTTTCTCTTTCAGATTCAGCAGTGTCAGATTGGCCCTGCAGCTTTCAACTTACAGCCAAGCGTCCGGCAGATGTCACCACACTCACATCAGCCCTTTATGTACGTCTCGGCACACACACCGCCTCAGCTTGGCCAGCCACTGGTTTACCTCAGAACAGATATCGCCGGTACTCAACACGTTCTTGGTGGCCCTCCCCATATGCTTACAACTCCTCAACATGTCCTTGGTGGCCCTCAGCATGCGCTTGTTGGTCCTCAGCATGTTCTTGGTGGCCCTCAGCATATACTTGCGGCGCCTCAGCATGTCCTTGGTAGTCCTCTGCAATCTGCAGCACCTCAGCATGCCATTAGTGGTCCTCAGCATATACTTGCGGCGCCTCAGCATGCCTTTGGTGGCCCTTTGCAATCTGCGGCGCCTCAGCATGGCTTTAGTAGCCCTCTGCAACTTGCTATGCCTCAGCACATAACTGAGGGTCCTCATCAGGCTGCAGCCCAGACTCATGGATTGTTCGACCCACAGCGCATCGCTACTCCCCCGAACAGTAGCAGCTCTCAAGACAAACTACGAGTGTGTTTTCCAACTTTTTTAATAATCGCGTATTAAAATTAAAATGGTATCTCTCTCATCTGATGCTAAAAACTGTAATGTAGCCATTTCCTTCCACTGTCCCCACCATCTCCCCTCTGACTTTCCCATTTTCTAGAAAGGCGTCTTAAAGCATTGACCAAATTAAATTTCATTTAAAGTAACATTATATTATGGTCTGCTGTCTAAATCACAGTGACAGTTGTTATGTGATTTACCTTTGCAAGCTTTCTTCATCTCTTCTTGTCAATAGCAATCAAAAATGTACGTGTAATGTGACATAAACCCTATATTTTATCCGTTCAAGATAGAGTTGATTAATAGCAATCAAATGTACGTGTAATGTGACATAAACCATATATTTTATCCGTTCAAGATAGAGTTGATTAAATCTCTTTGTTGGAATAATATGTTGATTTTGTGAATGTTGTCCAAGTCACAATGAAATATTTTACCACAAAGCTTTATGAACCGCTCACAACAATGTAAGCCGTTTTTCATAGAGATTTATGAACCGCTCACAACAGTGTAAAATTACATAGAGCTTAATGAACCGCTCACAACACTGTAAACAATTTTATATAAAGCTTGATGAACCGCTCACAACAAAGTAAACAGTTTTACAGAAAGCTTCATGAACAATGTAAAAAGATGAGAAAAGCAAATAGTATATATATAGAATACAATTGTGTCATAGAAATGCTAGTCGATCATCTTGAAGGCACCCAAAGTTTTTTGTATAATGAAGCAAACTAAAATATTCAAAATTATTCCACACGAATCGATTATTGTTTAAATATGCCATTTATTTATTACACTGTACTCTACCTGTTCTCTACGAGATTTAATTGCAACTGCTCGTAGAATGGTATATCATCTACAACACTTATTAACTTACGTTCGGAAACATTGAAAACTTTTGTTAAAATCCTGATAAAATAAATTTACTACTGCAAGGATGAAAGTGGATTTTAATGTATTGTTTCACTGTGTAGGTTTCCAGTCCACAATCATCTACGAAAGAGCCATTGGCAAGGATGCCAAGAACGTCCACCCCTCCTGGACTACCCTCACAAGCACACGTTTTGGAACAAGCTGCCCAAGCAACTTTTACCGGACTAGCCTCTGAGCCTGTCACCTCCGGAATTGAGTCACTTACCTACCCAATGTTGGCATCAGCATCTCCGCAGGAACAAAAGCAGGTAGAACACCAACTTATATTTAATTTAATCCGTACTTATTAAATACAGATATGTGTGGTAGAAATACTGTAGGGTAAGTAACCGGAAATGATACTTCCTAATTCTCTAACGGTATTTCTGTTTTTGAATGCAATTGTTTGTTAGACTGGTTGATTCCATTGAGACCATTTTCAGTCTTTGATGTGAGTTATGGGAAGCCATTGATACTATAATTGACGAGTGCTGTGTTGCCCGATGGGGAAAGATGTTAGGCTGATGATATTAGCCTCTTCCTCCAGAATTACCATTGTAACTGTCTGGTCTCTATTTGAACCTGATCATGTCACTCAGTAAGAAAATGTTTCTTTAAAGTCTTGTATTAAATTGTGTCTTAGGCTGTGTTCTTTTGTTCTTATTTCTTTGGCTTATTGATTTTATCTATCTGTTTTACTATCCAGCATTGTCAGTAAACCATTTCATGTTGTGAATAGCATTCATAAAAGTCAATATACAATTTTTATAAATTAAATTTACAGAATCTACTTTTAGAAAAATTCAATTTCACTTTCGCTTAAGGTAAATATTTATTATGTTTGCCTCGTGACTTTTTAAAATTTAAGAAAGAGAAAGAAAGAAATTTATATTAATTTCAAGAAGGGGTAAGCTAAACTTAACAGCTTTCCCCCCCGAAAAGTTAGCAAAAATGTCATTTTAATTTTAAACAGGTAACTCATCTACTCTTGCATATACTACCTACCTTACTCATTTGCATCTTGTAGAGCAGAAATCTGTAATACGAATTTAAGGCCTATTTGGATAAAGTAAAAAAAAAATCAAGTAGGATTTCTTTTTAGAGGAAATACTGAAGATTCCTCCACCTACCCAACTGTTAGCATTGAATTGATATTCTTGTCAGGGAGGGAGAACTAAAAATAGAGTAGGCTAGCTAAAACAGGGGGGAAAAAAAATCTCCCCCAAATATCATTCTCTCTTTAGAATAGCATTGACAATTATTGGATTATTATATCTGCAGCTTACTGATCACGAAGTAGGTATAATAATTTTTATACAGGAGTTCTGTGGCGGGGAGGGGATTCTCTATGTGTGTCCCTTGGGTAATTAATTAATAAGCGAAATCACGCTCCAAATTAATGGCTATTAATTAATTCTCTCGTTCCCAATCACACCCACAATCTCCTCAAGGGTCTTGTCGTGCGGTCTTGAGAGTGACGAGGTCAAGCCTTGGGTAGTCCGTCAGTCAGTGGCTATCCCTACCCAAGTGTTATCTGTCTCAGATAGTGAACTATACAACGTTATCTTACCGTCGTCTCTTCACCTATCTGGCCCTTACCACTGTCTCTCGTCGTCGAGAATAGGAACTATTTTGAATCATGTGCGTAGACCGTCTATCTAATTGTTGTTACGTCATTGGTTGCCCCCACCCATTCTCAATTTCACATGAAACTCTCTTCCAGATATGAGAGCAAATAGTTTTAAAGAAATAATAAAATTTATTAAAAGAATATAATAAAACTCATATCATTCAATGTCATGAAAAACCCCACCAGAAATTAATATAAGATCTAGAATCCAAATGCTTTCTCTCAACAAGTTAAAGAGTTAAGAATGAAGAATTGAACTGTTCTAAATTAATGTTCAATGAGTAAACTAAACAGTTCTTAGAAATCATCAATCAGAAGATGAAACTCATTCTCCAGATTCTCTCGAAAAAATCAATATGAAGAACTAAAAATTCTGTTCTCCCTTAACAATTAAA
Source organism: Sinotaia quadrata (assembly GCA_028829895.1). Classification (NCBI taxonomy): domain Eukaryota; kingdom Metazoa; phylum Mollusca; class Gastropoda; order Architaenioglossa; family Viviparidae; genus Sinotaia; species Sinotaia quadrata. The sequence goes on along the minus strand of CM054183.1, from coordinate 19,069,401 downwards.
TGAAGCAAATTACCAGTGCTTAATTCAATAATCACTAACATAGACTATAGAAAAGAATACAAATCAGAAATTCACATTAATCATAGAACGATTACAGACATGTAACGCAACATAAGTAAGCATTCACCTGATGTGATTAGCGGTTGTTGTGTCCGTCTACGCCCGGTACTGGTAACTGGCGCGCAATACAGGTTACACTGAACAAGCTTGCAAAATCGTTCACTTCACTTCTGCTAGTGTTCACGTTTACAGTTCTTGTCAGGCACTTGGTTATACACAATTATTAACGAAGTGTCCTGGTTACGATTATAGTCCAAACGAAATTCTCACACAAGTCAGTTATTAACTTTGTTGCACTAAAATATTGAGTCATTCATTACTCTGCTAATTTGTCAAGCCGTCGATTTCTCCACTTGGCAGAAACTCATATTACTAGTGAAATTTACGTACCAATACAAGTCTCCCCGACAGTATTATCCGGTTCGAAAAAAGTCACTCTTCGTCACAGGCCGTCTTGCCTGTATGACGCGTAATATCCACGTGCGCTTCTCCAGCAAATCTTGTCTGACAAATTCTTACTGTTGTAAACCGTTCCGCCGCCTTCTCGATCAACTGGGTTTCACACAACAGTCCAGTAATGCCCCAAATGACAATATATGTAGACCAGGTACTCAGCGCCAAGGTCCCTAGTGAAGTTAAAGCCGAACTTGTTAGAATTCTTTGGTTTACTTTGCGAGACTCCACCCATTTGAAGTACTCTCTTTGAGTAATCTTGATCCTTTGAAGTGATCCCTTGACTTACTCCTTTTGACTTCCGAGCTGTGGAATATACAATGTTTTGCGTACCTCAGTTCATGTTTAATAAGCGTTAAGTCTGCAATCTTATTCTTGGTTCTCATTAAATTTCTTACAAGCGTTTGTTCGACACCAAGAACAACATTACAACTTTCAATCATTTAAAATACAAGCATTTGTAGAAAAATACAACTTAATAATTAAAACAAGAAAAATTCGAATTATTATTTACAAATATAATTACCATTTCAGACATCTCTTGTTTTGTCTTACTCCGCACTATCACCGCAGGAAGTCTTGCGGGCCTCGAGAAAACTCGTAGTGAAATTAATTCGCGTGGTCATCCTATTTATGTTTGGGCCAGCCTGCAGTAAAGGGTTGGCATTTTTATTGTTTGTTCCAACTCCTCAGACTGATCGCGGGTGGTCAGTTTCCCCATGGTTCATGACCCGTGTAAATCACCGCGGTTGTCGGCCGGGCCGTGATAAGCTACGCCTATATCTGTTATTCTATTTAGGCAAAAGTTTGTCTGCGTGTCTGTTTGCATTTCCAGCTCCACATCTCCTCCCTCCTTAAAAAAAATAGTTTACTATTTTTAAATATCCGACGAATGCAAATAGACCAAGTTGGAAGAATATTCGTTATTACATTATTCTTCTACGGTTATTGTACTGGCAGCAGATTACATTGATATTTTCTGTGTCCTTTATTTCACTTGCATTTTTCATTACCAGTTTCAATAACCCCTTTAACTTTGGTGGTCCAGTGTAACTGGTTTCCTGCCTAGTATAGACAAGGTGCATTTTACAATTACTTCCCACACAGAGGTTTTCCGTGTGACTTTCCCCTTTAATTTTGTACTTAGATTGCGGGAAATTGTCTCCCTTGTTAACCTGGCCTGTGTATTCAAAATACAAGTCAGTTCTTGGCGTCATGCATGGCGGTAAGTTTCCCTTGATCCCCATGACTGTCAGACGCGGTCTCTCTCGAGCACTGGGGTCGCGTTCGACCTCCTTTGCCCGCTCCCACCTCCCATACCTTCCATCATGTGAGTTAACACTAAGTGTGTCCCCACTCTCAAGTGTACAGTGTATTAAGGGATTATTGCACTTATTTCCTTCCATACCCCTATCTACCTGCTTCCCTTTCTTTTCGGTCCTAATTCTGGTAATAGTCAACATAAATTTGCGGTTTGTCAACCATAACCTTGTTTGTGAACTTGATCGAAACTTCTGATCTAACGTCTCAATCTCGCCCTGCAGATTCATCACGCTGATGACGTCTTTGCTTTCAGTCATAGATTGACTGCTCTTGGTAGCAACCGTGTGCTCGCGTGTCGCAATTATCTGCCCTTCTCTTAAGGATACAGATGGTATGTCGATTGACAGATCGTCGCTCTGTAGAGACTCGTCCAATTGGTCAAAACTAACTGTCTGACTGATTGCTTGTATCCAATGCAATTCTTGTACTACGCGGATTATGCTGTAGGGTTCAACCATAGGTAAACTGCTTGTTGTACCCACCCCTTCTTTCTCTGGACATTGTCCGCTGGCTGTATCCGATAGTTTGACAGTTTTCATGTCTATAATTTTAACCAATGTCTCATCTGCCTCACCTCTCCTACGATCGGTCCTAGTACTAATAGCATAACTCACGGCCCTGCTTGGCTGGCGGTTATCTCTCTCTGTGTTAGCACTAACTTTTTTCATGTTCTGTAGGCACTTAAACCTCATGTTATCAAGTGTCACTGGCCATTCCCCTTTGAAATTAACGTCTTGGATTCTAATTTCATTCTTGTCCTTTCCCGTTTGTCTGTCATCTGTCTGAAGTAGGCTATTTGTTTCTAAAACAGCTACGTCATCCTCTATCCAGTCTCTAGTCTGTTCCTTAGGGGTTCTGCTTAGCTTAACTTGTTGTTCCAAGCACTGATTGTTTCCCCCTGACTGAGAGTCGACCTCTTGGTCACAAGTGGGCGTGGTCGTCACACACACTTCGTCTGTATCACCGTCCATATTGCTTTCTTGTTCCACTCTAGATTTCAAGTCTGTTTTCTCGTCACTGAAATCTAACATAGGGTCCCTTGAACAATGGTCAGTGTCTAACCACTCTCTATCATCACCCTTATCTTCCTGTGGTTCCAAGCTGTCTGTGCCATGATCTGTCAGGTCAATTGTTATGTCTTCCACAGTAAGTGTGTCAGTCATAGATGTGCTGTCACCGTCTTCGTCATAGTCTTCTGTCATCTCCCCTACTGAGTCAGTGTTGGACACGTCGTCTGTGCCCCATGGTTTTTCTCCATAAACCATCATGGTTACTGAGCCATCCGCATTCAATGGGTCAGTACTAGACACTTCGCTGGTGTCCCCTGGGTTGATCACACGACCCATATCCTTGGTTACTGGTTCATTATTAATTAATAAACCTGTACTAGACACATTGCTTGTGTCCCCTGGGTTGATCACGCAACCCATAACGTTTACTGAGTCCATACATAATGAACCAGTACTAGACACTTTGCTGGTGTCCCTTAACGGGGTTATCCCGTGCGTGTCTGCCCCATTGACCAGTCCGTCGGCCGCGTCAGGCACGCTCCAGGTGCTGCCCGTTCCATTGACCCCGTTCACCTCTCTGTGGGTGGGCGTGGTCAACGCATCGCCCTGTTCTACCGGAGTAATAACCCTTGTATTCTCCTTAACAGACGATTCATTCTTACTGGTGTTTTGCCATTCCTTATTGGCGCAACCGTAAGACCCACTAGTTGTAGTACCCCTCTCTGATAGGAGGTGCTTACAACCCATGTCACTAGTAGTCAACAAAACTTGGCCTGGTGCAATAACCTTGTTTTCTGAAATTGCGTCAGAGTTCGAACTTTCCTTTGTCTCTAACTCAATACTAGGCCTTTCCTCTGATACTCTCTTGTGCCCACTGCTATTCATATCAGTGTCAGCAACTTTAGTATCTCTTCTTTCAGCTTCATTTCTACTTACTACGTCGTCTGCAACCACGTGATCTTGCGTATTGACTAACTGTTTCTTTTCTAACGGTGCAGACCCGATGTTCGCCTTAGCTTCACTCTGACAGGTGTAGTAAGTCTGGTAGTCTGACAAAGTGTCTCTAACTACTTCTGGTCTACTCGTTTCTGTAAACCTTTCAGCACTAATCCCTCTCACACTCGATTGGCACTCATGAGCTGCTACTGGCGTTTTCACACTAGGAATATTAATCTCTATCTCCCTGCGATTTGTGATTCCACTCTTTTCCACACTTTGACTAACAAGCACTCTTTCCTCTCTCAGAAATCGGTCTAATTCCCCCGATTTCTCAATCATTTCCGCACCTATAAGTTCCGCCTCATTGCGACACTTATCCCCTGATGCGTCAACCAACGGTGTCATACCAAGCAGAGTTACCCCGACTGCCAACTCACGGACAGTGGTATCTCTCTCTGTCACAGACACAGCAACTTCACTATCCTTAGTTGTATTCCTTACAAAACTACAGGAAGTGTTTTTGCTCTTGGAGCACTCAGCCGTATCCCATACTGCACTGACGTGTCCATCCTTCACCTTTCTACTCTGAGTAACACTCATTGTATTCATCTCAGTAGTATTCACACTGTGCTGTCGTCGTGTTGGTGTGTTCGTTCGTGCGTTCATACTAACCGAATCACGTTTAGAGTCATACGCGGGTGTTTTGTTCTTGCGTGAATTATTTGTACGCCTTTCAATCGCTCGCCCCTGTGTCGGTACACATGCATTGTTTCGAGAGCTAGGAATATTGCTATCATCCCTAACAGGTTTAAGTTTGGGACTGCTATCAACTACTCTGTCAGTTTTTTCTACCTTCATTCTATCCATTTCTAACCTTTCAAGTTCTAACGTTACCTCGCTTAACACGGAACGGTCCGTTTCCAGTTCGTTTTCTATTTCCTTCAGTTCCTCTAATTCTCCTATGGTTGGGAAACGCGAGGAATTTACACGTTCTTTCACGAGTTCTAGGTACGAACTTCCCAAGACTATCATTCTTTCTAAATGTTCGATTTTCCCTTCTAAATGTTCTATCCTCCTTTCTCTCTCTTCCTTCTCCTCTTCTCTCTCTCTCTCTCTTTCTTCCCTTGCCTCTTTCTCTCTCTCTCTCTCTTTCGCTTCCTTATCCTTCACTCTCTCTGCCATGTACAATTCAGCATATTCATTTTCATCCTTGCCAAGTTCGCGAGCTATTTCTTTCCCTTCTTTAATCCATGCTAGGCGCATTTCATGCGTAATGGACATTTTCTCTGAACTTTGTTTTTAGAAATAATGCTACTTACGCGTCTTCCGTCAACCAGTAATGCCGACAATGTTACTGTCGCACTTAACTAATTCACGCTCTATGACTGTTCTGATCTACGCGTTCTTTAAAATGTTATTTGTTCGCGTACTATTGAGCAAGAGGATGTCTGATCAGGTGTACAAATATAATCAGTTCAAAATTTGACACTCTTCTCTCTTAATTATCCATTGCATCAATTTCATCATAATACGCATAAATTAATCATTAATAACAACAGTATTAATGTATATAACGTTGGACAGTACAACTTTACAACGTTACAAAGAGTTTACAATGTTACGGACTTTACAACAGCGTTACAAAGAGTTTACAATACTTTACATAGAATAAAGGAAGAATAGATAAAGAATAGGTTTCTATACTATTTCTGGTGGTTTTCTGTCAGCTAGTTTCTAGGGTTCCCTTCTGGCTCTACAGTTTCTAACAGTCACTGTACATCCCTGGTACGAGCCTCCAGTTATGTGGCGGGGAGGGGATTCTCTATGTGTGTCCCTTGGGTAATTAATTAATAAGCGAAATCACGCTCCAAATTAATGGCTATTAATTAATTCTCTCGTTCCCAATCACACCCACAATCTCCTCAAGGGTCTTGTCGTGCGGTCTTGAGAGTGACGAGGTCAAGCCTTGGGTAGTCCGTCAGTCAGTGGCTATCCCTACCCAAGTGTTACCTGTCTCAGATAGTGAACTATACAACGTTATCTTACCGTCGTCTCTTCACCTATCTGGCCCTTACCACTGTCTCTCGTCGTCGAGAATAGGAACTATTTTGAATCATGTGCGTAGACCGTCTATCTAATTGTTGTTACGTCATTGGTTGCCCCCACCCATTCTCAATTTCACATGAAACTCTCTTCCAGATATGAGAGCAAATAGTTTTAAAGAAATAATAAAATTTATTAAAAGAATATAATAAAACTCATATCATTCAATGTCATGAAAAACCCCACCAGAAATTAATATAAGATCTAGAATCCAAATGCTTTCTCTCAACAAGTTAAAGAGTTAAGAATGAAGAATTGAACTGTTCTAAATTAATGTTCAATGAGTAAACTAAACAGTTCTTAGAAATCATCAATCAGAAGATGAAACTCATTCTCCAGATTCTCTCGAAAAAATCAATATGAAGAACTAAAAATTCTGTTCTCCCTTAACAATTAAATGAAGCAAATTACCAGTGCTTAATTCAATAATCACTAACATAGACTATAGAAAAGAATACAAATCAGAAATTCACATTAATCATAGAACGATTACAGACATGTAACGCAACATAAGTAAGCATTCACCTGATGTGATTAGCGGTTGTTGTGTCCGTCTACGCCCGGTACTGGTAACTGGCGCGCAATACAGGTTACACTGAACAAGCTTGCAAAATCGTTCACTTCACTTCTGCTAGTGTTCACGTTTACAGTTCTTGTCAGGCACTTGGTTATACACAATTATTAACGAAGTGTCCTGGTTACGATTATAGTCCAAACGAAATTCTCACACAAGTCAGTTATTAACTTTGTTGCACTAAAATATTGAGTCATTCATTACTCTGCTAATTTGTCAAGCCGTCGATTTCTCCACTTGGCAGAAACTCATATTACTAGTGAAATTTACGTACCAATACAAGTCTCCCCGACAGTATTATCCGGTTCGAAAAAAGTCACTCTTCGTCACAGGCCGTCTTGCCTGTATGACGCGTAATATCCACGTGCGCTTCTCCAGCAAATCTTGTCTGACAAATTCTTACTGTTGTAAACCGTTCCGCCGCCTTCTCGATCAACTGGGTTTCACACAACAGTCCAGTAATGCCCCAAATGACAATATATGTAGACCAGGTACTCAGCGCCAAGGTCCCTAGTGAAGTTAAAGCCGAACTTGTTAGAATTCTTTGGTTTACTTTGCGAGACTCCACCCATTTGAAGTACTCTCTTTGAGTAATCTTGATCCTTTGAAGTGATCCCTTGACTACTCCTTTTGACTTCCGAGCTGTGGAATATACAATGTTTTGCGTACCTCAGTTCATGTTTAATAAGCGTTAAGTCTGCAATCTTATTCTTGGTTCTCATTAAATTTCTTACAAGCGTTTGTTCGACACCAAGAACAACATTACAACTTTCAATCATTTAAAATACAAGCATTTGTAGAAAAATACAACTTAATAATTAAAACAAGAAAAATTCGAATTATTATTTACAAATATAATTACCATTTCAGACATCTCTTGTTTTGTCTTACTCCGCACTATCACCGCAGGAAGTCTTGCGGGCCTCGAGAAAACTCGTAGTGAAATTAATTCGCGTGGTCATCCTATTTATGTTTGGGCCAGCCTGCAGTAAAGGGTTGGCATTTTTATTGTTTGTTCCAACTCCTCAGACTGATCGCGGGTGGTCAGTTTCCCCATGGTTCATGACCCGTGTAAATCACCGCGGTTGTCGGCCGGGCCGTGATAAGCTACGCCTATATCTGTTATTCTATTTAGGCAAAAGTTTGTCTGCGTGTCTGTTTGCATTTCCAGCTCCACATCTCCTCCCTCCTTAAAAAAAATAGTTTACTATTTTTAAATATCCGACGAATGCAAATAGACCAAGTTGGAAGAATATTCGTTATTACATTATTCTTCTACGGTTATTGTACTGGCAGCAGATTACATTGATATTTTCTGTGTCCTTTATTTCACTTGCATTTTTCATTACCAGTTTCAATAACCCCTTTAACTTTGGTGGTCCAGTGTAACTGGTTTCCTGCCTAGTATAGACAAGGTGCATTTTACAATTACTTCCCACACAGAGGTTTTCCGTGTGACTTTCCCCTTTAATTTTGTACTTAGATTGCGGGAAATTGTCTCCCTTGTTAACCTGGCCTGTGTATTCAAAATACAAGTCAGTTCTTGGCGTCATGCATGGCGGTAAGTTTCCCTTGATCCCCATGACTGTCAGACGCGGTCTCTCTCGAGCACTGGGGTCGCGTTCGACCTCCTTTGCCCGCTCCCACCTCCCATACCTTCCATCATGTGAGTTAACACTAAGTGTGTCCCCACTCTCAAGTGTACAGTGTATTAAGGGATTATTGCACTTATTTCCTTCCATACCCCTATCTACCTGCTTCCCTTTCTTTTCGGTCCTAATTCTGGTAATAGTCAACATAAATTTGCGGTTTGTCAACCATAACCTTGTTTGTGAACTTGATCGAAACTTCTGATCTAACGTCTCAATCTCGCCCTGCAGATTCATCACGCTGATGACGTCTTTGCTTTCAGTCATAGATTGACTGCTCTTGGTAGCAACCGTGTGCTCGCGTGTCGCAATTATCTGCCCTTCTCTTAAGGATACAGATGGTATGTCGATTGACAGATCGTCGCTCTGTAGAGACTCGTCCAATTGGTCAAAACTAACTGTCTGACTGATTGCTTGTATCCAATGCAATTCTTGTACTACGCGGATTATGCTGTAGGGTTCAACCATAGGTAAACTGCTTGTTGTACCCACCCCTTCTTTCTCTGGACATTGTCCGCTGGCTGTATCCGATAGTTTGACAGTTTTCATGTCTATAATTTTAACCAATGTCTCATCTGCCTCACCTCTCCTACGATCGGTCCTAGTACTAATAGCATAACTCACGGCCCTGCTTGGCTGGCGGTTATCTCTCTCTGTGTTAGCACTAACTTTTTTCATGTTCTGTAGGCACTTAAACCTCATGTTATCAAGTGTCACTGGCCATTCCCCTTTGAAATTAACGTCTTGGATTCTAATTTCATTCTTGTCCTTTCCCGTTTGTCTGTCATCTGTCTGAAGTAGGCTATTTGTTTCTAAAACAGCTACGTCATCCTCTATCCAGTCTCTAGTCTGTTCCTTAGGGGTTCTGCTTAGCTTAACTTGTTGTTCCAAGCACTGATTGTTTCCCCCTGACTGAGAGTCGACCTCTTGGTCACAAGTGGGCGTGGTCGTCACACACACTTCGTCTGTATCACCGTCCATATTGCTTTCTTGTTCCACTCTAGATTTCAAGTCTGTTTTCTCGTCACTGAAATCTAACATAGGGTCCCTTGAACAATGGTCAGTGTCTAACCACTCTCTATCATCACCCTTATCTTCCTGTGGTTCCAAGCTGTCTGTGCCATGATCTGTCAGGTCAATTGTTATGTCTTCCACAGTAAGTGTGTCAGTCATAGATGTGCTGTCACCGTCTTCGTCATAGTCTTCTGTCATCTCCCCTACTGAGTCAGTGTTGGACACGTCGTCTGTGCCCCATGGTTTTTCTCCATAAACCATCATGGTTACTGAGCCATCCGCATTCAATGGGTCAGTACTAGACACTTCGCTGGTGTCCCCTGGGTTGATCACACGACCCATATCCTTGGTTACTGGTTCATTATTAATTAATAAACCTGTACTAGACACATTGCTTGTGTCCCCTGGGTTGATCACGCAACCCATAACGTTTACTGAGTCCATACATAATGAACCAGTACTAGACACTTTGCTGGTGTCCCTTAACGGGGTTATCCCGTGCGTGTCTGCCCCATTGACCAGTCCGTCGGCCGCGTCAGGCACGCTCCAGGTGCTGCCCGTTCCATTGACCCCGTTCACCTCTCTGTGGGTGGGCGTGGTCAACGCATCGCCCTGTTCTACCGGAGTAATAACCCTTGTATTCTCCTTAACAGACGATTCATTCTTACTGGTGTTTTGCCATTCCTTATTGGCGCAACCGTAAGACCCACTAGTTGTAGTACCCCTCTCTGATAGGAGGTGCTTACAACCCATGTCACTAGTAGTCAACAAAACTTGGCCTGGTGCAATAACCTTGTTTTCTGAAATTGCGTCAGAGTTCGAACTTTCCTTTGTCTCTAACTCAATACTAGGCCTTTCCTCTGATACTCTCTTGTGCCCACTGCTATTCATATCAGTGTCAGCAACTTTAGTATCTCTTCTTTCAGCTTCATTTCTACTTACTACGTCGTCTGCAACCACGTGATCTTGCGTATTGACTAACTGTTTCTTTTCTAACGGTGCAGACCCGATGTTCGCCTTAGCTTCACTCTGACAGGTGTAGTAAGTCTGGTAGTCTGACAAAGTGTCTCTAACTACTTCTGGTCTACTCGTTTCTGTAAACCTTTCAGCACTAATCCCTCTCACACTCGATTGGCACTCATGAGCTGCTACTGGCGTTTTCACACTAGGAATATTAATCTCTATCTCCCTGCGATTTGTGATTCCACTCTTTTCCACACTTTGACTAACAAGCACTCTTTCCTCTCTCAGAAATCGGTCTAATTCCCCCGATTTCTCAATCATTTCCGCACCTATAAGTTCCGCCTCATTGCGACACTTATCCCCTGATGCGTCAACCAACGGTGTCATACCAAGCAGAGTTACCCCGACTGCCAACTCACGGACAGTGGTATCTCTCTCTGTCACAGACACAGCAACTTCACTATCCTTAGTTGTATTCCTTACAAAACTACAGGAAGTGTTTTTGCTCTTGGAGCACTCAGCCGTATCCCATACTGCACTGACGTGTCCATCCTTCACCTTTCTACTCTGAGTAACACTCATTGTATTCATCTCAGTAGTATTCACACTGTGCTGTCGTCGTGTTGGTGTGTTCGTTCGTGCGTTCATACTAACCGAATCACGTTTAGAGTCATACGCGGGTGTTTTGTTCTTGCGTGAATTATTTGTACGCCTTTCAATCGCTCGCCCCTGTGTCGGTACACATGCATTGTTTCGAGAGCTAGGAATATTGCTATCATCCCTAACAGGTTTAAGTTTGGGACTGCTATCAACTACTCTGTCAGTTTTTTCTACCTTCATTCTATCCATTTCTAACCTTTCAAGTTCTAACGTTACCTCGCTTAACACGGAACGGTCCGTTTCCAGTTCGTTTTCTATTTCCTTCAGTTCCTCTAATTCTCCTATGGTTGGGAAACGCGAGGAATTTACACGTTCTTTCACGAGTTCTAGGTACGAACTTCCCAAGACTATCATTCTTTCTAAATGTTCGATTTTCCCTTCTAAATGTTCTATCCTCCTTTCTCTCTCTTCCTTCTCCTCTTCTCTCTCTCTCTCTCTTTCTTCCCTTGCCTCTTTCTCTCTCTCTCTCTCTTTCGCTTCCTTATCCTTCACTCTCTCTGCCATGTACAATTCAGCATATTCATTTTCATCCTTGCCAAGTTCGCGAGCTATTTCTTTCCCTTCTTTAATCCATGCTAGGCGCATTTCATGCGTAATGGACATTTTCTCTGAACTTTGTTTTTAGAAATAATGCTACTTACGCGTCTTCCGTCAACCAGTAATGCCGACAATGTTACTGTCGCACTTAACTAATTCACGCTCTATGACTGTTCTGATCTACGCGTTCTTTAAAATGTTATTTGTTCGCGTACTATTGAGCAAGAGGATGTCTGATCAGGTGTACAAATATAATCAGTTCAAAATTTGACACTCTTCTCTCTTAATTATCCATTGCATCAATTTCATCATAATACGCATAAATTAATCATTAATAACAACAGTATTAATGTATATAACGTTGGACAGTACAACTTTACAACGTTACAAAGAGTTTACAATGTTACGGACTTTACAACAGCGTTACAAAGAGTTTACAATACTTTACATAGAATAAAGGAAGAATAGATAAAGAATAGGTTTCTATACTATTTCTGGTGGTTTTCTGTCAGCTAGTTTCTAGGGTTCCCTTCTGGCTCTACAGTTTCTAACAGTCACTGTACATCCCTGGTACGAGCCTCCAGTTATGTGGCGGGGAGGGGATTCTCTATGTGTGTCCCTTGGGTAATTAATTAATAAGCGAAATCACGCTCCAAATTAATGGCTATTAATTAATTCTCTCGTTCCCAATCACACCCACAATCTCCTCAAGGGTCTTGTCGTGCGGTCTTGAGAGTGACGAGGTCAAGCCTTGGGTAGTCCGTCAGTCAGTGGCTATCCCTACCCAAGTGTTACCTGTCTCAGATAGTGAACTATACAACGTTATCTTACCGTCGTCTCTTCACCTATCTGGCCCTTACCACTGTCTCTCGTCGTCGAGAATAGGAACTATTTTGAATCATGTGCGTAGACCGTCTATCTAATTGTTGTTACGTCATTGGTTGCCCCCACCCATTCTCAATTTCACATGAAACTCTCTTCCAGATATGAGAGCAAATAGTTTTAAAGAAATAATAAAATTTATTAAAAGAATATAATAAAACTCATATCATTCAATGTCATGAAAAACCCCACCAGAAATTAATATAAGATCTAGAATCCAAATGCTTTCTCTCAACAAGTTAAAGAGTTAAGAATGAAGAATTGAACTGTTCTAAATTAATGTTCAATGAGTAAACTAAACAGTTCTTAGAAATCATCAATCAGAAGATGAAACTCATTCTCCAGATTCTCTCGAAAAAATCAATATGAAGAACTAAAAATTCTGTTCTCCCTTAACAATTAAATGAAGCAAATTACCAGTGCTTAATTCAATAATCACTAACATAGACTATAGAAAAGAATACAAATCAGAAATTCACATTAATCATAGAACGATTACAGACATGTAACGCAACATAAGTAAGCATTCACCTGATGTGATTAGCGGTTGTTGTGTCCGTCTACGCCCGGTACTGGTAACTGGCGCGCAATACAGGTTACACTGAACAAGCTTGCAAAATCGTTCACTTCACTTCTGCTAGTGTTCACGTTTACAGTTCTTGTCAGGCACTTGGTTATACACAATTATTAACGAAGTGTCCTGGTTACGATTATAGTCCAAACGAAATTCTCACACAAGTCAGTTATTAACTTTGTTGCACTAAAATATTGAGTCATTCATTACTCTGCTAATTTGTCAAGCCGTCGATTTCTCCACTTGGCAGAAACTCATATTACTAGTGAAATTTACGTACCAATACAAGTCTCCCCGACAGTATTATCCGGTTCGAAAAAAGTCACTCTTCGTCACAGGCCGTCTTGCCTGTATGACGCGTAATATCCACGTGCGCTTCTCCAGCAAATCTTGTCTGACAAATTCTTACTGTTGTAAACCGTTCCGCCGCCTTCTCGATCAACTGGGTTTCACACAACAGTCCAGTAATGCCCCAAATGACAATATATGTAGACCAGGTACTCAGCGCCAAGGTCCCTAGTGAAGTTAAAGCCGAACTTGTTAGAATTCTTTGGTTTACTTTGCGAGACTCCACCCATTTGAAGTACTCTCTTTGAGTAATCTTGATCCTTTGAAGTGATCCCTTGACTACTCCTTTTGACTTCCGAGCTGTGGAATATACAATGTTTTGCGTACCTCAGTTCATGTTTAATAAGCGTTAAGTCTGCAATCTTATTCTTGGTTCTCATTAAATTTCTTACAAGCGTTTGTTCGACACCAAGAACAACATTACAACTTTCAATCATTTAAAATACAAGCATTTGTAGAAAAATACAACTTAATAATTAAAACAAGAAAAATTCGAATTATTATTTACAAATATAATTACCATTTCAGACATCTCTTGTTTTGTCTTACTCCGCACTATCACCGCAGGAAGTCTTGCGGGCCTCGAGAAAACTCGTAGTGAAATTAATTCGCGTGGTCATCCTATTTATGTTTGGGCCAGCCTGCAGTAAAGGGTTGGCATTTTTATTGTTTGTTCCAACTCCTCAGACTGATCGCGGGTGGTCAGTTTCCCCATGGTTCATGACCCGTGTAAATCACCGCGGTTGTCGGCCGGGCCGTGATAAGCTACGCCTATATCTGTTATTCTATTTAGGCAAAAGTTTGTCTGCGTGTCTGTTTGCATTTCCAGCTCCACATCTCCTCCCTCCTTAAAAAAAATAGTTTACTATTTTTAAATATCCGACGAATGCAAATAGACCAAGTTGGAAGAATATTCGTTATTACATTATTCTTCTACGGTTATTGTACTGGCAGCAGATTACATTGATATTTTCTGTGTCCTTTATTTCACTTGCATTTTTCATTACCAGTTTCAATAACCCCTTTAACTTTGGTGGTCCAGTGTAACTGGTTTCCTGCCTAGTATAGACAAGGTGCATTTTACAATTACTTCCCACACAGAGGTTTTCCGTGTGACTTTCCCCTTTAATTTTGTACTTAGATTGCGGGAAATTGTCTCCCTTGTTAACCTGGCCTGTGTATTCAAAATACAAGTCAGTTCTTGGCGTCATGCATGGCGGTAAGTTTCCCTTGATCCCCATGACTGTCAGACGCGGTCTCTCTCGAGCACTGGGGTCGCGTTCGACCTCCTTTGCCCGCTCCCACCTCCCATACCTTCCATCATGTGAGTTAACACTAAGTGTGTCCCCACTCTCAAGTGTACAGTGTATTAAGGGATTATTGCACTTATTTCCTTCCATACCCCTATCTACCTGCTTCCCTTTCTTTTCGGTCCTAATTCTGGTAATAGTCAACATAAATTTGCGGTTTGTCAACCATAACCTTGTTTGTGAACTTGATCGAAACTTCTGATCTAACGTCTCAATCTCGCCCTGCAGATTCATCACGCTGATGACGTCTTTGCTTTCAGTCATAGATTGACTGCTCTTGGTAGCAACCGTGTGCTCGCGTGTCGCAATTATCTGCCCTTCTCTTAAGGATACAGATGGTATGTCGATTGACAGATCGTCGCTCTGTAGAGACTCGTCCAATTGGTCAAAACTAACTGTCTGACTGATTGCTTGTATCCAATGCAATTCTTGTACTACGCGGATTATGCTGTAGGGTTCAACCATAGGTAAACTGCTTGTTGTACCCACCCCTTCTTTCTCTGGACATTGTCCGCTGGCTGTATCCGATAGTTTGACAGTTTTCATGTCTATAATTTTAACCAATGTCTCATCTGCCTCACCTCTCCTACGATCGGTCCTAGTACTAATAGCATAACTCACGGCCCTGCTTGGCTGGCGGTTATCTCTCTCTGTGTTAGCACTAACTTTTTTCATGTTCTGTAGGCACTTAAACCTCATGTTATCAAGTGTCACTGGCCATTCCCCTTTGAAATTAACGTCTTGGATTCTAATTTCATTCTTGTCCTTTCCCGTTTGTCTGTCATCTGTCTGAAGTAGGCTATTTGTTTCTAAAACAGCTACGTCATCCTCTATCCAGTCTCTAGTCTGTTCCTTAGGGGTTCTGCTTAGCTTAACTTGTTGTTCCAAGCACTGATTGTTTCCCCCTGACTGAGAGTCGACCTCTTGGTCACAAGTGGGCGTGGTCGTCACACACACTTCGTCTGTATCACCGTCCATATTGCTTTCTTGTTCCACTCTAGATTTCAAGTCTGTTTTCTCGTCACTGAAATCTAACATAGGGTCCCTTGAACAATGGTCAGTGTCTAACCACTCTCTATCATCACCCTTATCTTCCTGTGGTTCCAAGCTGTCTGTGCCATGATCTGTCAGGTCAATTGTTATGTCTTCCACAGTAAGTGTGTCAGTCATAGATGTGCTGTCACCGTCTTCGTCATAGTCTTCTGTCATCTCCCCTACTGAGTCAGTGTTGGACACGTCGTCTGTGCCCCATGGTTTTTCTCCATAAACCATCATGGTTACTGAGCCATCCGCATTCAATGGGTCAGTACTAGACACTTCGCTGGTGTCCCCTGGGTTGATCACACGACCCATATCCTTGGTTACTGGTTCATTATTAATTAATAAACCTGTACTAGACACATTGCTTGTGTCCCCTGGGTTGATCACGCAACCCATAACGTTTACTGAGTCCATACATAATGAACCAGTACTAGACACTTTGCTGGTGTCCCTTAACGGGGTTATCCCGTGCGTGTCTGCCCCATTGACCAGTCCGTCGGCCGCGTCAGGCACGCTCCAGGTGCTGCCCGTTCCATTGACCCCGTTCACCTCTCTGTGGGTGGGCGTGGTCAACGCATCGCCCTGTTCTACCGGAGTAATAACCCTTGTATTCTCCTTAACAGACGATTCATTCTTACTGGTGTTTTGCCATTCCTTATTGGCGCAACCGTAAGACCCACTAGTTGTAGTACCCCTCTCTGATAGGAGGTGCTTACAACCCATGTCACTAGTAGTCAACAAAACTTGGCCTGGTGCAATAACCTTGTTTTCTGAAATTGCGTCAGAGTTCGAACTTTCCTTTGTCTCTAACTCAATACTAGGCCTTTCCTCTGATACTCTCTTGTGCCCACTGCTATTCATATCAGTGTCAGCAACTTTAGTATCTCTTCTTTCAGCTTCATTTCTACTTACTACGTCGTCTGCAACCACGTGATCTTGCGTATTGACTAACTGTTTCTTTTCTAACGGTGCAGACCCGATGTTCGCCTTAGCTTCACTCTGACAGGTGTAGTAAGTCTGGTAGTCTGACAAAGTGTCTCTAACTACTTCTGGTCTACTCGTTTCTGTAAACCTTTCAGCACTAATCCCTCTCACACTCGATTGGCACTCATGAGCTGCTACTGGCGTTTTCACACTAGGAATATTAATCTCTATCTCCCTGCGATTTGTGATTCCACTCTTTTCCACACTTTGACTAACAAGCACTCTTTCCTCTCTCAGAAATCGGTCTAATTCCCCCGATTTCTCAATCATTTCCGCACCTATAAGTTCCGCCTCATTGCGACACTTATCCCCTGATGCGTCAACCAACGGTGTCATACCAAGCAGAGTTACCCCGACTGCCAACTCACGGACAGTGGTATCTCTCTCTGTCACAGACACAGCAACTTCACTATCCTTAGTTGTATTCCTTACAAAACTACAGGAAGTGTTTTTGCTCTTGGAGCACTCAGCCGTATCCCATACTGCACTGACGTGTCCATCCTTCACCTTTCTACTCTGAGTAACACTCATTGTATTCATCTCAGTAGTATTCACACTGTGCTGTCGTCGTGTTGGTGTGTTCGTTCGTGCGTTCATACTAACCGAATCACGTTTAGAGTCATACGCGGGTGTTTTGTTCTTGCGTGAATTATTTGTACGCCTTTCAATCGCTCGCCCCTGTGTCGGTACACATGCATTGTTTCGAGAGCTAGGAATATTGCTATCATCCCTAACAGGTTTAAGTTTGGGACTGCTATCAACTACTCTGTCAGTTTTTTCTACCTTCATTCTATCCATTTCTAACCTTTCAAGTTCTAACGTTACCTCGCTTAACACGGAACGGTCCGTTTCCAGTTCGTTTTCTATTTCCTTCAGTTCCTCTAATTCTCCTATGGTTGGGAAACGCGAGGAATTTACACGTTCTTTCACGAGTTCTAGGTACGAACTTCCCAAGACTATCATTCTTTCTAAATGTTCGATTTTCCCTTCTAAATGTTCTATCCTCCTTTCTCTCTCTTCCTTCTCCTCTTCTCTCTCTCTCTCTCTTTCTTCCCTTGCCTCTTTCTCTCTCTCTCTCTCTTTCGCTTCCTTATCCTTCACTCTCTCTGCCATGTACAATTCAGCATATTCATTTTCATCCTTGCCAAGTTCGCGAGCTATTTCTTTCCCTTCTTTAATCCATGCTAGGCGCATTTCATGCGTAATGGACATTTTCTCTGAACTTTGTTTTTAGAAATAATGCTACTTACGCGTCTTCCGTCAACCAGTAATGCCGACAATGTTACTGTCGCACTTAACTAATTCACGCTCTATGACTGTTCTGATCTACGCGTTCTTTAAAATGTTATTTGTTCGCGTACTATTGAGCAAGAGGATGTCTGATCAGGTGTACAAATATAATCAGTTCAAAATTTGACACTCTTCTCTCTTAATTATCCATTGCATCAATTTCATCATAATACGCATAAATTAATCATTAATAACAACAGTATTAATGTATATAACGTTGGACAGTACAACTTTACAACGTTACAAAGAGTTTACAATGTTACGGACTTTACAACAGCGTTACAAAGAGTTTACAATACTTTACATAGAATAAAGGAAGAATAGATAAAGAATAGGTTTCTATACTATTTCTGGTGGTTTTCTGTCAGCTAGTTTCTAGGGTTCCCTTCTGGCTCTACAGTTTCTAACAGTCACTGTACATCCCTGGTACGAGCCTCCAGTTATGTGGCGGGGAGGGGATTCTCTATGTGTGTCCCTTGGGTAATTAATTAATAAGCGAAATCACGCTCCAAATTAATGGCTATTAATTAATTCTCTCGTTCCCAATCACACCCACAATCTCCTCAAGGGTCTTGTCGTGCGGTCTTGAGAGTGACGAGGTCAAGCCTTGGGTAGTCCGTCAGTCAGTGGCTATCCCTACCCAAGTGTTACCTGTCTCAGATAGTGAACTATACAACGTTATCTTACGGTCGTCTCTTCACCTATCTGGCCCTTACCACTGTCTCTCGTCGTCGAGAATAGGAACTATTTTGAATCATGTGCGTAGACCGTCTATCTAATTGTTGTTACGTCATTGGTTGCCCCCACCCATTCTCAATTTCACATGAAACTCTCTTCCAGATATGAGAGCAAATAGTTTTAAAGAAATAATAAAATTTATTAAAAGAATATAATAAAACTCATATCATTCAATGTCATGAAAAACCCCACCAGAAATTAATATAAGATCTAGAATCCAAATGCTTTCTCTCAACAAGTTAAAGAGTTAAGAATGAAGAATTGAACTGTTCTAAATTAATGTTCAATGAGTAAACTAAACAGTTCTTAGAAATCATCAATCAGAAGATGAAACTCATTCTCCAGATTCTCTCGAAAAAATCAATATGAAGAACTAAAAATTCTGTTCTCCCTTAACAATTAAATGAAGCAAATTACCAGTGCTTAATTCAATAATCACTAACATAGACTATAGAAAAGAATACAAATCAGAAATTCACATTAATCATAGAACGATTACAGACATGTAACGCAACATAAGTAAGCATTCACCTGATGTGATTAGCGGTTGTTGTGTCCGTCTACGCCCGGTACTGGTAACTGGCGCGCAATACAGGTTACACTGAACAAGCTTGCAAAATCGTTCACTTCACTTCTGCTAGTGTTCACGTTTACAGTTCTTGTCAGGCACTTGGTTATACACAATTATTAACGAAGTGTCCTGGTTACGATTATAGTCCAAACGAAATTCTCACACAAGTCAGTTATTAACTTTGTTGCACTAAAATATTGAGTCATTCATTACTCTGCTAATTTGTCAAGCCGTCGATTTCTCCACTTGGCAGAAACTCATATTACTAGTGAAATTTACGTACCAATACAAGTCTCCCCGACAGTATTATCCGGTTCGAAAAAAGTCACTCTTCGTCACAGGCCGTCTTGCCTGTATGACGCGTAATATCCACGTGCGCTTCTCCAGCAAATCTTGTCTGACAAATTCTTACTGTTGTAAACCGTTCCGCCGCCTTCTCGATCAACTGGGTTTCACACAACAGTCCAGTAATGCCCCAAATGACAATATATGTAGACCAGGTACTCAGCGCCAAGGTCCCTAGTGAAGTTAAAGCCGAACTTGTTAGAATTCTTTGGTTTACTTTGCGAGACTCCACCCATTTGAAGTACTCTCTTTGAGTAATCTTGATCCTTTGAAGTGATCCCTTGACTACTCCTTTTGACTTCCGAGCTGTGGAATATACAATGTTTTGCGTACCTCAGTTCATGTTTAATAAGCGTTAAGTCTGCAATCTTATTCTTGGTTCTCATTAAATTTCTTACAAGCGTTTGTTCGACACCAAGAACAACATTACAACTTTCAATCATTTAAAATACAAGCATTTGTAGAAAAATACAACTTAATAATTAAAACAAGAAAAATTCGAATTATTATTTACAAATATAATTACCATTTCAGACATCTCTTGTTTTGTCTTACTCCGCACTATCACCGCAGGAAGTCTTGCGGGCCTCGAGAAAACTCGTAGTGAAATTAATTCGCGTGGTCATCCTATTTATGTTTGGGCCAGCCTGCAGTAAAGGGTTGGCATTTTTATTGTTTGTTCCAACTCCTCAGACTGATCGCGGGTGGTCAGTTTCCCCATGGTTCATGACCCGTGTAAATCACCGCGGTTGTCGGCCGGGCCGTGATAAGCTACGCCTATATCTGTTATTCTATTTAGGCAAAAGTTTGTCTGCGTGTCTGTTTGCATTTCCAGCTCCACAAGTTCCCTGAGACCAAGGGCTCCTCCAGGGTAAAAAGGTGAAGAAAGGCTGGTATAGAAGATGGGTGCTACAAAGTGGTAGATACAGTCGGATAGGGTGTACTATAATAATAACATTCAAAGCACCGCAAAGTGGTAGTCATTCAGATAGGATCTAATATATATTCATAGCACAATAAAGTGGCAGGCATACATTTAGTGGGGGCGGGAGGGGGGCACTGTTTAGAAAACGATGTAATTTCTCATTTCTCTCTTCTCTGACGTCAGATGTTGGGAGAACGTCTGTACCCGCTGGTCCAACGCACGCACCCGGAACTTGCTGCCAAGGTTACCGGCATGCTGCTAGAGATGGACAACACGGTGCTGCTACACTTGCTAGGGTCTCATGAGTCCCTCAAGACCAAGGTTGAGGAGGCTGTAGCGATCCTTACGGCGATGCAGGCGAAAGAGTCTGCAGCTGCAGCCGCAGCAGCCTGGGCCAAGGGCGATTAACTTTGGCTTCGTGATTTTGAGGATGAAGGAGAGTAGCTTGAAGGTGGTTGCACTATGACTATAATATCAATGTATAACAAATAATGCTGCAAATATTTCTTCTTTTACGTATATCGTGGTAAATATAGTGATTTACACTTGTAGATTCAGATATTTAGATTAAAAAAGTATACACTGACACACACGAGAACAAACCCAAAGAAATATTAATTATGAAAAAATTCAGCTTAGAAGCAATAATAATAATTACTTTTATTATACATAACAATTTATTATATAAACACATTATTTTTATTGTTATATAAAATGCCCATTATTACTTTTGTTATTATAATTATTAATATGTAAAAGATTATTATTAATATCATTACTATTATTATTATTAACTCCTACTATTTTCATTTTAATGAGTGCTTTTTACATTTAGTCTTGTTGACGTCATTGTGGTCTGAAAACGTGCATTAATGCCTAAAGTATTGTAAGTCAGAGACAGAATGAACAAATGAAATACGTGTGTATAAATATTTTACAATAAATTAATGAATGAATTTTCGTTACATGTAAATCATACACTCACTTTCAGATAAAATTAAAAAAAACGTTTCTTTTATTAAAAAGATATCAAGACAAGCCATTGCTTTATTTGTATGTGTTTTCCTCTTCTTTTTTCTTCTATCTGTCTCTCATTTCTCACCTTATGTGAGTGTTATGTGCTTGGACGCGAGTGTTTGTCTTTGCGAGAAGTAGACATTACAGTCTTAATAAGTACAAGTCACAGTAACTTTAAGAGTTGAGAACACTATTTCCATTTAAATATATGCAATATCTCAAGAAGTACACATTACAGTCTTAATAAGTACATGTCTAAGCCACAGTAACTTTAAGAGTTGAGAACACTATTTCCATTTAAATATATGCAATATCTCAAGAAGTACACATTACAGTCTTAATAAGTACATGTCTAAGTCACAGTAACTTTAAGAGTTGAGAACACTATTTCCATTTAAATATATGCAATATCTCAAGAAGTACACATTACAGTCTTAATAAGTACATGTCTAAGTCACAGTAACTTTAAGAGTTGAGAACACTATTTCCATATATGCAATATCTCAAGAAGTAGACATTACAGTCTTAATAAGAACATGTCTAAGTCACAGTAACTTTAAGAGTTGAGAACACTATTTCCATTTAAATATATGCAATATCTCAAGAAGTACACATTACAGTCTTAATAAGTACAGGTCTAAGTCACAGCAACTTTAAATACGATCATATGCTGATTATATATAAGCCTACTCAAACTTGTACTGGCAGCAAAAAAAACCCAGGAGTCCGACAGAAACAGACGGTCGGAGAAACATAAAGAAGTACTTGACTGAATAGTCTCCAAGCCCATAAGGCTCTTCCTTTGGTTATCTTAGATTTTCTTAATTAATCTTGCATAAAACTGATCAATAAAACGTTAAAGATAGGTGTACGAGCTTTTCTGAGACCCGTTGTTAGTAGTGTTTCTACGTTGACGTGAGATGCGGTAATTCAATCTAAAGTTTGATCGCAAAATTATTTTGTTCTGTAACAGTTACATCTGAGGATTTTTTAAAATTATTTTTTCGGGGTGGGGGTGGGGGGAGCGAATTGCTACAAGAGTGTACCCTTAAAATAAAGACATCGCAGTGTAGTGGTTTGTTTGGTACCCTCACAAAGAACAAAAAGAAAAGGCAAAAACGTACATTAAATAAATATTTTAAAATAAATTTTGATATACCCGGATATAGCTAAATTGCACAGATTTTGATTCATTAAAAAAAAATTTCTGGAGGAGGATTCCCCCACCCTACCCCTACTTTTCAATTCTCATGCCTGTCTATAAATGTTTTATTTCTGCCTTAGCGGTCCGCGAAATGTTTCTCTTATCTGGTCCGCAGGTGTGAAAAGGTTGAAAACCACTGATTTAGTCCGCACTAAGTGATGAAGAAATGTGTGAAAAGGTTGAAAACCACTGATTTAGTCCGCACTAAGTCATGAAGAAATGTGTGAAAAGGTTGAAAACCACTGATTTAGTCCGCACTAAGTGATGAAGAAATGTGTGAAAAGGTTGAAAACCACTGATTTAGTCCGCACTAAGTGATGAAGAAATGTGTGAAAAGGTTGAAAACCACTGATTTAGTCCACACAAGTCATGAAGAAATGTGTGAAAAGGTTGAAAACCACTGATTTAGTCCACACAAGTCATGAAGAAATGTGTGAAAAGGTTGAAAACCACTGATTTAGTCCACACAAGTCATGAAGAAATGTGTGAAAAGGTTGAAAACCACTGATTTAGTCCACACAAGTCATGAAGAAATGTGTGAAAAGGTTGAAAACCACTGATTTAGTCCGCACTAAGTGATGAAGAAATGTGTTTATATGAGAACATAGTGTACTGTAGAAGATTATTCACTCGATTGATATAAAGATAATGATGGAAAATAAAGGACGATATTTCTTTAAAATTGCTTACTAAGGGAAACAACTACTGTCTGTACGTTGTTTGCGATCTTTCCTCAGGGTTAACTGCCGCTCATTTAATTTAATCGTGTATCGTAACTATTCACAGTGAGCTATACCTGTATCCCCACACCTTTAAAATGGTAAAAAAATAAATAATAGTAAGTGTGAAATCAACCTGTATAAACTGAAAGCTCGTTAATTCGGACCTTCGCAAGTCCCGATTTCGCACTATCCGGACAAGACACCGTTTCGGACTGACAGCGTCTTTTATCTGGAGCACTCCTCTACATTGTTTTACGTACAAGACTTTCAGCCTGTTTTTTTCTAGGTCTCGATTGATGGCAAGGGCAAATATGAGAGAGTATTGGTGGTGATTCAATAGTTTTCGTCTTCGTCTGGTCGAAGGACCGTCTGGATACCACTATCTGGTGTAGCAGTAGGTTATGGTTTGAATAATTTGATCTGATGTATAAGAATTAACTTGGATAAACAGAAATAAGCTCTTGATCTGATGTAAAGGACTTGCATTTCTGACATACATGTTTGTTTTTAGTCACAACTGCAGTTATATTTTTATTTTATTTTTTTCTTGGTTGTTGCCCTCTGACGCTCTCCCTCATTTAGAGGATGGCCCGAGAATCTGACCAGGAACTTCAGCAGCATTGCGAAGGATTATTTTCCGTTGAATTTTCCAGATGACATGAGTGTTTACTTCGCTTTAGATGTTATCCTCACCTAAGATTCATCTGTTTGAATACATTTATGCTCTTCAGTCTTTTATTTATTTATTTTTTTTGCATGATAGTAATAACTGAATAGCTAGGGCCGTATGGTCTATAGTTATAAATCGTGCTTTTCTCTTTTTGCATGATAGTAATAATTGAATAGCTAGGGCCGTATGGTCTATATTTATGAATCGTGCGTTTCTCTTTTTGCATGACAGAAGTAGTAACTGAATAGCTCAATCAGTCTTTATATAAATAAATACTGCATTCTTCTTGTCATGTGACTAAAAACAAGTTATCCCCTTCCTCCTTAACCTAGTTACTCAATTGTTTGTCTGTGTTTGTACCGTGCGTATCACTGTCGATAATTTGACCTCAAGTAATTAATTTTCGTACCTCCCACTAGGTTTATATGTGTCTGAATAATGTCACCTCACTCATCAGGGTTTTCTTCTAATCTGGACCTCCCTCCACCCCATATAGTTGGATTAGCGCGGTTCCAATGAATTACCTTTCTCGCTTGTTAAGAGAATATAATGGTATACGTAAGCACGTCGTGGAACAATCAAGGATTCTCAGTGTATAGAAATTGCTGTTGTGGTCAGGTACATTATCAGAAGCAGAAAACGAATTTTACGTACTCAATTCATTTACATAAAAGGGTGGGTGTGGATTTAAAACACACCCCAATAAGTACCCGATCAGAATATTTTCTACGTTTGCAAGAAAAAAATTGTTGTGCTAGTTTAAGACGAATGAACGACAAATATTGGTACTCCGAATGCGGCATGTGTGTGTGTGTACACGCGCGCGCGCTTGTAACTGAATGCATCAACGTGCCAACTTCGTTTTACGAACGACTGTTGAGTCGACTTGCATGTCAAAGTTCAAGGTCAATCGCGAACGGCTTCCACTCTCGATTCGGACAGTTCAGTGTTCACAGCGATTCAGATGTTCGAGGTCCAGTGAATTTTGCCGTTTGTGAGCAGTTTCCATTCTCAAGTGCGCTTGCTTACAACAGCACAAAATCATGACTGCGAATGTAGCACGGGATCAAAATATAGATGGGAAGTAAATGCAAGGGCTGACAACTCAAATAGATTCAAGTGTGACGCAAGCAGATATGATGCAGATAATTTACAACAGCGTTGTATTCTTAGTTGCGTCAAGCCTGATTTTGCGGAATACAAGCATCTCGTTCTAAATTAAGCAGGAAGGGACAGTTTCTTGGCTCTGTGCCGACATATATATAGCACTAAAGGATTTAACCACGGTATACACAGACTCCGATTATCGTGCGTAAATATTGTGTCCGTAAGCGACAAAACCGAAAGTAGACCAGCGCCCTATTTAGAGTGTGCAAGCGATTCTCATGCACTGGATTTCAACAGTGGTTTTCATAAACACTGCAGTGGTTCTTGTCTCGATGCAAGCAACACTACTATTCAAGCATTTTCATTCCGATGAAACCAGAAATCCGATGACCTGCGCGATACGAGCTGCAAGTTACTGGAACAAGAGTGACTGACCTCGAAAACAGACTGAATCAAAGGACGGTCCAGGGGGAGTGGGGGCAGTGAACGGGACTGCCACTCAAGTGTCATGACAACCGCAGCGTCGGATGTTGACAGTCGCCTGAGATGTGCTGTGTGTCACGAACTGTACCGGGGTCGAAAGCCGAAAATCTTGCCATGCTACCATACATTCTGTGTCACGTGTTTGGAACGGCTGGTGCGTACACCGCATGTGAGTAAACTTCTACCCAACCTCTAAGGTTGTCTGTCAGTAAACAAGGAGATGTACCTTGTATTTCGTTTAAATAGCGTATTTGAACTAACTGGCTTACCTCTCCATTGCTCTGTACTACTACCACTACGACAAAATGGAAGGTTTATGCATAGTGTGTTGATGTGCGTATTTACGTGAGAAATTAGAGCAAGTTAATTGAAATTAATTTAGAACGCTGAAACAAGCTGACATGATACACATGCGCAAGTGAAGCACACATATATAACCTTCTTCACCCTTAAAACACTATTAGATTGTTTTATTGTTAAAAAGTAATTTACTCTGCGATTTTTTTTTTATCAGCAATAAAAAGCTGCGCGTAACCGTGTCCAAATTACTGCTCGCTCTAAATATAGCATTCGACTTTTAAACAGCTTACGCCTTACGGCCTTTATAATAATAGTTCGCGAGTTACTTCCCTTAATGTAGCAATAAATCCAGCATAGTGCCGTGATGTGTGCAGTGGAGATAAAAGTGTGAAGTCATTCACCCAACAAGTGAATGCTATCAACGAATGACACTGGCTTAAACTCCGTTTTTTTTTTTTCGGTCTGTGTGTCAATTTCGTGCACTCGGCATTATTTTTGCTTCCTTCTTTTTCAAGCTGCTAGAACCCGTCTGCCAGAACACATTAAAGCAGCGGTCACACTGACTAGGCATGTATTTTACCATCGTCTGATGTACACGTGTTTACACAGCTGCCACAATAGCGATGATGTCATATACTATAACCGTAACTCGGCGTATCAAAGAAAAGTTAACTCCTGTGGTGATGGCTCGAAAAGTAGGCTGGTGCACCTTTCGCAAACGAATTAGCCGGATAACGAGAGACAGTGAGCTGTTGACATATGCCATGTATCGACCAGCACAGAATGATGAGCAGTCACCGAAATACAACCGAGCAATACCGATCTGCCTTTCATTGAAAATACAAGTTTTTAATTGACGTCTGCTCTTTGCACTTAAATGTAAGGAAATCGTGAGGCGACAAATGATCAGCAGCTATATTGGCGTCACTTTAATTGCATTTCATTGCATATGTCGGTAGACGCAAATATATAGCCTATTTCGTCTTTCATGTTGTCTAGTCAATGGCAAATGTATATTCTGCATTAGAATTCGTGGTACAAAGTCATTATCTGAGTCCAGAATATTGTGATAGCGAAATCCTGGTTGAGTGGAAACTCAGCATGGAGTGAAACACGAAAATGAAATTATAATGTACCTTTAACTAAGAAAGTATAGACTTACTTGCGCAAACACATGGCGTACCTTTGGTTAGAAGAAATTAAAAGCTTACATGCTAAAACGTAACATTTACTAGAAAAATGTTTACTAATTCCAACACCTGACGTACCTTTAACTACAAGAATAAAGTCTTGCAGGTTTAAACACATGGACATGGCTTTAACTATACAAATAAAGGTTTGTTTGGTCAAACAAGTACCTATAAGAAGAAAAATTAAGGCTTGCTAGTTCAAACATTAATGTGCTTTTAACTATAAAAATAAAAGAATTACTGACTCAAACAGGAAGCGTACTTTAACTAGAAAGATAAAGGCTTGCTGGTTCAAGCACTTAATGTGCCTTTATTTAGAAAAATTATAAAGTCTTGCTGGTTCACACACGTAATGTATCTTTAACTAGAAAACTACAGCCTTGCTGGTTCAAACACGTAATGTATCTTTAACTAGAAAACTACAGCCTTGCTGGTTCACACACGTAATGTATCTTTAACTAGAAAACTACAGCCTTGCTGGTTCACACACGTAATGTATCTTTAACTAGAAAACGAAAGGCTTGCTAGTTCACACACGTAATGTATCTTTAACTAGAAAACTAAAGGCTTGCTGTCTCAAACAAATATTTTGAGCAGATGCACCTAATAGCGTCGAATCTTTGTAAATCTCTTACTATTACAACGAACACAAACTATCTACGAACTATTACAACGAAAACTATTACTAATCATCATTTTAAACTGTGACAGTTTTTTTTCACATCTACTAAGTTCGATGCTTTCAAATATATTAGGACTGCCAATGAATAATTTTATTGTTTAACATCCATCATCATTGGATTTTATCTTTTACCGTCGTAGCTGCGATTTGTTTCTTGTAATGAAATGCAAGTTCAAATACAGATTGTAGATCTGGTTCCAAAGATTTCACGTGAAATAATTTTATTACCTTCTACCCCAGACTGTCTTAACCTTTTTCTCTTTCAAAATACTTTTCATTTGTAGCATTTTGAGTTTGTGTTTCTACGAATACAAACTGTGTATCTACGAACACAAACTGTCTGTCTACGATCACAAACTGTGTATCTACGAACACAAACTGTCTGCCTACGATCACAAACTGTCTACATACGAACACAAACTGTGTATGAGAGCCAACAATGGTGCAATGGCTTCGGGTATGTTAAAAATCAGGATCGAATTCTCAGTCGCTTTAACTTCATGCAATAGTGTTATTCAATGTTTTCATTTCCTAGTCTACCATTATGCTGTTCTACGATTTATCTTTGGGTATACAGTGACGTCACCAAGGAAGTTGGGTAGGGTGGTAGAGGCGTTGGCTTCCTTCTACTACAGAACTTGCGTGAAGACAATCCTTTTAGAATGTTCTCGGTCCTGGATAGTTCTGAAGGGATTTGCCCCCCCCCTCCTCCACACACGATATTTTGGTGCTTGTGTGTGTGTGTGTGTGTGTGTTTCCGCAAGTATTTGTTTCACATCCAAGCCTGCAAAATCGTTTCGTCGACTACAAACGTTGCAGGATAATGGATTGGACTTCGACAGACCTGGTTCCCTGTATTCTGGGGTTTCGACCCAACAGGTGGACCATTCAGTATGAAAGCCCGTCTACTCCCCTCCAAAATAAAATTAAAATTAAAATAGTGGAAGGGGGTGAGAGCACATAAGATATTTTCTCTTTCTGAAAACGTACTACATTCTTGTGTCTTGAGAAAAGTGTTATATATTTTTGAAGAGGGAGAAGTGCCTCTTACATTTTGAGGATTATATTATTTTCCATCTTACATATAATACAATTCTCAAATACATTTTTGGGATCAATAGAGCAGTCTCATTACCACACACACACACACACACTCACTCTACCTAGTGTTAATCTTTGTATTACGGACAACTACTCGGATTAGCACTGACCTGGCATATATCCCATAGACATACTCATAGTGGACATCTACGTTCAGAGACCTCTTTCATGCCCGACTTCTCAATTTTCATGTAATGCTCCCACCACCACGAAAAGGGTTCTTTTCCTTCCCAAATTTATAACCCCAAAATAGTGGATGTCAACAAAAAATAGAAATTTATTTAACAATATAAATTTACCTTGATACACACTACACACCACAATTATAGCATTTATTCAAATATAAAATATAGGAATACACAACAATATAAATTTATCTACATACACACTACACATTATATATAGCATTTATTCAAATATAAAATATAGGAATACACAACAATATAAATTTATCTACATACACACTACACACCACAATTATAGCATTTATTCAAATATAAAATATAGGAATACACAACAATATAAATTTATCTACATACACACTACACACCACAATTATAGCATTTATTCAAATATAAAATATAGGAATACACAACAAAAAATATAAATTTATCTACATACACACTACACACCACAATTATAGCATTTATTCAAATATAAAATATAGGAATACACAACAAAAAATATAAATTTATCTACATACATACTACACACTATATATAGCTTTTAATCAAGTATGAAATATAGGAATACACAACAATATTTACCTAGATACACACTACACAGCATAATTATAGCATTTAATCAAATATAAAATATGAACATACACAATATAAATTTGTGTAGATACACACTACACAACACAATAAGAGCATTTAATCAAATATAAAATATGGACGTAAACAACAAACACACACACACACACACACACACATATATCAATATGGGTCAAAGTTCAGTGATAATCTTATTGGCTAACCCGTTTATGGCTGGGTACTTTCTACAGTCCAATAATAAATGGTTATTATCGTTTCTCAGTGTTCGTTTCGTTCCTTACAAAATGTTCCTAAAATATTTTCACTGTCTATTGACACACTCAACCTATACAGTTCTCATATTATCACAGAGAAGACAGAGATTAGATAGACAATTTTTAAGGTTGACTTGACCTGAATTGTAGAATTTCATCCTTCCTGCCTGTGGCGGAGTAAATTTGCCTCTCCCTATTTTAAAATTTAATTGTTATATAAATTGTTAAATTGTCAGAGTAACCCGACCTTGGACACTCCGTATCACGGTATTTTGAAAGTGTCTGAGTTGAAGTAAATGCTCGAGGCAAGAATATGTCAGAATTGCTGATGTAATGCAATCTAGTGAGTAGTTTTTATTATCCAGTGTGTGAATGTGATTAGTTCTCTATCACTGGTGGATTAACAATAGCTCTTATTTTTATGATCTATTTAATTCATCTGTTGATGGGGTCTTCGTCCTTTGCAGTTGGAGAGACTAAATCAAGCCCTAGAAACCAATAATTCGCTAATTACTCTCTGTTTCTAATTGTTACTCGCCCAGAGCAAATTATCCTCCTGCAATTAACAATTATACCAGGTTCTTGGAATTCGCTCTCGCCCCTCACATATTCTCCATGTCTAGCTTAAGATGATCTTTCCCAAAGTAGGCGTTACTGATTTTAATGTTATAAGTTATTATCTGCCTCCACCCCTTAAGCCTGCATACTTCCTTTTAATTAATTAATCAAAAGTGGAAAGATAAATTAATAAATTTTATTAATGTAACATTGTAAAGAAAACAATCAATAAAAGTTATATATATAAAATTTACATCAAATATCACAAGGCATAAACTACAAGTTTAATTTCACAAGTACTCCTATTGTTCAATACTTCTACCAAGTCCTTTAGACCAACAGTTCATAGGTCTCTCTAATTATAGAAGTGAAAATAACTTGACAAAAAGGTTATGAATTAGAAATTAGAAATCAAAGGTTATAATAAAAGAGAGATAGTACAGACAATGATATTGAGAGCAGGACATGAAATCACCTGATTATTCATGTGCAGATCAGTACAGTTCCGGTCACAGAATATGGCCTGGGGAAACATGGAGAGTTCGATTGTGATGCGCTGATCTGGTGCCAGTCAGAATATACGGCAATACACAGACTCAGTTCAAATATCTCACACACTGAATGCACAGTTCTTTCACAATACAAGTGTAGATCTAAAAGCAGCTCTCAATGTTCAAAGAGTGTCACACTAGAGTCACGAATGTTCCACACAGGGGAACAAGGAAGAGTAGCATGCAAGACAACACAGTCTTCTGCTTCGTTTCCTTATCGTCAGACTTACGAGTTCTTTAGAGTTGCAGGCATCAACCGTCAGGCTGCAGACTTCCACTGTCAGGTTCCAGACTTCGGATTTCACACTCTAATCGAGATCTGTGACTTTTCTTCCGTTACTTTTTTTCCTGTGACTTTTTACTTGTGACTTTATTTCTTATGATTTTTTTCCTGTGACTTTTTTCCATTGACTGTTTCCTATGACTTTTTTTCCCTGTGACATTTTTCCGCTCACCGAATCCATTTACCTGGTATTTGCATAAGTGCTGGCTGCAACGTTTGTTTTGTTTGTTCATTGTATGTACATTTTGTTACATTCCGTGAACACAAACAATTATTTTACATTTTTACTTTGTAAAATAAACTGAGTTATTTTACCAGGTCGAAAACAAAGGAGTGAATTTCCAGTCTGGTACAAATGTGTCAAAACAAGCGATTATCTGCCCTACCTGTAGAAAGGTTATTCCTGTACCCGCCGGTGGCGTGACGTGTTTCTTGGTAAGCGCTGTACGAGATATCAGTTAATTTATTTTCGCAATATGATTGGCTGTTTTCGCAAGATGATTGGCTGTTCTCGCAAGATGATTGGCTGATTTGCACGTGCACATAGGAGTTTGCTTTACTGGACTATACAACAAATTATTAAATTAGGAAAATGATTATGTTATCAAACTATGCAATTGATTTTGTTCCTATTCTGAAAATTATAGGGAGATGAGCACAAACTGCTATGTTGCGGAAAAGTCGATTATAACTCATGAAGTCTACTACTAATATATATTTAATTTCACGCGTATCATGTGTACTTCTCACTCGGTGGAGAAATTGTGGGTCTTAGTTGTATAAACTGTCATCAAATCTCGATATATGTATTGCATGAACGGTAACTGATAAGTGCACGGCTACGCAAAGAATAGGCGTCATAGAATTGCCTTAATTGTCTTTAAATCGTGTTATAATTTACTTCGAGTTCATAGTTATCCTTCGTCATGTTTCAGCACACATTAGTTAAAATGAAATTCCTCTTAACTAAATTAAACATTTTTATTCCAGTCTAACTCTTACCTTGATGATGAATTCGGACCGGACACCAATGAACCGCTGCCACCGTGCGATTTTTGCGAAGAGGGTCACATGGCCAAGGACACCTGCAAGGAATGCAAGAGTAAATTTTGCGCTCCATGCCGCGAAACCCACGATATGATTTGTCCAGAACGTGAAGTTATCCCCCTTTGCTCCAAACCCCTAGCAACGCTGCAAACCATCAATAACGGTTACTTGGGGATCGAGAGCGTCCGAGAGCAGACCGAAGTCTTGGAGGCGGTGCTGTCACGATTGGATGAAGAGGAAGTGGAAGTGGAACACCAGAAGCAAGCAATCGAATCCGACATTAAGGCGCGCTATGACGCGGGAATCAGCACGCTGACGGAGGCGCACGACGTTTGTTGGAACAGCCTTACGGCGGCAGTGCAGAGAACACGTGACAGACTGCAAGTAATATTAACATTTCAGATTCCATTGGAAAAGTGATATTGGGTCTGTGTTATTAATTAGTTGATTAATTAATTAATCAGAGTTAAATCTTTTAAATTTACGATCAAAAGTTAGTTTCCGAAAGTTATTAAGGATCTTAATAGAGCTATCATACCTTTATATAGAGCGCAAATCAGTTAAAATTATGGATGTTTAAGTACTTGTATATAAAGCAGTATGAGTCTTAGTAGTGTGACGCTTTGTTGTAACATTTCAGTATGTTTGTGTAACGATGAGCATATCATATATTGGTGTAACATACATTGCATATCTATGTAACTACCGATCACCAATTAAATATTTAAGTCTAATCCAATTGTATAACATTTACACATGCTGCGGCAGTTGACGAGACCGTTATGTTTTTTTTTTTCGTTTTTTTTTTAAATAAAATAATCTCTACCAATTAGTAAAGCGATTGCGTTACGTTTGCATTTATTTGAACTAATATGTGTAGCCTGATATAACTTTCACAGTAGAAGCCATTTACAGATATTAATGATGAGAAATCAGAACGATCACAAATTGACTAACTCTGTTTCCTCATTGTGACGTAAAATACAGGGGGAGAGAACTGCCGTACTTAGCGCCCACGAAAGACTTACTCGCATAGAAGGTGACCAAAAGACGGACTCTCAAATTACTCTTCTCGACAAGGCAGAGTTATTGTGCTTCAAACAGAGAGCGTCCAAGATCAGACAACCACTGTTTTTTTCGTACTCATCTGGCAGAGCGAGCACCCCTCACGTGTTGAACTTTTTCAGAGATTACATGGGTCACGTGTCCACTCTTGAAGGTCTCAGTCGTGTGTCGGAGACCGAGTTATCGAACGATGACAGTTCAAGTACCACTAGTCAGGATTTGTTGTATTCCTCAACAAGCAAGAGCTCGGAGGTGGCTCAGGCATCTGACACCGACGATCGTGATTCGGAGTTTAAGGTTTACATGTCGAATCTGGCTGCCAGGGTTGAACTTTTAGTGAACAAGGTTAGTTAGTTTTAGATTAGCAAAGTGTAGACAATACTGTTTATGTGCAGCGTACACATCTAATCTTTGCATGTGTGCACGTGTATGTGTGTGTGTGTGTGTGTGTGTGTGTGTGTGTGTGTTTATGTTATATAGAGACTGAATTCACGTCTGATTTGTTAGGCAAAATCGTTTGAGTCTTGATTTGAAAACAATTATTCTCTCTCACCACCACCACACTCAACACCCACGTGCGCATGCGCACATACAAACACGATTGTGCTATAAACAGTATCTTAATAGACCATTAATTATATGTTTTCTTACAGAAGTGTTCTTCTCACCCCACTTTTTTTACCCATCATAGTAGTAAGCCTATCAATAAATAAACAACCTTCAACAGGAAAATATTACAGTAACACATTTTGGGTTTCATAGTTCTTGGTCTAGAGTAACATTTTGAAGTTTATTCTTTGGAATTCTTACGTCGAGTACACCTTTCTCTTGCAGATTCAGCAAGGTCAGTCGGGTCCCCTGCTTGCGGACAATGTCTATGGAGCAGTGCCCCATATGGCCGCGCTCCACAGCATGGGCTATTCTAGGGTGCCTCCCACGGCGGTACCAGCTGATTCCCAGCTACTTGGCAACACACTTAATCAAGAAAGTGTGCAGGTAAAAATGTATCTCTCGCCTTAGAGAGTAAATTTTTATATCTAGCCTTACAGAGTAAATAATTATCTCTCGCCTTAAAGAGTAAATATTTATCTCTCGCCTTAAAGAGTAAATATTTATCTCTCGCCTTGAAGAGTAAATATTTATCTCTCGCCTTGAAGAGTAAATCTTTATCTTTCGCCTTAAAGAGTAAATCTTTATCTTTTGCCTTAAAGAGTAAATCTTTATCTCTCGCCTTAAAGAGTAAATCTTTATCTCTCGCCTTAAAGAGTAAATCTTTATCTTTCGCCTTAAAGAGTAAATCTTTATCTCTCGCCTTAAAGAGTAAATCTTTATCTCTCGCCTTAAAGAGTAAATCTTTATCTTTCGCCTTAAAGAGTAAATCTTTATCTCTCGCCTTAAAGAGTAAATCTTTATCTCTCGCCTTAAAGAGTAAATCTTTATCTTTCGCCTTAAAGAGTAAATCTTTATCTCTCGCCTTAAAGAGTAAATCTTTATCTCTCGCCTTAAAGAGTAAATCTTTATCTTTCGCCTTAAAGAGTAAATCTTTATCTCTCGCCTTAAAGAGTAAATCTTTATCTCTCGCCTTAAAGAGTAAATCTTTATCTTTCGCCTTAAAGAGTAAATCTTTATCTCTCGCCTTAAAGAGTAAATCTTTATCTCTCGCCTGAGAAAATATTCATGAATTCAAAATTATACTCTGCTGTAAAAAAAAAGAAAGCAAAATACAAAACCGCAAATGAATACAAATTTAATTAATTGTGACTAAATAATTAGCTGAATTAAATGAGTAATACGACAGTATTATACAGTGTTATGAACAACTAGTGCCACACGCAACACTCCCTTACCACTGTTGATCTAAAAATAAATGTTTGGATAGTACCCTCCTACAAAATATCAAAATCAGTAATATAATAATTTTGATTAATATCAGTCATGTGCTCGTAAGCTCTTCATTCGTATCTCCATATTATGTTATACAATTATTACATTTTGTCATTTGGATAGTTAGGATTGTGCAGGATTATTTTTTAAAAGCGTGGAATAAAAAAAGTAATGTAAGTAAAACAAAAACATACAACTGTGTATTTGTGTGTGTGTGTGTGTGTGTGTGTGTGTGTGTGTGTGTGTGTGTGTGAGGGGTGGGTAACATACTCAATGCTCTATGCATGATCAACAACAAACAGAAAAATGCAGTTGTTGTTTTCGCTATTAAAAACATCACAGATGAAATGGAAACAAAGACGGGAAGAAACTAATAATTGAACCACTTCCACACGAATTGACAGAAGTACCAATATGTCAACTTAAACCACCACAAACTGATAGAACACCAGAAAAAGTTAACAAAATCTACTTCCCCAACCTCATTAAAAATATGTTTCTACAGTACTTAAAGGATGTTTTCTCAGACTGAATCAAAGTAAATACGGGTGGCTCAAATTATCCTGTTACAGGAAGAACAGGCATAGGGATCTATATACCCAATGATCACGTCACTAGCCTTAGAATTGCAGACAACGCCTCCATCTTTACGGACGAGTTGAAGGCCATACTAACGGGCCTTAGAATTGCAGACAACACCTCAATCTTCACAAATGAGATGATGGCCATACTAACAGGCCTGGTTCCAGTTACAAAAAGCAAACCAGACAATACTAAATATCTTATGCTACAAACTCCCTCTAGGCTATGAAAGCTCTAGAAAAAAACACACAGGGTGCAGATCAGACGTTAGTTACCTAATACTAGACCAAGTACAAAAGGGAATGAGAAGGAATGATAGAGGGAGTGAAGTTAAGATCTTATGGATCCCTGCCAACTTGAACATACCAGACAATGAAAGAGCAATAAACCGGCTACAAAGGGTCAAACGGAGGGTAAAGAACTAAAGGTTATTACCAAACCACAAGAAAACTTCAATATCTTGAATTAAAACAAACTGACAAAATTTTGGAAATCAAATATTTAAAACTAGCAAATGGACGAAGACATCACATAGATAAAACAACAAATAAAATGCCAACATTCTATAATGGCACTAGAAGGGAACAATCAAGAATTTCTATATCCAGACTTGGAAGGGAAATAATAAGCTATAAGATAATTAAATGCAGTTATGGTGAGCAACAAACCATAGAACATTTATAAGACTGAATTCTGATAGGATTAATAAGAAGATCACTGACAGAATATTGAACAGAAAATGACAGGAATACTATGTCCCCTCCCTCCCCAGAGTGACAACGGCATGAATGCATGAGCAGGTTGAATAGGTAGTGAGCCATCCACTACACCAACTTTTATAGATATAAAGTTCGAATACTAATGCATCCACTACACCAACTTTTATAGATATAAAGTTCCAATACTAATGCATCCACTACACCAACTTTTATAGATATAAAGTTCCAAAATTAATACATCCACTCTCAAATGTCTAGATAGTCAGAAGCCCACCCCCCAATAAAGACAAATTAAAAATAAATAAATAAGTAAAATAGATTACTAGTGGTGGGAAGCTAACTGATTTGATCACCGCCCTACAGTCTAAGGACTAGCCATCTAAAATAATGATTGGGAGTAGCACCTAAATATCAAAACTGTAACGAATTAAATAATACAGACAAATAAACAAAATCACCCATCGAACAATATATATGAACCTCATCAAAATCCAACAGCTAAAAGCAATAAAAGTACATAGAAAATGAAATAAGTAAAAAACAAATAAATAACATTATATACAACTACAAGAGATAGAACAAAACATAGACACAGTTCTTTTCCAAGCTCCCAAGCACCCCCTCATAACCCATTCCCACTCTCAATTCTCAGCGTGAAATCGGCCTAGGCCGGACGCGCTCTCCATACAGATTTTAGATTGTTGTTTTTTTGGCTGATTGCGAAAGTTGATAGGAAATTAACAACTTTTCTCTGGATGGTGCAGTCCGGACATTTTTCCGATCTCACCAAATAACTAGTAGTAGTCTGGCCTCAAAATGTGCTTCTCATTTTACGTCCGGACATTTTTCCGATCTCACCAAATAACTAGTAGCAGTCTGGTCTCCAAAGTGCTACTCGTTTTACGTTTCATTTCATTTATCGTGCACGTCAATGTTTTCATATTTCACTGCAGCTAGACTTACTGAAAGCCAAAGAACGGCTTTAAACGAATAGGTTTCGGATGAACTGACGTCATCATACGTAATACATGTATAGAGATTTACTTTAAGGGCAAAACCCTATCTGTATTTGGGAGCATCTGTCTTTAGCGCCATAGTTTAGAGTTTTATTTTTTTAATGGCGAATCCTTAGACCAAATGTGAAGTTCGGTGACTATATCAGAAATATTGCGTTATTTTAATCCACGTTTCAGAATTCCTAAGTAGCACATTACTGTCCTAGAATTGCATACGTGGATTATGAAAGATGATCAGCCAATCCATGGATTTATTCATGCAATCGGACTTACAATTCGATTGACTATGCAGAGTGTTATAAAAATCAGTCCCTAGTGTTTAATAATGATTATTGAATAATGATTATCGATTTTACTTTTACAGATCGGAATACTGCCAGTGCTTCCTTCTCCACAGTGGCGAGTATCACAGCCCGTTGTTGTCCCAGGATTTGAACCTCTGACCGTCAGCATGCTTGCTGCAGCTCCGCCCCAGGAGCAAAAGCAGGTGATCTTCTCTTAGATCTTTGGTGCATTTTGTCTACTCCATCGTCATTTGCTGTGCTTCATACAACATACATTTTATTATTTTCTTTTTTAAAATATTAAAATTTATTTTAAAAGAAAAGCACAAAACCCCAATATTTATAAATTCAAAAGAAGACCAAAGAGATATTAAAGAACAATTGAATTACCCTTTCGTTACTTTCTAATAAGGCATTTGTACTGGGTGCATACGTTGAAATTCTGAACAGACCTGACACCCTGAAGTCTGCTTGCTGTACGAGTCAAGCAGGTTTGTGAAGGTATAGGTTAAGTCACAGATTCGTTGGGGTTATGGGAAATGAACATTACAAATGGATACACTTCCTTTATTTTAATTTTCGAATTATTTCTTTGTATTAATTAGTTAATTACATATAATTAGAGGTGTGCTTGTAGTAGAGCACCATACTGGGGAGGAAGGTAGGGGTCTTAGGAACGAAGTCCACATTGCTGAAAATTCCACGAAAGCTAATAATTGGATTTTTTTCATGTAATTTTTTCTATGGGGTGAAAACAAATAACCGAAATAAATGCCAACTACATCATGCATTTATTCATATCAAACGTAAATGTTCAAATCACTGCGAGTACCGAATTAAAACAATTGCTGACAGAGAGTTGCACAAGTTAGACTGAAAGAAGGAAATAAAATGTTATATAGTTCTTTAAATTAATATTAGAGCTAACGGCAAATCAGTTGTTGGCGTTCAAACAGCATGCTTATTTAAAAGTAGAAGAGCTGATACGGAAAGAACCGGTTGATATGTGATGGGGAATCTTGTCTGAGCTTTAGAAACTAATAATTAATTATTTATTGACAATAAAAGCTTTGATAAAAATAGTAATTATTATTGTTGTTTGTAAATTGTAACGCCATAAGAAATAAATCCAGAATTATTAATAAGCAACGTTTGTAGAGAGGAAAAATAGTGCGCAGAAAGAAGGAAGTTAACATCACATTTTGTCAACATTTCAACTGATGGGAGAGGAAACAAACAATCGGTTTCTCATACGGAACGATTTTTACCTTAACACATTAGGACAAGTAAGGGAATCTAAATACAATCATTTATGTGTGACTATGCGCTTTAGAACCGCTGTTTGTACAACACTGGGTGTCATTCATAGAGACTCCATGTCAGCAGTTGTGGGCGTTTGCAGGTTTTGTACTCTTTAACTTAAACCCACAGTCCCTGCTTGCCTTTGACGCAAATCCGGCCGAAATTTAGTTATCAGTCTTTCACTCAAAGACAGCTTCCACACGCCTAGAAACGCACGCAAATCCTGACTAGCATTCTGTCATTTTATGCTTTTGGTTGTGCTTTGTGATATTGATTTCTCTCGTTCCAACAGATGCTGGGTGAACGGATATACCGAGCGATTCATGGTACTTACCCAGATCTGGCCGGCAAAATCACGGGCATGCTCCTGGAGATGGACAACATGGATCTTCTGCAACTCTTAAACTCGCAGGATGCCCTCGATGCTAAGGTTGGGGAGGCTGTCACAGTACTGAAACAGCACTACGTCATGGAGCAAACAGCCAGTGTCTAATGGATGGGCATGATATATAAATACACACACGCAAACACATTGTGATAATTTATCATAGGAAATATTATATTGATATTATTATGGCTGCTTTCTCAGCTTCACAGATGACTTATCATTTGGCCGGTTATAGCCACACGTAAGCTAGAATAAGGTGTACCTAGACAGGGAACGCCATTGTATGTAAGATTGAATTTTGGTTTCAGAACTTTGTGTGCTTATGATGGCAAAAATACAGCTATATATCAATCAAGCACAGGCATAAGAAGCAGGATTTTAAATTCAAAGTTTTAACGGTTTTTTTTTGTTGTTATTGTTTGTTGTTGTTTTATTTAAAGCAAGAAAGGAAAAAACGTGTTGTTTGTTTATATTTATACATTTATATTAATAAATACTTCTGCTTGATGCCGAAAAACTGGGATAAGTTTCATGTATAGCAAAATAAGGATTGAAAAAATATTTGGAAAATTTGGACAAGGCTTCAAAGAATTAGCACAAGGTGTTTGATTCTTGGTGCTTGACAATTTCCAGGCAAACAAACAAATGAAGTTGTTTGCATTTCTTTGCAGGTGAACGAAAACAAATAACATTTTACAAGACTTTACTGTCCAGAGTAAAAAATTTTGCTTTCTAAACAAAAGAAAAGGGTCATAAATAAAACCATAGAATTCTGTTCATGGTCAAAATACCTGTTATATTCACAAATCTAAATCAGTTCAAAGTCTTACACTTTAAAAATATATATATATATATTTAAAGATCCTTCCTTCCTGCCTGTCAATTAAACATCATCCAAATGTGCCTGGAAGTCAACTTTAATAAAGTATTCATTATCGAGAGTTTCAACATCCACATTGTTAGCAAATATATTAATAAAGGATTTTTAATTTCGCACGTTTTTCTTTTCCTTTGGAGAGAGCACTTCTCCTCAAGTAAATGTCAAACAGATTTACTAATTAATGCTCATTAAAAACAAAAGGAATAATTTAATCTAAATCTATATTAACTTATATACATGTGATTTAAGTGATATATCAAAATATTTATAAGACGACACTTGGGTACAACAAATAATGACTCAGAAGGGCAGATATAAATCACTAGCAGTTTGTTGTAATTTTTGACAGGATAATTTTAACATGGAAACAGTAACGTGAAAACAGTAACGTGAAAACAGTAACATAGAAACAGTAACGTGGGAACGTAACATAGAAACAGTAACATAAAAACAGTAACATGGAAACAGTAACGTGGGAACGTAAGATAAAAACAATAATGTGGAAATGGAATATAAGAGAGGATATATAGAAACAAACAACGTATAATACAATACAATTGAGGTTCCTTAAATGTAGTTCAGATACTATTGATCTAGGTGTTTAGTATTTGTTATTTAAAATAATATTGATCTATGTGCTTACTATTTATTTTTTAAAATATTACTTTAATAACTTGCTAATTATTAATTTTTTAACATATACCACATTCCTACTTCGCAATTATGTGTACAGGTTGTCTTTTTGTACTCTTTAAATTAAGCCCGCATGGAAAATTTTAATTGCAAATTGTTCATTTTGACCAATTCATTACTTTTTGGTTATTCATCAATCCTGCCATTAAAGACACCAGTTTATATATGTGTGCATGAAATTGTATTGATGTAACAAGTTCAATGTATATTAACATTAGCTTCAGATTGATTTTTTAAAAACAATTTCTTTCAGCAATAGTAATTTCAGGATATTCTGCCTTTGAAAGATTTTAAGCCCCTTATTTTTTTAAAACAAACATGGCTGCTGAATCCACAGAATTAGATCAAGAGAAGACAACATCCCATCTTAATGTGTCATTTAAAAGATTTATGCTGATTTTTGTTTTAAAGAAAAAAAGTGTTTGCTTTGAAATGGTTGTCTGCAATTCTTTTAATTACATTCATTCTATGGTTGCCTGCATATTTGTAGGACTGATCTCGATTGACTAGAGATAGGTGCAGTACATGTTGCTGTAAATCTTTGCTGAACTAAATGTATTTTGATAATTATTTACTAAACAAATGGTAAGTGGCACCAATTGCATGCTGACATTTGCAAAGAGTGGCAATACATCTCTTATGCAGTTTTGTGTATCCATGTACATTATGTTCAGTAGAGAATTTTATATCTTGTTTAGATGAGTACAAATGGTTGTAATTTTGTGTTTGCTGTTTGTTATTAAAAAATAAAATAAAATTGTTTGTTGATAAATTTTAAAACTACATATCTGTTGTGGCTTTTAAACCTGCATGGAAGTTTTATTTCACAAATTCCTTGACTGTGCTTAGTTAGTCCATGATATGTACAGTCAATTTGTTTTGCCATTACACTACATACCAATAATTCAAAGCATTTCTTTAGCACACCATTTAAAGCAGAGGCCTATGTTCTGAAGAAGAAATTACTTCAAACATGCAATGGCATCAATGGACATTTATGGAATTACAATTTGGCACAGAAATGATTACAAATTAAAATGTAAATCAACCAAACTTTAATAGCATAAGCTATATTTCCTCAGTAAACCAACCAGTAATATAAAACAAAATACAAAATGAAACCATTAACCTTTACAATATTATAGAAATAATTTATATTGAAATAGTGATTCAAAATACCTGTTAAAAGATCTTCATCTTATATAAAAAAAAATAAATGTTTAACTTGTAATTATGTTTATAAACCAAAAAAATCAAATTATTATTATCTTTTTAATTGTAATTTCTATACGTTCCAATGGTAACTTTAAAGAAATATATACATATGCTACAAATGAATTATAGAACAGTAACAATAATTGTAATGGATACAGTTTGTTTGTATATAGTAATTTTTTCTTTTCCAAATAAGCTATCTTCTGTTCAAAGTTGCAAAAGTTTTCAGTCAGCCTACTTTAATACTGAGTAATAAAACTATATTCTATAATGCAGCAAAATAAGCAATCAAAATAAAATAGCTGATAAAAATTAATGCTCAAACTGTGTAAATGAATCAGCTATATAATTAGCTCCTTATCATACACATATTTTCATTTTCAGCAAACAGTAAAAAAAAGAGAAAAACAAATTAAAAGGCTTACATTCAACATAAAAATTAGTTTGTATTTTAAAGAAAGAGGTTTAAAATACTACAAACTACTACTAAAATACTACATACTACATACACAAACTAGTTTAATAAGCATTCTGCGGCAGATTAAATTTGTCTGTCTCTATTTTAAAACTTAATTGCTATATAAATTGTTAAATTGTCAGAGTGATCCAAAACTGGGCACTCCTTATGGTGGTATTTTTGTAATTGTCAGAGTTGGAAGTAAACAACACAAGCTGAGAATATGCTAGAAATTGCTGATGTCATGCAAACTAATTCCAAGTGGGTGAGTAGTTTTATTTATCCAATGGTTATAATTTACGAGAATGAGGCCAGCAAAATGGGCTGAGATCCAAAAGTTTACCTG
Organism: Sinotaia quadrata; assembly: GCA_028829895.1. Taxonomy (NCBI): domain Eukaryota; kingdom Metazoa; phylum Mollusca; class Gastropoda; order Architaenioglossa; family Viviparidae; genus Sinotaia; species Sinotaia quadrata. The sequence continues at coordinate 19,026,332 of CM054183.1, read as the reverse complement.
CTGTAGAAAATTCTATTGTCTGATCACTTGTATTTGAAGCGGTAAAGAATTCTGGTCTTGAAAGGCGGCTATTAGTTTAATGGTGAGTTACTGACCGTTTGAGAGAGAATGGACTTATAAATATTTCATGCAGTTTTGCTATTGATATACTTGTTTTATGTAGAGATGTATTATGTGAATAGACTATTATTTCTGCAAATGTTTGAATTGAGCTGCTCATATGTAGTGTGAAGGGGAAGAAGGCCTAACCGTTATACAAAATATTATAGAACTGGTGAAAGTGTCATCATACCTTTGGATGACGAGAGTCAAATATGTGAACAAGAGAGGGATAATTGAGTGGATGAGTCACAAGTTGGTCAACTGCAGAATGCACCCACGGTGCCTCTTGTAACCCACGTCCTTCTTCCCGGGTGTCCATTTAAGTTCCAAGTTCCCTCTTGGCCACGCCCTTCTTCCCGAGTGTCAATATAAGTGCCAAGTTCCCTCTTTGCCACGCCCTTCTTCCCGAGTGTCCATTTAAGTGTTTATCCCCTCTTGGCCACGCCCTTCTTCCCGAGTGTCCATTTAAGTGCCCGTTCCCTCTTGGCCACCTAGGTTTCCCAAAACATTTACCCTCTCATTTCATCCATGACTCAGTGTGATCAAAACTAATCTGTTTCTTTTGTTCACCACAGATATACGAACACGAAACATTAACGTAAATCAATAGATAAAACTACTCAGCATCGAAATAGATTTATTTATAAAATTTTATTCATTGTATTCATTCACACCTTCCATTCTTTAGATCGCAAATTTATTCTTCACCATATAAAAATTACCAATATTTAGCATTGTATTTACAGGTATTAAAGTAACAAAAAAATTAGTTAAAAAAATATTTTTATAAATCAAAAAGCATAAAAACATTAGCATTTGCAATATGAGTATACAAAATGTGGACTGTGACTGCATATTTAGTTATACAAAAATGCGTGAGTCTATTTTTAGTGATTAGCAAATCAAAAGCCATTGGTTCTAAGACTGAGTAAGCACAAGTAATGTGTACATACTTTTCTTAGTCAACAGTATTGGTAGGTGCTGATGGTGGAGAACTTGCAGTACCGTTTGTTTGCGAGAAACTAACAATGCGTCTTCTCATGTTGTTGATCAGAACTAACTTGAGCAAAGGGCCACAACTGTTGTCCCAGTCTGGCGACGGAGTTGCGTTTTTATTTTGCGGACGTTTATTGATATGCTCAAAAGATTTTCCTAGCTCTTCCTTTCGCTTCGGAAAGACTAGGTGAGCGTTTTCAAAACTGTTTGCAACTGAATAAATTGTTTCCGTGTGAGGGTTCTTTTCTTTTGAATGCAGTTTTGGCCGCTTGATAGCTGGTCCTCCCACTACGTTTTGTGATTCGGAGATGTTGATGTGGTCATTGCTGCTGCTGCAGCTGACGTAATTGTTACTGATCTGTTCATCGTCACTGTCATTTTCACATCTGTTTTCATTGCCACTGTGGTCATCACTGCTGTTTTCATCGCCACTATCATTGTCATGTTCACTATTGTTTTCATCGCCACTGTCATTATCATTGTCATGTTCACTATTGTTTTCTACGCCACTATCATTATCATGTTTACTGCTGTTTTCATCGCCACTATCATTGTCATGTTCACTGCTGTTTTCATCGCCACTATCATTATCATTGTCATGTTCACTGTTGTTTTCATCACCACTATCATTATTGTTGTCATGCTCACTGCTGTTTTCATTGCCATTATCATTATCATGTTCACTGCTGTTTTCATTGCCACTATCATTATCATGTTCACTGCTGTTTTCATTTCCACTATCACTGTCATGTTCACTGCTGTTTTCATCACCACTATTATTATCTTGTTCACTGCTGTTTTCATCGTCACTATCATTAATATTGTCATGTTCACTGCAGTTTTCTTTGCCACTATCACTATCATGTTCACTGCCGTCTTCATCGCCACTATCTATATCATTGTCATGTTCACTGCTGTTTTCATCGCCACTATCATTATTATTGTCATGTTCACTGCTGTTTTCATCGCCACTGTCATGATCACTATCATTTTCACAGCTGTTTTCATTGCTGCTGTCACCATCATTATCATTTTCACTGCTGTGTTCATCGTCACTGTCATTATCTTCAATGCTGTTTTCATCACCTTTTTCATTATCATTGTAATATTCATTGCCGATTTCATCGCCACTATAATTATCATCTTCACTGCTGCTTACATCGTCACTATCATTAAAATCTTCATTGCTATTTTCAACGTTACTGTCATTTTCATTGCCATATTCACAGCTACTTAAAATGCCTAGGCTATTCCTATTGTCATTATGTCTACCACCGTTTTCATCATCAATATACTTCTCACCGTCACCTTCACACTTGTGTTCAGAGGGTCTGCCATTCTTGCTGTCATTTTTAAAACAGTTTTCAGTTTCATCTTCATTGCCGCTATCATCATCACTATCATCACTCGTGATTCCAAGTTCACTGTCAATTCCGCTCAAGTCAATTTCACCGCCACCCTCATTGTCATGTTCACTCATTAATTTAGGCTCACCACCATACTCACTGGCATATTCACTACTCTTCTTACAGTCACTCTCACTTTTATGTCGCAGTATGCATGGGCGCTGTCTTGTCTTGGAACGGAGCGGGACAACGCTTGCATGTGCAATGGCGCCAGCGCGTGAGCTCGCAAAGAGCTCACTCTCTTCTTCCCAAAGCTGCGAGTACAAAGACCAATCGATTTCAGGCGACTGCCCGTCGTTAGAGTTATCCGGAAACTGCATGGCCATCTCCTCCTTCCATTTCCGGATGAAGTTCAGACCTTCTTTCAACAAGCGACGAAAAGGGCGAGATGTCGCACCGAACTGGTCGCGTTGTCGTTTGCGGACTTTAGACTCTGACTTCTGAGACGAGTGATGTGCCGGTAGTGGAGGAGGTTCGTCGCTTGCAGTCTCGTGTAGCTGCTTGGCCATCTCTTCTTTCCAGGAGCGGATGAACCGAAGTCCGTTCTCGAACAACTCTTCCAGTAAGCAGAAAGGCTTTTGGCGGAAGTTGGAACATGTTGGAGTGTTACATGAGTCCAGGTTACTGTTGGTCTTGGAGGAATCATCGAGATCTTCCTGGATGAAGCCTGTGCAAAAATATGCCAGAAAAGATGGCACTTTAAAGAGAAATGGCGTTACGTACATAACGGAAAATAGACAGGTGAAGAAAAGAAACACCGGTCGTGTAAATAAAACAACGTTTACTGACTTGTTTGATGTCGCTTTATTTAGTGTAGTTTTCTGTTTATTTCGTTAGCAATCAGACCACAAACCACAAAATATATCATTACAATGCAATTCGCAACAGTGGAATACTTCATTTTCACAACACAATATTAAGCAATATTGATAAAGATATTGGTAATGCAACGTAAGGTAATGGTAAAGCAATATAAGGTATTGGTAATGTAAAGTAAAGATACAAAAAAGTACTGGAAAAGAAACTATAGAAGCAAACGAAAACTCTGACTAAAAATAAAAAAATATATTACCCCAAAATAATACATTAAGAGAGACAAAAATTAGAACATAATAGCCGATTAGGTGATTTATTAATTTTAAGTATCTACTGAGGTATTGTTAAAGTTAATCTAAGTGATTTATTAAGTTTAAATATATAATTAGATGTTGTAAAGGTAAAGTCAGGTGAATTATTAAGTCGAAGTACCTAATGAGATGCTGTAACAGTAAAGTCATGTGATTTATTAAGTTTAAGTATCTATCGAGATGTTGTTAAGGTTAATCCAAATGATTATAGTTTAAGTATTTACTGAGATGTTGTTAAGGTAAATCCAGGCGATTTATTAAGCATAAACCGAAATGTGTAAAGGTAAAATCAGGTTATTTATTACATCTAAGTACCTACTGCTACTATTGTGACAGTGATATATACATATATGACAAGAAAATATTGATTCCAAAAAATGCAACAGAATAATTTAAATCATTTTATGCGATCTCACTGTAACCACTTCTATAATATCGTTGTCTTTATGTCCGCCACATTTTCCTTTCCTTTTTAATCCTTATTTTACTTATTTTTATAAAAACTTACAAACATTTTAAAGAACAATTCATTTAGCTAAAACGCGCAACTATATGATTAATTAATTATGAGACGTTAGGAATTGAAACACTATTTTACAAATAATATAAAAAAGGAGAATTTTTGGTTACCAATTTTTATGCCGCATATTTCTTTCTCTAGAACTGGAGAAGTCGGATCCTGGTCATGCATGCTTTCGCTGACCTTTTTGACGTCACCACAGGCAACATTGCTTCTATGGTTGGATATGCTATTATTGTCTTCCGAGTTGCGGCTCTTGTTATAACTGAATTTGTCGAAACTATTGCCAGTGCAGTTACCGAACGTGTCTTTTGCGGCCCCACGAACAGTCTTTTTGCCCCAGTCTCCAGGGATATCTTGACATGGCGCCTTTCGCCAGCAGTTAGTCCTTGGAAACGGAGCCAACCTGTTTGCAGTGTAAGAACCTGCAACATCTAAACAAACGTCTATTGCCGATCGAGTGGCCGTTGCTGCTGCCAGCACCAGCTCTTCTTCTCGCTCCCATGGGCAGACGACTCCTTTCCTGTTGCCCTGGTCGTAAATGGCATCGTGCATGGAATAAGATTCCGTTGCAGTGTCTGGCATCGCCCTCTCGGTCGTTTGCGCCACTTTGATGAGGATTCTCTCAAGCTCGCGTATCGAGACTCCATTTTCGACGTGCGTAGCGTAAGACATGATGGGAGAGATTGCTAGATTGGTAAGTGTAGATTTGTAAGTTGTAGGTGACCTTGATTAGGCGCTAGTTCAAATTGAGAACACAAGCGAGCATCACAAATAATCTGTCGGGTTTTTCATCCAGAGGACAGATTGTTTCGCGACTGAATGTTAGGGAAACACAGTCACCCGGAAAACGGAGTACACACTTCAGTTGTAAGTAGGAGTTGGGAGGTGCATAACTGGCACGGCTATTGAACAAAAAGACGGGTGCTGGGCGAGAAAAGAGTGCTCCAGCTATAGGAGGATTTCAAGTGTGATGTCGGTTCGCCCAAGGGCAAGGACAGCGGCCATTTGACACGCGGTGCGGGGGATTAAAATTTAATCCCTTTCTGACCAGCTCGGTTAGGATTTTGTAAAACTTTTGACAACTGTAACGAAAGAAAAATCAAACGAAAGTGTACCCCACCCCCATTTCTTCGCGTTATAATTTTTTGTCTTTTCACTGTCGTAGACTGTCTTTGACCACTTAGTCTATTTTTTCTTTCCCCCTTTATCACGCCCCCCCCCTACCCCTTTTCCTTCCCTTCCTCCCTCATTTTTGTTCTTTTGTGCTTACTATCCCGGTCAGCTAACTTAGATATTTTGTATTTATTTCTCTTTGTTAGTCACACTTTATGCTGTGTTTTTCTTGAGGATGGAAAGTGTGAGTGAATGTCTGTGTATATTTGCTTTAGTGTATGATAGAGGGAGGGAGAAGATATTAGTAAAGAAAAAAGTAAAAACAAACATTAATAGTAAATAAATCTATTCTTCAGTACGTTCACAGTATGCATTTAAAATTAAATTTAAAAAATAGCTAATTCTTTGAGAGAAATTTCTGACTTAATCCACACACATGTGGTTTAATTTGATCTAACGCCATACTTAGTCATAAATTCTTCTAATTTAATACATTAATCTCACACACACACACGCAGACGCACATATTTACTGAAATCATTAGTCAAGAAAGTTGTATACACTGATGAAGGCTCAATGTATATAAAAAAAAAGCTATTTCTGATTTCCGACATGTGTTCACAGTAAAATCTTGAAAATCCATTTCACATATAGGCCTACATAGAGAAAAAATAAGTAGCATTGCTGCAGCCCGGTTGTGTGTGTGTGCGTGCGTGTTTGTGTGTGTGATAGAGAGAGACTACTGATTCTGACTGGGACAATACAAAGATGACAACAAAATGCCTAAAAAATAGTTTAATATTTTTTTAAAGTGTATGTATGTCGGTGACAGGTGGGTTCCGACAGACATTAGTAAAATATATTATTATTCTTTTCCTCTTAATCTTTCTTTTTCTCTTTATAGTATATTATTACGTCATCTGCTCAAAATCATGTGCAAAAGCAGATTTACAGTGACCCAACAAGCATTACTGATAACGAACGGTTCCATTAGGACTTCTCATCCTGAGACAGGTTGTTTTATGACACAGTTTACTTGCCTTTGCTTCACCCTGGCAACAGATTGTTTTATGACACAGTTTACTTGCCTTTCATTTGCCCTGGCAACAGGTTGTTTTATGACACAGTTTACTTGCCTCTGCTTCACCCTGGTAACAGGTTGCATTATAACAGTTTCCTTACATTTGCTTGTTACAAGAACACAGACTACCATGAGCAAATGAAATCAATCCACTTTTTCAATCCAGAAGCCTAGCGTCGTTTTATAACTTGCACTCCCTTCCTCCCCATTAGAGACGACGGGGAGAAACAAGGTCTTAATCACATTATTGCTTCTTACAGTGTTCGGTTAACAACTAAACTGTGTAACACGTAGTGGCAGTCCATCAGCACAAAATTGTTTATGATTACATGGTGGGTTTTCCCTCTACTATGCTTCAGACTGGATGGTACCTATTACGCAAGACTCGCCTTTTCATATGCCCACTCCCGCAAATAATTTCTTCAGCTAAGGCTGAAATTAAATATGCTGCATTCTTTCCAAGGACGCATGACACACTTTTTCCAATACATATCCCCACCCACCCCAGAATGTCTGCAGTGTACAAAACAGAATATCCAGAGGAAGTTTTAAAAATTGCCCTAACTACAATTTTATTCAACTACAGTGCATATTGATATTATTTGTGACACTTATTAATGATATGATTATTAATATTATTATTCTTAATCTTTCATAACCAATTACAAGTGATGAAAATCTTTATTTTATTAATGATCATACAGTAGACACCATTCGTCTGTCACATTTGGAAGATATTTTGGTGCTGTAAATGTTTTCTCTCTTCCCCACAACATTAACAACATTTACCGTCACATTGGTTATAGAACTAACAGTCAAGATTGGAATAAATTGGTTATAGAATTAACAGTCAAGATTGGAATAAATTGGTTATAGAACTAACAGTCAAGATTGGAATAAACTGGTTATAGAACTAACAGTCAAGATTGTAATAAATTGGTTGTAGAACTAACAGTCAAGATTGGAATAAATTGGTTGTTGAACTAACAGTCACGATTGGAATAAACTGGTTGTAAAATCTGAGTACATGCACAACTAGCAGATTACTATGCGTTGGCGGCTAAAGATAATGATTTTTATAAACCACAAACTTTTCGGAATATTTTACATTGATACAGTGATAGAATTGTATTTTTAATTACTTGTCGATAATTTTGTCAATAACGTGTCCAGTTAACAACACCTGCGATACGAAAAGAATGAAATGGACCTAATATTGCTGACCTTGTTACAACTGAACCTAATTAAATTAATTTTTAAAATTAAGCATTCAACAAGCATTCTTTTTACTAAAATAATATTTTTTAAAAATGTAATCCAGAAAGGTTTACAATTACAACAAGCCACTTTCACTAAGTTCTTTGATCTAGTCAGCTGTAATGTTTATAGTTACGCTTCTTGAACAGGAAAACGGTGGAGGGGTAAAATGGCGCGTGCGGAATTAAGTAAGTAAAGCCTAACTTTAATCAAATATGTCTTGCACTTAATCGAACTGTCAACAATCTGGCCCCATCTAATAGTGATAATGATTAAGCATTGGCTTAAGATAACTATAATGGCCGCATCTCAACTGTGTTCAAATTATTGGATATGTACATAAGCTGCGTATTCAGTTTTGTTCCGTTAATTTTAAAACTGTGGTCATTACTGCTTTTCTTGAAAATGTTCGGCTATGACGACACAATTCTGTGTGCTTGTGTTTGAACATTTCTTCAGACATATAGCTGTCAAAAACTAAAGCTGAACAGTTAATCAAACATTATGCATTTTTGTTTTTGCAGTAAATACTTTTAATTTTGGCTTGTAATGTAATTATTTATCTCCTTTTCTGTTTGTCTGATTATTATTTGCTTTATTCATAACACACTTTAAGGCACGTTTAAATGAGTATGCAAACACTGTGTACTGATTGCTAAAGTATTAATGATGGTCATCTAAAGTTCTATAAAAATAAAATAAAACTACGCAGCCCTTGAATGATTGGGGTTTCTTATAACTCTGGTGTTACACAAGTTTTGAGCTCGATAGTTACAAAGCTATTAATACTGCACGAATATTACTTCCTGTTAAATGTGTTTCCTGCCTTGGGTTCACAGGGATCATTTTCAGCAGGCGATATCCGCATACCAGAAGCCGATCACCAGGAAAAGTTAACTCCTGCTTGATGTGTTTGTCGACAGAGTACGCTCCTTTTGCACGCGTTTGTTTAAGATAACAATGAACATTCGACTTGGGTTGACCAGGGGGAAAAAAAATTATTGCAGTCAATCACGAATTTATGCTTTATGTCATAAATTTAAAAATAGTTTTAAAAGTACGTGATTTTGCTACGGACACTCAAATGAAACAAGCAAACAAAACACAATAAATAAAAAAATATTTCATCTCATCAAATATACGAAACACCAGCAGTTTAAGTTATTTCCCCAAATACGTTCCTCCCACCCACCCCGGCTTCTCCGACCACAGCGGATATTATTACGCAGGTACCATATTGCATTTATTGACAAAGATACAACAGTGAATTTGTACACAACGTGATTATAATGAATGTTCTACTATCTGCTTTCACACTGATATGTATAAAGAAAACTGCTGAGTATATATTGCTTATTTAAATCATATTCATCAGACTCGTTGATCGCGATAAGTTCTCTCTTGATTGTTAACATTTGTATTAGTTTGGTCACAGGTCCACAACTTTCTTAATTAAATATTAATACTTTGTCGTCGAAATATTTTTTTTAAGTGTTGTGTTAATATGTGCGCACATGTGTGAATGTGAGTTATGTATATACGTGTGTTCTCTAGGACTCCAGTCTGACAACAAACTATCGTTGGAATGTAAGCACGATGTTGAAAAGAACTCTCATTACAAGAGGAGTTTCAGTCTGTTATTTTACTACACCGATCGATTATGGGGTGCGTTCAATTGTGGGACGAAAACGAATTCATCTGATCTCCTCGTTTTTTCTGTATCTTTAAATGCTCTGATAAGCCCATGAAACCTAATCGTTCGCCGCCTTTTTGTCTTTATACCTGTATGAAGGAGCCCAGGGAAATATATTCACTCTGTATCTTTAGAGTCCTTGAAAAAAAATCTTTCAGCGTCTGTTTAGAAGACAGTAAGAACGATCTTAGGAAACAACAATCTTTCGGCATCTTTTGTTTTGATGCTGGGATGAACGAGTCCAGCAACCATAGTCTTTCAGCGTACTTCTTATTGTTTGCTTTTGTTTACATGCCGACTGAACGAGCCCAAGAAAAATCTGTCAGCGTTTTTTTGTCAGTATACCAAGGTGGTTGCGAGGGGTTGGTGGAGATCAACCCCGGGTGAAAGCCAAGTACATTTTTTGTGTGTGTTTAAATTTTTGGGTGTTAAAAAAGAAATACGCCCCTTGGTAAGAAGGCGTCCGGAATATATAATCTTTCTGTTTGTATACACGTTCAAGAACGAGCCCAGGAAATGACCAAATCTAAATGAAGATTCAACCACAGTTGTGACAGTAAGCATTCCAAGAGATCCTTTAGTATCGAGTTAATGCAACATTGAGTATCGAGTGTGTGTTTGTGTGTGCATGTGTGTGTGTGTGTGTGTGTGTGTGTGTGTGTGTGTGTGAGCGTGTAATCTCGTTACTATGGGTTCATCAACTTGATACACTCAGTAAGCAATGGGTTCCTAAAAAAAAATGGGTGGTCAAAGTATGAACCCATTTTTTTAACGATTGGAATTAGTATAAAATGGGTCCACGAGGCACCAGAATTAATTTCAGACAAGTCACCCAAAATCCCAATTTTTTTAGTCGTGTGTGAAATGTCGCATACACACTTTGGTGTGTGTCGAATCAGTTTTTGCAAGGTTGTGTGTGAAGACCATTTGGAGCATGCGCAGTACCCATTTGACGTACGTCATAAAACCACATGACGCGATATAATATGGCGCCTCACTTTGTGCTTGGAATGTTTCGGTAAGTAAATAAATCTTGTTCTTGCATTATTTAATTTCTTATAATTTATTTATGTAAATTACTAATTTTCAATGATGATAACCTATTAAAAGATATCATATTAAAAGATTTGCCGATTATTGATAAAGTAGCTTTGGAGCACATTCGACCTATTGCGCATGCTCAATCGTCGAGCAGTTCGGTTGCCTGGCGTGCCTTAGCAACGACATATCGGACAGCGAAAAGCAGATCGAACTCATTCATAACAATCATTGTAATTTTTTTGCTTGTAAGTGTTTATCTCAAGATCGAAGCCTAGCATTTACTTGTGGCGTGAACGAGTGAAACAATGTAAGCGAGCAACTAAAGAAATGAACAATTTAAATGTACGATGTTCAACAAGATTTGCACATGCAGACGAAACAAAATTATATTTAATAAATAAATAAAGTTGAATGCATGAATATATGGAAGCAGTTAACTAAAGAAGATAAATTAATATTAAAATTATTCTATGATAAAATACTTTTATAAAGGTTGGAGATATTTAATTTAATAGTATCAATATTAGTCCTACTTCAGCCGAATGTAACTAGTACATGTATCAAGATCTAGCCAGACTTGTCTCAAAGAAAACAATCATATAATTAAAAAAATAAGTAAGAACAAAAAAATAATTAATGATTCCACTAGGCGAAATTATATTATAGAAAAATATTACATTTGTGATATTATTTACAAAGATGATGTAATACATCATATACATAATACTTGAACCATATGATTACAACATACATTTAAGCTGCAATTCCAGAACTACTTGTACTTTGTTTAAGGGTCAAATTTTGGATTGTGGGTATGTTTATTATATTATATAGTATATTACTGAAAGTCTGTTACCACCTTAATTTACCATGGCAAAGAAATGAGAAATTAAAATATTCATTTGATTTATATTTATTGACTTGGCTAGCATACAAACAACCTAATAAATTATGAGCATCTCTCACAAATTAAATTTATTATATGCCTATTCGTATGGACTGCAAGCACAACACAATTTTTGCTCAAGATTAAATTTATTCTGTTGGCAATATGAAAGTAATTTTTTTAACTTAAAATGTGTTGTGATAATTTTGTTAATTACTACTAAACAGTCATGTTTAAAAGTAAATACTTGTGTTTTATAATTAAACATAGGTAAAGTTTTAAAAACATATTTAAAATGTTATCTCAAATTAAGAATAAAGATGTAATTAGTATGTGTTTACAGTTCACATATTGTACTGTAAACATTTTAGTGTGCCAACTTATAGTCTGAAGTGCAGATTGAAAAGAGGGGATTTATTTTAACCAAAGTTTTAACATTGATCAAACTGCTACAACTTCACTCTATGCTAGGTCCTGCAGTGGAGATTAAATGCATAGGTCATCAATGTCAATGCCACTTGCATACTTAAAAATATACATGTAAATGCATATGCACATTGTGCAATTAATAAGGAAATGGTTGTGATTATCTATAGTATAAATAAAAGTTTTGAGATTTTATAATTATATCATGGTGCAATAAAACTGTCATTTGAGATTTTATACCTTGTAGCATTATGCTAAAATAAAAAAAACAAAAAGAAAACAAAAATACATTTTAAAAAAGAAAGAAATTGTATGTAATCTTTAGTATGCTTATATTTATTTCTGATATGGTGCATTTCACTGATTTCTGTCTAAAGTTAATAGTGTTGCATGTTCTAAATCTAATCCAAACGACTAAGAAAAAATAAACTTGTGTGAATAATTAAAACAGTAAATTAATAATGAAAGCATAATCATGGACTAGCCAAGTCCCTACTGAAGTAATTTCATATTCTATAATTAACCTATTGAAGGAAATGTACTTATATAAATAGTACAATGCAACAGTGGATACATTCACAATTCTTCTTCAGAAAAGGACTGGGCGAGTGCATGATTATTATTATGTCACAATAAAATCTTCAGTTCATTCTCAACATATACTGTTGCTCAAGATTAAATGTATTCTGTTGTTGGCAAAATGGAAGTAAATTTTTAGCTTCAAATGTGTTGTGATAATTTTGTTAATTACTACCAATCAGTCATGTCTAAAAGTAAATACTTGTATTTTATAATTAAACATAGGTAAAGTTTTAAACAATATTTAAAATGTTATCACAAATTCACAAATTCACAATAAAGATGTAAATACATGTAGTATGTGTTTACACTTCATATATTGTACTATAAATAGTTTAGTGTGCAAGCTTATAGTCTTAAGAGCAGATTGAAAAGAGGGGATTTATTTTAACCAAAGTTTTAACATTAGCTATCAGGTTGATCAAACTGTTACAACTTCACTCTATGCTAGGTGCTGCAGTGCACAGATAAATGCACAGGTCACCAATGTCAAAGCCACTTGCATACTTAAAAATAAACATGTAGATGCATATGCACATTGTGCAATTAATAAGAAAATGGGTGTGATTAACTATAGTACAAATACAAGTTTTGAGATTTTATAATTATATCATGGTGCAATAAAACTGTCAGTTGAGATTTTATACCTTGTAGCATTATGCTAAAAAAAAAAAAAAAAAAAGGAAACAAAAATAAATTTAAAAAAGACAGAAATTGTATGTAATCTTTAATAATTTTATATTTAATTTTGAAATTATGTATTTATTTCTTATATTATTATTATTATTATTATTATCTTTTCATGATAGCGGTGGATTGATAATTATGTTTCAGGAAATGTTGGCTACAAATGTCAACCCATCAAAGATTCAAAGACTCAAGCGACATCGAGGACTTGTTCCAGAGTGATCCAACATATGTACACAGTAAAACAAGTAAAAGTGACACTTCAACACTTTGTACAGACAGTGAGGACTTGTTCCAGAGTGATGCACATATGTACCCAGTGAAACAAGTAAAAGTGATGTTTTGACAATTTGTACAGACAGCGAGGACTTGTTCCAGAGTGATCCATCATTTGTACCCAGTGAAGCAAGTGAAAGTGATGCTTCATCAGTTTCTACAGAAAATGAAATTGTGCCAGATTCTTGTGATGCTGATAGTACAGCCATAACACAGTATTTCCAGCTTTGTGTGCTGAAAAGTCAAGTGCATGCATATGGGACTTGCTGTTATATAAACATAATTCTACTTTGTAAGTTAATTCTAACAATCACAGGACTACTCAGGTCCAAGAGGTTGAGGAGTGATTTCTTTTTATTCCTCGCAGCTCAAATATAATTCCATAGAACTTAGCAGTGTGACAATTCTTTCTATTTTACTTAATGTGGTTATTTCTTTGTTAGCATAATGCAGTTATGATCATGCTAAATAATAGTTTTGCTTAGATCAGTGAATATTACTTGTTTAATATACTGTTACTTTTTACATTTTTTCTTTCTACCTCTTAGTGCAGATAAAAAAGCAGATATTCTTTTAATTTTTAATGAAATTTATGTCAAATTAGTGCATGTGTTTTATGCAAAGTAATATTTCTGCTTGGGACAGAAAATATTTATAAATTAATATGTAAAATAATAAGTCAATTATCTTTTCTTCAGTGTCAAGTATTGGTTTATTGTATTTTTTACTTAGTTAATTTAAAATAAAATAATTTTCATCATGAAAATAGTATTTCAGCTTAAACTGGTAAATATTCTTATTTACCAAGTCAAATATTGTGCTACCTAGATCAGCAATGATTCATATTTTCTTTATTAATTGTCAGATTTACAGTTTCATTGTTTTTGTAAGCAATTACAATATTTGAGTATTATTTGATTTAATGTTTGTTCTTTTTGTTTGTATTAAAGTTTAACACAATACACAAGCAAGAAAAATGTTCTGCTGAGAACAGTGAAAATTTTGTTATTTATCATATCAATTAATATAATAGATGCTGTTATATTCATACTTTGTTGATTAAAAAATAATAATTTCTGTTATATTATTTCCTCAAATTTATTTTATTTTATTTTATTATATCAATATATTGGTAGATGTATTTCTTATAATCACTTTTTTATGTTTCTCACTTGGACTTTATGTGCAATTTAAGAAAAAATATTTTTAAATATTCATAAGTTTTAATAGGAGAAATTTATTTTTTTTTATTTGATTTAATCATAAGTTTTTGGGGGGTATTTTAAAGTTTATTAATAATAATTTTAATAAGTAAGAATGTATAATTTTATGTATTGTTTTGCTAATTTTATGTCTTGTTTTGCAGGTAAACATATATAACCATACATATATAAAATTGCTATTGTTTTCTTTCTTAATTTTTTTACTGTCAGTAGATATTGGTGACAAGGTATGATTAATATCAGTCTCAATAATTATAAACTATGGCAGTTAAGAGCTTCAAACTGAATATCTTATGTTGTGATGTTTTAAGCCCTTCAATACAAAACTAGTGATCTCAGGGCTACAAAGTCATAATATACTAACACCGGGCCAGCTATCTTGAACTTTTAAGATTATACCATTCGCCAGTGTAAAACCGTACCCTTATGCTGCCATTTATATATTTTCTTAATCAGAGTAGCTTTCTTTTTTACTTATGAGAGCGCATGCTGAATTTGTACCTTGATTTTTGTATCTATGTTTATTTTTTGTTTTATTTTTACTTGAAAAAGAGCATAGCTAAAAAAAAAATTCAGTTTGTACTGTTATTAAATAAATAGTGTATATCCTGAAAGTTTATTTTGATGTTGTTTCTTGCATTGTTTTATTTTTTAGTAAATAAATAATTAATTCAAAACCTGAATTGTTACATTATTTTGTGAAGAATAAATTTGTTCTCATTGTTGATCTTAACTGGATTTGTGAATGAGAAAAACATCTCTAGTAATAGTTTAAAAGAATAAGGGAATGTATGATTCATTTTTAGACTGAATGCATACTACAATAATAAAGATAGAAATAATTTCTAATAGCTGGATCTAAAATACTGCCAGTTTCTTACTTAAAAATATTGGATTTAAATGATAACTAACTACACAAAATGTTAGGGCCACTCCCACATACCAATAATCCAATACCCAAGGTTACTTTTTTACAGCATGTACATGTTATTTTTTTTCAACCCCCAAACCACAGATAAACATTTTATCTTCAGAGGGTAGAAGACACTAAAATACTAAATTAAAAATAATGTATTAAAATATGTCTTAAATAGTGTTGAAACAAAATATTGAGAGATACAAGTTCACAACTCATATTACTATCAATATAATATAAAATAATAATAATATCATATAATAATGGTAAGTGGCCAATATACTTAATAATTAAAAAATAAAAACTATAAAAATTATATTATTTTAATTGAAAATATAATTACTTATACAATAAATCAAATGATAAAGAAATAAACCCATTTATTTTTACACACCTGTGTGTGTGTGTAAAAATGGGTGCTACTAAATTTAGATGAACCCACAGTCTGCAAATAAACCCATTGTTTTGATCTTGCCTGGCACACACATTTTTTTAGTTATCATGAGGCATATGTGCGCAAAATGATCGTCTAGTACCAGTAGCTAGCGGGAAACCTATTTGCTGTTGACAAAAGCGCGGCAAATAGGGGTTCCCATTTTGCTATGTGCAGACCATGAACCCATAGAGGCCGGAATACACGTTTGTGTGTGTGTGTGTGTGTGTGTGTGTGTGTGTATACGTTAGACTATTTTTCTGTAGGCATTATTCAGTTTGTATCAGAGATTAATGCGACAAAACTACGCGCTTGAAATGTTTTGCTTTATCATTCTGATCTATTATCACGTTCAAAGGAATTGCGACTGAATAGAACAGGTGTTTGAATGTGGCACTATATAGACTTTTTAAAAGCCTGCAATAGCTGACGTCAGGTCACCTTACTTTATTCTTTTGATGTATGTCATGAAGTCATGGGCAAATTATGCCTGTTTTAATAGCTAAAGTTTTATCTTTATTCATTTATTAATTTCAATTATTGTTATACATTTCTTTAGGTTGGCGATTGCGACCAGGTGATGCAATGCTGCGTCGCGCCATAAATACCGGTAGATTACTGACTTGTTAGAAAGGTCGCGGACGTATTAAAATGGAGAACAGTCACTGTAAACAGATTATGAACTACTTTTGAACGGTTGCAGGGAAGGGGGTTGTTGTTCAAACCTGACGCTCGATAGCCTGGTTTAACGGTGGTTTTCCAGCCACTGATTTATGGATTTATATAAATAGCGAGAGAATCAATTAGGAATTCAAGCGGCCATTTTAAAAATTACTAACATCTAACAATTTAAGATTTACACGTTTAATGAATGATTTTGATAAAAGGCCAGTCTCCAGTTAGATCTTGGTAATGAGAGAAGAGATTAATTAATAGTACACGTAATAAATACATAGCTCCATAACTAACTTTTAGTAGAATTTCAGTTTGTTTATTAAATAATTTTCGTTTATCATTTAAAAATACTGCATAATGTTTGCTCCCTTCATTTATATGTTTTTAAAAATCCGTTAATTTCTTTCTAACAGTTTGTTGTCCGTTGTAGAAGACAATCACATGTAGTGGTGTTTGCGTGAGTTGATGTTCTTGATGTTTCATGTGCTCAGTGGCGACCCCAAATCTTATGTATAGGAGAGACTTAGAGGCGGCAATCTAGGTCGAAGTTGATGGGGGGGGGGGGGGAAGGGGATAAGAGAGTTGTCTTGAAGCTTCGTTTGCATTGCAACACTATTTGGGGGAGGGGTGGCTTTGGTGGAGGCGAGATGGGGCGGGCTTCTACAGTCTCTTCATGCTATAAGTTGGTGCCGGCACTACCTATATAGTAGATGCTTTAAGTCGCTTAGTCATGGTTCCATTATGAAATGTCTATCGCTTTGAAAACGTCTTCATCATCAGTTACTAATAGCTAACATAATGTTTATGCTCTACTTCACCTAAAATCTTATCACTTCCCTTTATAGCAGATGACCAGGTGACCGAACTCATCAAAGAGAGTGTTGAAGCCCAGAATAACGCGTACAATCTTTACAGCAAATTTCCGGTAGGGGCAGCCATTTTGACCAAAGAAGGCAAAACGTATAAAGGTTTGTATATCTGAGTGACCGGGCAAAAAGACGAATGCAATAGTTAACTCAGTTTTGAAGGGAACAGTGGTCCCAGGTGATACTTTCTAAGAGACGGGGGAGGGAGGGATGGCATTAGACATTTGTTGATAAGAGTACTGTATTACTTATAATTATCATGAATAATATGAATGGAATGTTGTGTGTATGGGGGGGGGGGGGAGGTACGTTTATCTGTTGGCCCTGAGCGGCACTTTCACTCGCTACAGTGCTGGGTTAACCTTTTCAAATTAGGATTAGTTAAGATTTGCAGAAATAAAAGACACCATATATACAGCGCTATGTTAACCTTTTCAAATTAGGATTAGTTAAGATTTGCAGAAAAAAAGACAACATATATACAGCACTATACGTTTGTGAGAAAAGTTTGATCTATTATTGTATTTCATAAATAACCTTCACCAGCTTCATTAGAGAATTCAATAGGCCTTATTATCCTCTGAATAATTTTTTAATGGTTTATCATTCACACTGGCAAAAGAGAAATTTTGTAGATCTTAGTGTTATGTAAATAGTCTTTTAATGGTTTATTATTCACACTGGCAATTTAGAATTTAGAATTTATATAGGTCATATTGTTATCTGAACAGTTTTTAATAGTTAGTCTTTCACATTGGCAAAAGAGAATTTATTTAAGCCCTACCCAGAGTTATAACTGAACTCGGGTCTGTATTGTGATCAGTGTTATACTGAACTCGGGCCTGTATTGTGATCAGTGTTATAACTGAACTCTGGCCTATATCTCTGAATTTTGATTTAGAGAGATAATTATAGTCAATATATATAAACTGTCAAATCACGTAAGCCACAACAGTCCTCACTTTCATAACATGTCAAAAGTTTAATGTTCACAGTAGGATAGTCAATCTTCCACATGCTTCTCTAAGCACGGTGTAGATTGTTCCCAAACATTGTAGATCTCTTGGTACCAATCTAGACACATTACACAACTGTTCCAGAAACTTGGATGCTCTCACAAAGCACACCATGAAGAACTGTCCAGAACTTTCTATGCACTATCAAAGCACACAATGAGGAATGTTAAAAAAAATCTTTGTGAATTCTCGAGACCAAACTCAAGCCATGATTTTCGTCATATTGGCTCTGAAATGGAGAGATGCAGTACCCCAAGGTCATGTCATGTTTACATTTAACAGTTTATATAATAATTAAATTTAGAAATAGGGAAAGGCAAATTTACTCCACATGTACATTGTTCACAATTGTACCAATTGTTCAAAATGCAATTCCAGTGAATGGACTGCACTAAATATTTTATTTGGTTTGTGTTAGGTGACCATGGCCTCCATTAGAAATGGGGTAAACTTGAGTGAACAATGATTTAAAGGGTAAATCAGAATGACCAGGCCAGTGTGCCTGTTGGCTTCAAAACCAGTGGACGACCTAGCCCTTTATATAGAAAGATGTTCGCGTAACTGTTGATTTATTGAATTTCGCTTAATGTTCACTTCTGAAATGTCCAGTCACCTTCAGTTTCGAATGCTGTAGTATATAAAGTGCATAAATAGCAATTATTATCAGTTCATGCTCTGTATCTGATAATCGCTTGTAAAATAAATGTAAAAAACAACAGAATATTAAATGTATAAAGTATTCATATAATAAAAAAATAAAAAATTAAATGTTACGGAATTCGGTTACACAATAATTTTTATTAATATGACCTGTAACTGCAGTTTGTGTTAAGCATTAGTTTATTTTTAAAGTATAATTTTTTGTCTGTGAATCTTTGGAAAACTGTGTACATATTTTGAAGTTTCACCCCTAGCTGCTAATATGCAGCTTAACAAAGCATAGAATTACTTTGAACAAGCATGGCTGCTTTTATAAAAATGCAAGAATGATGTATCAAAATTGAAAAGTAAAACAAAATCACCTAAAACTTATTTTATGTTCAGGCTGTAACGTGGAAAATGCTTCCTACTCCTTGTGTATTTGTGCTGAGAGGGTCGCCATGTTCAAGGCAGTTTCTGACGGACATAGAGAATTCGTGGCCATTGCAGTGTCTGGGTAAGACCACTCTATTTTTATATCAAAACAATATGTAACAGTAGCATACAGTGCTGTTAATGGCACAAGAGATATACGTTCGCCTTTGAATACTTAATAATCAATAGTCTCCTGACCAAGTCTCTATGTATATAATAATATGCTGTATATAGGGAGAAAACAAACACTGTTTGATTACTCATGTTGTTTAATTTACAAAAACAAAACAACACACCAAAGAAAAGCAAAATTGAAGTGTGGAAGAAATTAAGAGTCTTCCTAAAGATATTTAATATTTTGTATTTACTATATAAATATTAAAACAAATAGTATTAGTTTATTAGTAAATTTGCAGTACATTTTTATTGTCTATCTTAATATATTCATTATTATTACATTATTCCAACAAATGCTATATAACGGAAGCGTAACGTTCATATTTTTGTTTTATTTATGATCAATATGTCAGTCTTTTCTACACTTAGTATTTAAAGTTTATTTTTAAAATACCGCTTAAGGAAATTTCATGGGGTATTTTTTCAGTTTGTTTAGGTGAAATATCGACCTGTGTTATTTATTTATAATACATTACTGCAGCAGTATGTAAAAAGCCACATAAGAAATATTCTTTTTTAATTTATAGTGCCAAGGAACCTTCATTTATAAGGCCATGTGGGTCCTGTCGACAAGTGATGGCGGAGGTAAATATACAGTTAATTTACTCTCTACACTGAGAGAAAAACAAGCTACATTTATAGCTGCATAAACAAGAATATATATATATACACACCAATATTTTAGACTTGTGCTTTTGTATTTCACGCAGTTCAATCCCGACATGAATGTCTACATGACCAAGCCGGACGGGACGTACGAAATTAGCACAGTGGCCGATCTTCTTCCAAAAGCCTTTATACTGTAACTGTAACCATGGACGTATAATAATATAGTAAAGATACCCTGCATGGTACGTCCAGTACGTGACAGAAGAAGGGAAAAGCATGTAGAATATATAGGTCATTAATATTACATTTGTCTAGAGGTGATCGATTGAGGTCAAGAGATAGCATAGCCTACCGGGACATTTCAAACTGTTCCTCGTTTGTCAATCTTCAGTTCTCTGCAAAACTGACTCTCCATCGACATGAAAGTTAACACGATGCTAACTCCATTGCAGTTATACACTGGTTAAGTACAATATTAATACGAGCAAAGACTCACCAATTCTCTCATAGATCAAATTCCTTATGATGTCTTTGTTTATTTAAAACGTGATCATGAATGACTTCGGCAACAAGTATATGCAGAGAATTAAGTAAGACAACAATGGAGATCAATGGAGATGAGACTAGGAAAAATATAGCATTTTAAACTTGATCTGAAAATATGAATAATAATGAATATTATATTGTTTTGATGCATGCCTATACAAATCTTCAAAATTATTAACAAGATCATTAATGGCAAATTATTAAAGTCCACACTATGTCAGCATATTCCTCCATGGATATTATTTCATTAGTTTCCGTAAAGTTGGATAGAATTTCTTGTCTTTAGCTCACCCGGAAGTACTAAATATTTTGATATATATATATTATTTTATATAAAGTTCTGAATAAAGTTTTTTTCTTTCAACTTTTCCAAAAATATTTGTACATTTACAATTCCACAAGTGAAAAGCTTGAAATAAAAATATATAATTTATGTGCATTTGCATACATTGGAATAATAACTATTTTACCAATGTATGCAACTGTACATACACTATAGTTATGATTATAATCAGTGTAAAGTTATACATTTCAATCAGTATTGCATCGAGAACATTCATGGCTGCAGTCTGACAAAAATCCATTTATGATTTACAGAGAGGCTCTTCACTATAATCCAGGGTGGGGAGAAATTAAATAAATATATAAGTTTTGATACGTTTTAAATATAATTTTACATATGTAACACATATTAAAGGAATGAAATCAGAAAATGTCCACATTTTTCAAATAGTAAATGTTAAATCGTGATAAAATGGACTCAGCTGGGTTCAATAAAAGTCAGTATTATTCTCATTTTTTCATTTTATGTGGGAGGTATAGAATAATTGCATAATAATAAAAAATGTGAACAAACTGATCTTACTAATGTTTAATCAGTAATAACTAAAATATAAAGTAATGCAACAAATACGATCATATCACTAGTATGGATGCTAATTTAAATATGTTTCTGTATTCTTGAAATATTCACAATAATAAAAAGTCATGCACTTTGTTTTGTAAATTGTAAAGCATCAATGAATTATGCCATTTATGTGATTGACTGAATTCTTTACAAAACAGCTGACAGGGTCTTCTAGTTTTTAAATTAATAATGTCGAACAGAGCTCAGCTGACAGGGTCAAAAAAACTAATAATATTGGCCATTATATATCGACATTTAAGCTCTTAACATTTATTATAGTAATGGTATAAGGATACCAGTGTTAATCAGTGCAATACTAACATTTCAAGCACGTACTAAATGTGCTGGATAGCTATACAACGCACACACACACGCACACACACACACACACACACACACACACACGCACGCACACGCACACACACACACACACACACACACACACAACTACACGAATTGCTGCAGTTGATTTCGTTCTCTAGAACTGCAAACAAAATGATAACACAACAGTAATCAGGAGAGACAAGAAAAGCCAAATAAAGCATGTTTCAAAGAGATAAACACACGTCACATGTTAATTGCAAAAGGTAAAAACTATTTCAATATGTCTGTTTGGAATGGATGCAAAGAGCCCACCCAACTCTTGCCGTTGGGTGTCTTGTCTTCTCGACAATTATGGCTACCACATGGTCAAGTATGATACCATGCACTGACATGGCGTCCAGGAACCTCTTTAGTATACGTTTTGCAAATTTGTAATTGTTGACAGTGTTTCCATTTCTTTATTGATAATTTATCTGGTTATAAATCACTGAACAGAAGTCTTCACTATAAGTCCACATACAGATTAGTGCCACCATCATCAGTGCAATGAGAAGATGAGACACCCAAGAAATGGAAGGATAAGAAAAGTGTGTGTGTGTGTGTGTGTGTGTGTGTGTGTGTGTGTGTGTGTGTGTGTGTGTGTGTGTGTGTGTGTGTGTGTGTGTGTGTTTTAGACTTTGGTATGTGCGGGAGACTGCATCGCATTGAACGTACAGCACAACACAATAGGGAAAACATCTAATGACGAATGGTTTAAAAATGAAAAGAATTTTGTTGTCAGATAAACAATAACGCATACCAAATTAGTCAATAAACAGAGCAGTTTGTTTTTATTCAGTGACACCAACAACATAATATAAATAAACTATATACATATATAAACAACAGTGGTATTATGACATAATTATATATTACTATGCATAATAAAAATATATAGCATTGGTAACCACACACACACACACACAAACACATACACACACACACACACAACCATACACATACACACACACAGAGTAAAGAGTGTTGATAAATGCAATTATTAGGGTATAACTGTAGTATATGTATCAAAATGAATGACAATAGTATTTTAATGCCTTTATGGATGAAAATAGTTTACTCATGCATCTAACCTAATTATAATTATCGATATTTTGTCGATTTGTCTGACCATAATAGCATGTGTAGTAAAAGAGGGGGCTGTATTTTAATGGCATACTCTGCTCAAATCGCTTGTATCTTTCTCTTCGTGAACACACTACTTACTGCACACATACAAAGAACTAATGTACACATGTTGGTTAGTGCTTCTGTAAGAACTAATTTACACATTATGCTAGATAGTGCATCTGTAAGAATTAATTTACACATTATGCTAGATAGTGCATCTGTAAGAACTAATTTACACATTATGCTAGTTAGTGCTTCTGTAAGAACTAATTTACACATTATGCTAGTTAGTGCTTCTGTAAGAACTAATTTACACATTATGCTAGATAGTGCTTCTGTAAGAACTAATTTACACATTATGCTAGTTAGTGTTTCTGTAAGAACTAATTTACACATTATGCTAGTTAGTGTTTCTGTAAGAACTAATTTACACATTATGCTAGTTAGTGTTTCTGTAAGAACTAATTTACACATGCTAGTTAGTGGTTCTGTAAGAACTAATTTCTGTAATAATGAATATGAACAAATAGAATATATTTTGAAATATAAAAGCTAAAGCAAAGGTTACCTTAACAACCGGATCGCAATACCTGATGGATGTGTACTTTCGTCCAATAAAATACATCATGAAAGGGTATAATGAATGAACGTTAACAACCTGATGGATGGGTACTTTCCTCGTCCAATAAAATACATCATGAAAGGGTATAACGAATGAACATGTGTAAATTGCACAAAACTGACACGATCAATAAAGGAAAAGTTACGCAAACAAAATGATTAGCATTAAAATAATGAAAAAGAAAACCAAACAGCTAAAACAAATAATAATAATAACAGCAAACAAATTTAGATATGCATATTCTGTTTGATTAAGATAAGGAAGTAAATTTCCGAGTTTCTTTTAAGGAACCTGACTAGACTTGATTACTCATGACTTAGAATAGGGGCATTAAAATGTGAAAGACGAATATTAAAACGAGAAGGGAAACAAAGGTGCTTTAAACATAATTTTGAAGAATCCTGTCATTTATATTGATTCTTATGGTTGTATAAAATATTATATGTATGTTTACGATTCACAGAAGACAGTTATGTGCACAGAATGTTAGCTAAAATATTCAACAATTTTTGTAATTTACTAATAAATCTGCATTGTCCATCGCTTGTGTTTCTTTTTGAAAACCCTCCATGTAAAATGGTTAGTGACATTTGTAAACACTAGTGAGAAGATGATTATTTTGGATGGAATCTGAACTATTCTGTAATTCTGCAGAGCGTAAGCAAGGTAAGCAAAAAAATTCAGGAGTGTGCGGACATGTAAGTGCAGTATACAGAGAAATGTCAAATTTATAATCACATAAATACATTTATATTTGTCATTGGTTAGCGATTTCTCTAGGATTAAACACAAACATTCAAGGATTACCTATATGTAAGTCTGGAATTGAATTGAAATTAAAGGTACGACAACAAAGCGAATGAGTAATGTCTCTTTAAACTTTCAAAGAAACAAAATCCAATGCATTTAAACATTCTTATGCTTAAATATGAAAGTTTTGCAGGTATATGTGTATTATTAGTTTAGGTAGTTTTCATTATATAATATATTTTCCGAACGGCAATGTTGCTGAAGGTTGTCACGTGATCTTTTGATCATGATGAAAATTCCTGCTGACTGGAAAAAAGCAAAAGACGTATAGATTGAAAACAACAACAACAATAATAAAAGAAAGAGAAAAAATTAAGAAATATTCCAAGATCTCAGATAAATAATACAGAGAATGTAGAATGTAACAGCAGAAGTAATACTGTAATTGGGGAACATAGCTGAGTTATAAGGCTATCTGAATAAACTACCTGGAAATCACAGATTCCCCCCTATTAAAATCAGGGCCCTTCGGAAGTGTCCACAAATACTTCGTAAAACCTTGGATCTCCCAGAATCTTGATTCCGAGATCTTGGTTACAACCGATAGCCAACAGGAATCGTGGAAAAATGCTGGCTACTTCTACTGCTACTGTTGGTACTACTACTACTACTACTACTAATTTACCTCCACTAATTTAATAAGACAATGCAACTAGTACTACTATTACAGCCACTGCTACTACTACTACTAAATAAAGGAAATTGATAAATGACATGCAGTGTAAAACAATAAAGAAATTCTTCAATTAATTATTTAATAATTAAGGGTTCAGAATGACTTGAATGCAAGCATTAACCATGGAAAACATCAATATCACAACAATAATAAAATAAGAACATAAACTACATACCTAACAATGGAAAATGCACATGAAATACTTGAATTAATTCACAAATACATAAAATAAAATATGGTTACAGAATAATATATTCATGTATAATTATTCAGAATGCGTAAACATTTGATTGCGGTTAAACAGATTGATGGGATGAGACACAATCAGTTGCCCGAAAGAGATATTTTGCAATGCGGGTAAGAGTTAAGGTTCTTGTAAAAGTCGTGGAGATTGCTAAAGCAGATTGATAATCTTGAAATTAATTCCTGATATGGATAGATCAATATACTGTGTGATTGATATTGATCAGCGGCAAGTGGGAGAAGATAGTGTGTGAATGTAAATACTTTTCATATTTCTTTTCTTATTTTTACTTTTCTAACTCTATGTTATTTTACTTTTCTAACTCTATGTTATTTTACTTTTCTAACTAACTCTATGTTATTTTACTTTTCTAACTCTATGTTATTTTACTTTTCTAACTAACTCTATGTTATTTTACTTTTCTAACTCTGTGTTACTTTACTTTTCTAACTAACTCTATGTTATTTTACTTTTCTAACTAACTCTATGTTATTTTACTTTTCTAACTCTGTGTTACTTTACTTTTCTAACTAACTCTATGTTATTTTACTTTTCTAACTAACTCTATGTTATTTTACTTTTCTAACTAACTCTATGTTATTTTACCTGCAGTAAGTAGGTGGTTTCAGAGTCATGTAAGCATGTAGCTGACGTTAACGTATTTATGTTACCATAATAATAGCTAATACTTATTCGAGAACTATATTTGTGACGTCATGTCTGGCCAATTGGGAAAACATTGATACAAAAGCCTTAGGTTTTAAAAAAATATTTAACATCAGATTAAGATCAAATTCAAAAGGTCAGGTTCATGATAAAGCATGAAAACAGTAATTATCAATAACATACATTCTTTCAAACTGCTTATTGAACATATTCATAGACCGTGACTTTAACAGTTCTTGTGTCACTTTCCTGTTTATGTGTCCTGGATAAAAGTGACATGAAAGATTTCTTTGTAAAGGGATTACAATAAACAAGACGAAAGTCTTGTAACATTTGTTTAGTATAATTATAGTAATTTTTAGCACAAGTTTCATTAGTTAAATATCCTTTAATTATATTTTGGTTCACAAATTTAAATACCATTTGTGTAACTG
Source organism: Sinotaia quadrata (assembly GCA_028829895.1). Classification (NCBI taxonomy): domain Eukaryota; kingdom Metazoa; phylum Mollusca; class Gastropoda; order Architaenioglossa; family Viviparidae; genus Sinotaia; species Sinotaia quadrata. The sequence goes on along the minus strand of CM054183.1, from coordinate 18,999,754 downwards.
ATTTATATTAACAGAGTTATAAAAGTTAAAAGCTGGTTAGGCATGCGATGAAAGAATGGTCTAATGCTCTCAAATTCTGAGGAACATTTTAATTGTGCTGTTAACATTTCATTTATTTAATGGAATTTTAATTTGAAACCGCACTAACTATTTGATACCTTTTCTGGCACTAAAGATAACTTTGTAATTATTTTGCATGCGGTCATTTTGTAATAAGTGCTTTCCAGCGTCACAAATAAATTGATTTTTAAAAAAATTAGATGTTCATATATTATATTATTACCTGATAGGAGGTGAAACAGATTCTGGAGTAGTAGGATATAATGTTTCGTTTTCGTCTGCGTCAATTACATGAAAGTCTAACACAATCCTCTCTTCATTTTCCCGAGAATACTTTCTGCAAAAAATATCAAGTAATAATTTTATAAGAAATATTCTTTAACAGCGTCAGTTAATCCCTACATACACATACACACACACACACACACGCACGCACGCACACACATACGCACGCACGCACACATTGCAAAGGAATTTATAAAGTATTATTTCATTGCAGAAAGACAAGTACAAACAAGCTGAACGTTCTTTCTACGATACAGAACCAGCTTTGTTTCGTACAAGATCTATCTTTTCTTAGTATACAAATTGCTTTGTGTATTCTTGTTTATAATAAAATCGTATTTGTCTGTGACTATCCGTAAATGTGATATTTTAGATACTTTACACTTATCTGAATTTGAATAGTTAAATTGAAGATAATTTAATTGCATTATTTAAAATTGTTCATTTTAGTCATAAATAATAAAAGATAATGAATAATTATGATAAGAAACAATGTCTTTATTTGAACATTTTTATCGGGCAAAGTGATTTTCAGGCCAACATTTCAAGTATGAGAAAATACAACTATAGATTTCTGGATAGTAGCACAAGTTAGTGAATCCTAGTGATAGTCTCGCATACAGCTGATCAGATTTCTCCGATTGTGACAGTTCTAAGCTAGGTCACAACTTTAAAGTGCACAGAGACGTAACATACAGCGCTAATAAACTATTACAATGTGTGTGTAGTTATTGGACGTAACATACAGCACTAATAAACTATTACAATGTGTGTGTAGTTATTGGACGTAACATACAGCACTAATAAACTATTACAATGTGTGTGTAGTTATTGGACTTAACATACAGCACTAATAAACTATTACAATGTGTGTGTGTAGTTATTGGACGTAACATACAGCGCTAATAAACTATTACAATGTGTGTGTGTAGTTATTGGACGTAACATACAGCGCTAATAAACTATTACAATGTGTGTGTAGTTATTGGAAGAAAAGAAATAAAGTAAGCTTTACTATAATTCAGTACGTCTTCCCCCTTACATAATAACCACACTGTTGTTTTGGAACAAAATCCCAATACGGAACTGAAAGTCGCATTACCTGACGCTGGTGTGAGATGTTGCGGTCTGCTGTTGAGGTGTTGTGGGCAAGTCTGATGTGTCAGATCCGAGCATTCTGGACGAGGCTCTGTAGTCGATTTTCCCATCATGGTGACCATTTCGAGAGTAGTAAATTACTTCCCTTAGTCTCGACTCTATTAAAACCTTGGCACACTCATTGCACGGATATTGCGTGACGTAGATAGTGCAGTTCTTCAAAGTTGCACAATTTCTGTGCGTGACAGCGTTCAGTTCTGCGTGACAAACTGTGGAGGCAAAAATGTGTTGTCAAAGTCTTAAATTCAGGACACAATCTCAGCTCCAGAATCATAGTATTTTGGTCGTTGGCCGTTGTCTTCAATCTATCTATCTATCTATCTATCTATCTATCTATCTATCTATCTATCTATCTATCTATCTATCTATCTATCTATCTATCTATCTATCTATCTATCTATCTATCCATCCATCCATCCATCCATTAATCTGTCTATCTATCTATCTATCTATCTATCTATCTATCTATCTGTGACAGACACCCCTTTGTTACTAGTTATGATTATTATTATTAATAATCATACATAACTAATCACAAGTGAAGGATAAATTATAATTTATGCTTATTACTAATTCTCCCAGGAGACACCACTCGTCCCTCACTGGGGGGTTTATATGGGTGGCGTAAAAGTCTTCTCTCTTCTACAACAATAAGACGGACGTTTTTTACTGTCACACAATATCTTTTTAGGTGGAAATTCCCGCCCCCCCCCCCCCCCGTTGTTTTGATCTTGCCTCTCTTCCACAATCCTCAAGGCCGAATTTCATATTAATGTCCTCACTGCTGATCTTGGTATGGTGTCCTGAATGTTTGGCATTTGTTCTTCTGTCTGGAATTTCTTTAAAGTTCTTGGTATAGTCTTCCAGATTCAAGTTCAGAATGTTTTGTTCTTTTGGAATGGCTGACCTCTTGCAGTATATCTATTCAGATGGTGGTATTGATTGTTTCTTTGTACTTTGGCTGGCATTGTATATTTTTAAAATTATTTTTGCAGTGGCGTGATTTAGACTATTGGTTTCTGTGATGTCTTCTGTGGGGATGTATTTTAGAACATTTGCATTTGAATTGCTTTACTTAGAGCATTGGGGTTTGTTTTGCAGCCTTCTTATTCTTGTTGGGATTCTGCCTTTATTGGTGTCCATGAAACGTTATATGCCTTCTAACAAGCAATTTGAAATTATTATTATTAATAATATTGTTATTATTCAGCCTCAATTCCCCGACTTCTGTTTGACTGTCGGTTGTCAATCAAGGAATCGGAATCCTACCAAGACTCTGGGAGATCCAAGGTTTTACAGAGGATATGAGCACTTCCGAGGAGTGCTGCTTTTAGCAGTGGGGCAAGTCTGTGGTTTAAAGGAAGTTTTGTCAGCCTTCTAACTCAGATGTTATGTTCCCCAAGGCTCCTATCACTACAGGTAACACTTCTGCTTTATATTCCAGTCTCTGAATTTCTAATATGAGGTCTTGGTATTTTTCTACTTTTTCTCTTTCTTTTGTTTTTATGTTTCTATTACTTGGAACAGCGACATCAGTGATTGTTGCTGTTCTGTTGGACTTATTGAGAAGTACAATATCTGGTTTTCATGCAGGAATCGCTCGATCTGTTCTTATCTCGAAGTCACACAGTATTTTAACTTTTTCTGTTTCGGTGACTGCTTCTGGTTGGTGCATACATGCTCTTTCTCACACAGATTTCTATGTATGTGTTTTGCCACTTCGTTGTGTCTTTTGGTATATTTTGTTCCAGCCAGAACCTGACATTCAGATAGTATATGCTCTGTTGTTTCATCCATGGATTTGCAGTCTGAATTTGGAATCATTTGAGATTTTCATGATTTTTGTTTTGTATGATTTCATGTTCAGTGCGTGATCTTGCACAAATGTTATACGTGCTTCTGTTTCTGCTTTCAAACCTGCAACTTTCAACCGTTTGTGCGTTGATTGTTTTGTTGATATTTCGTCAGCTTGACGAGCATATTGGCCAAGGAGTTTTTGGCTCCAGGTATTTGATAATTAATGCTTGCTTCGTTGTTTTCTTCCATATTGTTTTGTCTGTTTGTGGGAGTAAGTATAGTCCACTCATCTTTACTGCTTCTATAACTGGCTCACCTTTGCTGTTATTCCAGATGGAGTCCACCACGCTTATAACCTTCAATGACACCTTTGATTTTCTTGAGACCTCTGGCTCCCATTTTCCGAGATACATAGAGTCTGCTTTTGTGTGTAAAGCTTTACGTATTGTGAGTAGTTTTCTTGTTTTCTGTCCAGTTCATTTATTTAATTTGTTGTCCAATCTATGATACCTCCAGTGTAGCTGATTATGGGTATTGCTTGAATATGAAAATGAGTGTAAAATATAAGAATGTATAAATATTACTGATCACATGAAAATAAAAGAAAATGTTTCCTATAAGTATACATAGGTATCATTGATCACGTGAATAAATAAATAAATATATTAGTGTTATTATAAGAAAACATACAGAATCAAAACAAAAGAAAACCTACATTTCGACATCGGTAAAATCAACTATGTTTCAATGAAAAAGGGATATATATATATATACTTGGGGATACTACAACATCAAGAAAATATGCAGAATGAAGTAAAGTACAAAGTTAAGAGTGTATGAAAAATGGGGATGGACAAGTCCTGAAGTCAAAGCTAAATGGGGTTAACAAAATACAAGCCCATATTCACGTGATCAGTAATATTTAAGTATAATTATAGATATACTAATATTTCATATTCATTTGGTCAGCAATGCTCATGTATTGTAGCACTTTTTATACTCATGTGATCAGTAATACTTTTGTAGCTTATAGTAGTATCATTCTGTATATTTACGTGAACAGTAATATTTTTGTATTCTTATAGTAGTACTGTTTTTTAAAATTTATATTTACGAGAATAGTAAATAGTGATACACCGCAAACTATATTATCTTTGCGATATTTCATTATAAAAGTCATGTCGTAGAATGCTAGTAATATTAGTAAACTTTGACAGATTATTTCGCTCACAATCAATTCTCAAGCCCCGAACAGTTCAATATTTTGCCGATTGAAGAGGAAGATAAAAGACAATAAACTATTTGATTTAATGAAAAGAATATAGACTGTATTTTAAAGAAATCAGAAACGAATGTTGGCTCGACCGACCGTAGGAATACTTTTTGTCTCTTTTTTCGTCATCAGCCGCCCAGTGCACATCGTCATCATCCCAACCACGAGGCTTGCTGTTGTAGGCGACGCTGACTACTTGGTTGTCCTCGTTCACGATGCATGCTCCCACCTGCAAGCGCACGTTGTTTTCAACAGTAATTAGAGACAATCACTTTCCGTTTACGTCTTTTTTTTGCCTTAATAACAGTCAGTCAGAGACAATCACTTTCCGTTTAAGTCGTTTTGCCTTAATAACACAGTCAGTCAGAGACAATCACTTTCCGTTTAAGACGTTTTGCCTTAAAAACTGTCAGTCAGAGATAATCATTTCCAATGAAAGAAGCTTTGCCCTGAAATACACTTTAAAGTCCCGAGTCTTCGTCTATGTATATGATAAGTTACTGGTTGGTTTGTTAATTAAGTAGATTAAAACAGTGTTGGCACTGCATTCTGTGTGCATTGTCATAAGTCCTTTGCATATAATCGATCGAACATTTCGCTAATTTACCACTTGCGATATGTACACCCGATTAGCATCTAAAAGTTCTGGACACAACATCGACCACTAAGATATCGGCATCCTCTATAGCACAACAAGGTAAATTTAGTCAATTTTTTCGCCAAAGTGAGCGGCCACTGTGTTCTCAGTTATAACACCGTATCAACAGTTCTCCGGCAGAGTGGATTACAACATCCATGCAAAGATCCACTGCTGTGGTGGAAGATGAATGAACACCGGTTTCTTTGATTGGCATCGCTGGTAAAAACTGTTCTTTGTATACCGGCAACTTCAGTGCCATGTGATTGTTCAGTCAACCGGTTTCGTTGTAAACAAAACACTTTGCTCACTTGAACCACACAATGTGGACATGCTCGATTGCCTACGGGACTGGATGAAGGGAGGTGATGAATAGCATTTTTAATCATTGCCGTTTGAAAGTCTGAACTTATCAGTTTTTAACTTTTTACATTATTTGAAATAAAAATTGGGAGTTTGTTTTCTTAACTAAAATTAACTATTAATTAATCGCCATTTTTCAGAAAGTTAACCATTATAAAAATTTAGTCGTTACCAGCTACCCTCTATATAACACTATGATAATGTTGAGACAAAGCTCAGAGAGAAAATCAGAGAAAACAAACACCTGTTTTTGTGGATCTTTACTGCGCTGTGCAGTTAAGAAAGCCAAAGCCATGAAAAATTTCGGACCCCATTCGATTCTCTGTGGATCACTATATTGAGAGAAAGTATTAACAGAAATTATAAAGACAGTGTCAAACTCATAAAGTAAGAACTACATGCATATATAAACTTAGTGTATTTTACAACATATTTATGTTTGTTTTTTAAAATCAGTTTGTGATGTATTTATCGAAATAGATTGCATCGTTTGCTGAATGTAATATAATGTGATTTACAAATAATATTTTGATCTCATTAATACTTACCTAATGAGCTATTTTAAGGTGAACATAATCATACACTCACAAACATTAAATGACATTTGGTAGGAAGTTGGGATTGACAAAAGTGGATTTGAAATAATTAATGATAATTTACAAGGTCATATTCACTGAAATTCAAAAGCAAAGTTTCACATGAGGACAAATTATATGCAGGTGTACTTACAGACACAAGGTACAATCATCATAACATTAGATTATTAATTTTATAAGCATGTGGCACTCGTGATCGATTTATTTATTTCTATTTTATGAAAGGGTTTAACAAATATTTGCTAACATTCTTCTGAAACGAAAGCTCATATTAGTTAAAACCATAATTAATTCTAAGTATCCTAATGATATTAATTATCCATTCTTTTGTTGATGTCTAACTTTGGTCAGAAAACATGAAAAGAACCATAATTAATTCTAAGTATCCTAATTATAGTAAGTATCCACTCTTTTGCTGATGTCTAACTTCGGTTAGAGAACATGAAAAGAACACCACCACCACGACACTCATAATAATTATGTTGTATTAGGTTAATTAACCTTATGACTAATTAATTGGGCTGTTAAATATTGCTGTACATTTATGGAATAAAGATATAAATGCAAGTCTTATTTCATTAATTAAGAGTTCCTATTTCAAAATCTTATCCATGATATAATTGGAATTACAAATAAATTTTCAAAATCACGATAATAAACATGCACTCAAAATAGTTCAAAACTGGACTGTAATCAGGCTGTTAGATACACACTTAATTCCCTTTGTTATTTTGTTTAATTTGTGAACTGAGTATCAAGATATGCATTAAAATATCTTTGAGTCAAATAGGCTGGGTTACAGACTGCTGGCCTTAAGAGAGATCTTTATATTCTTGAGAAACAAATGGAGAACAGAACACATTCCTAAGTTGACATGTAAACTGCATAATCAATTGTTGTTACATTTTATTTTACTGTTACATTAGTAAAATATTATTGAATTTATTTTAGTTTACACATACAGTTTGTTTAAGAAGAAATGTCACATCACAACATCAGATACAAAAAGTACGTTTATTAATTTGAAAATCATTTACTGAGATTTAAGACTACATCGCAAATATTGTCCTGAATGTGATTCAATGGCATATTCCCAAATTATTGTATAAATTGACTCAGGCCTACATATGTACCCGCTTTTCTAAACGCTAAGAAAATTTAAGAATTTCAATATCTAAAAATAGAAATATAGGTTTGAGTAATAAGTAGAATGAGTAATGGTTGAAAACAACTCACGTCACATTGGTCACACTGGCTGGCTGAGGCACGGATTCCACATCAACCTTGTTGACAAACTCTATTGCAATCTTGGTTCGCAATGAACGACTGTTATACTTTCTGAATGATACAAATTAAATCACACATTTAATTTTTATCGCTAAAATAAACAAATTAATTAAGGTGTATTCACTTTCGAAAGCAGTTAGTTTTGACTAAAACATTGGATTTGAAAGCGTTTTAGTGCTAAAAAGTAAAAATGTAAGCACTGCACAGTGGTAAAAGGCCACCAAAGAAGTTGATTTACTGATGTGCAAATGAATTTTGTTCGTAGACGTAGATTTTCATGGAATGATGAATAAATGAGTGTTTTTTAATTAACCAGATTTTAATGGTGTACTGTAAATTAGCATTGTTTATAGAACTAGATTTTAATGGTGTACTGTAAATTAGCATTGTATATAGAACTAGATTTTAATGGTGTACTGTAAATTAGCATTGTTTATAGAACTAGATTTTATTGGTGTACTGTAAATTAGCATTGTTTATAGAACTAGATTTTATTTGGTGTACTGTAAATTAGCATTGTTTATAGAACTAGATTTTATTGCTGCGAAAGAATATCTTTCATGCACAAGAAGTAGAAAACAACTATAAATAGAAGGTGAGGTCAGTAGAACAGCATTTCGTCAGTAGATTCTTATTACTCTAACTCTCTCTCCACATATACATACATAAACATACATATAATGCACACATACATTAATTATATATTAGATAGATATTACAATCTGTTCGATATTTCAATCGGGAAATGTGAAAATCTAAGCACTAACAGATCTTAAAAATAAACAATAATGCAATGTTATATATTGGATTAGATTTATGTTTAATTCCTTAATGTGATTTCATTTCTTACAGACAGTGTTTTGGCATTCCGAGAATATTCTAAAATAACATGAAAGGGAAAGAGAGAAAGTAAGACAGATAGTTATTTATCTTTGCTACAAGTATACTGAATTTAGTGCATGTGTATATGAAGACACTGTACACCTGAATTTACTACAAGTGTACCTGAATTTAGCACAAGTGAACATGAAGACAATACAAGTGTATTTGAAGTCAGTACAAGTGTACCGGAATTTAACATGGGCTCTTCTGAACATGTGCTTGGAAGCTTTGGTTTCTTCCCTGTCGGCATACTTGTCCGAGAGATAAACCACTTCCGTTATTTGGGCCTGGACCAGAATTTTGGCGCACTCGTAGGATGGAAACAGCGACGTGTACAGGATGCAGTTCTTCAGATTGGCACGACCACAGTTCAGCACCGCGTGCCTGGCGGCATAGCAGACTGTTTGGAGTGGTCGCAGTAAAGACATTGACATTTTAAAATAGTGACCTTTTATATAAAAGTTTTTTTAAAAAACTATGTACACTAATGACATGCTTGGCTTGACTATTACCAAAAATGCAGTACATTTGAAAATTCTAATAAATGCAATGCTTCAAAACGAAATATATCCAACTTTAAAACTTTTCCCAAGCTGATCAAAATTTTCTACTAAACTTCTAATACATGCCCTACACACGTAAACATAAGCACATACACGTATACAAGCACGCACGCATATATACACAAAATCTTAGTTGAAGGAGCTTACTTACATATTGAAAGTCAAAACTTTTTTTTATCACCACCGAAACTGTTGTAGATAGATAGATAGATAGATAGATAGATAGATAGATAGATAGATAGATAGATAGATAGATAGATAGATAGATAGATAGATAGATAGATAGATAGATAGAAAACCGTGCTTTCTTCATTTTATTTTTAAAACTATGCCCAATACTCTCAGGCTATTGCATATTATATATATGTATATATAACATGGTCATTCACTTGTGTGTGTGTTTTACGTCATTTTACTGTCAGACTACTAACCTGATACTTTATCTACCATAGCTATCCTTTTTGTTAATATATTATGTTAGAAAACAAATCGCTGCTACACGTTTGTTTATGTCGTGTGTTAGAGAACTCTCAGACTGTTTAGCATTAGATCTTTCCGCTACTGATCATTATGTTTGTAATGGGAGAGGGATCTATCTATATATTTTAAGATCGGTCTTCGCTGTTTTTATTGTTATATGTTAATCATTCATAATTCTGGGATGGGACCACAAAAATTAAATGTCTGTCTCAAATTATTTCTTTACCCGTATCCAGAGACCGAGTTTATTTTCAACTCTATCCGAGTACTGAATTTATCATTGTCATTTATTTAAATACTTTAAAAACAACCCTTTAGTGAAACGTGAATTACGGTAAAGTGTTATACTAAGAAGAAGATACTAAACACAGATGTCCAGCTTTCAACTGACCATAATGGTATTTGTATTGAAATGGATCATCTGTCTCTCTTCTGCGACACCACGGCAAGTCTGCACATCCTCTAGGCATGCTGTTGTAACCTATACCCACAATCGTGTTGTCGGGGTCAACAATGCACGCTCCCACCTGCAAAAGTTCATATTATTCTCTGTCTTATACAAGAAATAAAAAATAATTCAGTCATTTTATACATAACAGGCACAATGAATGCTACAGAGACTTTTGCAATACCCCACGAAACCATTGCTAAATATCACCATACAAATGACCTTGACATTCACTAGACTTCCTTTTTCTCAGATTAGTGGTCAACGTGATATAAATATAGCATACATTAGCCGAACGGCAGATGAAATACAATTCTATTAACACACGCAACTTCTATTATAACTATACTATATTTACTTATAGCTCACAAGATATTGTATCAAAAGCAATAATATAATAAAATAATATACTACCATAATAATTATTACCCTAATTTAAATAAGAACTGTAAGGGTGGGGTGGGGAAGTTGCGTGAGTCGATTTTGTAAGAGTGTGCCTGCTGTGAGCGAGATATTTTACACAGCGAGAACATGCAAATAGATCGGCTCCGTGTGAGGACACATCACTACATGCGCATAAAAAGTAGTACCTACCTGTGTATGAGGACACTTCACTACATGCGCATAAAAAAGTAGTACCTACCTGTGTATGAGGATCTTCGCTGCACTTGGAAGAAAGGAAAGCAACTGCCATGAAGTATTCTTCCCAAGAGAGATATTCTTCCCTTCTGCTGCCATCTTTCCTGCATTTACACATTGAAATAAAAATGCAGTTCGAGTTTCAATTAATATAATTTCGTATAAGGAGAACAGTTGACATTTAGATAACACTCACTATAGAATTAAAGTAAGAAATAATCATTTTGCGCGCTGTATTTAATCTGGAAATAATATGAACACTATGACATATGGAATCTGTCTTATGAACAATACAGAAAGCATTTTCTACTTTTATAAAGTTCTTATTGTGTACTCACTAGATGGAGGTATGGTTAACACTTTAACTGACATTGTATAATGTGACTATAAATCGCAATTCTTCGCCTAGGGAGCATCTTTGATCCTGACACTTATATTAATTAATATTAACAATAAGACAAACAGACCCATCATATTGCTGCAGATGTCCTCTTTCAATGAAGGGTATTGAAAGTTTCTAGATCTTGCATGCCTTACCCGAATCGATCTAGTTCAGAGCCCCTATGGGACAGGAACGATGTCCCATACAATACACTGTGGTAACTATGAAAACAGGCAGGATCGCGGATATGTGTTCTACCGATAGTACCACTGCATAATTGGCGGATTGAACTTTATATTACAGGCACTGTGAACTATATATGCATTTTTAGTAATGATTAGTGATCAGTAAATAACAGACAGAAGATGATCACGTGATGTCCCACCGACCTGTGATGACGAAATCTTGCGAGGTTATGTGTTCTTTTATTACAGTCTATGAAACATTAATTAATTCATTAATTTTAAAAAAAATATTTTACCTGATTGTTTAAGATAGTGTATGATATTATTACATCTAACGTAAATTTGCAGCATAATATCTAATTTGTCTTTTATGTGGCAGAACGTGCTGTGCGAGCTGGCAGACCTCAATTATTACGTCATAATTAATTCCAATCTGTTTGCCAGTCAAGTGTAAAACATGAGATAAAAGAAAGAAAACTACAGCTTAAGAACACTCACGTTGCTAGTAGTTCTCAGTCTCAAAATGTCTCTTTCTAAAAATAGTTAGAGCCCACAAAAAAATACACCAACAGAATAGTACTGAAAACAAGATTATAGTCAGCCTACCATTTCCAAGTAATGTAAGTGAAATTGTACGAAAATATGGCTTGCTTAAAGAGACTAGTTTGACATCACAAACACATTGTTTTAAAGGCGAAACAGGAATTAAAATCTTAGACGTCATTTAGTTGAAACATCTGTTTAAAAAAATGGCGACAGCGTGTAATGTAGCACGCACACTAAGCGATAACAGAAAGTGTCTGGTGACATGACCTAGATTAATCTGTGTTCTGCTATAATTCATTGCATTGTTGCGGCATATTCTGCAACCGTATTGTGTGCTGTAACCTGCGAAGATTAAAAGGAAAACAAATAAATAATGAAACTATTTGCACGCGAGAGAGAGAGAGAGTATGAAGCAGTATTTATAAGCGGAGATTATTTATAGATTTTGCATGTGTTGCTAATAAAGAAACATTTTTTCAAAATGAGAACGTGACCAGGATTAAATAGGAAAACAGCTTTAGGTTAGCAAATCCTCTCTCAATGACATTCTCACACGCACCTATTGACAAAATACATACACACAGAGGCCTATACACATGCTTATTCTTACACATTCAAGTACATGTCAAACTGGCAAGTACCGTTGGTTTTGTTTTCCCAAGCTGCCAGATCTCGATGACCCTTCCATTAGCTTCCGTCAGAGTAAATCGGTTTCGAGCGACCGATCTCTTATTGATAAATCCACATTGCGCACGAGTTAGCGCCTCCTTGCGGCTTAGTAGGAGTTATGGGCCTTGTGGATCTCGAACGCTTTGTGACTGATGCACTTTGCAGGCGCGTTTATGTTTGTGTCGTTTTGATCGTCTGCAGACAAGACTGGAGACAACTTTACAGTGAATGTTGTTAGATTACAGGAAAAAAATCTTATAAAATATTATTGGTATTACTCTTTTAAGTTTTGTTTCTTCAAGCCTACCTATCTCAAAGTTTACATCCAACGTTTAATAAACGCATCATTTAATCTTTTTAAAAGACTGCTCATCGCTGAGGCGAAAACAAGTGAACAAACATCAAATTCCAAACCTCATGAAAAAGAGTTACCAAACAACAAACACAGAAACAAACAATACTTACTTGGGCTGACTTTCTAATTTTTTCCGCTTAGATGTGAAAATTGTCCAGTAGTTGTATGCATACAAAGTTGTCCAGTAGCTTTAAGCATACAATAAAAGTTGTCCATAGTTGTATGCATACAATGAAAACTGTCCAGTAGTTGTATGCATACAATGAAAGCTGTCCAGTAGTTGTAAGCAAACAATAAAAGTTGTCCAGTTATCGTAAGTATACAATAAAAGTTGTCCAGTAGTTGTATGCAAACAAAATTGTCCTGTAGTTGTAAGCATACAAAGTTGTCCAGTAGTTGTATGCATACAATCGAAGCTGTCCAGTAGTTGTAAGCATAATAAAAGTTGTCCAGTAGTTGTAAGCATACAATAAAATCTATCCATTAGTAGGTTGTACTCACGCAATCAAAGTTGTCCAATATTGCATGTATAGCATAAAATCAAAGTTGTCCAGTAGTTCTAAGCATACAAAGTTGTCCAGTAGTTGTAAGCATACAATAAAATCTATCCAGTAGTAGGTTGTACTCACGCAATCAAAGTTGTCCAATATTGCATGTATAGCATAAAATCAAAGTTGTCCAGTAGTTCTAAGCATACAAAGTTGTCCAGTAGTCGTAAGAATACAATCAAAGTTGTCGAGTAGTTTTTAGCATACAAAGTTGTCCAGTAGTTGTATGCATACGATCAAAGTTGTCCAGTAGTTGTATGCTTACAATCAAAGTTGTTCGGTATCTGTATGCATACAAAGTTGTCCAGTAGTTGCAGGCACACAAGTTTGTACTAAATGTACACACATATACTTTCAAGGTTATAACTATCAGAGCATGAACGTGTCAAATATTTTCTTCCTTATATCGCCAGATGCTAATACAAAAATTAATCGCAAATAATTGGTAACATTATATTTCGTTCTAGTCATAGTGTGCAGTGCCACGCGTCAGGCTCTTTTTTCTGAGTGTGTGTGCGTGCGTGCGTGCGTGCGTGCGTGCGTGTGTGTGTGTGTGTGTGTGTGTGTGTGTGTGTGTGTGTGCGTGCGCATGTGCTCGCGACAATTTAGGCGACATAGTTTTTTTAAAATGTGAAGTTATCTTTGTTGTTGAACTAGCTGAAGTCTAAGTAGCCAAGCTCACTGATAAGAGCAGCCCCTCCAAACTTCAGTGCATGGAGGTTTGTTTTCTCTCACGCATGATTACGTTTGCTTGAAATTATGCTTGCTTTAAACGTTTGTATGTGTGTAGTTCCGTCAGCAGGTGTACCTGTTTATGCAGGCCAACTAAACTCCAGCAAGTTTTGAAGCTACGTGTTAATACAGTTTTATTTCCAGTTGTGTCACAAAAGACTCCAGCATAGAACCGCGTGTAAGTGTATGCAGGTTTTTTCACCGGCAATTGGGTTTCATGCTGCATTTAAATGCTGCTTTAGTCGAGATGTGTTGCAAGAAAATAAATAAATAAAACGAAATCGTCATATATATGTAACGCATCAACAGTACGGTCGTTGGTAATTAATTGGCTACAAGCTAGTAATGTGAGTCAATCCTGCATATTATAGTGCACATATACAAAAGCATAACTAGCCAACGAAAGCGTGCACATTCATGTATTCATGAAGTATATATACATATCCATCCATTTATCCATTTCCAATTATCCCTCATTCCCTCTATCAGTCTGTCAGTCTATCTATTCTATCTATCTATCTATCTATCTATCTATCTATCTATCTATCTATGCATGCATCCATCCATCCATCCATCTATCTATCTATCTATCTATATCTGTCTGTCTATCTATCTATCTATCTATCTATCTATGTCTGTCTGTCTGTCTGTCTGTCTATCTATCTATCTATCTATCTATCTAAATGCATACGTACTCTAAATCACTCACTTATATAAATATCTTCCAATTTGAAAAGTGCACTTCTTCTGATATGAACTGTACCACAGACATGGTTTATCTACCATCTACAATAGATTGCCCATAATTATAGCACAAACATTCCTATCCACATTTATGTTTGGAGTGAGATTAAAAGTACGCCCAGACAAAAATTTTACTTGTGTAGAACGGACAGGTATCCCCCGATCTGTGAGGTGTTACTGAAAACTCTGACAGTTCTTTAGAAGTTCAATATTCATTTACATGTGTGACTTAATTTTGTCATCATCACTATTCTCGATTTCTAGATAAGAAACCTGCAACACACGGAGTAGAGGATGTGTTTATGACTAATGTCAAATTATTGATTTGTTTTATTCTGTGTTCTCACAGCTTAATTAACCGATAAAAAGTGCAAGTGTCACGCGAATTGTAGCTGTTAGCATACTTACTTTTCAGTGGATTGCAAAAGTCAAATTCACATCTCGAAACAGATTTAACATATTTGTCGTTTTCTGATGTTCTTTAATAATGGAAATTGACGGTTCGTTATCGGTGAATTTCTCCGTAAAAGCTAAAGTAGAAATTACTTTCGGTAACTGCAAAACATGATGAAATAGACTATATATACTGACCAATCTTGCTCGCGCGTAAGCATTTTAATATATTACGATTTATATCGGTCTACAGATTACGCGTGTCTGATTACAATCGGCCTTGCCATACAGAGGTATACACACACACACACACACACACACACACACACACACACACACACACACACACACACACACACACACACACACACACACACATCTAGAGATCTATATTGATCTATAGAATACGTGTGTCGAATTACCATCAGCCTTGCCATATAGGGGTCCACACATACACATGCACACACACGCACATACATGTTCACACATACAGATTCATATACATATGTGTACACACATACATACACATATCAATACACATGATATGTATACACATACATACTCTTGCATGCATACATATATATTATAATAACCTACATAAATTAGATTGATTTACAAGGAAAAATAGTAATTAAATGAATTTACATGCAAATGGACCAGTTGACAGATATTCGTGTATTTTAAAAAATAATAATAAAACTGTAAGCATTTTACGAATAGATGTCATTTAAGGAGTTTGGCAACGAATTATTATGTCTTCAATTGTCATCGAGTCACGAATATAAACACATTCATCTTCTAATTTTCTTTAATCTTTATTTTCTAAGTGGACACTTGCAATAAGGCATTTGAATTGTAATTGATTTTGTGTACTCACACTCACATTAGCATTATGAACTCTCTTAATTTTCCGTAATTCTACTAAGCTAGTTACATGTTCTCCACAAATGATCTATATAAGGTTACAGTTTCTCTTTCAACACTACACTGCAGCTCTTAAATTCTATACACTCCATAGCGACAATTGTCACATTTTGTCGCAATAGTGCTATCCAAAGGCATGCCAGCAGTCATTTCTGTGGAATTTCACGATTTCTGCAGTAAGTTTTAACAATCTATTGGTCTGAAACTGAAAACCCAAATAAATTATCTCTTTAAATTATATTCAACACAAGGCTCTCTGAGAACCTTCTGCATGCTGGCTGACACTGTTTTCACTAGTGATAATTGAATGAGTCAGTGTACTAAAAGATAAAAAAGTTACTTAGTTATAAAGTGATTTTTAAAAATTTAAAACACTATGTAGTATGGACATGTGTTAAGTAATTTAAATATAAATGATAGGTTGTTGGGAATGAATAGTGTAACTATAAAAAGTGACCCGTTTTTGTTGGACACGCGGACAGCCAGTGGGTTAAGCCTATCCCAGATTCAGTCATCTAGTTCAGCTTTATTAGTATAGTTATTGTTAAAAATAATTCTAAACTTGGAACACTGGTTTTAAATTGTCGTACTATATACATTTGGAAGCATTTTGTGAAACTTACATTCATAGCATTTGTTATAAAAAAATTATAAATTAATGTTCATAATAAATTGTTAAACAATTTTGCGTTCTCTCTCTCAGCATACACACTGTCGCATAATGGCTTGTGTAGCCCACACATCCCTTCGTCTAAAACTAGACTATTAGTAAACCTATCTCTAGAAAGGTTGACCTTATCCCCAGGCTAGAAACATACCTGAATGTTCAAGACAACTCACTATACTAACTAATCAAAGTGCAGCTCAGCCGCGAGAATGAATGTACCAAAAAAAATCACCTGTAAATAATTAGTCGAATGTAGCTGACCATAGAGGCAATATGTATTTTGTCTCCTGGTGTTAGCAAAGTATAATCTTTATCACTGATTATCAACACAGAAAGAAATCATCCTCTGTATATATTTTGCCAAAGGTATGCAGGTTTGCTTGCCTAATTATTACTATATTCATGTTTATCTCTTGACATTAACTATATTTTATATTGTTATATTTTGCTTATGATATTAAAATGTATGATGACCATACAAATAAGAGTGTTCTATCAGAGTGTGACATTTTGCTGGGAGACGGGCAAGATGTTAATTCTCCACCACCACCCTCAGGTTGCCTGTAACCTTAGACTAATCCCCCAAACCCACCTTCTGGCTGGCCACATAAGTTAGAAAGATGAATGATGTAGAATAGAAGAGTGATAGTTCTGGAAGATAGCTCAAGCCCCAAGATACACACATCCAGGATAGTAAGTAAATACAGGTGACAGACTATAACATATAACATTTAAGTGAGTTATGATAACACAAGTGGTCTAAATATCAACAATAAATGTATTCAATAAGAAAAAAACATAAGTAAACATGGTTACCATTTAGCAAATAGTTCAACAGCTACAATTATAGTTTTTATATATATATATTTATAGTGCCTAATCATGACCAGGTGGTGTCGTAAGAGAATGTTCGTTTTGAGTCCTATGGCACTGTAGTAGTTATTTGGTTTGTTCGTATGAATGAACTACAAATGAGATTATAAGAGAACACTGAATGTTTTTAAGTGAATTCTAGAGTACTTTGGTAGAGTTTGTCTACAACTTGACTGAAGCTGTGTAGTTGTGTCTTTATAAATACATATCTTTAGATCTTTAGATCACCTGACCTGTCTAGGGTCTCAGTGAATGTTGTTAGCAGGGAGGGGCTCGAGCTATCTTCTAGATTCTAGAACTATCACTCTTCCATTCTACATTGTCTATCATTCATCTTTCTAACAAGTGGCCAGCCAAAAGGTATGTTTTGGGGATTAGATTAGGTTATGGCAGCCCGGGGTAGTGGAGAATTAACATCTTGCTCTTCTCCCAGAAAACGTCACACACAAACACACACACACACACACACACACACACATACACACACACAAACACACACACACACAGAGACACACACACACACACACACACACACAGGCATATAATCACGTGGGCGCGCGTACAATAACACATATTTGAATTGACTTTATTTAATAATTATTTCATTACATTTTTAAAATCAGTAATACAATAATATTAGAAAAAATTCTGAAGTCTTGCTATGATGTTAGATAGTAATATATAATGAAAGAGAGTTATAGAGTAAGCTAACTGGTGGGAAAGAGTTTAGCTAAGAGTGAGAGAGAGAATGTTTAGTGTTATGTCGGCGAGGAATGGACTGATGAGAACACACAAACACATACTAGCGAAGCGTTGAGTAAGTGAACGATGACTGCTAGTAATGAAATCAACAGATTAACTCATTAACAGAAAAGGTCAGAACCATATGAGACCACCAGAAGCATGTCAAGTGAGTGGTTGTGGGGGCATCTGTCCGCCATGATAACGGTAGTATGTAGGTGTTGGTCATTCGTGTATACGTAGGACGGGCGAGTTTAAACACTAGTCAGTTTCAAGGCCTTTGGCCAGACAGCGATAAAGTAGCCCAAGACAATGATATTGTTATTCTGGAGCTTGATAACAGTCAAGCTTGAATGTTCTTAGTTTCCAAAATCCTTGGTATCTAAAATGATGCACGAGATGACACAGGAAAGGGCAGAAGGGAATGATTTGGGATTGAAATAAATACCCTATATTTATTTATTCGTTTGAAGGAAATATGTGTGATGAATTTTAATATTGAACTGTATTAGTATGTATTGTAATAAATTGTATTCCAGAGATAAGGAAAGAAAATTAGTTAATTTGAACATGAGGATGGGATAACAAGATGGGGTAGCTCGTCATCAAATACTGAGTCCAGTTCCAGTTTTAAGTTTGGTGTAGTTCCAGTTTTAAAATATCAGTCCATTCTTAATTTTTAATCCTGTTTGCTTGTGGGTTTTATTATTAACTGGCAGGTTGCGAAGGGGTTCTTAAAGTGCCATGTAGATCTGTCTCAACAAAGAAAGATTTATCCTGATACAATGTATATACAGGTCAATGGAAAGCACCAAGACAAGACTTGATTTACTGCTGCTACGCTTCCAACTAAGTCAACATTTTGTCCTTGGTTCTTATACAACTGTTTTAATAGTAGTAGCAGTTGGTATACCTGTATTGGTAGTGGTAGTAGTAGATTTAATAGATACAGAAGCAGTAGGAGCAGATAGTAGCAGCAGCTGTTTTATCTGTAGAGGAAGCAGGCTAAATGGTCACATTTTTAACCAATGTCTCACAAGCATATTTTAGTATATTACACCTTTCTACTAATGAAAACTCCAAGAACTCATTGCTGAAATTCGAAATATAAGAAATTTAAAGGGGAGTTCACACTTCTGGCTGCAGAAGAACGCCACTGAAACAGTTGTAGTAAAAACAGGAATACGTAGATTGTATGACATCGAACGTTCTAAGCCACACTTTCTGACCCGCGTTGACCTTAACCAGTCTATGACCCGTGTTAGAGTGTGTACCCAAGGCATCCGAATAGCCAACTTTGGCATCGTCTACAACAATGTCAGTCTTGGCGTGCTTTCCTTCACAGTCAGGATTTGAAGAAAGTAAAAAGAGGTATATGCCAGTTATTGGTGCAGTGAAAATTCCGGTCTTTCCATTGTAGCTGTCTCCAATGTTTACCTTGACAACGTCCATAATGAGGATTTGCTCCCTTGTTGTTGTAATCGCTTTACTGGGGAAAGCTTGGAAAGCGATTACAGCGCTTGATTTCTCTGGTTAAAAGAAAACGAAGCATTGCAATGAAATATGTTTAAGTCGATAAGAACGAATTCGAACACACAAAATGTATTGTATAGTCTTTTGGCATATTTGACCTGACTCCAATAGATTTTCTACTGATATGGTTAAATATAACAACTGTTTAAAAAATCAACCAAGTATTCTTCACGAAAATTATGAAGTTAAACTAGGGTTTTGACACGATAGAAGAAGCGATAATTAGTTTTACCTATTTCATTCTAATGATACTTTTTGCCTTATAAAAGCTTTTTTATAATAAGAAATTAATGTTCTAGCAACGTTAATTACATCAAGGTATTATGTAAATTATCCAAACACAGATAACATTAAAATGAAATACTTATCTATTGCAAAGCATTCCTATGAAAAATTAATTTCTTGAACTGAACTACTTCCTCCTGATGTTTTTTAAAGTACAAATGCACTAGTTTCAAAGTAGTCCACGTACAAAAATAAAATAACTTTAAACCGTGGTAGGGCCGTACTGTCCTTGAATTAAGTTTCCGAGAAGTGTGTACTTGTATACAGTATGCAAAGAGTGATTGCTTGCAGCATGAAAGAAATATTACTTTGGGGGTGGAAGTTGTAATTAAATTAAATGGCAGCGGAGAGATAATCATCTAAACATACTACATCTCAGACAAAAAGCAATAAAACTTGTACACGTATTTAAAAACAGCAGCAACAGCAGTGCCACCATTAACAGATTTCTTGATATTCTTAACTGAAGTAAATTATGTTGTGAGTGTATGTATCTAAAATCTTACAAACCATGTTCTGCCTTACTTATCTGAGTTTGTAAGAGAATTATGTTCTGAGTTTATGTATATAAAATCGTTTAACAACCATGTTTTGCCTTACTTATCTGAGTTTGTAAGTAGGAGATTTGAGTCAGATGCACGTGGAGCTGACGCTGCACCTCCTGCTTTTGTGACGTCATCTCCGCATCAGAGTTCTTTAGGTCACTGCACAGCTTGGAGATATTTCCTCGAAGAACATTTAAATCTTTATTTTGCTTTGATGGTTCTGCTTGTAGAATTGCAATATTTTGGGAGATTTTCGAATTATCTTCCCTCATTGTTTGTATGTTTGCTAACAACATTTTGTTTTCTTCCTGAATGGAATTCAGTCTTTTGTTAATGTCACAGTTGACTGACTGCATGGTTGTCAAATCTGAACGAAGGCTTGCATTTTCCTTCTGCAGGACTGAAAACTTTCTTTGCAGTTTGGTAACTTCTTTTCCGAGTCTGATGTTTTCTACTGGGACTGGCGTCAGGCCTTGTTTCATGTTTAGGTTATCTTCCTGTACAGGTGTCTTTTCTTCACCCACAATGCCATTTTCACTCCTCATGGATGCGACGTCTTTTTGCAAAGTCGGCTTGGTGTTTAGCAGTAACGTCACCTGTTTGCGAAGCTCAGCAACTTCTTTTTGCAAAATTACCTCCCTTTCCTCGAATTGCTTGCTCTGGGCTTCCATGTCTCCAAGACGAGATTTCCACTCTATATCGTGGTCTGCCAACTGGCTTGGTACCATGAAACTGGCAGCAGTCATGCCTGTTTCAGAAGGAACAGCTCTTGGTAGCTGGAAATTCTCACGTGTCGAATCTCGATTAGTTTTCCTTTTGGTAAATGATTGATCGTCTGAAGCCAGCTCACCAGAACTGACGCATCCCAAGAAGTCTTTGACATGTCTCAGTAAATCGGAAGAGGTGACGTCACCGGCGTTGTGCAGAAAATATTGCGTGGTGCCGACTTTTTCGGCGCGCCGTTGAAAGCGATGCAAGTCAGTTTCACTAAGTACTCCTGTCAAAAGAGCGTCCTTGGAAAGAGGTATTTGTCTTGCAGCGCCATCCGTTGTGGTCAGGCCAGATAGCCTCGCTTGTGCAGTGCGTGCTGCAGTCCTTTCGTCCTGCAACAAGTGCAGACAGAGAAATTTCAGATGAAATAACCAGAAGCAAATTTCTTTCATTAAGACAACTGATTTAAGAAGCTCAACAGAATAGTAAACTGTTGTGCGAAGGCTGTAATACAATATATTTATATTATTTTGGCTTCCAGAGCAAATGGCAATCTTTTCCATTAAATGACTCCGTTAAATGACTTCATTAAATGGTTACCTTTAATGAGAAACTCAATGTTTATTTACCTTTAAACATGTTAATATTATTAAAGATGCTTAAACGCAGATCTTCAGTTCGTTGATCACACATTCCAAATAAAACATTTCACAATCCCTTTAAAATTGCCTTCGAATGATATTATTTAACAAAATAATATATGTTTAATTCAGAAGAAAGTTCTTTATTGATAAACATTTTGCTTATCAGACCCTGTTCTATACATGAAATCAACCATACTATTTATTTGTTCAACTTCGAGCAACAGCTACCAATTATTCAATACTTCTATTTTTTTTTAAATAGCAACGTATTAAGCAGATACAGTATGTATTAACAAAATACATACGAATATTTATTTAGAAATCAAACCCATTAAAATGTTATTTTTGCGTGGTTTTATGAAAGTGTCATAAATAAAACAAAGAAAGTAAAACTATTTTGGCAGGACTGAATGATTTAATAAATAAGTGCTTTGGTATATGGAGCTCCTCTGACTGAGTGTTAAACCTCTACACTGTTGGAGAACTCGTTGACTGAGGTAAAGGTAATGTGTTCAAGCCCTTGGTCATTGGAATGTTTTTTTTGAATGAAACATTCATCACCTAATGCTGTTCGGAGAATTTGTACAATCAAAACCTATCATTATTTTAAAAAAAATATTAACTACAGCTTACTTTTAGAAATGATATTCGAATTGTCGTAAAAAGATGCTCCATTAATTAATCAAGTTAGTTGATTCTAACATAATTATTGATCTTTACTAAATGCACGCTAATACACACAAACGAAAGACACCCTGTCCTTTACCTTAAGTTTCGTCATTATCGCATTTTCTATCGCAGTAAGCTGTCTGAAGCACTCTTCTCGCATGTCTTGCATTAGACCATCGCACAGAGCAAGAATGGTGTCTTCAATTGCTTTTCTTTGTCGTTTGACTTCTTTCTCTTCCTCATCTAAGTGCGCTAAGACAGTCTCCAACAGTTTCGTCTGTTCCGAGGCCTTGGCAGTGTTGTGAGTTTTACGTTGTCGATCTGTTGGTGGGCTGTTAATCTCAAGCAATTGACTGTAGTGACCCGGAAGGAATTTGGAATGATATAAAGAGCACTGAGAGCAGAGGTTTTTCCTGCAATCACTGCAAGAATGCGAAGCCTCTTTAGCTTCAGAACAGAGGTCACAGTGCAGAGGTCGTGGTGTCTGTTGATCGACGTCATTATCTACATAAAGGTTTGTCTGTCAAACAACACAGTAACAAAGTAACAAAAAAAGAATTAATGTACGCCTGGTGCTGGAGAACCTATACAGTCACTTTAGATAATTTAGAAATGAGTCAAAACATAAATCCACCCACTCATCAACATTTTCAACAGTCAATCTGTCTGTCTCTCCACCCATCCATGTATCTAACTGCCAGTTTGTTGACTGTCTGTCTGTATGTTTATGAGCCTTAATCCTTTTTGCAGAAATTTTAAAACAGGTTCTTCTATGAAACTGAATTTCATTTACCCGTCCCTGAAATCTGATAGGAAGCACACATTACCTTTTAAAAAAATTAAAACACAAATTAAAATAATGTTTTCAACGAGCTCATGTTTGTAGCAGTTCGTAGTTCGAAAATCTGAGATACAAACACATAACTGTATAGCAGATGTTGATAATTATTTATCTTCTTTCAGTACAGTCATAGCACGCAACAAACGCCTGGACCAGAGTAAAGTCAATAAATGAAATATCGCTTAACAGGAGTAAATACAACGAATTCATGAATGTTATGAAGGATATCTAAGCCAGCACTTCAATGTACTATGTAATATAGTCAGCTCATAACAGTGAAAATGAAAGTGGTTCGACCCACCCGGTGAAGATAAAATCCAACAGATAAATTCCGTTAAACAAATCTAAGACAAAAGCATAAAATTTTTTGCTAAAAGCTTGGAGTGTGAGTAACTTTTTTCTAACAATTCATCATTTTTTGTCCCCTCTCACCTGAAAATTGACCACACCTCCAGCAGGTATGGGACTAACATTACGGCAGGTAGGGCAGGTTATGGTCAGAGAGGAAATAAACTTGTTCTCAGTACAGCCATCGGCACCAGCTACTGCTTTAACGCCCTTCTGGAATACAGACAAAAGTGCTAACGATAGCCGCGGCTTACAAAAGTGAATTTATTACTTAAGGAAACTAAATTTATTACATAACGAAAATGAATATAATACATGAGACTGCCATGAAACAGTTTTTGCAAAAAGGAAAATTAAAAGGCAGATTGTTGATATTTTTAGTAAGTAAGCTAAATTCTAATTAACAACTGCAATTGTTTTATAAGTTATGATGCACATAATTCAGCTAAAGTTTAAACATGATTGGTCTTGAATGTGAAAATATATTCCCTATGGTGTGATGTACGTAGGGTACCACTATGATGTGCAACATTTATATAAGAAAACGCATTCTTTAATAAAGTCTTTTTAGAGAGCCCGATAGTTGTGTACATTTGTATAAGAAAACGCATTTTTAAATAACGTCTTTATAGAGAGCATGATGGTTGTGAGAATTTGTATAAGAAAACGCATTCTTTAATAAAGTATTTTTAGAGAGCCCGATAGTTGTGAACATTATATAAGCAAACACAATCTTTAATAAAGATTTTTTTTTAGAGAGCCCGATAGTTGTGTAAAATTTCTGTAAGAAAACGCATTCTTTGATAGCATTCGTGGCCGTTATAGTATGTTTGGCCTCTATTATGATTATTATTATGAATTCCTTTATCAATTAATACGTATAATCACTTATAAGTGGTTAAATTTGGGATTTGTTTCCAACATAAATTCCCCACTCACATACCACTATAAGTAATGTACTACCGACACAATTTATCTGTTCGCAGGTGGAACTTCCTCCTTAAGGAGTAATGTCATTATCACAATTTACTTTCATCCAAACAATTGACTCACAAGCCCCCATCCACCTACTGACTATTCCAGACATGTATCAATGAACATGCATTAGAAGGTTTTAACAAAGGATAAAGATATATTATAAAATAATATATCATAAAATACAACTAGGTTTGAAACAGTTCACGTATTTACAGTACTAACACGTGTTCAAGTCTTTTTTCCTACACAATCGATATTCAACAATGACTATCTGAGGAAAAAATCTCTAATCAGAGTTGCAATTCTATCAGAGTTTAGAAAAGAGAGAAAGGTAGACATAATTAAATTGAGTTCATGTCCTGTTCTGTATACACTGTGTCGTAGAGAAATCATAGTAAGAAAGTTTATACAAGTTTATAAAGTTTACATTGCACAACACCAGGACCCCCTTCACTCATGTTCAGTCTATTGAGCATGCTAGAACATCTAGAAATAGGACGGCAATGGCGATTGTTGTCTCTGCCCTCACCACCCTGGAATTCAGTAGTCTGATGATTACAGAAGTCTCTCAAGACGTAACCATGTCACAGGTATCTGCATCAAGGATGCCAACAAGAAGCCAAGACCAAAGAGAAACTGACAGCCAAACGTTGAAGGTCGGAGCTGTAGCTAAAAAGGAAGAAGGCTCACCCTGCAACATTTGACGCTATGCTTATATTCTATTCCATAGTTTTCTACTCTCTCTCTCTCTTGTTCTTTCTCCAGTCATTCAACTTACATGTTTGCAAGAGAATTGTTATCCCTCATACATGTTTCATTCACCAATACATAATTTCTAATATAAAATTATGCATATTAATGAATCAATAAAAAAAATATATCAAATCAATGCATGAACAAGTCCATTCTCACACTATTGATCAGACATCTTACCACTGGCTATCGGTTGCCTCTACTGGACTTCTCGAATATTTTGTCGCAAATAATTGTAAAAGGCTTGACTGAGTTTATATCAACTCTGTGTGTCAACTAAATGGAACCATCCATTTACACCCACGTTCTTCATCTACAACTCTGTGCTTAGGTTTCCACTCAGGAACTTATCCTACTTCAAAGGAACCGTCTGTCCCCCTTCCCAGCTACTGTCCGTCACAATCAAATATGCTGTGATTACAATTTAACAGTCTGGTTGGAAATCCTCCTATCATCCACTGTCAGTCATTCGCAACAGTCAGCTGTGCTCTGTGACTACACATCTTAACAGCTCGAATAAGAAAATTGTCCCTTCTGTAGGCTTTAGTTCATAAAGAGCGTGAAAACATTAAATGACCATTAACACTTTGGTTTTAATTAGGCAAGAGTGACTTCCTAGCATCACAGCATCTTTATAGAGAGCCAGATAGTGTGTAAAGTTTATATAAGTAAATGCATTCTTTGATAACATCTTTACAAAGAGCCGATAGAAGTGTAACATTTATGTAAGAAAATGCATTCATTAATTAGAGTTGTTTCAATATGAAAAGCTATTAATAATTAGTTTTGTTTCTTCAGTATACTACAAATTACTTACAAACATTTTGTGTGAATAAGTGTGTTTTGGATAACAAGTTTGAGGCGAGATCAGTAAATACTACCCACACAATTGGAAGGAAGCACATCCATTGCTACTAATTGTAATCCTTTTGTTCTGAGCACATTGATGGATGCCTTTGGTTACAGGACAAATTGATTTGCTTATGACTAGCTAGATATATTTTTTTATGTGGTCGATGTGATGCATTAAGTGGGGTTTTTTTTACATACTGAGAGAAGAGTATATAATTGTTTGGGCATTCTTTAAGGAGACAGAATAATTAATGTGCATATCAGGCCTGAGGAGAGGTGTGTGCAGCCAGTACATTGTTCCAGGGCCCATGGAGCTCAAAAGGGGGCCCGTGAAGGAGAAAAAAAAATTACAAAACCAAATTTTTAAAAAGAAAAACATTATTGGATATTGTTATTATATATATATACTTCATATATACTTCAAGCATATTATATATACTTCTTACTTTATGTGTATAGGAAAACCGCCTTTCAGCCTTGTTTGACATAATAATATACATTATACACACATACGTGAGTGTTGAACTTTGTATAAGTAAGGTCCCACACACCTTTGTACCGGGGCCCGGACTTTCGCTCGGCGACCCTGGTACATACTGCTAAAAGTGTTAGAGTGTAACGTTAGCCCAGTGTAACATGTTGCTGTACTTAACAAGTGGTTAAGTTATAGGACATGAGAGAATACCGCTTTGTGGAATGTTATTGAATCTAATTGTGCGCTACGGGTGGAAGTAATGTGTATTGCATCAAATCGCTACACAATAAATTACCTCGAATGAGAACTGTAAACTTTTTGAAACTTTTATTATACAACTGCGTTTGAGAGTGTTTTATTGATTTGTATTGTGACTTATAGTGCCAAAGTATTGTGAAGCAAATATGTACCTAGCATTTTGTAAAATAGAAAGGGTTCTTTTAAAATGACATTCATAATGAAAGAGGAAATGTCACTAAGAGATTGATGAAGGAAAGGAGGAGTGAGGCTGAAGAAGACAGAGGTCATAACGGGGAGTAGATTAACAAATATGTAGCTTGCTTGTCTGGAGAGAGAAAAAAGAAGCGTTCAACATAGAAATGACAGAAAGAATAATAGAACTCCAGAAAGGAATAGTATCCTTTAAAAGCCAAGGGCTAGGACTCGTGAAAGAACGAGTAGGTAAATTGCATGATAAAACTCCCCTTTCTTGGATAAACAAAAGAGATCTTGAGAAACTGAGAGAAATAGAAAATGTGTTAGAAGCAGAACATTCTGAAATGCGCAGACTAACTTTAAAACTTGAGATGAGAGAAAAGAAACTAGAATGTGACAGACTAGAAAACATAGAGTTTGAAGAGAAAGTTGAAAAATAACCCAGACAGGGAAAGATGAGGGATTGAAGTTGAGAGTCTAGCTAAAAAACTGATAAAATAGTCAGTATCATTCCCCAACCTAAGAGTGTTAAGAAATAAAAAAGGTTGCTAAGAAAGTTGAGAAAGACAGTAAGAGGATGCAGGTAGAGACGGTCACAGTAAAAACCAGTGACACTGTGACAGCTGAAAGCAATGATAGATAGCGATCGGTGGGCGTGTACACAGGCTGATGCAGTTTTGGTAAAAAGTAATGACGTGGTTAACTAACGGACACAGGTGACGTGCCAGTAGATTAGTGCACAGACAACCATTGTAACAGACATTGCAAGAAAAAATAGTAAGAAAGAGGGAATTGTGAATGAGGATAGCCAAAATGATTAGAGACAGCAGTCTGCATGACAGAAGAAAGGTTTAAAAAAGACGCCAAGCCCCGCCCACTGTGTAAAGTCGCATTCAAGTTGTTCCCAGTGGAACCTTCAGTCACAAGAAAACAGATGAAAGCTACTTTTACCTGCGATGCTGACTGTGCAAGAGCTGTTAGACAAGGAAGGCAGAAGGTGTGGTAGCATGGTAATAATTTTGGTCTCCGCCCTCGGTAAGGCTCCAGACAAATACTGCAAGTCGCTCGAGAATCTAACTCGCAGGATGAAGGAATGTTGCCACTAGAACTTGATTCCGTACTGCCCATCTTATGACTCTGGATCTCGTCTTTGTAAGTTGTACCACCATGCAATTGGATTTACTGAGTGGGTTGGGTTTGCTTAGCTGTCCTTTGGTTTAGCAGGGTACTACTGAGTGTGTTGGGTTTACTTAGCTGTCCTTTTTTGATAGCCGGGTACTACTGAACTGGGAGACATGACACTGATAGCAGGCGATTGTTTACCTAGAATGTTATCTCCGCGTATGTCATCCTGATTAGTTGTTTGTGATTCGCGTTAAACAAAGTCAGGATGTGTAATATATAAAATGATGTTTGCTGTGTGAATACGAAATACATTTATTGAGACAAGAAATTTTCACCACTTCTGATATCGTCACAAGGGTAGTGATAACTTTGCATCATGTGTAAATATGAACCACGCCTAATTACACAATTACGAATAAACTAAAATGCAGGAACCTCAAGACCAGAATTGACTGACGTATTTGTATGTATACAAGAAGCAGGATGGCTCAGAGGTACTGGCACTTGCCTCACAAGCGATGATCGTAGTTCGAGCTCCTCATACCCGATTTTAAAAGCTGGAGATTGTCAACCCACACTTAAAAATTGTTGGGCTGCATCCCGATTGTAAATCATTTAAAGATATCAAATATACGAAGCGCGAAAAAGTAAAAAAAAAACCCCACTGTATTATACTAGAAATAAAGAATGAAACAGAGATAAAATATAAGTTAAATTGACCTCTGTAGACCTAATATTAATGAAATAATTTATAACATGTAATCTTATGACAATGCCACATGCAAGAAAAAACTAAAATCTCAGAGACAGTGGACAATCCGCCGTTTAAGCCGCCTGCGTCATTTATCTTCAAACACTCCCATCCTTCCTTCAAAGACAAATCTAGGAATATTCTCACTCATGCTAACTCAATGTACGTAATCATGGGTGAACGAATGACAGATTTGTTACATTCAAAGCGAGATAACTTAAAAATACAATTTAACTCAAGCTGCCACACTAGAGAGAGTGTCAGCTGTTTTTGTAGATCGTAGTACAAAATTGATTACCTATTTATATTTTTCAAAAGTCGTGTAAATTAGTATGAAGATTATTTAGGTCTTTATCTCCCTTTTCGTGCCTGTCTTGTCATTTTAGTTACCCGTAGTTTCTCTCGTACTAAGATTTTTTTTATATATTTGAGTGTTTTACACTCCGATTTGTAGGATGTGTACTGTGAAATATTTTGTTTTTCGTTTCCCCTATGCAAACGCTTTGAAATTATTGTTTGAGCGTAATCGGTCGACTTCTTCATTCAATTTTTAAACGAATAGAGTTATATTGTTGGCTGTTTTTCAAATTGTTCAAATTATCCGGGATCTACGTTTTGCTTGTCGATAAGAACTGGTATCCTGTGTTTTGATAACCTGGACTTTCTCTTCTGGAACTGCTGGGATTTTAATTCCGAATTTGTCTTTCGGGATCAACCCGGAATTCCATCAGCGAGAAGATACAGGAATTCATATTTTCTTGTTCGTCACTTGTGTTTGATTTGTCATTGCGTAGCAAATTGAGGTCACAGTATACTATCAGTTGCTGTATGCGGTTAATTTTTTTGTGATGAAATGTGAAGTGATCTGGATAATTGTAAAATATTATTTGTGTGTGTGTGTGTGTGTGTGTGTGTGTGTGTGTGTGTGTGTGTGTGTGTGTGTGTGTGTGTGTCTGTGTCTGTGCGTGCGTGCGTGTATTTTTCTTGTGGAACTGGATCGTCTGAAAAGAGAAATATTAATTTTGATTCGGAATGGACAACTTGTGTGTTCTTGCCTGTGACACTGGATTATTATGTGGATATGTGTCAAAGGCCTGCTGTAAAAGATAATCAGATGGATGTAATCTTGTACTTTTTTTCTTTTATTCAGTCCACTCTGTTTTCCTTCTTGCCTATAATGAAATTGTATTAAATATTTGCCTCGTTATTTTAAGTATTGATGTAAAGCTTTTAAAAGATTTTTGAGATTCGTGTCTGTGTGGAAATCTGCAAATTAACAAAACTTTAAAAAAAAAACTATTTTATTCTTACATGACAGTTATTTAATAAGTGAATGAGAATGAATATATAATTATATGCTAACAAGAGAACAAGATTCATTGGTTATTACATTAATAAATTGTTGACCTTTTAACAATAGACGCATGTTCTTGCCCTATATTGAACGGTTACATACCCATAAGTCTAAGGGGGGGGGGGAGGAGGGGCATGTCAATGACTATAAATTTTTCTTGTGTGTTTCGTTCCAGTTGACTCAATTTAAGGATTAGCCATGTGATGATCGGTGTTTGATCAATCTGCGAGGACAGAGTCGATCAGATATCGATCCGTTGGCACCACTATTTGTGAGAAATATAATGGGCTTGTGCAAGATAAAATCCCTTCGGAAGTGAAATTTAACTATTCGTTGAGATTTTATGAGAAATAGTAATATTTCATATCTAAAATAGATAATCCTTCAGTCTGTTATGGTGTAATGGACACCTCGAGTCCTTTTAACTAAACTTATGTTTGTCATAATGTTCATTTTGAAAAAGATTTCTTAGAAATTTTCTTTATAAAATAGTTTTTCAAAGACATTCAAGAGTCATACAACGTTAGTGGCAGACAAATTTAAAAGACAAGCTGAAAGTTCAAGGGAAACAATTTAACACTGACATTTAAAAATTAATGAAAGAAAGGAGGAGTTGTTCCCCTTTATACAAGAAAATACTGTTTGAAAATAACGACTTGATGGTGACAGTTAAAAACAAAAGCAAGATTTAAAAAAAACCTCACACATAACCTTTGGCTATAGTACAGTAAATGATGTAGTCAGCCAGTTTTGAATTTCTGAATTGTACTAACGATGTACAGGCGAAAAGTAAATCGGTTTATAATCAGTCATGTTGGTGTTGATTTTTGGTTCTTTTAATTACTGCTATTAGAAGTATATCGATATTCGTTATTATTATATGACCGTATAAATATGGATTGCTTGGTGTGCAAGATGTATTTTAAAACCGGAATTTGACACATTCGGGAGTGAAATATATGTGCAACGGCTGGAGCCAAGTGTGCAAAGCATTTCTTGCACTAAGAATGATTTTACATTCGTGGAAGACATGTTCGATTGTTTTTTGCTTGTCACACGCACAATCCATTTTTCGTTATATGGAGGATATGCAGAAGATATTTGACTGGTGAAACATTTTGTGGCAATTTAAAATTAGGTCACATCTACTGGAGCAATGGCAACATGTGAAATATTAGGAAAGATTAATAAGGTAAAGTCGAAAACTACGATTTCTCTCTTCCTGACATGGGACTTTAAAAAATATTTTGGTAATATTTTTAGAGTTTAACAATTTAGATTATCTATTACTACGAAGGATGACTTTAATCATCATAATGAGGCCTACTATGACAGTGTTTGATGGGGGATTTGATAACTGGTAATGTACGTCTGGGATATTTGATAACTGGTATTATACGTCTGGGATATTTGATAACTGGTATTGTACGTCTGGGAGATTTGATAACTGGTATTGTACGTCTGGGAGATATGATAACTGATATTGTACGTCTGACAATTAAGTATCCAACAAACGGTCCACGACAAAAAGCGGGCGAATTTAATTTTAGTGTGAGTTACGATGATACTGCCCACTTTTCTTTCCTTATGTCAGTGACCTATTTCTGCTATCTTAGTATGGTAGACACTAGTTCTTGTACTAGCTCTCTTGCTTTATGTCAGTGACCTATTTCTGCTATCTTAGTGTGGTAGACACTAGTTCTTGTATTCGCTCTCTTGTACTTTGTGTTTTCCAACTCCAGGAAAGGCCTGAATAACCTATTACAGAGAGTGATGTTGCAGTTTAGAATAGAAAAATCCAATCTTGCGTGCCATAATTTATGTAATACGACATATTTTAAAATGTTTGCTTTACTACATAATAACAAAGATTGTAACTTAAAACTATTTATGCCAAGTTTTATTTTCTGCTAATAAATCATATGCCACATAACGTGCAGGGTTTCTTTCAAATACAAGAACGTCGCACATTTTTCCATTTGTCTAAAGAAAGGCAATGTGATTTGTTTGTGTTTATTTTGGCACCGCATGCACTCACATAATGAGGAAAATTATTTCCCACACGAGACACGCAATCACTAACGTAATGAGGAAAATTATTTTCCACAAGGGACGCATGCAATAACGTAATGAGGAAAATTATTTTCCACACGGTACACGCATGATATGCTATTAAATAAAATCATTGCTAACATCTGTAAACGATGAAAGTTGTTTTAAAAGCTTTATGTAAATGTTTCTTATAACTTTGCTTGTTTTTCTTTAGGACAGAAGCCTCGCACTTTTGCCAAAAAGCGTGTGTATGTATTTATGTTTAAAATGCAGGTGTTGGAAATTGGAGACTGCTATTAGCACACGTAGGCCTATGCAGACGTATAAAGATCAAAATCTCACTCACTAATTATTTTGTTATATTCATTAAGTATTTATATTTTGTTGTCGTTTGTGTGATGTAATAATTTTTTCGCTGCATTGCGTGTAATTTAGCATTCTGATGAATATGCATTTTTGTTGATTTAGATATGCTTAAAGGCAGTATGTGTAGATTATGAAACTGCTGGATGTCAGAAATGTCACGTTTTTGAGTGTGAATGAAGCCTTTGGTAATTCTTTCGTGACCTATTTTCTACTGTAGTAAGTTGAAAGAAATTATAGTTAAGTTTTATATTCAATCTATTTCTATTTTGAAATGAGGAATCAAAACTTTATTTGATTGGAACAAACTATGAAAACTTGTACAGGACGAGTGACTATCTCAGGGATGGGGGCAGGGCCAGGATGTTAAAATATAACTAAGGGTTGATACATAAGAGAAAGGTATCTATTAAGACACGATAAGCTAGTTTGCAGCCCGAGGATTACTGATAAGTATACTTATCTTTCCTGATCAATAACCATACTTAATTCCTAAATACCTGTAGGATTACTGATAGGTAAGCTTATTTTTCCTGATCAATAACCATACTTAATTCCCAAATGCCTGTAGGTTTACTGATAGGTATGCTTATCTTTCCTGATCAATAACCATACTTAATTCCTAAATGCCTGTAGGTTTACTGATAGGTATGCTTATCTTTCCTGATCAATAACCATACTTAATTCCCAAATGCCTGTAGGCACTGGCATGGACTAGCTCACAGACAGTAGAGGGTTACAAAATTTAAAATATATAATTATTTTTTAAATTTCTGAATGGATTATTATTTAATTTACTAAGTCGCATTATATCCATATCAGTATATTATGTAAATAAACATTATTACTAATTGCCAGAATGGAAAGATTTCAAAACTAGACGTGGCTCTAAGTATATTATCATGATTATTGAGTACTTATAAGTTATATGCATGTGTGTGTCTGTATATGTATGTGTGTGTAAGTGTTTGTAATGTACGTTATAACTTACTTAACGTCGCACGTGCAAACATTTCTGGAATGTCTCCATTTTAATATTTTAGTATGCTATAACATTACTTTATGTTCTGTACAGTACCTGTGGATAGTGGCCCTTCACATATCTTACAATCAAAATTAATTCCATGATTTAAAGTCTGCAAAAACATTTTATGTTGAATCAAAGCTGGCAATGCCTTTGTTGCTTTCTCTACAAACGTTAATGCATTAAAACTCACAATATTGGTTATTTCACACATTTTATTGGATAAGCGATAAACAGTTATTAGTTTAAAACTTAGATAAAGAAATATACCACATACTTTATAAAGTAAAATTTTATTCTTAGATAAATGAGAATAAAAGCAATATGATTTTTAAATATTTTTCTTAGATAAATGAGAATAAAAGCAATATGATTGCAAAAATATTTTTCTTATAAATTTGAGAGTAAAAGCAATATGATTTTAAAATATTTTTCTTAGATAAATGAGAGTAAAAGCAATATGAGTCAACAAACAAAATATCCCAAATACTAAAGTAGAATAAAAATTGTAATATAAGAGTATATTCTAAATGCTATGAAGTAGTAAATTATTCTTCTAAGAAAATGCATAGTTAAATTGCAATATAATATAACAAGCAAAATATCCCAAAGTATTATTTATGAGAATTATAATTACATTCCTACCCAAGAAAAAACAAATTTTCGTAATATTATTAGTGTAATTTATGGAAATTAGAGTATATTTCAAAACATAAATGAGGAAAAGCAACATTCAAGAATATAATATATATAACATATATAAGTGAGATGTTGAAAAAATCTTACTATTATAATTATTAGTATTTCAAGGAAATATTTCCTGAATAAATTATGGCTTCGATAAAATTAATCATGTCGCTACGAACGTAACAGTAGTGTAGATTTGAATATTGTATTTTACGGTGAATTAATGGCTGTACACTTTACTAAATTATTGCAGCTTCACAGGTAATGTTTCAGGTTGCAAAATGTATTAAAATTAAATCTTTATCACAGTTTCCTATATTTAATGAAACCTACATTTGTTCTTATCGTCTTAAATTTTATATGGACTTTTGTTTCATTGTATTAGGAAAGAAATGTCGTCAACAAGGTCTGTGTACGTATGGATGAACGAAACTCATTACAACTGTCACAACTTTACTCACACTCCAACCGTATTGAAATACAAATCGTGTCGTAATAATTACTTGTTTCTTTTACTTTTAAATGTAAATATCTTTTGCAGCGGAAAAAGGGACTTTTGAGTTATGATCAATGTAAATACGTTGTAAACTATGCGTAATGCAATGAAACATTGTTTCTTCATTTAAAATTACATTATATTATTCTGAATGAATGAATCGACATCGCCAATGAGAAGGCGGGATCACGTGTTACGTTCAAGGTCAATGACAAATTGATTTACGCGTATTTCAAAGGAGGTCATCAAATCGACGAAATACTAGAATTTATTTTACATCACAATACATAATGCAAAAACTACATTTATAAATAGTGATAAAGAAAATAAGGGAAGAAACTTCTGTCATTAAATAGATTAAATTGTTCAAATGTGCACACAAAGACTTCCATTAATGATGTATACGTGGCCCAAGGGAAGTGATCTTTGTACATTTAGCACATTAAAAAATATATAATAGTGTAGAATTCCAATCTAGGCCGCTAGTCACAAATTCTACATTGTAATAAAAAAATACTTAACAAATAAAAAATAGTTATCTCGAGGAATAATGCAGTTTTCATACACTGAATTTATGTAAAGTCATTCTTACTAGGTTATGTAAAGTTCAAAGTACTCATTTATCAATTATTTAGCATTAATGAATTCAAAATCAATTTTGGTCAAGTGTTGATGGTCCTCCTTGAGCTTGATCTCTCTGTAAAAGTAAACATAATGTAAATATTAAGTAAAGAGAGAAGAATACTTGACGTCAATTTGCTAAATATATCTGATATTAAAGAAAATAAAGTCTCATTAATAATAACCAAAAATAGACATACAAATCTCACAGCTGAAAGCAGCCAGGACGCAAATGTCAATGGATTCCCTACTGTAATTTCAGATAGCAACTGAATGATACGTAAACACGTTTATACAATCACAACGCTAAATAGAAATGTATGTTTGAAGTTTCGGCGAATGGACATGTTGGTTGAGAGATGGGGATATTAAATACCTTAGAATTTAAGAGCTAAAGTATATATCTGGTCGGAACAAAGTGAAGATATGAGATGTATCAGCTAGGAAGAAACAAATAATATCAGAGAGAGAGAGAGACAGAGAGAGAGAGAGAGAGAGACAGAGAGAGAATATTAGAAAGATAGTAGTTTGTTAACGAGTATTTGTCATCGATTACTAATAAGTTAATTTTCAAATAAAATTTTCATTGCATGCAAAATTTTAATATGAATAAAATAAATATATTAAAAAGACTAATCACACAAAATCCATCTAACAAGTATACAGAATATTGCTAATTATTCTGTAACATAAAATCTCATAAGTATACCTAACTATAGTAAGATTGAAACAAATAATCTATACACTCATAACCTATTGTCTACCAGTTGCTTTATTATTATAAACACCTAAATTGTCTAATATTATACTGATAACCATTATATCAACATAAAACCTTTCTTGTCTAGTCTTATGCTGACAAGCATTCTATCAATATTAATACCAATGCTGTCTAGTTGTATAGTGAGCAACAACAATTTTATCGACATGAACTCCCTTTTGCCTAGTATTATACTGATAATCAGTACGAGCACCAGTTCTGTCCAGTCTTCTACAGACTTAACCATTGTATTAAGCCTTTCCTTATTGTTCTCTTTGTAATTTTATTTTTACATTGAAAGACTCTCCATAGTCGCCCTATCATCTAGAATGAAATACAAATACTCAATACAGGTCACCGGCAACAAAAATGGCAAAATCGATTTCAAATCCGACATGGGACTATCTAGATTCTAGAACATTCGGCGATAAATGTGATAGTGTCCTCATCCGGTCATCTGCCAGATGTGATCAGTGAGTGTTCAGTTTATCTGCTATCATATTCCGTCCATCGTGTATGGCGCTACTCTTGCCTGTTTGCCTGCCAGATGAAACCTCTGAATTTCATGAAAGCCATCGACATCGACAAAACCATAGTTAAATTTTCTTCCATCTAGCATGGTTAGGATGAGCTGTTAGACTGGCAGGATTCCTACCTAACATGTGGGAATGGCCAAAGCTTGGTGTAGCTCACTTCTGACAGTAGACATAATTTACATCTTCAACTGCTTGTGTTGGGCCATCACCACTGAGGTTTC
The DNA here is from genome assembly GCA_028829895.1 of Sinotaia quadrata. Lineage (NCBI taxonomy): Eukaryota > Metazoa > Mollusca > Gastropoda > Architaenioglossa > Viviparidae > Sinotaia > Sinotaia quadrata. The sequence goes on along the minus strand of CM054183.1, from coordinate 18,962,468 downwards.
TGATACTGGTAACTTCCGGAGTTACTCTGTGACACATCAAGTTTTGGGTTTAGAGAACTGTGATGCGCCCACAAATGTCGGTACATTCCACAATGACATCATCATTAGATCGCTTTATGCACTGTTAGGACTTATCGTTGGTCGATGCTGTCATGAGAGAGACAGACCATACTTACAAACTGTTCGGTATTTGCCTCATGTTTACATGGTTTGACAATCTACCTCTGAAAACGCATCAGTTATTTAAGAAACCACACATCTACTTCTGTCATCGCTGCAGAAGCAGGGCAGTAGGGGCATTAAATTAAGGTTATTTTGAGAACAATTTTGAACTGACATGTTAGTACAAGACTAAGCTATAGAAATGTATTGTTGCATATTAGTTTAGTTATCTGACATTATTGTTTTTATTTAATGGTGTAGGCTTGTTATTTGAATTTCCATATAAATTCATTACTAAGTTGACTAATGTTGCTTTAATTAAAGTGTGTCGTTGGGGCAGAGTTACATAAGTCGGCATTAGTAACCGGTAACAGTTTCGTGTTTTGTAAGATACCCATCCTCTGTGTGAAAGTGATATTATATTAATAGTTTAGAATTTCAGAATAAGTATTTTCCCCTTTGCCTTCTTCTCTCATTCTCTTATTGGTATTGTTGTGTTTGAGGTTAGAGTGGTAGGTTTATTCAGTTGTTTTTCTCACTCAATTATCAAATAAACAACTACTGACCATCGCATACAAATAGCATCTACTAAAACCAACGAGATAAGATATATTTAAATATCATCATAATCATCATCATCATCATCATCATCATCATCATCAGTATTGGTTGTATGTCTCATGTACAAATCTTCGTGTTTTATTTTATAATAGAGAATTAAATTTTAAAGTAATCGTTAAAGTATGGAAGCAGAATTTTAATATTTTAAATAGATTTTTCTCTAAAGCGCTCTATTAGAACTTGGTCTGCCTTCTACCCAAATGCATCTGTATTGCCTATATTTCTTCTGGACTACGATTCTATTTAATAAGATATAGTGTAGTTTATTAATAGCTAGTTAGAGATTTGTTATAAACATATGTTTTCTTTGAACTTTCACACACGCTTAACTACTATCATACTTTTCAACGCCCTGGGGTATACTTTTAGCTAACATTGTTTCTTAAGGAAATGAGCAACAATAAGCCTATTTGTTTATAATCTTGCATATTTAATTTCACGGGATCCACACTACTTCCAGGTCAAAGCAAAATATAAGTTCCATTGCAAAAACTCGGAGAAGTTGGAATAGACCGGAAAACTTAGAAATGATGGCCTTTTATTTCCACAGTTCGAGGATATATAAAAAGTACGCATGAATTCTGGCCTAAACACCACCCAGGTAATGTTCTCATTGAACAGAAGCTCATGGACCAGAAGAGATCGATGAAAACATCTATTACTGCCCTAGAACTACAAAAGATAGAAAAGAAACAAACACATATCTCACCACTGTGCACTGCAATAGAAGACCATAAGTGGTGGAGTAAATTTGCCTATCGTTATTTTTAAATTTAATTGTTATACAAATTGTTCAATTGTCAGAGTGACCCGACCTTGGGCACTTCTCGTGATGATATTTTTAAAGTGTCAGAGTTGGAAGTAAACAACCCGAGTTGAGAATGTGCTAGGAAATGGTGATGTAATGCAAGCTAGTTCAACTGAGTGAGTAGTTTTTATTATCCAATGGTTATGATTTATGAGAACTAGACCAGATCTAAAGATTTACCTACCGTAGAAAAATCTATTGTCTAATCACTTGAATTTGAAGTGGCAAAGAAGTCCAGTCTTGAAAGGCGGCCGTTAGCTTGATGTTGAGTTAATTGATGATGTGAGAATGGTCTTAGAAATATTTTGTGCATTTTGCTATTGATAATTATAATTTATACTTTTGTTTGAAAAAGATGTATTATTTGAGTAAAATATTATTTCTACAAAAGCTGCTTGTATCTAGTGTGCTAAACACTTGACATATTTTGATATACTGTATTTATTACGCTATATGGATGTATCGGGCTAATAAATACTGTTGTAAGAAATTGTAAGATGAGACTGGAATGTAAGAAAGAATGGAGTTATAACGTGTTAAACTGGAATTTAGCATTGCTCCCTGATTGTATTTTTCAGAGAAAGCAGCTTTTCTACTTTCTTTATTTTTGTGACTTGAATCCTGGTTACTGATTGTAAACCACTACGACCAACCGTGATAAAGGTGGAGAGTGGTGTGTAAGTGTGGAAATGCACTACACCCTTTGATGTAATGCGGCAAGATATTCTGATTACATGAACAATTTCTAGTACAAGGAAAAGACTAGGAAATTGATACAATTATTATTCTGCTTGAGGGGGCTGGTATGACAGACAAAATGCCCAAGTTAACCTCGAGAGACTTGTAGTGAATCAGTGTCCTACAAACATGCCAGTGAAACATGTGGAACTGACGTAATAACAGTGGACAATAAACTTGTGTCTTTATTACAAAAGCACAGGAGGACAACTGAGACAATGCCTAATTCAGTTTATGTACAAAATATTATCGCTTACCTTTAATAACTCCATTTCTGTTCTCTGTTAAGAACTGTCCTGTGATTTGTATTAAAATTTTTAATTGTATTTTAAGATATAAGACTGTGAAATATAGAAATTAGGATAAACTGAATGATTGTCCAACGATAATTGAACATTGTTGTGGAGTGATGTAAATGTCAATGTTCTTTTGGTTATATTCATATGTTGTATATTTGATTGTTGATTTAATAAATTTATTGTTAAATTTATTAACCTTCCACATATTGATAACAATATGTTGGAGAGATAGTGGGGGATGGGAGACTCGCTAAATATAGATTAAAAGATAGATTTATCTTCTCCTTTGGTAAGACGTTTTCCACCTGCAGAACATTATGCGACAGTAACACGTCTATTCTGTTATTGTGTAAAGAGTAGAGATTTACAACACCCTTATAATCTACCAAGTGAGAATCATGCTGGTCTTATGAGAGAATTATTAATAACTATAAATTGAGATTCTCGATCACTTGTAATTAGTTATATGTTGTTAATTAATAAATAATAATCATAATGAGTGAAAGGTACCCAGAGAGGTATCACAGATACATATTATGGAGAAGCCTGATAAATTGTTTGTTTAAAAAATATTACACTTTGAATTACTAACTTGATTAATGGAACGCGATTATGTTTATTCCACGTAACTATCCCTATGTCCGTGAAAAACAGCGTGTTTCAAACACATTGTTTAATCATGGACAGGTTGTGTACTGGTTTGATTATGTCTGATTGAATAAAAGTTAAAATATTTTCACTACGTGAATTGAAATATATAAGAATCTGCTATAAATGACATAAGTGTAACACCACTGAGGTTATGCTTACAGGCATATTGCATTAGAAATTAGTATCTGTTCTGAATTTTCAAAATATCACGCAAGGTAGTAATCTCTAAAGCAGTGTACCCGCCTACTACGTTGCAAAGCGTCAAAACACGAGATCATGATCAATAAACAATGAAGAAGACGAAAAAATAAAACTTTTAGCTATTACAGTGCATAACTTGAAAACCCCAATTAGATATTAACTTTTCGTATGCGTTATTATGGTATAACATATTGTTTTTAAACATCAAATAAGATAATTAAAGAAATTCAATTCTGTATTCTGTAATAATTTGCAACAACTATTGACGAACTTGTGATTGTTGCTCAATTTCATGGAAGTCAATAGTGATTGGATCTTCGCTTCCTGTATACTTTCTGAAAAACAAACAAACAAAATGTTATTTTTTATTATAATGGTATTTTGCAATCTTTATTTTGTATTATGTCATTTATGAGAATAGAAAAAGAACATATCATCATTATGAATATGAAATGGTGACCAAGAAACCATCTGCAGGATTTGATAATTGACAACATAGTCTATCATGGCAAACATTTATCTCGTAATCTATTATTATACTTTTTATTTTGAATGTGAAAGTTGACAAAATTGTCTTTGTACGCGTCCGTGCGTGAGAAAATCGAGTAGATTACGACTTTACAATCATCTCGCGTACATCAAATAAATTAATGTACGTAAACCAAAATAAAAATGAAATATGAGCAAAAGTAATAAATATGACATACACAAACTATATACATATACTTATTATTGCAACCTTAATAAGAATAATTCTGAAGCAGCCTTTGGGAAAGACTTTGTGTCATCAGTGCCAGGTAGTCAGTTACTCAGTGTACGTTAATAACTCCAATCTCAAAGTACTATTCGTGTGATAATTGTGGGTAAGTGTTAACTCATTTATCAACAGTTTATCTAATCTCAGAAGATATTTAACTGCGAACGTAAGTTTCTCTCTCATTATCCATCACTAATATATCAAAATATCAGGTACGCTTTTTTCTGAGGAACATTGACTTTACCTAGTTTTACATTGAAACGTCAAACTGAATCTATAAATAGCAGAATGAAAAGAAGTCAATATCTTCAGATTATTGTACACATGTAAAAAATACTGAGCGTGTTTATTTAATCATTTGTTTTTCATTTAAATCATTTAAAATCTTTCGTTCCTTGAAATAGTCTGATGTTTCGAATTCAGTTTAGAATGAATTTCTGTTGCTTTAAAGATATTTCTATCATTCATACTTCACAATCCTCATCTGTTTTTACAAATATAATCGTGTCTTCAATAATTATTTTCTGGATTTTGTTGTATTTTATTTAATACATTCAATACAAGAATACAAACCTCCCTGGATTTCTTGAAAATGAAGACATGAAATATAATTAAAGTTTTATATATAATATAGTCGAAATTCATATCAGTGCGAATTACATTTATAAGTGAGAATTCGAATAAACAAAACGGCTTTCGTGAAAATACATACTTTTTTTATTTCATCTCGTAACAAACTCGTAGTTTTCAAGTTCTTTCGAGCATTCAGATAAAGTACAGCTCAAGATACATTGATTTATCAGTTCACAAAACGTTATTTTTTATCTCTGAATGTAATGGCAGCCGTGTAACATTTTGCATTTGAATAATAAAAATGCTGGCGGCGTTTTATCCACGGGCATGAAGTAAAATTATAGCTTTGAATTAAATTATTTTTAATTTTATTGAATCCTTTCACGTTATTACTACAATATGAAACATGTACTAAAATACATACTTTTAACACTCACACTATATATTTTTTAATGGCTTTTATTGTAATGCATGAACTCTACCTGATATGTTTGTTAAAATGTCATACCTGATTTTACAATTATGGCACCGTTCTTCTCTTGAGTGATTTTCTTCCAGCATTTGTGTGGAAGTAAAGAACTCAGGTTTTCCATCATGACCTTCCTTTTTACAATAGTAGATAATTTCTTCTATTTCTGACTGAATCAGAATCTTGGTACACTCGTTGCATGGATACAGAGTTTGAAAAATGCGGCATCCCTTCAAACTAGCGCAGTTCTTGTTCATGACTGCATTCAGTTCAGCATGACACACTGTGGAGATAATAATGATTACACATGTAACAGAAAATTCCAAAGTAAACTATATGCTATAATAATATTAATTTCATGTAAACAATTTTAAGAAACAAATATGTAAGGTTTTACATTTTCCTGTTTGAACGTGTTTCCGAATTAGTCAATTATACTCGGACAAACACTTTGCTCCTCACCCTGCTCTCTAATAGAGAGTAATGACGATGTTACTAGCTACATCCGAAATACCAGTCCTTCTGGTTAAGGGCATTATTATAAGGACCTGTATTAGGGTAAGTCTTGCTTTATTCTTAAAGTTACATATTTAATAGGAATATTTAAATTATATTTGATATATAAAGTTTGAATGTTGTGACTATACTGAGAAACAGCAGAATTTAAAGTCGTTCTCAAGTTTCACATTACAAGTAAATTTTAGAAAAATAATCTCTTAATACCAACGATTAGAGTCTATGTATTGATTCTTTATTGAAAAAAGAAATGCTTCACAGGTCATGAATATTAAAATTTTACTAGTAGAATGTACTTTTACTAAGCGAATTTGGATTCAGCATAACAATCATATTTTAAGATTAAGTTTATGCTGTCTTACTGTTAAAATACAAAATACACACATTTCTTTCACTGACCATAAGAGTGTTTGTTTTCTGTTTTAAGCTCGCCTTTGCTCCAAGGCATGTCATCGTCATCACATCCAACTGGCATACTGTTGTAACCAATACCAACTATTTTATCGTTCTTATCGACAATAACTGCTCCCACCTGGAAACAAACATAAAAATTTTAATGTTTAACTGAAAATAAAAATAATTCGTTTAAAATTTCAAACTATATGTAAACATTTTAATTGAAGACACTATCGCTACAAACAAGCAATCGAATATAGCAGTTTTTTGATAATTATTGCATATTTCATTAAGTATTTATTATTGTCAGTATCAAGATTTGCGTAGTTCTTAAATTTAAATAAATAAAACATGAAGTAAAATTGCAATAATAATAGAGTATTGTAAACATAAATTCTTATTAAATGTTATGTAAAATAATAGTTAATAAATTAATGCAAACGTCAAACAAAAATAATGTTAAAATCCTCAATACCACACCACCATAAACAAAAGAAATGTCACATGATCAAACAATTTCTTTTCCCACACGTGGATGGTGTTCGTTATTTTTATTATAAATCTTATCTATAACACGTATTGGTTTTTACAAACTTTCAAGAAAAAATATGTTTTAAAGTTATGTCACTATGGATGAAAAACACACTTCTGAGGATGACTGACAAGGTTTAAAATCAATACTTCTTTATACTAATGTTTTTTATTTTTACTTTTAAATTCTACAATCATAAACAGATTTTAAAAAAGAAAATACTGCGTTTAACCTCGATAACCTAAAGAAAGATTACCGTCTAAATAGAGAAATGAGAGAGGAGATAGTGAGGAGAGAGAAGAGAAAGTCGAGGAGAAAGTGAGAGAGGGGAGATAACGTACCTGAAAATCTGGGTCCTTACTACGCTGAGCAGAGAGGAAAGCCATAGCCATAAAGAAAGTGTCATCCCACTTGAGTGTGGTTTGCGAAACAACCCTAAATTGTTACACACAGCGACGGCATGAATAAAAAATAAATGAAATATTTATCACCACTTCAAATAAGGAATATACCTTTGTAAGCTAATGTGTTCATACCTGAATGATTTCAGAGTTTAGAATAGATTCTTGCATTATTACGACATTTTGGAAAGCAAAATAAACAATTTTAATTTGCGATCTTCAACCAAATTCTCAAAACAATTTTAACCGGCGATCTTCATTTTCAGATATATTTAATGTCAAACTTCACAGTGAAGTTAGAAATATAAGCATAAACGTTTCTTTTTTGTTCAACACTTATTTATACATTTTGACTAAGGGTTTTACGTTTTATATGATTATTAGTAATATTTATTAGCACACTATTAATTAATATTCTATTTAAGCCCACAAGTCGCAACACACAAATGTTAATACAGAAATTGTTTATTAATGTCTCTCTCTCACACACACACACACACATACACACACACACAATCAATCAATCAGTATATTGCATTCATTGGTTAGTTCTTATATTGACACTGTTCACAGCTTAATTCTCAAAATTAAGATTAGTTATTGAGGTATTCAATATTTTCGCACACATTTATGATTATGCTATGTTACAGTAAATGTCATTAAATTAATTTATCTTATTAAGTGAATTTGAATATATAGTTCTAACTGACTTCATTCTTACAACTACAGATATTGTATTAAATGAAAAATATTCGTTAAAGTTATTATTTCTGTTCATTCTATTTCGAAAGTAAATTATATTTAGTATTAATTCTTACGCATAAAAGATCTCATTTATTTCTCTCTTGTTCTCAAGTCTATTTCATGTGTAATAATCATGAACGTACGCAGGTAATCGTTTTATTGATATAGCTTTAAAATGATTACGTGCGTACACTTAAAGCTTATTGTGAATAATATTTTTAATTAAAGATATATCACAACTTTGATAATTTTCATATTACATAAACACTACATCGACAACTGACAGCATTAATAGAGCAAATGAGACAGGTGCAAATGTTACCAGATATATAGCAATAATAAATATATTGCAGAATATATGCGACTCGTGTAGTTATAGAGATACTGTCAATATTTTTCATGGCAATTATAAAGATCTTGCTTATCCTGCTAAAAGTGAAAATATGTTTCAGCAGCATCAAAATACATTTATAAATTTATTTATTTTCCACTCATTTAGACTAATGAAATTATTATTTCATAAATGCCCAATCTGAATATAGAAACGGAGTGATGGGTTAAGGCAGAGGAAAAGATGGACGAAGAATTATTGGAATAAAAATAGACAAAGCATGATGACGTTTAAACACTTCTTAATGACGTATCTTATGTTGTTGGAATAAAATTTTACATACACGCAGATGGTAATTACATATTTAGTTCCAGTTTTACTTACTGAAATATGTGGCATAAAATACAGTTAGTTTATAGATAAATGTACCTTCGATTTTGGGGTTGTTGAGACTGTTCATTCAAGGGGAAAGTGTCGGTAAATTTAACAGTAAGTGCAGTCCGCGGTGGCTTAGATACATATTCCCTGTAAGATAAAGTATTTAGGTTATAACGTTGCAATAGCATAAGAATAAACATAATTGTTGCATACTTATTACTATATTTATTATCACGGATTTGTCAAGTATGCAAATTGAAAATAGATTCGTATTTTCACAATTGATAACTGAAAGCTAACGTGCATCCAAAATAATAAAATAAATAATTTCCTACAGTATATTTCTTCAAATATTATTTATAATGACATTATAATAAATAATACAAAGGCAAGAGATAACAATAATAGACTTTAACATTTACTTTGACATTTGAATTATGAATTTGTAATATTGTATTTAAAAAGAATGTAGAGAATTAATAGAAAATCATCAGAATTATTTGATACCACTCAACAAATATTATTAGTTTTAATTTTATTGTAGAGTTATGTGCATCAACATTTTTGTTTTATCAAGATTTCGTGCATTATGTAGTATTTCCAAAACATTTCCTTTGAACTGTATTTTCATTTTAGTCTATTTATATTGCATTATACTCTCCCTCCCCATATATACCATATATAAGTTAATTTCGAAGTGAGTTTGAAAGAAAACATTCTATACCTTGATTCTACAGAAAAGCACTTCAAAAAGACTTGAAGAACTGTAGTTCGAGGTGATATTAGTCATAGCTGAGGTAATGCTACACTTTGATATGTGATTGAGGAGTATGGTAATAGGGAACATTACAACCGCACTGAGTAAACATATTCATTTGTTTATATTTCCCTTTATTTGAACAGAATGAAAACGAGGGAGCCTGTAATGACACAAAGCTATCCAGGTCACTGCTGAACTTGGTTTCTGGCTGAGATACAAAACTGACATCTACTTTGAGGGAACTAGACTGCCGTCGATCCAGACTACTATCTTTGTGTGGGCCAGTCCATCATCTATTGTGACCAGTCCACTATTGGACCAGAATGCTATCTTGATATCTACTTGCAGATGCAATTATGCATAGCTGATAATCACACAGATTTGTTTGTGGAACTAGTGGTGATGTGATAGTGCTTAACATAGACATTCTCATTAACTGTATTCGTTATATTCATCTACTTTGAACACACATTAGACCCATCGAACACCAGGGTCTATTTTGACTAATACATTAAATTATTTATCTAAAAAATATCTATAAATTAGTCCATGCAAATATTATACCACAATATACATTGAAATTACACACCTTGAAATTGGGCTTTTGCTTTTAAAGTCATAATTAATAAAATATGTCACCAAATATAGAATCAAGATCACCCCTAACTGCTTTCATAATGTTGATAATTTGGAGATGTCTTCATCTATAATAAGATTATGTCATATTACTGATTGTACGTTTACAAGTAAGCATGCAAAATATTATTTGAAACTTTAATAAATTATCAGAGGCGTGTGTTAGATATGAACTGCCATTGATATAGCTATAAAATATTCAACTTTGTTTTGAGAATTCATTATTATTTGTCATTAACAAATGTAAACATTTGTTGTGAGAATACTTTTACCAGGTCCAAATTTATCATTTACCTTTAAGATCTGTCTAATCAGAAGGAGGTAATTTCGTGATATATACATCTACCTGAATTTTATATGAGCTCTTCTCAACAATCGTTTTGATGCTTCAGTTTCGTCTTTACTAGCATACTTGTCTGAGTAATAAATGACCTCTTTGATGTGGGCCTGAGTTAAGATCTTCGCACATTCATAGGATGGAAATAATGACGTGTACAGAGAACAGTTCTTCAGGTCTGTTTGGTAACTGTTCAGCACCGCGTTTTTTGCAGCATAGCACACTGTTCATGAAGTCAAACAGAAAATTACACTTAGAAAATGGCGGTAATGCAGCTGTAATATAAACACAGCACAATAAGAGCTTCAACTAAGTACTGGTAAATATTTAATTGTGCAAAGGATAAACACTCATGCATTGTGAGAACAGTTTAATAAAAATAATATATTACTTATAATATAACTTTACATTGAAATCCGCAAACCACAGACTTTTTCTGAAGTAAATAAAGGATATAATTTCAAAGTAATTTATCATATACCTACAGTGCTAATATAAATGTTTCTAATTATGTCAACAGATTAAATCCATTTTAAGATAACTTAAAGAAATAAATAAGAAAACCTGTTGTCAAACGACTTGTAATCATCATTATTTATCCTTCAAATCTTATTCTTGAGTCAGAATACCCTCAATACTAACTTCCAGAATCACTACAGAAGTCGGAAAGTTAGATTGTCTCAAAATTATCTTGTGCTCTGGAGCATAGACATATTTATTATGTTTGCAATAGTTAATAAATCAATTGAATATATTTGCTTAAATAATTTATAGTAGATTTTAAAATACATTTCACTCCTTGAAATGTTGAAAAAGCTACAAGGAAAACGGTAATATTTGACTGCAATTTGCAAATCGATAAAATTAAATTTAAATATTTTGTACTACTTGTGAAATTACACAAATGCATGACTTTATTCATTTTAATTTTTATTATTTATAGCCTATCTTTAATGCAGATACACTTTAAAGATTGCCATTTAAATGCAGTGGAATTTATGAGTAAAAGAATACCAGAACGCATTTGTCTTAACAGTGTCAAGAACTAACGTGTACGTAGCAGGCAAAGGAAGAGTTGACGCGTACTGTCTCCTTGGCTTTCGAAGTCAGCCATTACTACTTAAGTGAAATTAATATTTAGTGTTTGGTTAAAAATCTAATTTCTGAGATTCTAAAGAAGCTTCATGGATTTCTGTATATAGGATATTTCTTGGGTGGGTTTGGTACTTTATTTTTAATTGAGAAAATAATTTTCTTCCACCTCACACAGAGTACAAATACAGGAATAATGCCATATCGTCTACGAATGTACAGGAGCACATGGATTGCTGTTATATATAATCTCTAAATTGAGGCTATTTAAGATGTTTCCCCCCCAAAAAATAAAATCTGTACTTTTCTGTACTCTACATATTGCATTTAAATCGTCATAAATGCTATGCATGTTTCATATGATAATTAAATAATAGTCATAAATTCTCCAATGCATCTTTCTACTTATCTCTTGTTTCTTCTTTACTGAATTAACATTTCATAAGCAGTATGCGTAATTTGTATAATCAGGACATCAATGTTGTAACTGTCACTTAGAGTTATAAACTGTAGTTTGCTAATATTATTTTTGTGAATATATGCAAGACACATGAATTTACAAACAATGGTGTAGAAACATCTCCTAAAGCTAATTCCTAACAAAATAGCCAAGGTGTTTCTTAAAAGAGTAACAATGTGTCCACTACCCCATTTCTTTAGTAATAATAAAAACATATCTAACCAGTATGTCTACATATCGAATGCTCAGAAAGCAAACCAGTCAAGCAAATATAAGCAGCTAAACATTTAGTGCGATTCCATCATCTAACATTTGTCAGCAATTTCTGCGCCACCAGAGTTCGTGCTATACACTTTAACAGTTACCATAATTCTTCTTTCTAGTTTATGGTGATCAATCTCCGTCATGGAACAGCACAAGTATTTGTCAAGATGTTCCCATTGTACAAACAGACCAGAAATATGGTTTTAAAGAGAATACGTATGTGTATGCACTCATCTGTAAGTCACTAATTTTTATTTCTACCTCACGTGCCCAAACAGAAAGTATTATACACATGGAGTAAACTGACTACTTAAATTACACAGAACATAATTGTACCTTTTATTGTAACAATTTTGTTTTTCATTTGAGGTAATGGGATCTTAGAGCATGAGATCACAGTCCAAGGTTTTCACTACTAAACAATCTCGCCTGCTAGTAGATCTGACGTCCTAATCCTTCCTATCAGCTGCCTTTTTAAAATTTATTTCTTTGTGAATGAGATTGGTTGTTCATTCAGCAACATCTACTTTGTTGTATCTGCTTAGTCAGATGTGCATCTAATTACGATAGATGAGAGCTTTACTCACTTCAATACAACAAAGTGTAAGGAGTGATTGCAGAATACACAGTACAGTCATTAATTATTCACATTAACGGAATGTCAAATCTAAAGAAAACAACAACCAACCATAGTAATATTTTTCTTGCAACAGGAAAGCGGATTTGATATCAGGTGGGACTTCACCCCTGTTGACCCAAGGAATAGCTTCACATCCTCTGGGCATGCAGTTAAAGCCGATGCCAAGTATTTTCTTATCTTCATTCACGATACATGCTCCAACCTTTAGAAAATGTCTTTTAATAATGTTTTTAATATCAAAACATGTATAGTACTATTAGATGAAGACAGACAGACAGATACACACACGCACACTCACTCACATTTTATACAAAAACAAAATGCAAATAAAAATCATTAAAACATAGACAAAAAGGTTTTAATGCAGTGAGCAGAGAAAAATCTACACATATAACTTGGTTTTCTATCATCTCATACTGTTTCAAGAAACTTCCTAAAAATGACACTAGAAAAATCCCTGATTAAAGTTAACAATACGAGGATCACATGACGCATTTACATCCATTTTGGGAAAAATATTTAAGACAGAATATTTTGGGGAATTACCTTGTCCTTGAAAACCCTTCTAAATATTACTGCACTTTCCACGTAGGGAGACTAAAATAGGCTATGCATTATGTAATGTAGGGTGCCATGGACAAATTATGCTCCTTACATTTTATTTTTATTTTGCATTATATTTGTCTGTTTCTTTTAATAACCGATAATTAATACTGAGTAGTATACTAATTACACTGCATCACAAAAAATATTTTTTTTGAAAGTTGTCTAAGATTTTTCAACTGATTTAGAACAATTTTGCACTGCTAAATTTGATAACGACATCCGTGTGTTTCAGTCAGGTCAGGTTTTTAATTTAATTCGATTTTAAAAATCCGATCTTATAGCTAAATCGATTACATTTTTGTAACATTATGAGGCAATTTTTATTTCTCTTCCAAAATAGGTTTTTAAATTAAAAATATTAATTTAAATTTTAAAAAATCGTTTTCTAACACAATTTATTTATTAAATGTTACAAACGTTGATTAGTGTAGTAGACATTCATAACGGTAAGTACATATAAATTCAATATTAGGTCATCATTGTTCAAAATTCAGGGCATGAACTTCCCTCTCTTCGAACTTCTAGAATGCTCAGCAGTAGGAATGTCTCTCTTTAGAGTCCAACAGTAATCAGCCATCATGACTGCATCCCAGAGTCCCTGATACCTGGTCTCCATCTCTTTCATATCCTGATGAAATCTCTCCCCTTGCTCGTCGCTCATTGATCCCAGATTTTCAGGAAACCGATCCATATGTGAGAATAAGTAATGCATTTTGTTGTTCATGTTGCATCCAAGGTTTCTGAAAGTAGTCAGCATATTGGCAACAAGCTCTGCATAGTTCCTGGCCTTATTGTTGCCAAGAAAGGTTTTCACGACCAGAACAAAAGCCTTCCACGCTTCCAGTTCCACTTCATTCATTGAGTTTTCAAACTCTGAATCTCTGATTAGCTTACGGAGTGGACCATCAAAAATGCCAGCTTTCAACTTCTCAATCGTCAACCCTGAAAAAGCATGGCATAAGTAAGCGAAAGAGCCACCATCCTTGTCCAGAGCTTTGGTGAACTGTTTGATTAAGCCAAGCTTAATGTGCAGCGGTGGGAAAAGTATCTTATCTCTGTCCACCAGAGGGTTGTTTATGAGGTTCTTTGCTTTGCAAGATACCAATTCCTCCCGTACAGACCAGCCCTGCTTCGTGTAATGCTGTGCTTTGTCCCTACTATCCCATATGCACAGAAAACACGGGTACTTGATGAATCCAGACAGTTGTCCCAACAAAAAGTTTACCATCTTCAGGTCAACACAAAGTAACCATCCATGCTGATCATAACGAATTTTCTCCAGCACGTACTTCACCACTTCATACTTCTTCTTCAGTGTAGTCCAGTGAGCTAGAGGTACAGAGGCAAAGTGGTTACCATTGTGTAGCAGAACACATTTCAGTGATCGCTTTAAATGAACAATCTCCAATCTTCAAGTTTATACTGTGGCACTCCAAGCTTGTGCAGAAGCTGCGCAATATTTGTACAGTACACCAGGTCCTTCTCTGTAGAGAAAAAACTGAGATACTCTTGATGTCTGTTGCGGTAGAAGGTGATGCGAACAGTGTCATAAAGGATGTTTTTTTCCCTCAATCTAGATGCCAACAGTTCAGCAGATGACTTTGACAAGCTGAGATTATGAACTAGATCATTTAGCTCCTTTTGCGAAAAAGGATTTGGAACATAATCATCAAGAACCACTAATTCTTCTTCTTCATATTCTTCAACAGTAGAGAAATCTTCTTCACTACTGTCAGCAAGTTCTCCAAGGACAGGTACTGGAATTTCATCACAATGCGCTACTGGACGACGTGCTGATTCAAGATCAGGATATTTAATGCTGCTCCGGTTTTTTCTGTTAATGCCAGTCACATCAATAGCACAGAAGTAGCAGTCAGTGACATGGTTTGTCGGTTCCCTCCAAACCATAGGAATTCCAAACAACTCTTCTTACCCTTGGTCCAACGACGCAGATTCTCGGTGCATATCTTGCATACCATGTGTGGCGCCCAAACTTTATCCTGATCACCAAGTTTTATACCAATATAAGCATGGTATGCACGCTTTATAAAACCTGTTGCTATATTCCTGTTAGAAACAATGGTGTATTCGCCGCAGATGTAGCAAAATATATCGGGTTTATTTTTGCAATGTCTTCTAGCCGATTCCATTTCATTACCTAAAGAAGAAAAATATCATTTATATCAATTATTCAAAAAAATAACGTATGTAACCTCTTGTTTTAATCTTTCCTATTTAAAGAATGAAAATGAAATGTTATGTTCACTTCCTGAACTTTAACCACCGTCACACTTATATTTAGGCTATCCTCCTGTATCTTCAATTGATTAAGCCAAGCCAAGCTCTCTGTTTCTTTTACCACAGGATTCCAACTGGGCCAATTCTACCTCTCATTTAAGATCACATTCAATCTTTAGCCTTTTGTCACTTTCCTCTCTTTCAATCTGTAATCTTTTATCTTCACTCTGTAATCTCATTTCCATTTCTACTTTCTTATCTTCTCTTTCATGCTTATCTGTTATTTCTTTATTTGCTTAGCTTATAGCATGTTCCATAGCCTTACATCCCCAAAGACCCAAATTGCTGGCTTCCTCCTCCATCTTTTACTTTCTTCCCTAGAATCTTCCATTATTGCTTTACTTGTAAAGTGTGTGGTCACATGAAAAATTAGTGTAAGAAAGATACATGTTGCGTTTTATGAATTTTATGATCAATACTTTGTGTAAAATGTAAGCAGAATAATTTGTTATGTATAATTAATCCAAATTTTATTTCAGTTTAGTGAGATTGTGCTCAGAGAAAATAGATGTAGTATTGCACAAGCACTTAACAGTTTGCTTATAGTAGTCTTTGATTATTGCATTTATTAATTGCAGGATCACATCATTTCCATCCAACTTCTGTTGGTCTGTTTCGCTTTTGGTTTCTTGATATCTCAGCCTGTTGGTTCTGTACAAACAATGTACTTCATTTTGCTTGAGAGCTAAGAAGTCTACCTAAACTGAGTCCATGATGTGGTCCCTAATCAACACATAATAAATACAAAAGTGCTAGATATAATGCTAAGAAGATATACCAGTGTCACTAAGTTAAATGCAATAAGGTTACATTGGCTAGGGGGAAACCTTTAGAGATAGAGAATGGAAAAGAAACTGAGAGAGGGAAATTCTTAACTTGCTAGATTTTGTTCAGAGGGAAGTTATAACTCTAATGGAGGCTAAAGTTTATTTGATTAGACTAATAGATGCTGTAGAACTGTAACTGTGGAATTTGTAATTTGATTGCTGTTTTCTTTCTTTTATTGTTTATTTGTTTATATAAATATTTTATTAATTTTTCACCCATCTTGTGTCATCTCTTATTATCTTTACTTCGTGTAAAATTCATCTTTGTAGTCATTGTATCTGTCTTTTTTTTGTCCAATTAAATGTGAGGAATTGTTTCCTCTGGGGGCTTGTACACGCTACCAGACGTGGTTGCCTCAATTGTTGTGTCGTTTGAATTATTCCATTAATTTACAGGCAATCAACAATTACCACTACAACAGTATACGTATTCTGCAGAAGTAATCAGAGGCATCGATAATGCAGGAGCCCACTATTTGTCCAGAACAGTACAATGTATAGCGATTTTTCATAATAAATCATGCATCTCTGTAAGTGTAGAGACATAAATTGTCATTTTCCAACTTAAAATGAGATAAATTAATATGTTGACTGATATTTAATTTTCAGTGATTATTGAGGGATGTTGAATTATTAATATCGTATTTCTAAAACTGTGTTGAATTAATTATTCGTATGTCTTAAAACTGGAAGGATCACCATTAATATTTGAAATTTTCTCCTAATAGTGCTGATGTTAATATGATGGTTAACATCTCATAAAGGAAGGGGCATGTTGCGAAGTAAATTTTCCTATCCCTATTTCTAAACTTAATAATTATATATTTCTTGTCAATGTTAACGTGACCCGACACTGGACTGTATTTAGGATGAAATTTTGTGTCAGAGTTGGAGTAAAAAACTCAGGTGGAGAATGTGCTATAACTTGCTGATTCAATCCAAACAAGCTCCAAGCAGATGAGTAGTTTTTCTGACTAATAGTGTCACACTTGTTCATAGCAACTTCATCTGATAGATTGAAAGTTAATTTGTTGAAAAAAGCTCTATATTTTATCACTTTGATTTTGATGAATTTCAAGTCCAGTCATAAATGTGATCATTAGATTAGGTTAGTTTGTTAACAGATTGATAAAGAAAGAATGGACTTAGAAATATTTCGTACATGTTTGCTATTGATCTCTGATTTGAATTGGAGAATGTTTTATGTCTTTGTCATGTCTATGTTCACTAATTTGATTATGTTGTACATTATAATTGTGAATTTTGATCGATGCTATAATTCTTATATGAGTATGTATTGGGCTAAGGAATATTGTTTAAGGATTTATAAGATGAGAATGTGTGTGATAGAGAAAGGAGTTTAGAGATGAAATATGCCTGAAACTTTGCACTGACCTTAATTTGACTTTTGCAGAAAGGAGCACACCTTTTTTTTGATGGTTTTGTAAACTAGTATCTGCTTCAGACTGTAGTACTACTGTACTCCAGCGCTGTCATCGAACTTATGAGTAAAAGTGTTAGTATAAGTTGATTGCTGTGAATTCTGTTTTGAGAGTCAAGACAACAGAAATTGAAGTTTTAGGTTGGTCTGAAAAATTCATGAATACTTTCTTGAATTTTCCTCATGGTGTGCTGAGTAACAAACATAAAGTTATGGAATTCTCCTGGTGTGATTTGATAGTGCATATGATGTTCTGGATGATTCTGCATGATGTGCTCTGTGGGTGCTACAAAGATTCTGGAACAGTTGTGTAATGTGCCCAGAAGGGGTACATTAGACTATCATATAATGAAGTGACTTATTACAAACTGCATGATTGTGAACACGTGCTAGTAACAGCCCGCCATCATTGAAAAGGTGTTATATATATATATATATATATATATATATAGTGTGTGTGTGTATGTGTGTGTGTGTGTGTGTGTGTGTGTGTGTGTGTGTGTGTGTGTGTGTGTGAATTTGACTGCTGATGTTTATGCTTGTATAAACTGAATGAGTGTTTAACATTTAATTAGACATTGTTGTGAAGTGATGTAAATGTCAATGCTCTTTTAATTATATTCATTTGTTGTATATTTGATTGTTGATTTAATAAATTTATTGGTAAATTTATTAATCTTCATGCATAATACATATTATAACTTATGTTGTAGTAATAGTGGGTGGGTGTGGGCTAGTTAAATATAAATCAAAAAAAGGATTTGTATTACTCCTTTAGTAAGAAGTTTTCACCTGAAGAAACATTATGCAACACACACACACACACACACACACACACACACACACACACACACACACACACACACATATATATATATATATATTATTGTGTAAAGAGTAGTGTCTTATGACACCCTTATAATCTTCCAAGTGAGTGTTATGACTGTCTTGTGGGAGAATTATTAATAACTATAAATTAAGATTCTCGATCACTTTAATTAGTGATGTGCTGTTAATTAATATATTAAAGTAATAAAGTGTGTATAGAGGTGTCACAGATTGTTTTTTGCGAAAGTCTGTCGAGATTATTAATTATATTAATTAAATAAACCCTTTTTTCCTCGCTGACATCTCTCCTCGGAAGCCGCAGTAGACTTTTTATCATTAGACATTCTCAGTCTTGGGTTGCTTCTAGGGGGCCTCCTCCCCTCACTAGATTCTGGAGAGGGGAAAGAGGTAGTGCTGCTTTGAAGCAGGTGGCGGTTTTCCTTTAAAAGCCATTGGTGGTGTTCTGGTGTTGCAGTGGAGCTTTGCTCGAAAAAGAGAGCTGTGGCCTTGGTGGGAGGTGGGGCACTGTTGGTGATTAAAATTGTTTAATATTTTGGTAACCCTGCCTCTTGGTTGGGGATGGTGGTTTGGTTTACAGAGTATGTATGGTTTTGTGTGAAAAAATGGTGGATGTGGCCTTGGTGGATTGGTAGAGTGGGTGGTATTGCAGTGGGCGAGCCTATCTCTGGCTGTGATTTACTGATTGTCCGTGGGTGGCGGTGTTTGAAGTTTCTTCTTCTATTTTATTACCATCAGACAAGGTTGATATCTTGTTTATATGTTGGATAGGAATGGGGGATAAGACACCCTTATGTCTAGAGGTGGGTGGTTTGGCTGTATGTTTGGTTGTGTGGATAGTGTTCAGTTGACAGAACAATGTCTTAGGTGTTGGATGTGTTTTGAGATTAGATTTTTTGGGGATGATTTAAGTGATTGTACACATTTATTTTGTAGTTTTTAAAAAGAAATATTTTAGAAATGTAAAAAATGTTTTAGCTTATCTTTCTTTCCTTTTCACTTAGAGGAGATGGATAGTGTTTTATATGGCCTGATCTGGGTTTTCGTTTGCATCGTATAATGATGAGTCATCTGCAAACTGTGTTATTAGGGGTTGAATACCTGTGGAGATAGTGTCTAGGTCGCTTGTGGCTATGCTGAAGAGGTAGGGCTTAAGGCACTACCCTCGAGGGTGATTTGGGGGGTTGTGTGAGAAGTGATCAGTGTGATTGGGTATGTAATAGAGGTTTTGATTGTGTGTTGGGTTTTGTTGTTGTTGTTGCTGGCGTTTGATTTTGAAGGGTGATGGTGGGTGGTGGATGGGTATCTGACTGATAGGGGTAGTTGGTAGGGTCACTGGCGTCCCTCACCTGAGAGGGGAGTGTGGGGGGGAAATGACTGATTTCTAGAATGTCAGAGAAGTCTTGTCTGGAATGTATCTAGAAGTGTAGTGTGTATTGACTGATGACTGGGTCTTAAAGGATGTTGGTTTCCTTTTGGATTTTGGGGTGGGGTGTGTGGAGTCAGGGTGAGTGTGGATAGGCGGGATGATAGTGTATTTGTGTTGTTGATGTGTGTGGTAGTGCTCAAAGGAGAGGGTGTGTTGTGGTGTGGTGTTGGTGTTTGATGTTCTTTTAAGGAGGTGGGATAAGTGCTTTATTATTGTTGGGTAGTTTATGTTTTGTGCTATGTGGTTTGTTTTGAAGCACCTGAGGCAAGGTTTCCAAGATGTTTTGTGTTTGTTTGTGTGTATGTGTGGATTGGAGCAATAAGGGCAAACTGTTTCTGCTAGTGGTGTATACGACAGTGTGGTCACTATTTTGACATAGCATTGTGTGTGCTTGTGATGATGGGTCTGTGTGCAGGATTTGTGTTGCATGTCAGTATGGTGTGTGAGGAGGTTAAAGGCAAAGGCTTACCTTTAGTTCCTGTCGGGTGTATTATGAATGCTGAGCTGTGTTCCTTGTTGGTGTTTATTTTATTGTGTGGTCCAAGGGGCTCATACACAAAGGTTGGTCATGTTTCTTCTTCCTCTTGGGATCTGTAAAAACCATGGAAGTTGGCATTTTGCTGGGTTGACCTCTTGCGAGGTGGCAGGTGAGTTTGGGAGTGAGGGAAGAACCTCCGTCCAGTTAGAGCATCAGGAGCATTGTCCTAGATAACTGGAGGTTAGAGATGGTTGGGGGAGTGTCTTGCTGTGTACCAGCTTGTCTTGGCATTGCGATCTTGTTATATTTGTAATCTTTGAATGGAGAGATATCCATGTATGAAGACTGCTTATCACTGGAGATTAGAAAGTTTTAGAATGAGATTTTAATTAGTAGCGATGTCATATGGTCAGCATGAGAGTTCCCGTTCTGATAAGCTTTATGAGCCAAACGATGTGATGTGGTGATGCAATAGCTGGATGCATGTCACACTGTTTATGTGATTTTCCTGGCAGCGCACTGAGAACCTTTATATATGTGGTTTCTTGCTAGTGAGTGAGAGAGGATAGATCTGTTCTGCTCGGCTTCTGGAGTGTGAGAATAAATGGAATGATGAATGTGGCAGGAATCCGTGAGGTAAAAATAGACCCAAACCTAGATTTCAAACAGCTTATAACACCAACTAGTTGATCACTGTGATATAAGTTTAAAAATTCTGGTGCTGAAAACTGAGGCCCTGGAAACAAAGAGATTTCTCTAAATTTCTCCTCTGCCTCTCCCTATTTTTAAATTTGTTGTATAAATTGTTAAATTGTCAGAGTAACCCAACTTGGACACTCATTATGACGGTATTTTTGAAAGTGTCAGAGTTTAAAGTAAACACCCAAATTGAGAATGTATTAGAAATTGCTTATATAATGCAAACCATTCCAACTGTGAGTAGTTTTTATTATCCAATGATTATGATCTATGAGAACGAGACCAGTGAATGGGCTGAGATTAAAATGTTTACCTGCTTTAAAGAATTATATTCTCTGATCACTTGAATTTGAAATTGCATGAAGTCCAGTCATGAAAGGCGGCCATTTGCTTGGTGGAGAGTTAACTGACTGGTTGAGAGAGAATGGATTTTAAAATATTTCATGCATTTTTGCTATTGATGTGTTATATTTGTGTTTTATTTAGGGATTTACTATGCGAGTTGACTTTTATATCTACAAGTATTTGAACTAGGCTGCTTAATTGTAGTTTGCTAAAAACTTGACATTGTTTTGGTATGCTGTATTTATTATTCTGTGTGCATTTATCAGGCTAATAAATACTGCTGCAGGAAATTGTAAGTTGAAACTGAGATATAAGTAAGAATGGAGTTATAAAATGAAAAACCTGCTGCTTAGCATTTGATCTCTGATTATATTTTGCAGAGACAATTAGCCTTTTCTGAAAACTGCCGAAATGTGTCGGATGCAACACATTCCAAAACAAAATATGATATAATATATATTATATATGTGTGTGTGTGTGTGTGTGTGTGTGCGTGCGTGCGTGCGTGCGTGTGTGCGTTCGTGTGTGTGTTGAGAGGGGGGGGCGTTCTGAAACAACGAATGTAGCGTAGTGGTTTTACAATAAAGCTGTATTAGTTTTAATACGAGCACAACTTTTCTCTCACTATGAAAATATTATTAATGTGATAAACCTTGGTGCTTTTGTCCTCGCTGCATTTCGAAGAGAGAAAAGCGACGCCCATGAAGTATTCATCCCATGTTAGGTAATCCTTTCGTTTCTTGGTCTGTTTCCTATAATTAATTGAAATAATTTATTTTAAATAAATTTTAAAACCATCATTTTTCATAACAATGCAGTTATGCACAGTTATATCCATTCCACAATATTCCATACCATATTTAATAAAATTTAGAAAAAATTGGAGGTTAGTATAAGTTTATTTCAATAGATTAGAGTTAGGTAAATTGAAATTATTTTGAGATTATTTCATATTACGTTCAATATATTTCAATCACGTGAAGTGAAAATTAAATCTACTTCAGACTTCAGTAAAATAGATTTTATTCAGGTTATTGAGAGAGCGTTGCATTCATTGGATAAATGGAAACTTGTTTTAAATTAAAAAAAAAAAAGAATTACAGTAAAAGTTATACTCACGTACGCGCTGCACCAGACATTGTATTATTAAAATGCAATGATGTTCAGGAATCGAAAGAGGTTTTATTTATTGATGAGGATCGTGGATTACTTGTCTCAACAACAAAATAATTAGTAAAATTAAAAATAATACAAGTGATATACCGAATACAAAAATACAATTATGAATAAAGATATATAAAAATTAAATATTAATACAAAATAAAGTACACTTCTTTAAAAGCAATGAATCACTTGTAAATACGACCAGTCAGTTTCTTTCATTATGCTGGTTTAAATCCACTAACACACACGAGCACACGCACGCACACACACACACACACACACACACACACACACACACACACACACACACACACACACACACACTTTCTCTCCTACGTGCAATATTTTAATCATTTTCAAGTTCCTTCACATGACACAATAGTAGATCAGACAGAATATAATAATCAAGATGTGGCGAAAAGGGGGTTTCCTCCATGTGCGTCTTGGTAATTAATAAATAATTAATCTCTTTCATGCCAATCGCTCACAACCTCGTTAAGGGTCTGAGAGTGACTAGGTCAAGCCTTGAGCAGTCCGTCAGTCAGTGACCGTCTCCCAAGTGTTACCTGTCTCAGAATAGTGACTACACTACGTTATCTTGCTAGTCGTTCTGTCACTATTCCGGCCCCACCACAAGTCTCTCGTCGTCGTCGATGATGGGAACTATTTCAAACATGTGCATAGACCGTCTTCTCAACTGTATTACGTCATTGGCAGCCCCCACCCATCATCTACACATGTTCCTCCCCAACAATATGAAGGAGTAAATAGTTTTAAAGAAAAAACAAATTTATTAAAAGAAATAAAGATAACAATTTCAATAAATTTACATTGAGTTCATATCACACACTAGGCGATTTCGAAATCACAAATCTCGTAAGACTTCCAGAATTACAATTAATAAAAAGATATATCAATGCAGTTTCAGAGAATAATTATTAGAGAATTTCAGGTGACACTATTGATACAATTTAGTTAAGCTTACATAAAAACTTCACATAAATAAGCCAACTACATAGTCAACACTTTAGGCAAATTACAGAAATTATATAGAAGAATCAGACATAGAACAAGGAATGAAAATCACAGAAACATGTACAGATTACACAGAAAGTTCATGTAATTGAATCACCTGATTGCGGCCTTGTTCAGCAGTAGCCTTGTTCTCGGCAGGTTTGGCTGACAATTGAATGTCTCGTGGTTTAGCCCGCCTGGTGATGTTAAATGAATGTTCCGTGAGTACACACGACACAATTTGTCCACGAAAAGTTATTACAGTACAATCCTTTCACTGGTATTGAATAACACACAGTCAGAGTTCCACAGTTCTGTGCACACTGGGTTGGAAAGTTATCCTTATAAGTAAGTCGAACTCACGCTCCTGCTGCAGCTTACTTCATAATACAGTCTCCCTTGATGATCCTGATATATATGGAAGTCAACAAGAATTCCACTCCACACTGGCCCTTAACACATTCAGCAACCAAGTGGCAGTACTGTTGTCAAACCAAGACAACTTGAATGTTGAGACAAGTATTTCCCTTCCAGAGCGAAATCAGGAACCAGGAGAAATGACAAAACGGCTTGAGCTGTAACAAATTAGTGTAATGGCGCACATCAGGATCATGCTTTAAAATTCTGCAATTCTGCAAACTTTCATTTTCGTTTCTCATTACAATTCCTTTTAACAATTAATTTATCTGATTCTTTCTTCAAATGAAAATAAAAGCATCATAGTTTAAACGTGTTATAATATTTACAAGAAACATAATTCAACATATTCAAAGTAAATGTTAAAAATCAGTTAAGTTACAATGCAATCTCTATATCGGACATACCTTTCTTCCAGTTCTAACCATGAGCCGTGCATGGGACCCCAAAGATGTGTAAAAGAGTGTGGAGAATTTTGAGTCTGCTCTTTTATGTATTTTCAGAGGTCATGGAAGTTTCTAGAATTTCTTAGCCTCTGGCTAGGACTTGTTTTTCTTCCTGTGCCTATTGACTCCATAGTCATGGCTGAATGCACGCACATAATAGACTGAGTGTGTGTGGTGCCAGAAGTATGCCCAAGTTATGTAAGAATTAGTGACCTATAATGCTAACTCCCTTCCTTTATAGATATGGGTCAACATTGTTTACGTCAAACCAATTCTACTCTGATTTGAAATTCACAATTCAAATCTGATTTACCAATTTGAAAAAATAGCAAAATTAATTAATAGTAATTTAAATAATTGTGTAATTAGCATTTTTCCATTACACAAGACAAACAAGTGAACCATTGCTAGTGAACATTATGGAATGTTCAATATGTGCTAATTTATCTCACTTACAGATATATTGCCGTATGAGTACTGTAGATGTGTTGTAGGGAGTAAGTGATTAAATTTAATAATGGGAATATATTAGCTACTCATTTTCTCTATCACAGGTAAGGATTTAGAAAGTTTTTAAAGCAACACGCATGCCTTCAGTTTTATCATCATCCTTTTAAAAGTTATAACTAGTACGAAAAATAGATCAGGACATTTTCACATTTTACTTAAATGAATTGTTTTTGTTACAATTAAGATCGTTCATAATTATTAGATTGTGAGTGTCGCTGACTTGAAAAGAGAAATAATAATCAGAATCGGAAATATGTAATATAATGGCAAACTGTATAAAAAATGTGATTTGGGTGTCTTTCGATTTAGTGTAGTGAAATATGCCAAACGCAAAGCTAGTCCTAAGTTCCGTATTCAGTTATCAGTGTTGCAAAATATATTTAAAACCTGTAAATGATTACTTTCAGGTTTTTCAAGTTCCCATAAAAATTATCTGAAATTGAAGTGGAATATTGATGTCAAGTAATCTATTTTAATGTAATTGTCATGTGTATATTTGATTGTTCGTTTAGTAAATTTATTATTAAATTTATAGACATTCATTTACAAATTGATATTGATAATCTTATATAGGAAAAGAAAGTGGGTGGATGGGGGCTTGCTAAATATAGATAAAAGATGGATTTGTCGTCTCTTTTAGTAAGAAGTCTTTTACTCACGAAAACATTATGTAGCTGTAATTTTTTTTATGTTGTAGAATAGAGAAAATGTTTACAGCGCCCAAAATATCCACTAGGTGAGAGAGGCGAGTGGTGTCTGCTGGAGGATCGTTTATAAAATAAAATTAAGATTCTCATCCCTTGTGATTAGTTATGAAAGATTAATTAATAATATTATTCCCTTTCGTTAACTAAGTGGCATGCATTTCACAGAAACATTTCATGTATTGTTACTATTGATGTGTTATACTTGTGTTTATGTTCTGGTCATAAAATTGTGGCTGTTTTTACAAGGAATTGCTTTACGAAATCTCCTTCACTGTAAGATTTCCCACTCATGGCGATCATTCGGCTGAGTTCATAGCTTGCAGTAACGGAAGCGACATTTCCTTTCTGGATTTTCGTAAAACAGGTCTGCTGTTGTGTCAAGTTAGCCTTCATTTCCTTGAGTCTTGAAATACACATTGGGCCTTCATGTGTATCGTAAGATCGATGTGCGGCAAATGTACTGTCTGTTAATTGTTTAATTATTAATGTATGGTATTATATTCATAATTAATACACAAACAATAATTCTCCCTCACAATCAACATACACAGTCACCCGACAGGGGTCTTTTGTCTTTGCGGTCACGAGAGCGACTAGGTCAATCCCTGGATAGTCTGTCCAAGTGTTACCTGTCTGGACCGTAATCGAACTATCTCGTCAATCTTCTGTCTTTAATCCAGCTCCCCCCCCCCCCTACATATCTCTCTAACGATGACGGGAACTATACTAAAACTTGCTCTTGACAGTCTTTCTGATGTCGTTACGTCATTTGGCAGCCCCCACCCATCATCTGCGTCAAGTACCTCTCTATCACAGTAAAGAGAGTGGATAGCTATAAATTCAACAATTTATTAAAGAAAAAGAAAAATTAAAATTAAATCAGTTTACAATTAATGTTCCCAAAAGTCACACACAAGGCAATTTCAGAGATCACAAATCTTATAAGACTTAGCAAAATACATTCAGTTAATTAAGAAAAATATATCATGTCAATTCCATAGAGCAATTACTAGGAATTTTACATTAGGGAAAATTTCAATACAATTTAGTTTAGCTTACACAATTCTCAATGTCAATAAGCAAACTAGATAGTCACAGTTTTAGTCAATATACGATGTTATAGAGAAGAATCAGAAGTATATTAGGAATTTACAAAATCAGAAAAACATGTACAGATTACACAGATAATTCATAATAATGATTCACCTGATTGCGGCTTGTGAGCAGTAATCTTGTTCTTGTTTTATAGTTGGCTAGCAGTTAAAAGTCTTGTGATAATGGCCTCGCCTGGTAACAATTCTGCATACCACCACATGAATGTTTGAATTATCCATATATAGAATGCACAACACAATACACAATCACAGTTCTTGTCCAAATGTGGTTACACAGCATAATGTACAAATCAGTTTTTGTCTGAATTTGGATAAACTGCACAATGCACAAAACAGTCTTTTCCACTGTCACTGAATGAATAAAGTGGATAAAGTTATACACAGTTCCAGTTTACAATACTGGTTTTCAAGCACTTGGCCTTTTATTCAGCTCTTACGGTTTCAACAGTTACTTGGCAGAGTCAGACTTATGCTCCTCACAGCTGCTCCCCTTGTAACTCCGGTCTTCTTGATGGACCCAATTCCTCAAGCAAGTATCACTTGTTGTCTATGAATATTCTTCCAGGTTAGAAGATACTCCTTGTTGCAACCTCCAGTTGCATCATAGCATCACATGCAGTGTTCCACACTTCTCTAGAATATCATACAGAGTCCCAACAAGAAGTCCACTGCTCATTGTCTCTTAGCACCTTCAGCAGAATCCAATGGCAGTTAGCAGTCACCAACTTAGAAGTAAAATATCAGACTTCAAGTGTTGACATAAGCAATGTCAAGACAAATGAAGCTTGAACCAATGTCAAAGCTTGGTGGCCCAAAGAAAAAACGACTTATGAGCTTTTGAAAGTTCTAACCATGAAGCCATTATCCACAGGACTCAATGCTCATAAAAGAGTGCTGGGCCAATCCCAGACCTCGTTATTTATGCATTCTGTGGGTTTGAGGGGTATGCATGCTGGAAATTTCTAGGCGTGAAAACATGTCAGCCTCAGGCTAAGACTGAGTTGTTTCTCTGGCTTTGTCTAAATAGTCACAGTTGATTGCCCAAATATTATAGACAGGGTGAACTAGTTACTAAAAATATATCCGATTTATGCAACAATCACTGACCCTTAACAATAACTCCTCTTATTTTGGATATGGATCGGAGTTGTTTGTTCCAAACTCATCACACTGAGATCTGAATGGCGAAATTTAAATTTAAATTTACAAGGAAAAGGAATTTAATTAAATATTAATGAAATTAATTAATTAAGTGCATTAATTTGAATTTTCCCGTCACACGATGGTTCGTTTCATAATGTCTTTTAAAGTTGTACTCTTTTGGCATGGCGATAAAGTTTTTGCAAAGTAATCTATTTCATTGTAAGTGTGATATATGTATTTGATTGTTCGTTTAATAAATTTATTGTTAAACTTATTGACTTTCTTACGCATATTAATAAACTTATGTTGGAGAAGAAAGTAGGTGGATTGGGGCTAGCTAAAGTAGGTTAAAGTCGGATTTGTCTAGTAAGAAGTTTTCCATATACAGAAAGATTATGTGACTGCAAATAATGTTAATGTTGTGGAAATTAGAAAACTTTTGCAGCGCTAAAATATCTGCCAAGTGAGAAAGACGAATGGTGTCTACTGTAATAT
Organism: Sinotaia quadrata; assembly: GCA_028829895.1. NCBI lineage: Eukaryota > Metazoa > Mollusca > Gastropoda > Architaenioglossa > Viviparidae > Sinotaia > Sinotaia quadrata. The sequence goes on along the minus strand of CM054183.1, from coordinate 18,933,722 downwards.
TTCTAAGTCCATTCTCTCTTTATCAGTCGGCTTAACTCACCATCAAGCTAATGCTGCCTTTCAAAACCAGACTTCTCTTTTTTCACTCCAAATTCAAAGGTTTCTAGAGAACTGAATTTTCTACAGCAAGTAAACTTTTTAATCTCAGCCCATAGAATATATAATGCACTCGCATTAACACTTGTACTTGTTATTTTAATTGTATTTATATTATTGTTTACAGTTGCTAAGGATGTTCTTTCAAAGACATTTTAAAAGTCTCTTCAGTGTTGACTGCTCTGGATGCTTTGAACATGTACGAGTATGCATTTATACTAACACATTGTACTGAGCTGCAATTTATTAATGTTGTCCACAGGATTTCAACATTACATGAAATTAAAAGAAGAGAAATGAACTCTCGATTCCATGTCTTTACTTTTAGGTATGACGATTTCTATAGCGAACATTGGCGCGTTAGATTATGTTCAGGTTTGTGTATAGTCAAATGTAATTTGCATGATGTCTGCAGTATTGTTTACAGGAAACCGGCTTGCTGACATTGAATAACAATGATTAGTAATTAAAGATGTCGATTTAGATAGAATCCATCATGCACATCCAGAATATAAATTATTTCGGACTAATTTGGAACTGGATAAATGGATAAAACATACGTATGATGGTAAATTAATTTCACCTGCAATCTTTACCATGCTAATTAACACCACATACTCTTTAACAAGAATCAAATCGAACTTTGTACACAATGCACATTTTGCAAAATAAAAAAAAATTACTAAGGAAGTGATGGATGTACGCGTTCATTTTATATAATTCTCTCCACCTGTTTCATATGTTCATTTGTGTGTACGCTTTATTTGAGCATATTCATGCATATTCTTGTGTGTGCATGCGTGAATGCTGGCGAACATCGAGTGTCATGGTCAAGTTAAAATCTGGGCTTATACATCAAGAAAAGGGGCTATTCTAAAATTTACAATGGAGTTAGAGATGATAAAACTGGAAAAAATAATATTTGTTCCCTAATTATATTTCACAGGAAAGAAACAGCCTTTCTGGAATTTCTGGAATTTCTCGAATTTGGGGTTTTTTCTGGTTTTCCTGGTTGTTCTTCCTGGTTCTTGGTTTATTGATTTATAAACCGTTATGACCGTGATAGATTCGAGAAATCTCTACCCCAGCGTGTAAGTGTAAGGATACACTGCACCTGTTAAAGTATGTCAGCAAAAATGCTTGAATACAATGTAGAATTTCTGGTTTAAAGAAGTTACTGGAAATTGTTACATGAGGCCCAGCTTAGTCTCGAGAGAACAGTGGCTTGTGGAACATTCTACAGTGTGCTAGGGGAGCACATGAAGAATTGACAATTTTGTTGTGACCAATAAACTTGTGACATGTGTTTTCATAATAGGCGAAGGACTACTGGGGGTGGGGGGAGTTTCGTCATTGAGAAGGTTATGTACAAACTACTATTTATTGTTTATCTCTCTATAATTTTATCTGCATGTTAGTCTAATGACTGCTTACTGAAGCTCACTGACAAAAAAGCCAGGATCTCAACATGTTTTGAGATAGATAATTATAATAGCAGTGACTGCTGTTATCGATCAGTTGCAAGTTGCAAATACGAAAATATCGAGTATGTCACTTTACCGCAATAACAATAAAATAAAACAAATACAACCACCACCCACCCACCCATTTTCCAATCTATTATTTAGAAAATACACATTGGCATATAAATAAATATATGTGTTTGTCTATGTGTGTGCCTTCTTGTAGTTAAAGTGTGATGCTTTGAGCTGGTACGTGTAGTTATTTTGATATGAATAAATAATTATGTTTTTGTAAATATGTGTACAGGAGTTATTTTAATTATATATCGAAGTTAGATAATGCTTTAAACAAAATTTCCGAATAAGAACCTTTTACAAAGATATAATATGTGGGTGAAATGATATTATTTATAATTAGTTAATACAGTCACGCGTTTGAGCGATCAATGAGGAAAGTGGGAAATATGAGTCAATAAGGAAGTAGTTCTGTAACAAAACAATTATAATTAAGTTAATTTCAATGATTAGACAGAAAACACTTTACCTTTAAGAACTGCATTCTTGTAAACTCGTGCGAATGTAAAGGCCATAATTCACTTTTGAAAAACAAAATAAGGTTAATGTCTTGGCGCGATAGAACAAAGTGAGTGAAACTCATTACACGCCTGTAGTTTTTTAAAATCTGCCTGATGTGACACGAAGTCAATAAATAAATCACTTATTATGAAATATGACTAATGTTGTTTTAACAGAACAAAAAATATTTCACATACTACACACCCCTGTAAACTGTCAACAACCTCCATTTCTAACACTCATAGCTAGTATCGACGAGTTGCAACTTACGGTATTATCGGATACATTTATGGGTGTATGGCTTCACTGCAGCAAATATAATCCAACAAATAAAATCAGCCTCCTCCTAACAGCACCCAAAACCAATAATATAAGTTTGTTCGTATATAGTTATATATCATCCTACTTTTAAATACATTTACTTATTTTGATATAAATAAATAATTTGTAAATGTGGTTTTGCATAACAATTTTAATAGAAGGTCTGAGTTAAATACTATTTTAAACAAAATATTCGGTTCACAACTATTTATTATTGTGTGTAAAGGCGTCATTTTGTCTCGCTTTCTTGATATGTATATCGTATTGAATAGGCTGCAGCAGATGGTTTTCCACACATTTCCTCAAAATGAATTTATTGTATTTTATAATACTTCGTTCATATACTATATTTAATTCCTTGTCATAAAATCATCTTTCCTTCTTTAAATACAAGATAAGAATATTTGGTGAAGAAAGAAGTATTCTTAGTACTATAAAATACTTCTGCGTATATTTATTTTGTATCTTTTATGATTGCCATGACAATTGCCGAATACACAATCAGCGCCATCTAACAGAATATCATGTCACTAGTAATAACAAGTGCTATACTAACTGTGGCAGGGTAAATTAGCCTATCTCTATTTTAATCTTAATTGTTATATAAATTGTTAAATGTCAGAGTGACTCGACCTTGGGCACTGCTTGTGCTGATATATTTATGTATCAAAGTTGGAAGTAAACAGCTCAGGTAAAGAATGTGCTAGACATGTTGATGTAATCTAAATCTGTTTTAGTTTGATAAGTAGTTTTTTTATTATTATCCAATGTTTAAGATTTACAAGAATGAGACCAGCCAATGAGCTGAGATGAAAAGTTTACCTGCTGTAAAGAATTCTATTGCCTAATCACTTTGAATTTGGAGTGGCAAGAGCTCCGGTCAGGAAAGTTGCTATTAGCTTAATGTTGAGTTAACTGACTAGTGAGAGAGAGAATAGACTTAGAAATATTTCGAGCATTTTGCAACGTGTCTGACATAGAGTTGTATTATATGAGTAGACTATTATTGATACAAATTGTAAATTAAGATGTTCATATGTAGTATGTTAATCACTTGACATTGTTTCTAGTAAATACATTCATAAAATTGATATGTTGTATTTATTATGCTGTGTGCATGTATTGGGCTAATAAATACTGTTGCAGGAAACAGTAAGTTGAAATTTCAATTTAAGAAATAATGGAGTTAGAGATGAATAAGCTGGAAACTTGGGAGACATGAAAGTGGGTGAAAGGGGGCCCCTCAGTATAAATTAAAAGATGGGTTTATCTTCTCCTTTGATAAGAATTTTTCCATCTACAGATGTGTGATAATAAATGTTTGTCTTTAATGTTGTGGAAGAGAGGAAACATTTACAACATCCACATATCCGCCAAGTGAGAGAGACAAGTGTCGTCTTCTGGAAAATTATTAATAAAATAAATTAAGATTCTCATCACTTGTAATTAGTAATGGATGATTAAATAATAATAAAATAATAATAATAATAATAACAATTAACTAGATGGCATCAGCATCACACTAACCTACAGCCACCAGGCCAGATAAGAACGCACTTCATATGAGTTACTCATTTCACTTATCGACTTATTCACCCTGACATAGATGAGTCACAAGGAGTTTTGCTCATTGGATAAACATGTCAAATTCAAGCCCCAAACACTTCACTTCCTGTAAAAAGATTCGTGCTCATTGCCTATGCAAGACATAAACTTAAAGTCAATGTATACATCTATGCCAATTCCCAGTATGAATGCTTACCTATAATTTGAATATTTTAACGTTCCTATCTAATATTTATAGTCAAAGGTTTATACTGGAAACTGAAAACAAGCCTCTTGTTTATCATATATATGCAAAGATTATGAATCATTGCTTAATGTTATGGTCAATGATACTGCGAAAATATTAGTCAGGACAAGTACCACTATTAACATCTAAATATTGATAATTGCTTTAGAAAACACCATTCGGACTAACACAGAAAGACCATATGGCATGTTAATCATCCAGTTTTAAGACAACAAATCAAAAATTGTATACGTTTAGAAGTGCAATCCAAACCAAGACAGGAATGTCCAGAACACTAGTTAGCAACAATATATGTTGCCACATTCAGTTGCAGGTAATCAGAACAGTAATCAGAGGAGAGTCACTAATGTTGAATCAGTAGAGAGGCTGCCGTTGTTGTCTGTGATCAGTAGATAGCTGCCATGAGTGCTATAAGATGAACTGTCTGGATTGAGTGGTGAGCTGTCTGCCACGAGGGCTGTATGGCTAACTGAGTGTATGATGATGTATTTGACATGAGGGCTGTATGATGAAGTAACTGACATGAGCGCTATGTGATGAGCTATATCAGGTCTTATAAGTTTAATGGGGCATTAACTATACTATAAAAAATGTACTGCGAAATAAAATGTTGTTGATTACTAAACAAGAATACAGCATGAAAACAATAATTAAAGAGAACTCGTTAGCACAATGCAAGCTTTTCTTTCTGTGATCCTGTCCTTTTATTGTAATAAGAGACTGTCATCTTTTCATAATGAATATGTATATACGTACACATATTTTTGTATATGACATAATTTTACCATTACATTTTTTGTTCGAAGACAAGGTTCAAATTGGTAGGATGAACTATATTCAGCAGCTCCCAGACTATATCATTGCAAATCGTACAAAATTGTGTAGACAGCATTCAAGGACATAAAAGGGAGCACTGTCGCTTATAATTTGTGTCAGTCTGTTTAACGACTGCTTATTGAAAATAACAGACAAAACAGCATTGACATTGGTATAGAGAGAAATAAGTGTTCTCACTTCGTTATCTCTCAATTAGCCACTATATAACAGTTGCAATTTTTACTGGCTGTATAGCTTCAATGCTGTAAAATTAACCAAATTAACCATGCGCTATTAAAATACCCACTACCCAATGTCACACACACACACACACACACACACAGACAAACAAACAAACACCTATATATACACATGTGTGTGTGTGTAGTTTTGTGTGTTTGTGTATGTATGTATTAGGTTAGGGTGGGTGGGTGGGTGTATAAAAGGGTGTAGCCCTAAAAGAAGAAGTGGAGGGGGGGACGCCAGAAACTCGACTAAATGAAAGAGTTATAGATCAAATGAAATTCATAATCATTTACGAAAATTCACAAACGTCAAAAGAACTGTCATATTGGATCATCTACTTTGTCCTCAGTTGAAGAAGGCACACATGTTTGAGTATCAGTTACAGAGCAGTGTTTTCGCAGCTACGTGCTTTTGTACTTTGTTAGATTCCATGACGTCACTGGAGGTCCGTGTTAACTTGATAAACATCAGCGAAGACGCTTGACAAATAAGCAACCAACTGCGAGTGTTACTAAGAATAATGTTCAAGTGACTGAAGCGGCGCTCACACTCCTCTGTGCTACATGGAATAACACGTGTGAACTTTACAAGTGCCGCTAAATCGGGAGGCATTTGATGGAAATCAGCACCTTTAACAGGTGTTTTTGGGACAGCGGGAGTTTCTTGAACCAAGGCAGTTCTCGGTTTCTTAGAGAAGAAGTCCATCATTGTTTGTTCTTGTGTAAGCTGTGTACTTTTCATGTTGTCAGTTTTTTTAAACTTTAAATAACTTAAATTTAGACAATTAACATGCTACTGTAAACCCTAAACGCTAAGTATCAAAACTATGTGTACAGCCTCTCCTCGTTATCTCGCCGACATCGCCTGCCGCCACGGAAGAACAGATTTCTTCCATGTTATTTACCCCCTTTGAGTGGTAAACCCCGTCCCCCGTTCTCGCCACGCTTGAAGTGTGCACAAACGTCATACTATCCTTGTAAGTGAAACCAGTTAAATTGCCTAATGACATGCCCATGTATATATGCATCGATGACACCCGCTGAGTATCTGGTGTCTGGCCGTTGATGAAACTCTGCCAACGTGGATTTTTGGAACAAAAGTACTAAGGCGCGCCTACTTCATACAAAAATAAGGGGACACCGTCCCCCTCCGCCCCGCCCCACTACACCTCTGTGTGTGTGTATATATATATATAGTTTTATCTCTGATCCTTTAAGAATTGTGTTAGGTTAGACGTATTTTTACAATATGCATGTAGAAAACTTTTCAGTAGAAATTATACAGCTTACTTATTCGCACACTAATCAGGCACCGTGATATGTGCTCATACTGAATATACTCAAACATCATGTTCCCAGCAGTTTATTAATATGCTGCTCTTTTATAATGTCAACATTTTTATTTGTTTTATTCATAAGACTGGTTGTTTGGGGTGCGTCCGGGTTTCTATATTCGTCTGATTGATTATTAATGCTAATTGTTATCACACGGAATCTTGTGTTAAATATGTCTCTTCGTTAAGTGGATATTTCAGAAGCAGATTTATAAAGAGCAGATTCAATGTATTTGCTGACTAAATAGTTTTTTTGTTAGAATTGACGACACAGTGTAACTTGAGTATAATCCTAGCGCTGTTGAACGCATTGTCTAACATTTAAGTATATGTATAAATGAACGTGGAGTATTTGATTGACTGTTTTTGAAATTTATGTAGTAAGCATTTTGAAAAATATTTTCTAACCAATTTTAATTATTAATCAAATACTGTGTGAGTAATATTTAAGGAAATACTGACACAGAATATGCATTACAACTGATCAGTATAACACTATTGCTACTGATAAACATATTCAGCTTTAAGACTGGGAACTGCACAACTCTGCAACTCCCCCATTCCCCTACATTTAGTCTGAAAACAATGCGTACCTTTGAAAAATATCGTGCACTCAAATATTATTATTTAGTTATGACCTATTTGAATTATGTTGCTTTAAAATCTCTTCATTTCTTGTTATATATAACATTGGCAAAATTATTCCTTTCTTGTAATAAGCCATGTTTCTGATGCTAAAAAGCATTCGTTCTTTGTCATATTTTCATTTCCCTTATGTTTTTTTCTCTTCATCTGTCCATCTCTGTCAGTGTCCCGCAACAAATGAACAGAAAACTAAATAATGCCTAAAACAAGAGATTTAACAGAAAGAAAATGCAAATTTAAGATATAAATGAACAACAGTGGACAAAAGTATTGAAGTCCTGAATGTTTCAATGGTGGGAGTACGGATTTTAAATCATAATTGGATGGTTGAACATAGCTTTACCATCTTTTATCTTACTAATTTAATAAAACTAAGCAATGACTATTAAACTTAGTCTGCTTTTGAACTGATCTCCTCTAACTGTGTAAGAATAACAAATGGTCAAAATCCTTTCTGGAGAGATTTAATAAATATACAGATCGCCTTTATTTAAATTAACAGTGCGTTTATACATTAAATCCAGTAAGGAACTTACATTCCTATCCATAATAAAGTGTAATATGTTGTTTAAAGTAATAAATAAATCCATAGGTACTTCAAAGTACACCCTAACTAAAATAATATAGAATGCATGTTAAATTCATGGAGACATTCAGTAAGACAATTTGTATTGATGCGACATGGTTGATTTTGTAGTGAAATGGCGGCGATTGTATAGGAGAAGAGGAGTGAGCGTATATTTTTGGTGATTCTAAATTTTGTATTTTGGAATTGCCGTTCATTTGTTTTTATAACTGATAAAAGTGAATACTAAACTATATGTACATGTTTTCATCCATATATATATATTGAAATACAGTGATAAAAGCACACGCACAGACACACAAGCATACAGAAACACATTACTGTTAAAGGATTATCTAAGAATTTAATAAAGTTAATTGCTCACCTTAGAAATAAAGGTATCTCGAACAAACTTTTATTCGGTGTATGACCAGGAACCTATTTACAATCAAACTATTTATAGCGTCGAAAAGCAAATGTGAATGTCTCAATACTAAATAAAGAGACAGGTTTGAAACTGCAGAAGCCACACACCTACATTTTGTAAGCACAAACAATTTGAAACGTAGACAACAATTGGACATGCACAACCCACTAGTGATAAGTATTTATATACAAGCTTCTAGTGTTTCCAATATAATGTTTCCTCCTGTGACAGAGTAAATTTGCTCCTCCCTATTTTTAATTTTAATAGTTATATGTCACTAAATTGTTAGAGTGATCCGATCTTGGGCACTCATGGTATTAGTTTGAAAGTGTCTGAGTTTGAAGTAAATAGCCTGAGGCAAGAATATTCTAGATTCGCTGACCTAGCAGAAACTGAGTGAGCAGTTTTCTATTATCCAATGATTATGATTTATGAGAACAAGACTAGCCAGTGGGCTGATATTAAGGAGTTCACTTGCTGAAGAGAATTGTACACTTGAATCACTTTGAATTTGAGTGACAAAAAAGAGAGAAGTCCGAATTGAAGGCAGTCAGCTTAAGTGTAAACAAGTGCCTCCTTCTTCATTCTTCCATTTGTGGACTTGAGTTGGAGTCTTGAGTCAAGTTTAAGTCAAGTTCAAGTTTCAAGTCTCAAGGTTACAGTTACTCTCTAAGCATTCACCAGTTAAGTTGAACGACCGGGAAGCGTGGGGACGTCTGTTGCGGTGTGTGTAAGGGAGTATGCTACAACCCCACTTTGATGTACTTAAAGCAAGAGTTGCTAAGTGCAACAGTACAGTAAAGTTACCAGAACCATTGTGTTTGTGTTCTGCTCAAGAAACTGACAGTGAGGAGAATGCCAGGCTGGTTGAGAGGAAACAAGTGTCATTGTCAATGTGCTGTGAGGAGCACGCCTTGTTGCGGACAATGTGACATTGTTGCAAAGGCAAGGAAGGACTGTGTGAACAGTGCTTAATCTAGGTTAGTTAGAACATTTCAATAACCTACCCTTGATAACTCCATTTCTATTTTATGATAGGACTAACCTTCAATTTGTATTGATTCGATTGTTGAGTTGAACTGTAAATATATTTTATTTTATTATTATATATATGTAGTCAGAGATTGTGTAAACTATAGTTATCTAAATATGTGTTCTTGGAATATTGATGTTATCTATTTCATCGTAATTGTCATATGTATATTTGACTCTTTAATACATTTATTGTTAAATTTATTGACATTCTTACGCATATTGATATTGATAATCTTATGTTTGAAAAGAAAGTGTGTGGATGGGGGCTCTCTAAATATATATTAAAGTCGGATTTATCTTCTCCTTTAGTAAGAAGGTTTCCACCTGCAGAAACTTTATGTGACCTTAAAAGTTGCTTTATGTTGTGGAATAGAGAAAACTATTATCACGCCAAAATATCTGCCAAATGAGAGAAGAGTGGTATATGTTAGAGAATCATTAATAAAATAAAATTAATAAGTCCGCCTGACTGTAAACTGCTATGACTGACCATGTTAGAGGCAGGCATCAGTGTTTGTAAGTATAAAAGAATACACTACATTCCTTTGGTGTATCATGGCAAAGTATGCTGATTAAATCGGGCAATTTCTTGTACAGTGAAGTTACTAGAAATTGCTAAAATTGTTGTTCTGCTTGAAGGAATTGACACAGCGATGGAGGGGGGCTCGTGTTGGTTTCTGTGTATGGTGTTTTTATTATCAATTAGTTATGTGATTAAAATATGCAAAAATGTCAATTAAATACAGAATATATAGTTGAAAATTATATTATTCCTTACGTTTTGCATGCAAGCTTGTTCATACAGTAATACAAAGAAATATAAAGTTAAATACAGTAGACAAAAGGACAAGTGGAGCATACGTGCATAAACATACGCACTCACTTGAATACAAAATTGCGCTTGTAAAAATAACTCATCTGTCTCTTAATTTCTATTGTAAATACTGTATTTGTCTCTGAACTGCCTTGATTTCGAAATGCGACCAGGAACCTATTTTAATTTTATCTGTATCGTCACTAATGACAAAGACGAATGACTCGACGAAAATATTTATTTTTGTATTTTTTAAAGGCGCAGAAGCGATCAAGTTTGCAATTAATGGAATTATTAAGGGGAATGAAATTAATCGAGATAACAGCAAGATATAATTGAGGAATGAGAAGTAATCTTTATTATCTTTAACTTTGTCGCTATCTACCACACTTGTGTGAAGGGAAGTAGTTCACAACTGAGGAATTCATTATATTTAGTTTGAATGTAGCTAGTTAAGGAAACACTAGATAAAATCGATAAATCAACAAAGGATGTTTAATGCACCTGTGTCGGCCCTTGAACTTCAACTATTTTAATAGTCTGTACTATTTAATGTTGTTATAGATGTTAAAGAGGTTCTTAACAAACTAAAAATTCTCTTTAAGCTTAAATACAATTTCGATACGAACATGTAAGACTATGCATTATTGCTATTACGCTATATTGATGTGTAATTTGATGAGTGTTGTTCACAGGATTTCTAAAAGTTTCACAAAGTTAAAAGAAACAGGCTGAACCCTCGAATCGACGTCTCTCGGGTTCGATATGAAAATTAGTATAGTGAATATTGGCGAGTTAAATTGTTTCGTGTTTGAGCACGAAATGTCACTTGAGGAAAAAGGCCTGTAGGTACTGAATTACAATAACTAATTAGACACGTCAATTTAGATACAATCCTTCATGCACTTCCACAAAATATATTATTTCTAATTATTTCAAACAAGTTTAAGAATGTACGTGGATATAAGGTACTTTTGATGGCGGCTTAATTTTATTTGCAATCTTTATCATTGTAAGTAATACCAAATACCAATTAAAAGCTTAATGTAGCAGTTACAGGCAATGTACATTTAGCAAAATAAAGGTGTGGCGGAGTAAATTTGTCTATCCGTATTTCTAAACTTAATTGTTATATAAACTGTTAAATTGTCAATGTGATTAAATCTTGGGCACTCCTTATGATGCTATTTTTTGTAAGTGTCAGTGTTAGAGTAAGCGACTCAGGTAGAAAATATACTACATAGGTGTCTGTAAATGTTGCGAAATCTCGAAAAATATATATTTATATCTACTTTACGACAGACAGGAAGGAATAATCCTACCCAGATTTCATTTATATGATGCTAACATGATTGTATATGTTATAGTTTCCTATCACAAGGAGAAAAGAAATTATGATGATTCTAAATATGATTTCCGTTTGTACTTCCTTAAGTGTGCAGTCATACACATATTGATAACCTTATGTTGAAGAAGAAAGTGGGTGGATTGGGGCTCGCTAAATATAGATTAAATCGGATTTGTCTTCTTCTTTAGTTATAAGTTTCTACTAAAAGAAATATTTTGTGATGGTAAATGTTGTTGCGTTGGTGTCACACGTAATCTTGACATTGTAAACCTGTGATATTGTTTGAGACAATTAAACGCTTGAATATATTTTAGATTGCCTGCAAGCTGACTAAGAAATACACGTTATGGAAAGTGTCTTTTATTTAGGCACTAACTTTCATTTTTGCTTTATAACATCATATAAAGCCGACATATTCCCAGTACAGATGGTAGACCATTCACGTTTCATGATCCTTTTATGCCTGACTTCTCAGTTAATATATCAAGCCCCACCACCACCACCACATCGAATCCATTTTCTTCTGAATATATGACCAAGAAGAATGGTTTGAACAATAAGAAGAAATATTAATTTATTTAACAATATAAATTTATTTACACACACTACATAACAAATGGCATTTAATAAAGTGTCAATTATGGACATACACAATGCATACACACGCACACACAGATAAATAGATAGGTGGATGACAGACAGACAGATAGATAGAAAGACAGATAGATGGACAACCAACGGACAGATAGATAGATAGATAGATAGATAGATAGATAGATAGATAGATAGATAGATAGATAGATAGATAGATAGAGAAGTAATATATATATATATATATATATAAATCCTGTTTGAAGTTGTGAATGAATGAGCGTGGGATATAGCCTTGACCCTTAGGTCAACTGACCAGCCTTTAAATAGGGGGAACAATTTTATTAAATATTTTTTTCTCCAGCAACGACATACTTCGATGTGTAACAGGAAAGTTCGGTTTTTTTTGAAGAAATAGATCGAAATCTGAATGAATGTGAAGCCTAGAAAGGTTTTATTGGAAAGAGTGAATATATTTATGTGAAATTAATGAGCCTTAATACAGATTACGTTAGATCCTTCATTTTTGCTGAACGAGAAAGGATCCATCTGTCCATCCATCCTTGCATCTATCTACTTGTTATATTTTGTCGTATTGCACCACATTCCGTTGGTTGTGGACCTCGTGGTACCTAGATGTAATGATCTACTACTCTGTACAGACGCTTTACTATGTCTTGAGAGCCAGTGACGTGATCCCTAACTAACACGTCAGAGACACAAAGTGTGCTGGTGATATTCTGAGACTCCTCCATTGTGGCTAAAGTTAAGTGAACTAGTTACATTGGCCATGAGTGTGAAATTGTTCAGGACACTGGAAATCATTTTAGGAATAATCTTTAGAAGTAGTGTATAGGAAGATTGACTGATAAAGAGAACTTATAGGTTTATTAGATTTTCTTTAGGACAAGGTCAGCTAGTTAGGGAAAGCTAAGTTTTTCTGATTAGAAATTGATGAAATTGTATTTGATTGATTGTTTCTTTTTTTATTGTTTATTTTCATTTATATAAATATGTTATTAATTTTTTCACCTGTCTTGCCATTTTCATTTTGTGTGAAATTTATTAATTGTAGTCATTGTATCTGTCTATCGTCAGTGTCTATATATGTGAGGAATTCTCCTCGGGGGGGGGGGGGGCTGATGAGTTACCAGAGTGGTTGTGTTAATCGTATTTTGTCCATCAATTAACGGGCGACACAACATGCACCTTTATACAAAAGTAAAATCAAGGCAGTGCTAAATTTCAGGCATATTTCATCTCTAAACTCCTTTCATACATTCTCAACTTTCAAAACCTGCAAAAATATTCATTGGCGCAATACACATACAGCATAAGAAATGTAGTATTGATCAAAATTCACAAGTATAATGTACAATGTAATCAAATTAGTAAACATAGAAATAGTGGTTCAATTATAAAAGTATTCTCCAGATCAATAGCAAACATGTACGAAATATTTCTAAGTCCATTATTTCTTTATCTTTCAGTTAACATACCATAAGAAACAATCGCCTTTATGACCAGACTAGAGTTTCGTGAAAATCAAAGTGATTAGAATAAAAGGATTCTTCAACAAAGTAAATTCGGTTATTTCACATAGGACGAAATTGTCATAAACAAGTGTGAGATTATTAATAAAAAAAACTACTCATCTGCTTGAAACTGGATTGGATTGCATCAGAAAATTCTAGAATATTCTTTACCTGAGTTGTTTACTCCAACTCTGACACTTAAAATATTTACCACCATAAGCAATGCCCAAGTTCCGGTCACTTTGACATTTAACAATTTATATAACAATTAAGTTAGAAATAAGGATAAGCAAATTTACACTGCCACACATACATTTATATTAGAACAATTATACACATAGATATATACAGACAAACTTACAGTTTATAATGTTACATGCGAGTAAATGCAAGATTTTGCACATATACTTGCATTCGCATATATTCTGTTAGTACTTTTGAACTAGTCCTTGTAGTTCCCTAACGAGTCACGTGATAGGGTGACTATACATAAGAGTCGCTAGTACCTAGAGAAATCTAAAAATAATACAAAGAGTGATGAAATGAAGTGCTATTCATAAAAAAAATAATAAAACAGAAACCAAATCGGGATAACTAATGCGTAAAGGAATTTTGTTTTGATCTGAGTAAAAAAAAACAAACAAACTAAGCGCTCACTTTTCTGGAATGCATTTCTTGCACTAGGGTTGACTTACGCTTTTCTATTATTAGTTGTACATGTCAAGACTTAGAATGCACTTTTTAAAAAAATTAAGCCCACAGGTATTTTATTGTAACTGAGGAAGAGGTTACACTTATGGTATAGTTGAAAAATAATTCACATCTCTCCGTCCTTTCATTCTTTACTGTCTACTTTCTTTTTTCTTTCTTTCTTTCTTTCTTTCTTTCTTTCTTTCTTTCTTTCTTTCTTTCTTTCTTTCTTTCTTTCTTTCTTTCTTTCTTTCTTTCTTTCTTTCTTTCTTTCTTTCATTCTTTCTCTCTGTCTCTTTCTCTCTTTCTTTATTTCATTCTTTCTTACGTTCTCTTTCTTTCTTTCTTTCACTCTCTCTCTCTTTCTTTCTCTTTCTTTCTTTCTCTTTCTTTCTTTCTTTCTCTTTCTTTCTTTCTTTCTCTTTCTTTCTTTCTTTTCTTTCTTCTTTCTCTCTTTCTTTCTTTTTCTTTTTTTCTCTTTTTCTTTCAATTACACTTTCATCTTTACTTTCTCACATACTTTTAACGTCCTAAGTATATTATTTTTTACAATTCTTTCTTTTGAAAGAATTTTTGCTTACACCAGCGTGTTTGAAATTGAAGCAAATGTAGATTGTCACTAACGATAGTGCAATAATAAAATCAAGATATGTTCATTGAAGAATTTAGGAGGACGTCTCAAATGTTATATTTCCAAAGATTATTTTCAAACATGCGATACATCGCAAAACTTACCAACCCTGACAAATGCTCATATTACAATGAAAACAATACAAAGCATTCATTTCAACGAAATGATAGCACACATTAGTTTTTAAAATTAAAGACGTTCTTAAATGTGTGAGCTATTGGGGTGGAACAGGAATAAGTAGTGTGTATATATATATATATATATATATATATATATATATATATAGAGAGAGAGAGAGAGAGAGAGAGAGAGAGAGAGAGAGAGAGAGAGAGAGAGAGAATTACCCCACACTCACTAAACGAAATAAAGTTTTTATGAAAAATTTTGAAAAACGCATGTTGAAAGGAAAAATTACCTTATCCTGTTTTTTTTTCCCTGGTGAATTTGATTCACGATATCGAGAGTTGGGTATTTCACGAACTTTTTTGCTTAATTTCCACACGACAAACAAGTAAAAAACCAAAAAAAAATACAGTCATAATAATTCGCTTCCCGTTATATTTACGTCGATATGTATATGTGACCTAATAACTCGCCTCCAGTAATATTTAAGTGATATTTTACAGCGGCGTAATAACTTTCTCCATCAGTCCTCCATCATTACTTTACAGCTTCGTAATGGTTGGCTACATTAATCATCCCGTTGTTTAATTCGATTTATTGTGAATTTTAACATCGTTGAATGTGTCAGTGCATATTTCAGTATTCCCAAGCAACTGTCAATCCACACATTGCGTACCGGGACTAAAATCAGTGCAATAATATTTTAAACTTTCGAATGTCTACACCTAGACAAAATGTAAGTAAGGAATAACACAAGTACTAATATAATCTAAATGTAATCACACACACACGCACACATATACATTCTCAAGCACGTATACATACACACGACACACACACAAACGCGCATAAGATAGGAAACAGTAAGCAACTAATGACCTACTTCCGACCCCTACAGCCAGCAGTAAACATGCACACACCACTAAAGCACTTACAAAATGAAAAGCAAGACCAAAACCCTGCAATGCCATCATAATGAGACCAATATACCTAAGTCGGTTTAAAACAAGTATCCATCAAATATCTCATATACCAGTAGCCGAAAAGTTTTAAGTCTCTCTCTTTTCGAGATGATGTGCAAAACAGAATAATAATAATTGTCCTTCGTTTCTTCGGAAAATAAGGCTCCAGACAAATACTGCAAGTCGCTCGAAAATCTAACTCGCAGGATGAAGGAATTTTACTAATAGAAGTTGATTCCATACTGCCCATCCTATGACTCTGGATCTCGTCTTTGTAAGTTGTACCACCATGCAATTGGATTTACTGAGTGGGTTAGGTTTGCTTAGCTGTCCTTTGATTTAACGGGGTACTACTGAGTGGGTTAGGTTTGCTTAGCTGTGTGTGATTCCACCAAAACAAGATAGAAAGAAAAGACGGCACCCACCATACCCGTGAGAAAACAATAACAACAACAGCCACAACAGCAACGACCCCAACAACGTTGAAGAAATAACCATCACCAACAATGACAGCGACAACAATAGCTCCATAGTGAGCGTCAGTATTCGCATTGGGGATATATCAACCACCCCTTGCGGACATGATCCAGCTGCTGCTTGACCATCCTTCCTGGCTGCCAGCACCAATCTTATACACATCCAAATGGACTCTGGGGACACAGCGACATCAACAAAAATGACAACACCGCCAGTGAAGAGGAAGGGGTTTGAACGTCCCGGGCGAAAGTACACACTAGGTACAGATCTAGTGTGTTACTAGCCTGGTCTCCGTAAGACAACCCCTCCAACCCACCCTCCCACTCCAAAATAGAACAACAGCAACAACATCCACCTTGGCTTTAGCCCATGGAATGCCTTGCTACAGTCCGCCCAGAAATGTGAACCATGGACGAGCAATTCAAACACTGCAGCTTCGATTTAAAAAATTCTACTTTTCGACTTTAAAAACTCCTGTTTTTACGATGACTTATCTTCAAGCCCCTCACCCCCGTTTTTCCCAGCGCGAAATCAGCGGAAGCTGGGACACACACACACCCGCAAAAAAAATAAAAAATACTGATTGTGTGCGTGCGTCGTTGTTGCTGTATCTGTGCAGAGGAACAGGGACTATGTAGCCGGAAAGGGGAGAGAATAAGTTTGGCGGGCTGATGTGTGGCTGTGTCTCCATGAAATAAAAGATCTCTCATATAAACACAGTGATGTATGTTGTCATCTTTCTGCTGTGGCTGTCGTCAAGTGCGTGTGCTGGTCCATCATAATCATAGTCGTTGTCTTGTATCCAGTGGTGACCCACTGCATTACTGACCCACCCACCCCAGAGGCACAGCGACTAACAAAATTAGATATGTTACAAGAGAAGAGAAATTTTGGGAATAATATTAAAAATCAAGGACATTCACTCTAGCTTTAGTTTGATCGCTCATAGTGAACAGTCAGCGCCTTTGTGTATTTTGACAAATTGCTTCTCTGGAAACGTAAGGGGTAAATATTTCTAATCTCTGAGAAATACGGATTGTGTCTAAACATGTGTACACTTGCGTGTATTTGTATGTACGTGTGTCTGAGCGTGCACTATAGGAGTGGTAGGAAATGTTACATGATGTACGAAAGAACTCAAAAGTGACTTCTAATGACCTAAATCTCAAAGAGAAAGCTTCTTCTCCCTCATGTATACTAGATTCTGAAGCGTGATTGTCATGTTCACATCATTATAATCAGTCGTAGAGGAAGGAATAGTATCTATGAACAGTCAAGAATTGAGTTATGAACATTAATTATCTGTTGTTTTAAATTTTTATCAGTTTTCCTAATATAAAACTACTCATTATTTCTTATATAACAAGTCGTGCTTTTTAAATATGATAGTGTTTGTTTTATGTTTCACTTATATATGTCTTCGGACTCCGTGCATTGATTCATTAATTAACAAATTTATATAATGTTTTAAAACAATTTTAACATAATTTTTAATATAGAAATTAGTTAATACAAATTTAACAGTTTTTTCACATTTGATAACATTTATCAGTGAACGCTGGACATTGTGAACAATAATGATGACTCCATTCTGACCTGTGCATGGCAGCTCTAAACTAACATCATGCTATACGTTACGGAGCAATATTCGTGTATGTTTAATTAACTGATTATGAAATATTATTATATTTATTAATCTTTTACATTTAGACATTTTGCAATATTTTATCTGTTAACATGACGTTTGAACACGCTTAAATTAGTTTACGCGATATTTTAATGCCTAAGATCATCACCTACGGAACTAACTGGTTCCCTCGTCGCGACGTGTGACTGTGGAAATCAGAGGAAAGGAAAACAACGGCGATCCGACCCGTCTAGGTAGACCAGCATGGTGACAGTCTAAATAACGGTGCTAGGAAGACCAGAATGGTGACAGTCTAAATAACGGTGCTAGGAAGACCAGAATGGTGACAGTCTAAATAACGGGGCTATGTAGATCATCATGGTGACAGTCTAAATAACGGTGCTAGGAAGACCAGAATGGTGACAGTCTAAATGACGGTGCTAGGAAGACCAGAATGGTGACAGTCTAAATAACGGTGCTAGGTAGACCAGAATGGAGAGAGTCTAAATATCGGTGCTAGTAGATCATCATGGTGACAGTCTAAATAACGATGCTAGGAGATATGTCAGTCGTGCGAGAACGGTGTTTATAAAAACCGGTAAGGTGTCGAGTGAGAAGGGACTGATAGGCAAGAACCCTTGCAGGCATCCATCAGGATACAGGTGAGATCATTAAGGACCCGACGATAAGTATCAGGTGAATGGTGAACTGATATGTTCGAACACCCTGCAGGTATGCACAAAGGGTGCAAGGTAGTGAGAAGAGTGTCGGAGAAAAGCACGCGTGTCGTTCGACATTCATAGAAATCCCAAATAGAAAGTTAACTCTAAATTATGTGCATTCAGAGTTACTTCCCATGACATTGTAGGCAAACAAAACCTTGACGATAATAGTATCAGAGAGAATGTACCAACAACACTGTGAGAACAATAAGCATTTCTTGCTTTCGTTTATCGGTGGATGAATAAAGGAGAGATGGTCTTGAGAAATTTGATCATACACCAATGATACCCATACTGATACAAATGGTTGCGTGAGTCTAAACTCCTGTAGTTTTTACGACAATTACAGTGTACTACTACTACTACTACTACATACATACATACATATATATAGAGAGAAGAGAGAAAAGAGAGAGATAGTTTACAATTGAGACTTTGGCTGGCTATCTTACTTACACTTTTCATAAATATTAATGTTTAACATTAAAAAAAAGCATGATACACAAAAGAAATTATATAATATTCTTAAAATTGTGAATAATTGTACATTATTCTTTATTCCTATTTCAAAATTTATAAAATAATTCTCCAAAAGAGTATGCTGGATTTTAAAAATAAATTAAATAATATTAGTACCATAATTTGCTAGTATTAAAACATCTTTGCATTTAATTTTGTAATATTTTAAAACATCTTTCAAACACTCTATAAGTTTTAGAGAAGAAAGTGTAATAACAATTTACATGCAACTGTCAAAATACATTTATGAAAACCTCATTTAAATTTTAGAAGACAAGAAATAAAATAAAAAAAATTTAATAAAATCTTTACTGCCTCTGAAGATGAAGATTTCTAACTGAATAATATATACACTTAATATCTATATTATTTATGCAAAATTGATTTATTAATATACACGTCAGGCATGTCGATCAGGAAAATAAAAATACCAAGTTATTCAACCTTAAAACTTGACATTCATTGAACATTTTGTTAGATATTATTTGAATCTTTTGTTCGTTTAAAACTAACTGGGGGTGCTTTTCTGTTCTTCTCTATTGTTATACTTAATAAATATTGATATTGCATGTAACTAACATGTTGCGGGTGATTAATTAATTAGTTTGGGGTAGAGGACAGGTGGAGGGCATACGTAATTAAAGACAGATTGAAACCTATCCCTTAAGCAAGTACTTCATGCCAGTAGATTACTTGTGTGGCAGAAAAATTATTATTATTGTATTTTTATTTAAATAATACTCTGAAAGTGTCAGAAATGATCCGTCGGGTAATGATTAGAGAAGACTCGTCTATGTATATATATATATATTTACATTTAAGTCCATTTCCGACGTCAATGATTGAAAATAATGTGATCAAGTTATTCTAGGATGCATAAGCTCTACCGCTTTATTGTCTTGAAATTGTCATGATATCACTGGAATATAGGTTACAGAGAACAGTCGCGCACTCAATTTTCATTTTTTTTTACCAGCATTATCTTCTCAGTCCCTGCCACTTTGTTCTTTGGCATATCTCTAACTTCTGTTCTTGTGACAAGAATATCGTACTTCTCTCAAATTTAAATTCAGAAAAATTGAACATAAAATAAAATGTCTGATGGATGAGAAATGTGGCAGAGCTGGCTTAAGGTCGGATGCGTGGCACTTAAGTGGGAAAACTTTCCACAGACGGAAGTTGTTAATGAACCTAATTATATATACAAATGCGCGCGCATTAATACATATACAAGCACAGCGATACACACAAGTCTACTTATTTATTCAAGCATATTTCTCAGTGCACACCAGCAGTAAAACTGCACGTTACACTCATCACTGCGAATATAGATCCGTTCTCTTAAACCTGCATGTTAGTCTGTTGACCGCTTACTGAAGCTCACTGACAAAAGAGCCATGACGTCAGCACGTTGTCATGAGAAACACAATAACTATGACACTGACAGCAATTATCGATCAGTTGCAAATACGAAAATATCGGGTATATCGCTTTACAATAACAATAAAATAAAACAAATACCACTACACACACACACACACACACACACACACACTTTAAAATCTATTATTTAGAAAATACACAATGACATTTTTATATGTATATGTATGTGTGTGCCTTCTTGTAGTTAAAGTGTGATGCAGTGAACCGATATATGTACTTATTTTGATATGAATAACTAATTATGTTTTAGTAAATATGCGTGCAGAAATTATTTTAATTTTATGTCAAAGTTAGATAATGCTTTAAAAAAAAATCCTATAGAACCTTTTACAAAGATACACACTTTTCCTTGAGTTTTGTTTTATTTATAGATTTTCAATATTAGTTTAACATTTGAAAGAAGAGTTTCATCTCCATGCAATTATTTTTTGATTGATCCATACAAATGTCTTTCCTACTCAACACTTGTGGTCAGGGTTTAGTTCAAACAACGCACATGAAGACTAACTGTCCATGTTTCATTGGCAGTAAATGAGTGTTACGACGATTAGCAGAAACTCTTTCGACTCTAGAGATCAGGTAGATATATAATTTACGAATCTTTGTAATTTCTAATTTAAATTGTGAACTTCCACATACTTAAAACACATGATTTAAAATTATATATTCTAATAATTTTGATAAGAAGAGCTTATCCCCGACATTAATACCTGGACACACTATTCATTAACTAATAGCAATATGTTTACATTAGAGAGAGTTTAAAGATGTAGCTAAAACAGTTGTCAGTTGCTAGTTATTTACTACTTTAAATAAATAGTACAGACGAAATATCCTTGAAAAATCACATATTTTGAGACATTTTCAGTTTTATGTTTTTATGTGTAATACGTCAATTTTAAGAAGTATTTATTCAATTTATCCTATCTCCGTCAAATCAACTGAGCCGTTTCTAATAAATATTATTTACCTGATGAAAATGCCGCATAAAACAATTTATACTGTGACAGGACCTGTACGGACGTTGACAGTGTTGAACACTTTGCTTGCTCACAAGTCGATGACTGCAATGCAATTGTGGGTGAAACGATATTATTTATTATTGGTTAATACAGTCACGTGTTTGAGCGAGCGATGAGGAAAAAGGTTTCACGTGAGATGTGGGGAAAGGTATCGATAAGTGGCTGTGTACAGAGCTAACATCTTTTTGGCCTAACCAAATCGAGTTTCTAGCAAATATGCGAGACCAATTTTACAAGAGCGAATCGAATACCTGCTGCCTTCCACAAAGATGAACTAGGGAATGTTGAGGTTTTGTTCGTCATTTCAAAAGTCAACTGTTAGTATGTACTGGAAAATATTGCCACTGCAAAAGTAATTCGCTCTTTTATCTTTATGTTGTATAGTTTTCTGTACCCAGAACTGAAAACTCTCTCTTGGAATGTCAGCCAATGATATTAGCGTAAACGTTTCTCCGATGAATCAATTACATTTAGAACCCACTTTGGATACTCTCTAATAAATGCTGAGCTTTGTTCATTGTCTGAAAACCAAAATACCAAACACCCGTTTATGAACTCTTTGGATTTAAACAGCAGAGTGCAACCACATATATGACTGTAACTTCTATTCTACTGAAATCATTCTCTAAAATCAAACGTCAGGAACAATCTGAATGAAATAAATTATCTGATGGATGAAAAATATGCAGTGTTATCTCAAAAACTACGACAGTAGAAATATTATAAAAGACGACAGCGGTTAGAGAACCAGTTAACACGCGTTTACATGTAAACACATTCGCGCGCACTTTCAAACACACGTTCACACACACACCACACACAGTGGCATGCCCGAATCAAATATTTATGCGCGTTCCTTCTTTTCAACTGCGCACCTTAATTAAGACTACACAGTCAAACTCCGGGCCTGCAAAATATAGATCCGTTTCCCTAAAATAAGACTCTACTCCCGGGTATTGGAAATCAATGCTTAAACAACCGTGACGCCAGCATGTTGTTAGGGAAGGTGAAATGTGTCAACTTCTCTAAGTGCTAGTATCGACCAGTTGCAACTTGCAAATAAGGTATTATCGGGTACATACTTTTGTCTATGGATTCACTGCAGCAAATATAATCCAACAAATAAAATCAATCTCCTCCTAACAGCACCCAAGACCCGTAATACAAGTTTGTTCGTATATAGTGACATATCAGTCTACTTTTAAATAACTTCACTTATTTTTATATAAATAAATAATTATAATTTGTAATTGTGCTCTTGCATAACTAATTTTAATAGAAGGCCAGAGTTAAATACTGTTTTAAACAAAATATTCGGTTCACAACTATTTAAAAGGAGTCATCTTTGTTTTAGCTTTATTGCTATGAATATCGTTCTGAATAGGCTCCAACAGATGATTTCCTACAGCCTTTCCTCGAAAAGAATTTAAAATATTATTTAATTCCTTGTCATAAAAATAATCTTTCCTTCTTCAATTACGAGATAAGAATCTTTGGTGAGGAAAGACGTTCTCATTACTCTGTACACACAAACTGAAAGCGCTATTAATAGAGAAAATGACATAGCCACAAATGCGCGCAAGGAAATAGGCAAGGCCAAGTTTGATTTGCAGGAAATGATCAGTGACATAGCAAAGTTGGAACTTAAGTGGGCTGTCAATGTTCAAGTGACATTGATTTAAATACAAAATGCATCAGAAAAATTGAAGTTGGTAAGAAAGGCAGAGACTGGTCATACAGTCTGACACTACTGACAATACTTTGAGTGTGAACACTTTAGAAAGTTGTGAAGGGTGTCTTGACATTGTGACACCTCAGTTAGAAAGGAAACATGTGCACCATCATTCAGAAAGTGCAAAGTTTAAGTTTGAGTTTTACCTGACACTACCGAACATGATTATATTTAGTTAAGCAAAGTTCGGAAAAGGGAAGAAGGTTTGTTGTCATGCAAAGGACATGGTATGAACCGTTCTTACCTAAGGAAGATGACAGATTATTTGGATATGGGGTTGAAACCATTATGGTACATTTTGTGCAGAGGAATTGAACAGTTGGAGGAGAAGAATTCTGCACAAATAAGCTACTGTATGGTCATTTAATTAGTCAATATGTTTGCTGCATCACTAGGCAATATTTTCCTTTCAATTAAATCATATTTAATAATAGAGACGATTGATTAAGTACATCATAAAGAAGAATCTTTACATTTGTATGCACGCTGATTAACTGGGCTATTTATCTGATTGCATTGCATGTACGGTAAGTTAATCTTGTGTCGCACGTAGCTACAGCTGGACTAAGTTGCATAAAAAGAATGATCATATATAATATTTGTTTGTATCAAGTGGAACATTTGCACTGTGTGAAAATATTTTTTGTATTTATTGTGATTGCTCTGTATTTAGACAATGTTTATGGAGATATACATATAGATATGTTGGTCGCCCATGACTAGCGTTTATATACTTTATTTGGGAAATTAATCTTTACATTAGCCCTTGATGATTGATGACTATTGTATTAATATATTAAACAAACTGACCAGACTAACATTAATTATTAGTGATCACGTAATTCATATTAATGTTCGCAGTGTGATTATATTTGCAGAAATATTTTTATTTGTGATTTTGAGTGATTAATTTCTGTTGTATTAACAGAACCCCACTAGTGGCTTATTTTATTAACCACCACTATGGCGCTAGTACATACTCTTACTTAACAATATTTTACGAACCTACCTATTTTAGTTGTTATAGGATTGTATTGTTGGGAACATGGCAACATTTGTCGAGATTAAACAATGGACCCTTGAGGCCAAAAGAACTAGCAGAATTTATGGGAGTAGAGGATAGGATAGAGGGGGGTCCTAACGGATTGCATGCACAGACGAGAAGAGTTGTTAGAGTGACCGAGAGTAACTAGTGAGAGAAAATATGAATTAATAAAACTTGAAACGGCTGAAAGAGAGTTTGAAATGGAGTAGTTAAATTAAAGTTACAAATGAGTTGTGAGAGAATCGAAAGTGAATTTGTCGAATGAGAACATATACCAGACATGCTTTTATAAATTTCATTTTCGCAGTTTTAGCAGGAAAAATGCAAAACTAGAAGATTATATTTTGTGTTTTGAGAAGGTGGCGACGGTCTTGACCCCCTTCCCTCCCGTATCAATGATTATTACAAATGTCTTCATGCATGAAAGGGAAGAGTGACTTAGTGCTGACCCGACTTCCGGTCTCTCCAGACAAACTGATGGCATATGTCAAGTGACAGCAGAGTCAATCAGATGATAATTTCACACGTTGAGACGGAAAAAGACCGAGACATCTGCTTTCAGATTGACAATTAAAAAATGTCGAGTTGGGTTGAACTGACAAGACCATAATGCGAGTGGACAGAATGGACGGTAAAAGACCTGAGGAAACACTTAATTTTTAAGAACTGGATTGACGCATCAGAGAAGAATACGGAATAAAGATGAGATTGGGAGTAAACTGGGCAGTAAGGCACTGTTTGATGCCGCCACACGAGATCGCCATTTCTCTTTGAGACAGCTCCAATTCATCCTCTCACGGAGCGTCAAGGACACGACCAAATCCTATACCCAGGTCATGCGCAGCGCGATCAATGTTTAACGTGTTGTCTATTTCAATCTTACTGCGTGTACTTTCTGTTTCAGCTCTTTTCCGAGAAATACATTTGATAGATATTCCACGTTTTCCAATGCACAGTGCAAAGCAAAACAACAACACATCTGTTTCGATCTGTGAATGTAACTATTCTAATCCACTGAAAATACATATGCAAACAGTGCTGTGTGCTTGACTCTTTTACTTCTATTGATTAATTAAGCAGTGTGAACACGGAATAAAATAGATCGATACGTTTGGCATCAGTCATAAACATAATTATTCTCTTCTCCGCGTGTTCCTGGTTTGTCTAGAAAGAATAATGATCACAATTAAATTAAATTAAGTCCATAAGTACAACTGATGTGCATGGTTATTTTCTGAACCTACTAGCTCCAAGAGTGTTTAGGTGATAACTTTCTATTCTACAGGGTAAAGTGTTTATTTAAATGTACTTTTAATATCACTCCGAACGTAAATGTAAATTGGAATATTTTCTGCATATGTATGGGAATTCTATTTAGATGATAGATAAACAAAGTCTATGGTACAGTCATAATACATGATGCATTTCTTATGTTTGAAAATGATCAAGAGAGTGAGGTAGAGAACCTATTCATTTATGAAGATAGATGGATAAGTGAATGGATGGATAGAGAGATACAAGCAGATGTATTCAACTTCATTAATACAAACATTAGCTTTTGTATGTATGCACTATAATATACAGCAATGACTTAACATTACTATCTTTAATCAAAAACATTACTACTGATAAGTACAAATGCCTAAATATTATTTTTTTAAATTGTATTGTTGTAACATTCTGGATGACAGCAACATTTAGGCTAACTGCAACACCCAACCCAGTTGTTAGTGAGAATACCTACATGCACTTAACACATTTATTTTCTTCTCTTTTTTGTCGGCCTGCATATAACGTGCTGACGGGACGACACACCCAACACCCAGGAAAGCTTTAACCTTGCTTATCAAACAAACATAATCGTGCGTAAAGGAACTCAGTCATGCGTGTAGTGAAGTCTGCAGTGTCTATTTTGCAACTTAGGCTTCAGTTAATGCAAGACATAAAGAGATACACACAAACAATGAAATTAATCTGACGTGTGGTACCGTACACAGACAAAGAAACATAATGATATCAACTACTTGTGATTAATTTTATAAAATTATCATCTGAAGACACAACAAAGAAATCATTTGATATCTTTTATGGCATACATACAACTCCTGAATAACATTTGCTGAAAATGGAAGAATGAGCTAGTGAGCCCAAGTTTGTTTGTTTGTTTCTGTTTGTTTGTTTATTTGTTTATTTGTTTGATACTCCTCTTGTGAGGGTAGGGATTTGCTATTTGTATATAGGTTTTTTTCTTTCAGCAAGACAAAATGATAATGCATAGTCCTTTATGAAACGTTAGATGTAAACTTTGAGGTATGAAGGTTTAAAGCATAGGGATTTCAATTAACGTTTGAACATTTGAAGAAAGAAAGCTTAAAAGAGTAAAAAAAAATAATAATTGATAAAGAATGTTTCCATGCATTCCCATTAATAACAATTCATTCTGTTTTCAGACATGTCGTAGAGACACAAAACCAATGGCAAAATGTGCACCTGTGGGTCGAGAAATAAGGCCCATTACTCCTGTTCACACGCCTGAGAGACGCTCATTCGTGTACACACTTGCATGTGGATTTGTCAGTAAGAAACCGGTTGCTAGAAACAGATTTACTGTTGCAGGAAACTAACGAAAATGTCATTGAGATCTGACAGCGTCGTCAAACAAAAACAACGGTAGGTCTACATGTGTGAATTTGACATATATTTGAATGTGTGAGTATATATATATAATTATATATAATTATAATTATAAAATAACATATCAACTGTGGCAGAATAAATTTGCCTCTCCCTATTTTAAAAAATAATTATTATATAAGTTGTTGAATTGTCAGAGTAACCCGAACTTCGGCACTCCTTATGGTGATATTTTTGAAAGTGTCTTGTGTCTGAAGTAAACGCTCGAAGCAAGAATATTCTAGATTTGCTGATGTAATTCAAACTAGTGAGTAGTTTTTATTATTCATTGTTTATGATTACAGTGAGAGACAAATTTACTCTGTCACAGTTGGTTTGTTACTTTATTATCTTTACTCTTCGCAGATTGCAGCACACAAAACAATTACGATACGAATTTTAGGAGAATACAGATTAAACTGGGTCAAGTCACTGCCTTCTCTCTGTTATAACCTAGTGTTCACAGCGTTACAAGTTGTCGTCCCCTCTCAATTAAAATATATATTGTTGTATATGGCATACTTTCATACTATCTCGCTTGCATTAGTTGGAAATTTTGAGCTGGATATTATGTTGTTTTAAATGATTTTGTTTTCATTGCTATTCTTTTTCCACTACATTCAGCAATGGACATCTCGAGATTGAGAACTAGGCCTAAAAGCCTTCTGAGTGTTATTATGCTTTTCTTTTCTTTCTTCTACCTCATGTGTTACATCTGACTAACAGACTGGCATTAATTATGACAGCATTTGCAGCCCGACATCTAACTACAATAAGTGCTGTTACATAAAAGACATTATGCTACAATTACATTAGACATTAGCCTACAATGTTAAATTTATTGACCTATTTATTGACCTTCCTACATATATTGATAATCTTATGTTGGAAAAGAAAGTGGGTGGATGGGGGCTCGCTAAGTATAGATTAAAGACGGATTTGTCCTTAGTAAGAATTTTTCCACCTCCGTAAATATTGTGCGACCGTAAATCTTTGTCTTTAATGTTGTGGAAGAGAGAAAACGTTTACAGAGCCCGCATATCCGCCAAGTAATAGGGACGAGTGGCATCTGCTGGAGAATTATTAATAATATAAATTAAGATTCTCATTAGTTGTAATTAGTTATGTATGATTAATTAATCAAACATATCATAACCATTAAGTAAGTGGCGTTGGCATCACACATTCTTTATTACATTTACAACTGATTCCATATGTCATAATGTTTACATTACTGCTATATTTAAATGAAACGCACAAAATGATTATTTCTGACTTTAATCCTGTACTGAATATTGCATTCATTATCAATTGTTCTCTTTACAAATGTAAAAACTGTAACGACACGATATGAATTGGAACTAAAATTGCATTTTTATTTCAACATGTAAATGCAGGAAAGATGGCAGAGGAAGGGAAGAATACATCTCTTGGGAAGAATACTTCATGGCAGTTGCTTTCCTTTCTTCCAAGTGCAGCGAAGATCCTCATACACAGGTAGGTACTAATACTTTTCATGCGCATGTAGTGATGTGTCCTCATACACAGGCACTATCGTTTCTTTTATACAGGTAGTAATAGGTATCTATCCTCATACGGAGCCGATCTATTGCTTGTTCTTCTTGTGTTAAATATCTCGCTAACAGCAGGCACACTCTTACAAAATCAACGCACACAACTTCCCCACCCCACCCTTGCATGCCGTATTTAAATTAGGATAATAATTATTAGGGTAGCATATTATTTTATTATATTACTGCTTATGAAACAAACTCATGTAAAATATAATAAATATATAGTATAGTTACATATGATAATAGAATTATTTTCTCTGCCCTTTGGTTAATGCCAGCTATATTTATATCTTGATGACCACTAATTTGAGAAATAGAAAGTCTACTGAGTTTCAAGGTCATTTGTTTTATAGTATTTAGCGATTAAAACTTTCACTGATGATTGAAAAAGTATGTGTAGCATTCATTGTGACTGTTATGTATAAAGTGACTGAATTCTTTTTTAATTTCTTGTATAAGACAGAGAATAATATGAACTTTTGCAGGTGGGAAAGTGCATTGTTGACCCCGACAACAAGATTGTGGGTATAGGTTACAATAGCATGCCCAGAGGATGTACAGACTAGCCATGGTGTCGCAGAAGTGAGACAGATGATCCATTTCAATACAAATACCACTACGGTCAGTGTTTAGATTTTTCTTCGTAGAATAATAGTTTTCCACAATTCAGTCTTAAAATGTTTCACCTAAAGATTATTTGTATAGTGTTCAAACAACTGCCAAGGTTCTCATTTCTTTATACTCTATATTCATTTTTAGTTGAAAATAGGTTTTGATCTCTGGATATAATTAAAGAAACATGAGACAGACATATAACTTTAGTGATCGCATCCCAGAATTATGAATAATAAATATATAACAATGAAAACAGATAAGACCGATCATCAAGAAAATGTTGATAGATCTCTCTCCAATCACAAAAATAATGGCGAGGAGAGACAAGATCTAATGGTAATAGTCTCGGAGTTCTCTAACATGACATGGAAACAAATCTATAGTAGATTTTAAAACTATTAAAAATAAGTCCAAAATATTCGCCTTGGATGCATTTAATGTGTTTTGGTACCACTTCTGAAAGGGAAAGCCTAAGGGAGTGACTGCTCTATGACCGAATTTATTGACCCACCTGTCAGGAATTGTTACATAAATGGTTACATAATTGGCATGGAAACCATCTTTACTCAGATCACACTAAGGTAAATGTTATATCAGACACACTGAAGGCCGTTAACATAAGGAAAATGTTACCAATTCCAGACGTTTTCAAAACCATGATTTATATCAGTAATTTTTCTCCTTCGCTTGACTCTGTTGTTTGCTTCAAGCTGCTAAAATTTATCCTTTTAAGAGTGAGTGTAGCACGAGCTTTTAGAATAATTTACTTATAAAATGTTTTGGTAGAGAGAAGTATTTTAAGAGACAACTGGAGGATTTCTTTGCTGACCACGAATTATTAGAATTAGAAACATCTGATCTCAGTCCAATTGCTTGGATGAACTTAAGACAAAACAGTCTTCTCATAAACACAGCCAAATAAAAGTAAACTCTACTGAAGTGTTTGCTGACTAAATATGATGTGTGTGGTTTGGTGGGAGGATTAAATTCTAATTAAAGAACTTATATAACAAAAATGCCAATATACCATAACTAGCTGCTTCTCACACAACCATTTATTTCTCTCAATGTCAGTGAATAATTTTTAAATCCTACTCCATCTATCTTTGGCATATTTCTCTATTACGATCAGGTATCTTAAGCGGGTGTAGATGTCTGTTATTCTCTTATGGACATTGTTTCATACATGCAATGACAGAAATATCTCGATAGTTACTCAAATTTGTTTATATATTCTATATTTCATGCGAGAACGATTACATCACCCGCATATCTGCCAAGTGATAGACAAGTGGTGTCTATTTGAGGATCATTAATAAAGTAAATTAGTTATGAAAGATTAAATAATAATAATAATAATAATAATAATAATAATAATTGTTTTCATTAACCAAGTGGTGTTGCCGTCACAGTCATTTGCGAATATATGCTAAAACCGATTTTGTTCATCTTACGTGTGTTCATTAATTAATCATTAAAATTGTGATCTTTATATTTTGTGTGTATCAAATTGTATTATTACATGAAACATATTCAACAATCAATTTAATCTGCTTGTGAATCAGTGCATCACAAGAAGATAAAAATACATATACTGTAAATATTATTAAACTGACGTGCACAGTATCATTAATTCACACTTAAATTGTTATTGACATTTTACTTTTTAAAATTTTCTCTGAATTCAGAGATCGACAGAAAATTAAATGGGGTCCGGAATTTTTCATGGCTTTGGCTTTCCTAACTGCACAGCGTAGTAAAGATCCAGAAAAAAAGGTTTTTTTTCTAGCTTACCATTATTTTGCTATATAGAAAATATATTCACCTGTACTGTGTACTTATCCGCATGTCTTTTAATGTCTTCCTGACTTTCTATCCATCTGTCGCTGTATTAGTATGACTGATGGCAGGTTTGATTCAGCGTGAGAATACATAATATTTAGACACATATATAACTCATATGTAATTTCATATATCTGTATGTATACATACACACACAATTAAAAAGAGGATATATTTATTCATGCATAAAAAACATGCTCATAATTATATTCATTCGTATATGCCAATATACGTATATATTTGTAACATTGTTTACGTGTGCTGCTTTCTTTCTTGTTTGTTTGTTTGTTTGATTGATTAATTATTATTTATTTTTGCGTAGATCTCGTTGTTTGCTTGTTCGACTGTTTATTTGTTGATAGGTGGTTTGTTTGTTTAGATTATAGTAATATTTCTAAAGAAAACTATAATTCTTTCGGCAATTACACCTTCATTTAAAACAATATTAATCCTATATGTCACTTCATTGTTTGACTTTTTGGCACTGAGAAGTAGTCTCAAAACAGAAATGCTTCTAGCTCAAACAGCAGCCTGTAAACAGGAACATACATTTCTGTGGCAGAATAAATTTGCCTATCCCCATTTCTAAACTTAATTGTTATGTAAGTCGTTACATGTCAAAGTGACTCAACCTTGGGCTCTGCTTGTGCTGTTATTTTTAGGTGGAAAAGTTGGAAGTAAAAAACTCAGGTAAAGAATGTGCTAGACTTGCTGATGTAATCCAAATCGGTTCTAGGTGGATAAGTAGTTTTTATTAACCAATGGTTAAGATTTACAAGAATGAGACCAGCCAATGGGCTGAGATGAAAAGTTTACCTGCTGTAAAGAATTTTATTGTCTAATCACTTTGAGTTTGGTGTGGCAAGAAGTCTTGTCATGAAAGGCGGCCGTTAGCTTAATGGTGAGTTAACTGTGATTGAGAGAGAATGGACTTGAAATATTTCCTGCATTTTGTGTTTTATATAGAGAGACGTATTATGTGAGTAGACTATTACTTCTTCAAATTGTGAACTAAGATGCTTATATGTGGTATACTAAACACTTGACATGTTGTATTTATTATGCTGTATGCGTATATCGGGCTAATAAATACTGTTACAAGAAACTGTTAAGTTGAGATTTCAATGTAAGAAGGAATGGAGTTAGAGCTGAATAAACTTGATTATATTTTACAGGGAAGAAGCAGCATTTTTTCTTCACCAGAATCTCTCAGTTCACTGATTTATAAACCGCTACAACCGTGGTAAACGTGAGAGGTTTCTACCCCAAGTGTATAAGTGTAAGGTATCAGTGCACTCTGTTGATGTATTGTAGCAAATAATGCTGACTACCTCGTGGAATTTCTAGTACAAGGAAGTTACTGGAAATTGCTACAATTGTTGTTCTGCTTGAGGGAGTTAATAATGCAGCGCGCCCATATCAGCCTCGAGATAATAGCGGCTTATCAGTGTTCTACAATGTGCAAGAGAAACACATTAAAATAACAATACCCTTGTTATGAAATTGTGCAGAAAGACTATTACAGATTCACCTAGACAATGTTACGTACAAACTATTATTGCTATAATCTCTATAACTCCATTTCTGTTCTCTGATGAGAACTATCCTGTGATTTTATATTGACATTAATCTGTTGAAGGATATAAGACTGTATAAATATTGAAATTATTCGAACGTGGTCCGTGGAAATATTAATGTAATATTTTATTGTATTTGCTATATATATATATTTTTTTTTTGATTGTTGGTTTAATAAATTTATTGATCAACGTACACATATTGATAACCATACATTGGAGACGAAAGTGGGTATATGGAGGCTCGCTAAATATAGATTTTATTTTCTCCTTTGATAAGACGTTTACCACCTACGGAAATATTGTGTGATGGTAATGTTTGTCTTTAGTGTTGTATAAAAACTATACGAGACAAAACGTTTACAGAATCTACATTGTTTAAAAGTGAGAGAGTGGTGCCTTCTGTAGAATTATTAATAACGTAAGATTCTCCTCACTTGTAATTAATTATGGACGATTAATAAATAATAATAATAATAATAATAATAATAACCACTAGCTAGGTGGCATTAGTGTGACAATTTCACAGCATTACTGTTTAATCGATTTATCCCACAAGCATGTAGCTTCACTGTACATTTAGCCAATGACTATGAACTTTAAAATGCAGAAAAAAGCGGAAAGTGATTTTCTCTGAAAGTGGTTAAGGCAAAGCTTTTTAAATGTAATGTTGTTATCTCTGACTGACAGTTGTTAAAACAAAACGGAAATGAGTTTCTTTGACTGACAGTTATTAGGGCAAAACGTCTTGAACGGAAAGTGGTTGCCTCTGACTGACTGTTGAAAACAACGTGCTCTTGCAGGTGGGAGCTTGCATCGTGAACGAGGACAACCAAATAGTCAGCGTCGCCTACAACAGCAAGCCTCGTGGTTGGGACGATGATGATGTGCACTGGGCGGCTGATGACGACAAAAGAGACAGAAAATATTCCTACGGTCGGTCAAACAAACATTTGTTTCTGATTTCTTTAAAAATACGGACTACATTCTTTTTATTAAATCAAATAGTTTATTGTCTTTTATCTTCCTCGGTAAAATATTAAACTGTTTGGTGCTTCAGAATTAATTTCAGCCGTAAATAAATTGTCAACGAAAACAAATATACAAATGTTATTATTATCATCCTTCTAAACATAATATGACTTTTAAAGAGAAATATCGAAAGCTAATAATAATTATAGATCGCTTTGAATTTTAATTAAAACATAGCATTAGTGCTTCATGTGAACGCTTGAAATACACACTAAACAAACCTTTGCATTGTTTAAAATATCAGTTCGTATAAGTTTGAGTTTTTTCTAAATGTTACTCAATTAACTATAGAATAATAATAATAAAACTTAGTAATAACATGTGTGCATCTCATAGTTTCCTAATCAATAACCCGTTTGGAATGATGCTTTTATATTAAACTTTATTTATTTATTCATCTTTGCTTTGTTTTATGTTATAGCCTGCATATTACTTGAATTGTTAAGTCGTATAGCACACACACACACACACACACACATACATACACATGCACACACTAATGCGCACAAACACTTATACGTACACGTATATTAAATGAGACAGTAAATACTTTTAATCATAAAAACACGACCAGTATTCTCAGATTTTGGAAGTGAGTTTCTTTGGTCCTGTATTAAAGGTCTTTGACAACACATTTTTTTTTTGCTTCACAGTTTGTCACGCAAAACTGAACGCTGTCACACACAGAAACTGTGCAACTTTGAAGAACTGCACCATCTACATCACGCAGTATCCGTGTAATGAGTGTGCCAAGGTGATAATTGAGTCGAGACTAAGGGAGGTAATATACTATTCTCGAAATGGTCACCATAACGAAAAAATCGACTACAAAACCTCTGCCATAATGCTCGAACGTGAGACAACAGATTTGTCGACATCACCTCAACAGCAGGCCACAGCATCTTCTCACAGCATCGTCAGGTAATACAACTTTTAGTTCAATATTGTGATTTTGTGAAAAAAGAATGAACAGTTGTGTTTATGTAGAACAGAAAATTAATCTGCTCAATTAGAGTAAATTTTATTTTATCTCTTTTCTTCTAATAAATAAACATAAGCTACAATAGTTTATTAGTACTGTAAGTCTCCGTACACTTGAAAGCTATGCAGAACGATGCAAGGGTCACTGCAGTATGTCGCAAGGCTCCAAACTATCATAATCGGCTATGTATGACTATCACCTAGACTTCACCATCTTGTGCAACTATATTTTATTACTTGAAATGTCGGCCTGACAATCACTAAATCACAATCCGTAAAAATATTCAAATCGCGACATTGCTTCTTTTCGAAGTTATTCGTTGTCGTGCAGTATTTGATGCAAAGGTTAACAATTTTAAAATTACCTCCCTTCACTTAAATCATTATCAACCACAAATAAGTATTCAAATGCACGTGAGTGTGAAGTGTCTGAAATATAAGATTTTACAGTGACAAATGAATCACCAAAATATCAAAGGAAACATTATGATCTGGTTGTATAATATATAAACGATGCAAATCTTATGCTAGGAAATAAAGATAAGAGTTTGCAAAATATAAAGTGGTCCTGGATCCTAGCAATTAAAATGTTAAATTTGCTTATAATGAAACTTTTTCACTTTTTAAATTAAAATAATGCTGCATAAATTCCTTTACAATTTATTTTAGTGGAGATGGTCTGTCTTTCTTTGCTAAAGTATATTTGTATTTTTTCAGAAAGTATTCTCAGGAAAATGAAAAGAGGATTGTTTTAGACTTTCAAATAATTGATGCAGGTGAACACGAAGAATTATATCTTACTACTCCAAAAACTGTTTCACCTCCTGTCAGGTAATAAATAATATGTATGAACATCTAATAACATTAAAAAAATAAAATCTGCTTACTGATGGTATAAAGGCTCCAGAAAGCACTTGTTTCAAAATGCACACGCACACACACATACACGCGCACGCACACACACACACACACACACACACACACACACACACACACACACACACACACAGTGTTTTCCTGGTTTTATTTAAAATTAAAATTTCAAATAAAATATGAACAGAAAAATTAAAATGTTATGCTGAATTTGAGTAAATTAGACGAGAGAGAGAAAGAGAGACGTGCACAAATTTGCTTTTCGAATGAGTATTACCAGTTACTATGATAATATACATAGGTTAACATTAGGTTCCTGATTAAACATGGTTTTGATACCATTTAAAGAAAAAGAAGGAAAGAATAACAAGAATAATTACATCCAAATACTATCCTTTCACTAACCACTACTAATCATTATTACTTGAAACTATATTGTTCTACCCGTGTTGGATTCAGGAATGTCGGCACGAGGGAGGATTTAGTGCTATGCATTATAGGGAATCGCCTAGAAAATTTCCATTTTTAATTAGTATGTCTGCGATTTCTATATTGTTGCATGTGAACAATTATTATTTAGCATTTTCCCACTTCTCTTGATTATCGGTATTGAACAAAGGTATTGGAATCTTACCAAGATTCTGGAAGATCCAATGTTATACAGAGGATGTGGACTCTTCCAAGGAGCGCTGTTAAATGGTGGAGTGAGTCTGATTTCCAGGAAGTTTATTCAGATAGCCTTCCAACTCAGATGTTATGTTCCCCAAGGCTCCAATCACTCTAGTTATCACTTTTGCTTTTACATTCCACAGTCTCTGGATTTCTAAATCTGAAATCCTGGTATTTTGCAATTTTTTCTCTTTCTTTTGCTTTTATGTTTCTATCACTTGGAACAGAGACATCAATGATTGTTGCTGTTCTGTTGGACTTAATGAGAATTATAATGACTTTACTGTTATTCCAGATGGTAATTCACCAGGCCTATAACCTATCCTTCAAGGACATCTTTGATTTTCTTCAGACTTCTGCACCCCATTTTCCGAGATTCTATATATTACGTCTGCTTTGGTGTTTAAGGCTTTATATATTGTGATTAGTTTCTTTGTTTTCTGTCCAATGAATCTATTTCATTTGTTGTCCAATCTATGATACCTCCATGTGGATTCAGGTATTGCGTACGCGTTAAGGGCTTGTATTTTGTTAGCCCCATATAGTTTGGACTTGAGGACTTGTCTATCCCGTTTTTCATACGCTCACTCTCTCTCTCTCTTAACGTTATACTTCAATGCATCATCATCATCATCTTCGCCGTCGTCATCATCATAATCATCATCATCATCATCATCATTATCATTCATTGCCATCATCAGCATATTCATCATCGTACTTTTACTTTTTTCCAGTCAACAAGAATTCCAACATGATCCGAAGGTCACGTGACAACTTTCAATAACACTGCCATTTTGAAAACCAAAACACTTTAGATGCATGAAAATAAGTAAGCTGAAAATAACCATGCGCCTGTTACTTTTATATTTAAGGATAGGAATGTTTAGTTAGATTGGGATTTCACTTCTTTAAACGTTTAAATACTGAACACTTCAGGAATATATATGTAATACTTATATTTTTGTGTTTGTATGTTTTTATTATTTCATTATATATATATATGCTTAAGCAAGTGCAAGCCTGCAGTAAATTGGCGTCTCCTTTTGTATATTTTGTTTAGAACAATAAAAGGATTTCTGACCAATGACAACTATAACAATAAGTATATTTATGTGATTATAAATTCGCCATTTCTATATATTTTGACTACACGCCTGAATCATTTTACCTTTATCTCGCTTATATTCAAAATAGTTCGTATTCAATAAAAAATGATAATCTTTATATTTGTATTTACAGATGATTTGAACATACGCACTGATATTTCATTTCTACTTGTAAACCAGCTTTCACCAATTGTTTTTTTAATGCATTATTCTGCTTGCTTGCTTCGGCATTTTGCTATTTTGTATTCTAACATTGTATTGATGGATGTGTGTGTTGGTATACATAAACGAATTATTGAAATGTTATGTGAAGTAATATTGGGCAGAGTCAGTACCATCGTAAAAGGTGTGAATAGCAGATTAATCACACGGTAGAGATAGGAAACATTCACCATTCCTTACCTTCTAGGGTCACGTGCCATAAATCGTTTCTGTTTATAAATGAACATAGCGGCCAGTAATAAGCAGAATTAGTTTGGGTCGAGTATATCAATGACTGAGGAGCAACAGGTAGCTGAGAATGAACTGTTGTAAACTATCAGAGAGTGGGGGCACGTTTATAATCTCTTTGAATGTGCATTGATAGTTGGCGCATAGGATCTGGACTGTCTTCTGATAGAAGACGCATTCGAGCTTGGCTAGTCTGAGGCGGGAAAAAAACTTCTTTATATACCCTGGTTTTGTGGTCAGTAAGATTCGAACTAGTTGTGAGCATCAAACGAGTTTCCTAGAAATCCCTGCCATTTAAAGAGGTGACATGGAAGTGTACTTCAATTCGGTCATGTGAGTTTTGTCATGGTATTCGTTTTCAGGATTTTCAGTAGCATTTTGACAAAGTTTAAGTTGCTCACTCTAAGAAATTATTTAGTATAACAGTGAGTCTGCAGTGATTATTTATTTGCGGAAAACCTTATGGTTAGAAGTTTAACCTAAAGCTGTGCACATAGTTCCTGATTCCTGGACAAGTTTAGTTCAGTTGTTAACTTATTGCTAACTTTGAAACAAGACTACCTAAAAGATAGTTACTTTGTTTCAATTTTAGCATGTGCCGATATCTTGTGTTTTTCAATTTCTAGAGTTTCAATTGAACAGAGTTAATTTTATGTTTAAATTGTCACCATGACGTCAGTTGAGTTGTAGCAAGTGAGAGTGTAATAGGGCGAATGCTCATCATAATCATTCTAGACTAGTGTGAAAACTGTTAGCAGTGTCCATGGGGTTGAAAAGTTTATGTCGTTCGTGTTTCACAAACTGTCTCTAGACCTAGCGAGTTATAATTTATTTGTCGAGGTTGCTCTATCATTGTAGCTGATGACGATTTAATACTCTAGTATTTTTGAATGCCGTGCAGATTAAAGACTGAATGGGTGTTTGTGCTGAAACAGTGAGATCCTTAGGGGAGCTATCGAGAAACCCAAGTTTTGATGATTATTTACTTTTTCTTGGAGGAGTCAAGGTCGACCCTCCAACTCCTCGCCGTGTGTTAGTCTTTATTTTAGCGTGGGCCGCTATGCTAATATTATTGTGTAAATGCTTGACGTATTAATAAATGTTACTTTCTGTTTTATTATCATCTTAACCGTTTTAAAAGTTAGTTGTTAGCAATTGAAATTTTATTCCTTGTGTTAACAATGCTATCTTTGGATTTGGATGAAACATTTTGCTAGTCCAGCTGGAGTAATAGACATGAGTAGTTCAGTCTTTTGTAACCGTTTAAAAACCTAGTTAGTGTATTATATATCTCTTGGTTGAATGCAGTGAGCAGTGACTGGGTGGCTGAAACAGAGAGATGATTTATGCAGAATTTCTCATTTAATCCTTCATAATTGCAATGTAATTTGAGCTGTGAATTTTATAATTGTTCTAATGATTAAATGTTATTGTTGAACTAAATATTATCTTTTTGTGTCCTTTCTTTGTAAGAGAAGAATTGACAGTTTTAGCAGCGAGAACAGTCGCGTAATTCGTCCTTGCTAAGGGACGGCTATTCGAATAAGAAATAACCCCTAAATTATAGTTAGGTTATTCTGTAACCTGAGAAGTTAATCAAATATGTTACGCTCTCACTCACCCCAGAAGCCGCAATAAACCTTTCATCTGCACTATGTTCTCAGTCTCGGGCTGCTTCTGAGGTGGAGGGCAGGAGGGTAGATATAATAATAAATCATATCATATTCATGCCAGAAAGGGTCTGGTGTGGGTTAGCTCCCTGTCTTAAAAACAGGTCCCTGACCTGGAAGCGAGTTGTAATGTATGCAAAAATATAAGCAGAAGAGTTAGTATAAATGACAACATGCTTCAATATTAGGTTTTGTGTATTTCTGTTGTACTTCTCATACTTAGTCGCCTTTCTCCTTTTAAAGCACCTATTCTAAAGAATGGACAAACGATTCTAATAAAGTCTCTTGAAAGAAATACTGGACTTCCTGACCTTGGTCGAACATAATAGGCACGATCTAAAGTTGTGTTGCTGTTATTATTATGATTATTACTATTATTTGAATTGTTTTGAATTATGTTTGGCTTTATGTATTATTATTGTTTATGTTTGTTTATGCTACTTTTCTGTTGTTGATCGAATTCCACATTTACACATGATCATTTACTATTTACATTCATGATGTAATTTTATTGCATGATTTACCCACACCTTCGGGATTTGACGTAATGATCAACGCAAGCTCCAGTGGTGACGTTAAAACGATAGCGTAACCACAACCACCACCACCCTATATATCAAAATGCTTTCTAGAAAACAAAATATTTGTTCATATTCATATACAGAAAGGAGTTTTTCAGAATAACTCTCCTTGTCAATTTTAACCCATAAAGACATATATATATTTTTAATGCATTTCTTGTACACGCTGTTTTGCTATACTCTAAATGCTATGAAGTTCTCACACAGGCCAAAGTAAAACAACACACCCACCAACCAGAATGTTCTTAGCTTTTCATTTCTTGGTTTATTTTAGCTTAACTGTTACTCCTGACAGTTCTGTTATTCATTTGTCATTGTAGAGCTAATTGTTGCACAACTTCTTAGGGGTCTATAATCAGATACATTTTAACGATGCATAAAGAAATGAAAATACTGCCAATACCAACGAAGTATCAAATCATACATTAAAATTAACTGAAGTTTCCTGGATATATATATTCTATCAATGCTTGGTATGAGACATGACCATGTGATAACAAAGAATGTCGAGGAGGCACGACAATCAGTGGCAATAATAAAAGAGTCTTTTTGCTTTTTATATTAGGTTTTAAATTAATTGTAAAAATAGATTCTACCCGTTGCGAATAGCATGTGGCGAGCGTTTTCCTATTTCAAACATGTTTCATTTGGCTTTTCTTTCTATTGTGATTATTGCTGTGATATGATTTTGTTTGTAGTTATATAGAACGAGAACAAGTACAACTCCTCTAGTTGATTTTTTTAAAGTTGTATTTTGAATGTTCCGCATTCCATTAATTAATTCTGCAATCCTTACACCCACGCATTGACAGGTGCTAAGATTTTTAATGTTGATGTTTTATGGTCGACATTATTAATTTTACACTTGAAGATGTTTCAAGATAATTGCATTCAAGCACTTATACTCACTACAAAAATTGCTCATTCAAATATTTGTATGCATCACCATGTATATACTTCATGCATTTTGAAACAGATATTAGTTTCTACAGATATTATTAGAAATTATGCAAAAATGCAACAAATAACTTCCCATACTATTGCCATTATTTTCCATATCGACGCTTTTGGAAGATTTCTAAGATTTATTGCATTGCTGCTGTAAACAGGTCAACATGTATTATATACCTGAACTAAAATTTTAGTTCAAATTATTTTTATTTAGTAAACATCGAAGCTTCGAAAGGTTCAAACCATTACACTCAGGATAATTCTAGACACCAAGAGCTCATGACGTCACTTCACTTCTCCATTGTCTACTTGCTCAACATCAAAATATAATATTTCTTCTCGTTGCTATGCGTCGCTATCTGGTTCCAGTCCTAAGTTTGTCTCGTTACATACACGTGCACATATGTGTTAGAAGTTTGCGCTGATCATCAAACATATGCTCCAGCAACATTCCAAAAGCAAAATATGTCATATAGTCAACATTCATTTGTTTATTATAGTCCATCTATTTACAGTGTACTGCATTTTTAGTTGAGATTATATATACATTTTACATTGTCACATTTGCATGTGGAT
This sequence comes from Sinotaia quadrata, assembly GCA_028829895.1. NCBI lineage: Eukaryota > Metazoa > Mollusca > Gastropoda > Architaenioglossa > Viviparidae > Sinotaia > Sinotaia quadrata. The sequence goes on along the minus strand of CM054183.1, from coordinate 18,891,935 downwards.
TTATAATTTTATTTTGTTATGGTGGGGTGACTTTGGTGAGTTTCAATGCTAAATTTACTGTCTTGTATATCTTCTGAAAGAATGTTTGTTTTTCTAATATTCTAGATGTTATCAGATTTTAAATAGAGCATGCACTCATCTGAACCCCAGTATGTATTTGTGAGCTGTACATAATAATAGGATAACATTAAATTGTTGAGCATCACGAATCTCTAGTTAAGCCGCAGCAATACATTTTTGTATTTATTTATTTATTTTATTTGCAGTCAGCTCGGAAATACTTATTTGGAGTATGGCTCACACATTGGAAGCTTAGAAAAGCATTTAGCTACTTCTGTATTCATGATTTATTTTATTGCTGAATGCCAGACATTACCTGAAATCAAATGTTTGCTATTGTCTCGCTTTTCATTGGTTCAATGAATGTTTGTAACAGACATTATATCGTAACTATGTATTTCAATTGCTTTAATATAATTTACAATCACATGGTATTAACTCATAATGGAGAACAACTAATAAAACAATATTAAAAATATAATGATGTTATGCTTAACATACAGAAGTAATACTTCAACTAAACAAATTTTGACAGTATTTTTTCACCATACCTTTTACATTCGCAATAATTAACATAAGAAATGAAATTTGGATAAATTATTACCGTGAAGGATGGGGTAAAATCAGGAATTTTCCTGGCATTTAATAAAATTAACTGCACGTGTCTGATTTCATGTTAGAAGTACAATGCTTCTCAAAACCATACACTTTTGAGTTTGGATGGCAGGAAGGTCAAGGAAATATTTTAACACACGTCAAGCAGATAATTATAAGAACAGCTTCTGAAGATATGCTGGACATAGTTGCCCCTATTGCAAGATCAATTGTGCTTCAGTCTGCATACATAGCACAACTGTCGAAAACAAAATGTTGGGCAGATAATGCACACTGCTGTTATTGTAATAATTTTAATTTAATTTTAGCTTTTTAGCACATATTAAAGGAACTAAATCTGTAAACCCCCAAATTTACCCAAGCGTAAATGCTATAGAATGTAAGTTCGTGATATAATGGATTCAGTTTGGTTCAATAAAAGTCAGTTTATTTAACAGCATAAGTTTTGTCTACATTTGCGATTGTGGAAGAGATTTCATTTGGGCAACTAGATTTACACAGGTAAGCACCGTCACTATACAAATGATAGAGATCCTGTGATAATCTTGTCAGACAAAAGGAATTAAACAAAATTAATCCAAAACTTTTTATGCAATTTTAAGCACTTAAAATTATACAAATCAAAACTAGACCTAAATGACTAATGAAAAACACAATGAAAGCAGGTTTTCAAATTAAAATTTAAAAAAGTCCCGTGATTATCGTGCGAGCATCTTGTCATCATGTAATGAGAACAATATTGACAGCTTTAAATATTTTAATTTTAAACTGGAATAGTATTATATTTTATAAAATATCACAAGAAAGTATTAGATGATAATTACCGAATATCAAACCATATGTGTGGTGAGGTCTCCATTGCGAACAATATAAGAGATATAAATATTGTTCTTATGTAATTCCCTAATAACAAATATGTTTACGTGCTAGAGATTTACTAACATCTGCCTACTCCACTCCACTCCATGAATATATTGTCCTATTGGTTCGTTTCCTTTCCCTGAGAGGTTGGAATCCACCACATTAAATAAAACAATAACAACATAATGCATTACAGTTATGGATTATAAAGAGTTGATTTATGGAAATAATGATAAGCTGATTTATGAATTTAGAATAGTATATACAGTTTTGAATTCACAAGAGTTTTAAAAGATTCGAATAACAATTTATACACTATACAATTTCAGCAATCATACTAATATTAATTTACAGTATTTGTAGTCAAATACCATGGGTTGATAAGAATCCATCATACCCTCTCAGAATGTTCTCAAGTTCATTCAGTTCTTTCCAGTAAGTTCTTGGATTATTACTACTCTGTCCTCTGTTCTTTTCAGCAGAAATCACGACTCTAGCTGATTGTTTACACTAAACTATCAGGAAGATAATTCAAAATCATTGTGTGACAGCAATGGTTACCTCCCTTTACTACACACACATGAAGTTGGTCTTGAACTGGTCATAGTCCACATCGCTCAGAAGATATATGTCTTGTTTCTACAAAATCAGTTCCTGTCACCTAGGTATCAGTCCGATTTCTGAGTAATTGGCTCTTGAATCACTGGATCTTAAAACCCACAAATCAGACACTTTCTTTAATACATATTATAGCTTCTTAAGTATGTAGATTGTAAAATATTGAAACTATTCAAACATGGAAATATTGATGTCAGGTAGACTTTTCAGTGTATATGCTATATGTATATTTGATTGTTGATTTAATAAATTTATTGAATTTCTTACATATATTTGATAACCATATGTTGGAGCGATAGTGGGTGGATGGGGGTTCGCTAAATATAGATTTAAAAGGGATTAACTTCTTCTTTGGTAAGACGTTTTCCACCTACGAAAATAATGTGACAGAGAACGTTTGATTTAATGTTGTGGAAGAGAGAAAACGTTTACAACACCCAGATATCCGCCATGTGAGAGAGACGAGTGATATCTTCTGGAGAATTATTAATAACATAAATTAAGATTCTCATCATTTGTAAATAGTTATGGATGATTAATAATAATCATAATAATTAACTAGGGTGACTTTATCTCTCTCGCTTTCTCTCTCTCTGTCTCTCTCTCTGTGTCTCTGTCTGTCTGTCTGTCTGTCTCTGTCTCTCTCTCTCTCACTCTCTCTCTCTCACATACACACACACACACAAATCCAATTCATAGAAATGAGAGTGGAGCTTCAGAGATAATTATAGTCAATGTACATAAGCTTTTCAATGATGGCAGCTGTCACTGGCACGTGTTCACAATCATGCAGTTTCTTCATATCACTGACTTTCTTATTTAGCTGGTGATCCAACGTACCCATTCTAGGCACATTTTACAACTGTTCCAGAATCTTCGACGTGCTCACAAATCACAGAGTGGATAACCGTCCAGAACATTATGTGAGCAATCTAAGCACATCATGATGAATGTTCCTGAATCTTCATGTGCGCTATTCAGCACGAATGTTCAAGAAACTTTTCTGTATTCTTAAAACCAAAATTAAGCCTCAATTTTTGCCATATTGGCTCTTGAATGGAATTTACAGGAATCAGCTTACATTAACACGTTTACTGTTAAGTTCGACGACAAAGTTGGATTTCACATACTATTGTGGTCCGGCAGAGTACAGATTTTAGTCTGAAGTGGATCAAAAGCATTAAAGAAAAAAGCAAAAGGTGCACTCCTCTCATAAGCTAATGATCGCCTTTATGACCTGACTTGAGTTTCGTCAAAATCAAGTGATTAGAACATAGGACTTTCTTCAATAAAATAACTTTTGGTCCATCCCTATTGGATGAATTTGTTATGAGCAAGTATGAGACTAAAATCTACTCATGCATGTGGAAATGGTTTGGATTGCATAAGAAAGTTCTATCATATTCTCCATCTAAGTTATTTAATCTAACTCTGACACTTAAAAAATATAATAATAAGCAGTGCCCAAGGTCGGATGACTTTGACATTTAACAATTTATATAACAATTAAATTTAGGAAATAGGGATAAGCAAATTTACTCCACGACATACCCCCTCCTTTATGAGACGTGAACTGTCGTGTTAACATCGACTTATTAGGAGCAAATTTTAAAACATTTCTGGTGAACTTTTCATCATAATATGAAATGAATGATGAAAACCTTTTATGTCGTTTTTAAGACATATGAATATTAATTAAAACAACAATTCATAAAACAAGAATCATTTTTAATGTCAATTTAAATACATATGAATAATTATTTCAACACAGTTTTAGAAATATTAGATTAATAATGCAATATTGTGAATTTTGTTACCTGAATACATTTTAGATTAAGTGGCAGAGTAAATTTGCCTGTCCCTATTTTAAAACTTAATTGTTATATAACTTGTTAAATGTCAATGTGACATGACGTTCAGGTACTGTGTGTGACGATATTTTTGTAAGTACTATTAACAACTCAGATAAAGAATATACTAGAAATTGCTCATACAGTACAAACCAGTTCCAAATGGATGAGTAGTTTTTCTGACTAATAGTCTCATACTTGCTCATAACAATTTTATCCAATATGAATAGACCGAAACTTATCTGTTGAAGAAAGTTCTATATTCTAATCGCATTTATTTTGACGTATCTCAAGTCAAGTCATAAAGGTGATCATTAGCTTATGATAAGTTAACTGACTGATAAAGAAAGAATGAACTTTAAAATATTTCATATATGTTTGCTATTGATTTTTTAATTGGAGAATGCTTATGTAATTGAACCATTATTTCTATGTTAACTAATTTGATTAAGTTATACATTATACTTATGAATTTTGAAAATGACCTATTTTATAATATGCATGTGTATCGGGCTAACGAATACTGTTGCATGATATGTAAATTAAAATGTGTGTAAGAGAGAAAGGAGTTTAAAGATGAAATATGCCTCAAACGTAGCGCTGCACTTAATTTGACTTTTGCAGAAAGGTGGCTGCCCTAACCTTGTATCCGCTGCAAACTGCAGTGACTACTGAACTCTATTGATCACATCTAATAAGGAAGAAAGTGACTTGTTGCAATCTGCACGATTGTGAACACTACCAGTGATAGCTGCCATCTTTGAAAAGATTATGTAGATTGACATTATTATCACTCAAAAACTCCACTCTCATTTCTATGACGAAACTATAACTATAGTGTGTGTGTGTGTGTGTGTGTGTGTGTGTGTGTGTGTGTGTGTGTGTGTGTGTGTGTGTGTGTGTGTGTGTGTGTGTGTGTATGTCAGTGTCTGTGTCTGTGTCTGTGTTAATTTGACTGCTGATTTGTATGTTAGGATAAACTCAATGAGTGCCTAGCGTTTAATCGAACAATGTTGTGAAGTGATGTAAATGTCAACCCTCTTTTGATTATATTCATATGTTGCATAGATGATTGCTGATTTAATAAATTTATTGTTAAATTTCTTCTTCTTCTTGCACATATCAAAACGTATGTTGGAGTAATAATGGGTGGATGGAGGCTCGTTAAATTTAAATAAAACACGGATTTTTTTCTTTTCTCCTTTAGTAAAAAGTTTCCTCCTGTAGAAACATTATGCGACAGTTAACGTCTATTTTATTATTGTATATAGAGTAGTTTTACGATACCCTTGTTTCGATGCCAAGTGAAAGACATGTTGGTCGTGTGAGAGAATTATTAATAACTACAATTTCAGATTCACGACCACTTGTAATTAATACTGTGTTATTAATTAATAAATTATAACCATAACGAGTGAAGAGTGCCCAGAGGTCTCACATATTTTTATAATAAAACATTGTGAGATATGTAGATACTTATCCAGTACAGACTGATTTAACGCTTAAAACACTACGTTGTTGTGTATTTTGTACAATGTGGTACTTATTTAAAGTAATTAGAAACTCTTACGTACAATGCTTGCTGAATGTGATATGAGTGAAAGCCAAGACTGTCATTTAGCAATTCAAATGTACATTTTGGGCCTAATGATATGAGTGTAAGCCAAGACTGTCATTTAGCAATTCAACTATACATTTTGGGCCTAATGACATGCTAAGGAGAGAAATATGAAATGTGTTAGAATACATCAAATATAACAAAGTGTTCTAATAATAACTTCATTTTGATTAAATATCATTTTGAAAACCGTGATTGAGAATGTCTTTAGAAATGTATATTAAAACAGACACTATATGATAATTTAACCAGTGAATAAGTGACATTGACTCATTCTTCGTACTGAAGCTATCATAAATATTCCCGAGTTCACCAGGCAAATTACTTTTTATTTATTTACAAACATCCATTTTTTCGAAATCCCATAATGAAATGCAATTAAATTGTATACTGGATAAAATATTGTTACTTTAATTGCCAAAATGTTTGATATAAGCACCCAATTGCAGATTGTAAAGGACAGCAAACGGCAAATTATAGAAATATTTATTATGTAATAGTTATTATAGATAATATATATATATATTCTACATAATAAATATCATGTATTATAAAGATTATATAGATTAATTATTATATATATCATAGATATTATAGATATTAGATATTTGCATTATATATATTATGGATATTTTAGGTATCATAGATATTATACATAGAAATGTTTTCTAGCAGAGCGCTGACATGCTATATTTCCTTTATAGATAGATACCAATGACATTAGCCCTTCATAGTTCTGAAACATATTTTCACACACACAAACATCTGCTAAGGAACTTACTAGCATATGATATGCATTTATCTGTTTGCAATTTTTTTAGTAATTCTACCATTGTCTTGCCAGAAATATACGTGTTTTAATTCAGTTCGCAAATTGGAAAAAGAATGATACATTTCTGTCATAAATATTTATAATTATATAATGAAGAACACATAAAATGGAAAAGATCTACTCAGGTTGTGAATTGGTACAATTATACAACTCTGGTTGAAGCAATTCACTTTCAATTTTTAAAACGACGAAATTATTAAGAGATAGTTTTTGATAAGTTATTAATTAATGTAAATCCTGGAAATCGCTTTAGCCAGACACTTCTCTTGTTTATTCTTATAAATCAAAGTCGTCGAAATTGATTTCGCCAAGTGGCGGCTCATTTGGGTCAAGGTCGAGTTTCCTTGAAAAAATAAAAGATAAATAAAATTTAACATATATGTACTATTGTACTTTGTAAAATATTGCTATACTTAAAAAATGCTAATAGTTAATATAATATAAATAGTAAAATATAATAATGACGAAAATTATATAATTTATTATCATCACTATCATTATTTGATTTATAACGATATAATTTCCATTGAGAATATCCACTTATGGTGAGACAAGTGGATTTTAACAGCGTTACAGACTTATTTCTTTTCCAGATATTAGGAAATTCTTATTTATTTTTAGAAGAAACAACGAAAAACCAAACAATTAAACTGTTGCAATAGACAATGATGAAAAAATTATACAAATGTATCTTAAAATAAAATCAAACTACTATTGCTTTGTCTTTCATTGACTTTAGTTCTCTTAATTTATTGTTAATGGGCCAGAAGCAACATGCAAATCTTTTCTCTTCTACAGTGTGTAAGACAGAAAATTAACGCGTTGTCTTGACCCCACGCTTGATATACAGACAAATGGAAATGTGAGTTTATTTCTTTACAGTAAAAATTATCTTTTCGAATATTGTCTCTTGAAATAACAGTGGTTCTTGTTACATAATTTTCGATTAAAGTCTCTCTCCTACGCTCTTTATCCTAATTTATACTGAAGGAAATACAATCTGAAATGATTTCACATCGCGATTATTTTATAATTTAAACACCAGATGGAGGAAATAACTGTCAATGTCTCACCTAGTCAATCAAATTTAATTTTAGACTTTTGACCTAGTGAGCAGTTTTTGTAACAAAATTGTGACCTAGATAGGTATATAGGTATATTTAAAATAGACTTATCTAGTCATCCTTTATTTGTTAGAGAATTCAGTCATGCCCAAACACCACGTCGAAATCAGACTTGGTCAGGTAGTATTGCAATAGAATTATCAACTATTCAGATACGGTGCAAATTACATTCCTCACCACCCACCAACGAGCTATAATTTTATCTTGAATGTTATAGAATCAGATCTGATGCTTGCCTTTTAAAATTTATTTTACGCCATTTTTAATATATGTCCAAGCTGTCAATATGTCTGCCTTAAATTATATAAATTTAATAAAATTCTACATCTATTTCTATATAATCACACACATTTTGTAAATGATAATTAAGAATAATACAGAACGAACAGTAGTGGTGATTGAGCTTGCCTTGAGCAATTCCACAATTTACTGGTACGTCAGTATTTGCTTGGCATTGCATACGGGAACAACTCCAGTATGTACAGATGTTTGTAACTTATTAAAGTAATGAACCTGTTGCATTTAATATTAATATATATATCTTGCGATTTATAAAATGTCTTTCAGTGACTTATCTGACATAACCATTAAAAAATATCGCCAGGATAAAGGTTTAATACACAGCAATATACTTTGAACGAAACTCAAAAAAGTTTGTAGCGTTAAGGGTATGAAGTCGGCAAAGCTTTTTTAAATGTTTACCACAGATCAGTTGTCTGGCGGCTTTCTTTATACTATAATTATAGGTGCTTTTATCAGTAGAGACTATCTATCTATCTATATATCAGATTGTTTTATCGGAGTCAGTCATAATTGCCAATCTCTTTTTGTTTTGTTGACAACAAGCAGACTTCTTTTGAAACGATACTTAATGTAATTTTCTACCTAAATATTACACGGTATTTAGACTATCCAAATCAATTTTGTACCTTCTCCTAACCACCACCAACCACTACCACAAACACCGCCACCTCCACCATCATCGTCATCATCATCATTGTCACCATCGTCATCATCATATCACTACCACTATCGTCGTCGTCAAAACATTGTCTTTATTATGAATATCATTATTATTATAATCATCACCACCATCGACACTATCATCATTATCCTCACCACTATCAATGTCATTATCGTTATCACTACCATTGTCTTCGACATCATCTCAGTAGTATCAGTATTAGTACCTGATAATAATTCGTTCCGTCTCCTTGTTAACCTCACCAAACATTCTTTCAGAAGCTTGATCCTTTTTGTCATTGAAGTAGAAAATTTTATTGATTCCAGACTGTATCAGAATCTTGGCACACTCGTTACAAGGATATAGTGTTATGTAGATGCGACAGCCCTTCAGACTGGCACAATTTCTGTTCATAACAGCATTCAGTTCGGCATGACAAACTGTAGAAATAAATTAAATGGGTTTTGGAGTGTGTACAGCAATATACTCTGAACGAAACTTGCCTGAATCAGGCATTAGCAAAAATTATAAATAAAATTTTTAAAAAGTAATTGTAAGTATTCTTTTCTATCGATATTATTTATAAATCTTCGGAAGTACATATTAATGTTGGAAAGTTGCGTGTGAATATTGAATGAATGCCGTCCTGGTACTCAACAGTTGTTATTTCTTTTTACTTCATTGCTTGTATGAATCGAAATCTAGTGAGAACTCATGTAGACGATATGAAAGCGTTTTATCCCTTCAATATTATGAATATGTGTGAGCACTTAACCAACACACCCAAACACACCTATACACAATAAGTAATTTGCAATTACTAATAGATTTTCTTAGCGGCGAAAGTGCCTGCTAAGTCTATGTTTTTCTACTGTCGAAAAAATGGAAGACCAAGAGAGCTATACTAAATTACCAAGCTTCACCTTAATTAACGTGAATTTGATCAAAACTTGCAAAAGACGCTGACGTAATATAGACTCTGTGCGAAAGTCTGGAAGTATAGCAGCTGACTATTACGTCAAAATAAAGAAAGCCGTAATGGAGCCGAATTATGCAACAATGTCTTACGCCGATTCTTTAGACCAGGGGTAGGCAACAGGCGGCCCGCGGGCCACAACCCAACCCGCCAGGACATTCAGTGCGGCCCTCGTAAACGTTTTTATTCACAATGTATTCATAACTCAATACATTAGATTACAAATTTTTGACGGTGACTGGCCCTAATTGTTGTTTCATTGTTTGAAGATGAAAAATGAAAAATGTTGCACACCCCTAGTTTAGACTAAAGATAAATTGAATAGTAAACATGTGTCATGTCGTTTTGATAATTCCATAAAATGTCGCGTGAAAATATGAGTAAATAAGATTATTAAAATTTAGATCTAACCTTCGTTTAATAAACATTGTCAAAGAAATTCGAAAGGACGATTCTCTATAGAAATGTAAATCTTTAAATAAATATAAATGAAGGTTGCAAAAATCTTTCTAAGTGATATATGAAATCTAGATAGTTCTGTATAAAATTTATAATTTTGTTTTGGTGTCTTTAATATTATGTAAAGTATCGAGTAAAGTCTCGAACTGATGGTTGCTTGTTACACTAGTTGTCATAACGCTAAATTTACTGTATAGAATACACAATGAAAGTAATCGTTTACGTATGTGTGAATTGGTAAATATTTTATGTACGCAATGTATTAAGTGAATTGGTACGTTTATACTGTTTCAAATGTATCTATGTTATTTTTTAAAATTTGGGTTGAATTTATTATTTTCTCTATCCATAGAATACATATTTTGTTGTTGTTGTTGTTGGTATATTTAATTAAGTAATAATATGCCTGGTAATTTCTTATGTGTATCATATCCCTGGTTAACGCGTGATGTAAAATTTAGCATTGGAAATGAAAATATTGACCCTGACCTATGCCTCATGAATTTTCTGTTTTGTTTTGAGGCTGTTTATTTTGTTGTGTGCGGCTACTTAAGGGCTGTTAATGTTGAAGTGTGGGAAATTCGGAAATATTTTTTACAGCTATTGTAGCTAATGTTAGTTGTCATATTGACTGTTTTTATGTTCTTAACAACTATTGTACTTAATATTAGTTGTCATGGTGACCTTTTTATATGTTCTTTAAACTATTCTACTTAATGTTAGTTGCCATGGTAACTGTTTTGATATGTTCGGCAAAGGAAGTCTAATACTAATGTTATTCGCTGTGTGAGCGAATTTGATCTTGATCTCAACCTAATTATCAAGGTTTTTGTTGCGGTTATTTCTTGATGCATTTTTGCTAAGTAGTTTTACAAAATGATCGGAGTTATTAGGTTGGGTGAATTTTTGAGAATTGATGAAATAATGTTGCTGCACTGTTGTTATTTATTTCATGGAAATTATTAGAATGAGATGTTCTATTTATGCTTAACTATTTGAATATCAGAACCAGACTTCTGGGTGAAACTTTTAATTATAATTATTGATTAAATTATTGCAATATTTCTCTCTAGGTATGTATGTATGAATGTAGTGGGGAGCTTCCGGCTTCCGCCGTCTTCGCGCTGGAAAATGGGAGGATTGGGTGAGGGGAGGGAGATACGGCTACATCTTTTTTGATGTCTCGGCTAATTGCATCATTGATGTACTTGTTGCTTAAGTGTTCAGCTGTCGTTAGATTAATACTTTTGTGTCTGGTCGTTGGAGGCTGGTTGCCTGTATTGGTGGTGGTTTGTGATAGCTCTGAGACTTAAAAATATGTTATTTTATCTTTGTTTAAATATTTTATTGATATATATTTTTGTTAAATAACTAATGTTAATTTAGGTGAGGTATAATAGTTTATAATCTATTATTACTACGTGTTTGTTGGGTGTTTTTCTATTCTCCTCCTTGTATTATTATTTATTTAATTTTTAAAATTTCTCAATAATTTTAAAGTATTTATTTTAATACGTTTTTTGGTCATGTGTGTTATTTTATTTTGAGTAGCTGTTATATATATAGGTGGACCTCCCAATCATTACTTTAGTTGACTAGTCCTCAGATTTGGGAAAGTCCTGGACGTGGGTGTGTGTATGTGTGTGTGTGACAGGGCATCACTGGGGTACAGACGGAATGTAAAAAAAAAAAACCCAGACGTCCTGGTTGCTTTGGGGTACGGATGAAATAAAGGCTATATACATTGCAATAATTATTCACAACATTCCTTTATATTCTTTCTTAGATGCACAATTCCAGTTAAGCAAATACATATCAGCAAACACACACACAATAAAAAAAATCAGATATATATGTCCCATCCATGGAGAAGAGAGGTTTATAACCGACACTAGCTCCCAACTCATACCCATTAAGTGACTAAATGGTGGCAGATTACCAACACTAGTTAAGGTGGGGAGGCAGGTCAGGGAATAACTTATAAATCAAGGTTTTGGGGTTAAGCTTCGCACTGGAGCCAGGGCACCCATTTAGGTTACATTGCGAGCTGTGTCCGAGGTTTCCTTATGTATGGTGAGTAAAATCTACTTACAGTACGAGATAGCAATAAATATATATTACCATAATCTCGATCAGCTGATAGATAATCCAACATCAGGAAAGTGCGCCAAGGAACTTCTTTTATTCCCGCGCTCTGATTTGTTGGATGGGGCAACTTTGTCGCGGTAGTAGAGGGTCAAACCCAACAATGGAGGGCGTTTGACCTTTTTTACCCACTACGCCAGCCCTTCCGCCCTCCACCTCGAACACAAGTGTGAGGCTGTGGGGTCCAGCCGAGCACTCCAGATCAGAGAACGTCTGATGAAACGATCAACCCAAGCTCCAGTGGAGACTTAAAATTGCTCTTCACACACACACACACACACACACACACACACCATCTCGCGGTAGTAGAAGGAGGTATTCCTGTAAAGAACACTGCACTCTACTGATGTCTGGCGGCAAGATTTGTTAACTGCCAAACAATTTCTAGTGTAGAGAAATTGTGGGATATTGCTACTTTTATTGTTCTGTTTGAAAAAAACAACATGATGAGAAGAAGTGCCAAGGTCAACCCCAAGCAGCAGAACAGTGTTTTCCACATGCGAGTGACACATGGAGCAAACAAAATTTGACTTGAACTATAAATTGTGACATTTTGGCAAAGTGCACGAACACTGTTAAGACTGTGCTGAATCAGATTACAAAAACTATTATTGTTCATCTCTGATAACTCCATTTCTATTCTCTGATGTGACTAACCTGTGATTTGTATTGACTCTATTGTTGAATATATATATATATATAGAGAGAGAGACAGACAGACAGAGACAGAGTGATTGTGTAACATAAAGTTATCTGAACGTGAGTTCATGGAATGTTCATGTCAAGTAATCTATTTCACTGTAATTGTCATATATATTCTTAAATTTATTAACCTTAAGAAAATTGATATTGATAAAATAATATTATGTTGGAGAAGAAAGTGGGTGGATGGGGGTTTGCTAAATATAGATTAAAGACGGGTTTGTCTTCTCCTTTAGTAAGATGTTTTCCACTCATAGAAACATTATTTGACTGTAAATGATGTTTTCTGTTGTGAATTAGAGAAAGCGTTTACATCGCCAAAATATTCACCAAGTGAAAAACAGACGAGTGGTGTCTGCTGGAGGATCATTAATAAAATAAATTAAGATTCTCATCACTTGCAATTAGTTATGAAAGATTAATTAATAAAAATAATCCTTATCATTAACTAAGTGGCGTGCCCTTCACTTATACACACTATTCTGTCATGTAAAATCATACTGGCCAGCAAAATTGTAAAAATAAACACTATTACTCGGTTGATTATATATGGCATATTAGTATCGTAAATAAGTACAAAAGTTCCATATTATCTGAACTACATAGAGATATTTTTTTAAATAAATAAATACATAAAGACTATGCATACTAATAATTCGAATGACAATAATATCAAAGATAATGTAATCAACAAGTTGTACTTTACGGTTGCAGCACCCCTCCTCTATCTCCCCAAACGAGAAAGTTAATACGTTAGAGATTTTAGAAGATAATTTCTTGGTGTGAAAAGAAGTGTCAATAAATTTTATTCTTTCCGAAAAGAGATTACAAGTTTTATACATTAAATAATATGCTCTTTAAATTCCACAATAAGAATAAAATATTGGTAAATAAGATTTCAATATTATGACTTTTACTATAATCTCATGTACCTATAAGTTTCAGAAAAATCATTGTTACTTCTAGACATACTTTACGTTGATCCACACATAAAACTTTTTATCGTGCTTATCTAGAACTGAAAGAGATATATTTACTTCTCGGGCTTAAAATCACACATGAAATGAAAACATTTTTCACTAATCAATATTCAAGAAAAGTTCAGTTAGAGCCATATTTGTTTTTGCATTCATGTTTACATTCTTCAGGAACATTCACAGACGATAATAAGAGAAGGATTATTATTATATTCATCATCATCGTTATCATCATCATCATAGTTATAAAAAAGCAATTAAGAAAACGCTTAATCCTGTGAAAACCTAAATCCCATTTACTAACAATCACATAGGTCTTTATAAAACAAAATAAGCTCCTAAGAAAGTGAACATATTCTAAAAACGCACAATGAATCTACATTCCAGCTGACATTATATTAAAATTACAGTATTTACAGAAGGAAATATAATAAAATTAATTTAAAATTACCTATCGGAACTAACAATGACATCAGAAAGTGTGTATCGTGTCTTGAGAGACATCTATTGTTCCTCTGAATCTCGAACGATAGCCAAGTCTCAATAGATACACCATAGTTGTAAATGAAAGTGGAAAACCATAGGATTTATACTTTGCTTTCGGAATGTTCAAAATGCGTGTGTGTGACGACGACCACAACCGTCTCGAAGTATGCACATATGAATGAGATCAGACAATTTATTTAAGGATGAAACAGAGAGTACAGCATTGCAAAAAGAAAAAAGTCTTGAGTGCAATTTGTTGCTACCTGCGATGGAAAGCAGTGACATGATTCCTCCTTGGAATTCTGGAAAAAATCTTACCTTCAGTGTTTTATACCTTTTGAAGCTTTTCACACGACATAGTAGTACACCAGAGAGACACGAATGACTGTCATGAAATCGCGAGAGTGCAAGCGAGAATAAAAGGAGGTTTTGCAGTACTAACAGTGATAAACATGCGAAATGCAGATCTGAATCTGCTAGAAATAAGGACGACAAGCATTTTTTCAGATTTCTCATCATTCATTTATAACGGCAGCATAATTCATTACATGTATACAAAACTATGCATCATAAACAGTTTCATTTTTTCCAACGTCGTGTCTTGAACTTCATAAGCGTACTACTGGTGATGTACAGAATGGTGACTTGTGACATGGATAGGGGATATGTCTAAATAATGAAAGAATTGGTCTATGAACAGATCCCTGTATTGAACACCAGGATACAGAGTATCTGAACTAGAATGCAAACCATTTACCGACACAAAACGTTTCTATCGGACTGATAGTATTGGAATTTAGTTACCGCTGTGCCTGGATGACAAAAACAATCTGGAGTCATTGGAGCGATATAATATGATCGATAATTTCGTAAACTGCAAAGAAATGTGAAAAGTGAAATCTTTCCGTCTGGAAAAAAATAGGAAGAAAAGTAAAATTTTTTAAGGAAAAGAGAAATCTTTAAATAATTCCTATTCACAAAACAATAGAGTTCATCTTTATACAGTACGAAACGTTTGACGCCAACACTACCTGGTTAATGATTGTAATTATTATTAATTAATTAATCATTCATAACTAATTACAAATGATGAGAATCTTAATTTATGTTATTAATAATTCTTCAGCAGACACAACTCGCCTCTCTCACTTGGCGGATGTGCGCTCGCTGTAAACGTTTTCTTTCTTCTGCAACATGAAAGCTAAACATATTCCGTAGATCGAAAGCTTCTTACTATAGGAGAAAATAAATCAGTTTTTAATCTATATTTAGCGAACCCCCATCCACCTACTTTCTTCTTCAGCATAAAGTTATCAATACGCGTAAGAAGGTCAAGAAATTTATTAAATCAACAATCAAATATACATTTGACAAATATAATGAAAAAAGATTACCTGACATCAATATTTCCACAAAACCATGTTCGAATAATTTCTATATTTCACAGTCTTATATCCTAAATACAATTCAGCATTAGTGTCAATGCAAATCACAGGATAGATTCTTATCAGAGAATAGAGTTATTAGAGATAAGCAATAATAGTTTTTACATAACCGGAATTAGGCGCAGTCTCAATAGTCATTCATGTTTTTTTGCAACAGTTTCACAAATTATAGTCCAGTTCAATTTCTATGTGTTTCTCTCATGTTGAAAGCAGACTCGCCGCTTGTTCTCTCAAGTCATCCTGGTCTTTATTCTGTGATATCAGTTTGTTCAAGCACAACAGAAATAATTTCTAGTACTTCCCGTATGTAGTCAGCATACTTTGCCACCATACATCAAAGGAGTGTAATGTATTCCTTTACACTTACACACACTGCTTTCTGCCTCGGTCATAGCAGTTTACAATCAATGAACCGGAGTTTCAAATCATACTCATAAAGGCTACTTGTCTCTGTAAAAATATAATCAGGAAACAAACACTAAGCTTTCTTGTTTATCCCTTTTTAACTCTATTCATCTTTACATTCCATTCTCAACTTACAGTTTCTGCAACAATATCTATTAACCCTATACAACGCACACAACATAATAAATACAGCATATCAATACAATGTCAAGTGTTTAGCATACTATATATGAGAAATTTACTTGAAAAATATGTAGAAATAATAGTCTACTCACATAACACATCTCTACATAAAACACAAGTATAACACATCAATTACAAAAATGCATGAAATATTTCTAAGTCCATTCTTACTCAAAGAGTCATTTAACTCACCATTAAGCTAATGTCTGTCTTTCAAGACCGGACTTCTTTGCCACACCAAATTCAAGTGATCAGATAATAGATTTCTCTACAGCTGGTAAACTTTTAGATCTCAACCCATTGGCTGGTCTCATTCTTGTAAAATCATAAACATTGGATAATAAAAACTACTCACCCAGTTGAACTAGTTTGCATTACATCAGCAATTTCTAGCATATTCTCAACTCGGGTTGCTTACTTCCAACTATGACATTTACAAAAATAGCATCATAAGGAGTGCCCAAGGTAGGTTCACTCTGACTATTTAACAATTTAAATAGCAATTAATTTTTGAAAAAGGTGTAGGCAAATTTCTTCTGCTACAAAAGATACACTTAATTCATCAGATGAACTAACCATATCCATGTTTGTTGCCGTCAACTTCGTTCGATTTAGCAAGCCAAGGCATGTCGCTATCCTCACAGCCAACAGGCATGCTGTTGTAACCCACGCTCACTATTTGGTTGTCTTCGTTGACGATACACGCTCCCACCTGCACACCCAATAGCACGATGTTAATTAGAACCAAGGAAGCAAATTTATCTTCTCATGTAATAATATTGACAGTCCAACTCCACTCACCTCTTCAAACTTAATAACAATGTGGTACCATAAACTTACAATTTAAAAGACCTTTGCAGACAAACATTAGTGACCAAACTATGTTGGGATGGGGTGGGGTGACCGGCTAGCGAATTTTAACGATAATGTCCATTTTCTTTGAACAGAAATAGTCAAAGAGCAAAATATAATTTATGCTTTTCGTTTCTTCCTGTCAACATATTTGCTGAGAAAATAAGCTCTTTCTGTCTTGTTTTCCTGACAAACATACAGCATTCACTCAGTCCCAATGTAATTTGTTTTCTA
Organism: Sinotaia quadrata; assembly: GCA_028829895.1. Classification (NCBI taxonomy): domain Eukaryota; kingdom Metazoa; phylum Mollusca; class Gastropoda; order Architaenioglossa; family Viviparidae; genus Sinotaia; species Sinotaia quadrata. The sequence continues at coordinate 18,874,529 of CM054183.1, read as the reverse complement.
ATGAATTTCAGATGGTGGTGACTTGATTATGATGATCGTAACTTTTTACATGCTCCACTTTCGTGTCACTTTGACCACTTTCTGCATTCCTGTTCTCAGCCTGTTGTAACCTAGCTGTCAGTAATTTTACAAGCAAACCAAATACACATAACAGCAACTTTCTTTAAACAGTGATTCTGATATTCAATAAACTAAGTTATTTTCTTTTTATCCACACATTCATCTAATAAACAATCTAACCATCCATCTTATTTTTATTTTTTGTTAGATACGCGTAATATTCGATTAAGTAATCTCTAAAATTATTTTCACCTTGTTATATCACCGTGCACACGGGTTTGAAAATTAATAGTACGAGCCAAATCAATGAAATGTTTGTTGTCGATGAATTTACACCTTTACGTTTCTGTTATTGTTTTGCATATTGTATATATAACAGGTTTAATTGATTACTAGATATATCATTATAATTTCCTTTAAAGTTTTTAATTCAATAAAGTTGAACGGGTCAATATCGTCCGATAAAGTAGAAACTAACACTTAATTATTATTTCCTAGGCGACTACATGAGTCTAGGCATGTACGTGTATTTCTAAGCAAACAGAGCGAGAGCCATTATGCCTGTTGTCTCGTTCTGTTATTTATCTCATCTCTTGCTTATTGTTTCTACATGTCTGTCATGTCCAGTTTTGCATGTATACATGTTTCTTCCTGTCATTCTGTCACTTTTGGATTCAGTATTATATAAGATAACTTGATAAGAATTGTAATTTGTACTCTGTTACACTATCTCTACTTAATAGCTGATAGAATTTTAACTTTTAAAAACTTACTTACTCCTACCTAATTAAAGTCTGCTGAGAGAGAGAGAGAGAGAGAGAGAGAGAGAGAGAGAGAGAGAGAGAGAGAGAGAGAGAGAATACCTGTGTCTTAGGATCTTTGCTGCGCTGAGCGGTGAGAAACGCCATTGCCATAAAAAAATTATCCGAATCCCAGTCAAGCTGTAGTCTAGGTTTTCTAGAAACAAATAGAAATTAATCTTTTTCTAGAAGTTTTTTTTTAATGTAATTTTTGTTACAAGGATGAAAGGGTGTTATGTTGAATGAAAATGTGAAATTTTAAAAGAAGATGAAGAAATCTTATATAAAATTTGACAGAGATAGAATATGGGGAAAAGTGCACACTTTCTTTAGGGGATGCGAGAGAGAGAGAGAGAGAGAGAGAGAGAGAGAGAGAGAGAGAGAGAGAGAGAGAGAGAGTGTGTGACGGTTCACTTTCAGAATGTCACTACAGTAAAACGGTATGTATCTAAATATTTATAATTAACCTTTAAGTTTTGTCAGGGATTTTCTAAATCACTTCAAGATAATTTATTTAAAATTAAAATACACCTGAATAGCTTCATTTTACCTCTATTCTCCTCTCGATATCTATTAACATTTTTCATTACAGTATGGAAATATACATTAGTGATTCCGTGAATGAAAACTTATAAAACGTTATGGTTGTACTTTTGGTTTATAATAAATATTTCTGAATATTTCATAACAGGTGATTTTGTTTCGTTGCGTCTTGTCTTTCTCATTACGTTCTTTTATTGTTATTGCGAGTTCTCTTTTATCATTCTATTTATTTTAGCGTGAACGTTTTGGCGTCTTTCTCATTATAAACTTTAAGTTCTTTGTTACAAATGTTGCTCTTTCTATTTATAACTTTATGTTGCTCTTTCTCATTATAACTTTAAGTTCTTTGTTACAAATGTTGCTCTTTCTATTTATAACTTTATGTTGCTCTTTCTTAACTTTAAGTTCTTTGTTACAAAATGTTGCTCTTTCTCATAATAATATTTCGTCGTTCGTGTGCTTTGCTTGTATCGTGAATAGTTTTTCTTTGCTTTGCAAAGTCTATATTTTATGATTTGCTGTAGGTGTGTTCGTCTTGTTCTTTGTGCTTTAAGTTTATCATAACATTTTGTCTATTTTACGTTGTGTTTTTCTCATTGCGATTATCTTTTATATGCTGTATTTGTTTTCATCCTTTTTGCTTATTCATTAAAAAACTTACAAAAATTAGTAACTATAGATTAATTATATCAGCACTGTCACCATTCAAATTTCAATTGGAAATGATGAAACAAGTCGTACTTAGCGGACCCGTTGCCACGCTCTCCTCTCTCGTTTAGATCAACACGATTTTGGAATTTGATGTTAATCTTCGTCCTTGGGCTGTATTTTCTGAATAAACAAGAACAACAACAATGATAATAGTAATTTTGCTTGTACTATACCGCTACTATCACTACTACAACTACTACAATTACTGATACTGCCATTAACACACAAGAAGGTTATTATAATTTACTGGAGCATTGAAACTATTTAGAATAAGCGATTATGGACTATGAGGCAATTTTAAACCAGCAGAAAGATTTTAAGCTGTTCACAAACAACATACTAATTATAATTTCCTAAGATAGTTATTATCTGGAATGATAAACATTTTTGCAGAAACACTTGAGAAAATACAAAAATGAGTAAAATTTTGAACATCTATGTAATTAAAATATTCATTAATATGAAATTTTAAAAATTAAATTAGACCACAAGACATATCTTCAAAGCATATATGTCGTTAGAGCAATTTGCTAAATGCATTCTTTAATTTGAATAATAAATTAAAAAATGAATTGCAGCAATGTGCACATCGTGTTGCCACTTTAAACGCCCTTTTGGGGTATCACAACATTAACCTACCTACAGGTAATTCGAGCTTTTTCAAACATTCTCTTTGCAGCTTTGTTGAAAGGTTTTGAAGCAAACTTGTCTGAGAAATAAATCACCTCCTTCACGTGGGCCTGTATCAGGATTTTGGCGCATTCATTTGATGGAAAAACTGATGTATAAAGGCTACAGTTTTTTAGATCGGGTCTGTTACAATTCAATACTGCATGTTTTGCAGCATAGCACACTACAAATGAAAGTGGACATAAAAAGTATTACATTTCAGTTAAGCAATGAAATAAAATGGAACTAATTGGGAAAGGCATAATAAAACTTGCGCGCGCGCGCGCGCGCACACACACACACACACACACACACACACACACACACACACACACACACACACACACACACACACACATATATATATATATATATATATATATATAACAGCTCTCATTATTTTAGCGAGAGAGGGAGGGAAAGTGCGTTGTACTTGGATTTGTACCCATGCAATTTGGTTGCTAAAATAAAAGAAAACTGAAAAACTATTACTGTGCATTTTTTCCAGCTGTTCAATGTCGTCGTGGTGTACCCGCACCTGACCTTCTATCAACTAAGGTGAGTGGAAGTATTTGACTGAAATATGCATTTGCCTTGGTGTGTCACGGGTTCTTACGGCCAGGTGGTCACGGTATACATGTACCCGGAATTAAAAGAAACCTTAACTTTTGGTGGGTGTGATTAGGGGTGTGAATGAAAACTGTCTTATAATTGTTAACGTGGATGTCGAGAGTAATTTTCATGTGGCATTGGGTTAACAAACAAAATATTTCGCGGTTACAATTACTGCTTTGAAAATTCTGGCCGAAAATAACCTTCATTTATCTTGCTAGGGAAAAAAACACAGTTTAATGAATAGGATAGAGTGTGACTTACTAGAGCAGAGGTAAAGATTTAGAAATACTTCTAGCAGCAGATTTATCATCATTCGTTTGTAACTCATTACTCGTACCCAAGATGAATGCTATTACTTTACCTGAAATGACTGTGCTATGAGAATAAACATGTTGATGTTGATGTTACTGTGAATACAATTATATTGTGACGCGTATTTCATTCTTATTTAGAAAGGGACTACGTACTGAAGACAAAGGAAAAACAAGTGCAATACGAGTCATATTATTTTTATTAGCTTCAATATGAACATATTAACATAATTGTGTGTTCGCCATTGCATATCAATTTTGATAATTCTTGACAGTTTAAATTAATGCAGCTGGCTTTGGCACAAGCCAAATTGTTACTCCTTTAAGGCAGTTAAACTATAAATACGTGTACACATTATATATATATATATATATATATATATACCTTTATCCATTATCTGATTCTCGCATATTCCTAAGGTGTGATTAAGAGAAAGAAGGGAGAATGATATATTTCATATTCATACCCTGGAATACTGGTGATGTGTGGTGTACTAGATAAAAATAACGATTCACTCTTACAGTATATACGACACAAACCATATGACGTCTTAAAAGTGGCGGAAACATAAAATATTTACAACAAAGAAAATAGACCAAACAGATTTGATTGCTTTTCTTAAGAATTAATAAATGGGCTTGTGGTCGATTCTTAAGAACAGTGGCCAATGGAAATATCTGAAATACATTCCACACTTAGGATGTATATATTCGAAAGAGAAACGGATGATTGGAGGAGGCAGAAACAGACAGAATTGAGTTTACAGAACACTGTTCACTGATTTCCACTAACCATATAGGAGCTTGTTGTCCAGATCGTTATGTCCAGCTTTTGATTGATAGGTCCATGGCATTCCCTCACAACCATTGGGCATGGTGTTGTATCCAATGCCAACAATCCTTTTGTCTTCGTTAACTATACATGCTCCTACCTGAAAATAGGCAAACCGCATCTCAGTGTATGTGCATCAATATGCCATCAGTTACAAATCCCCAAATACTACTATTTCATAGGAGAAATTACATTAAAATCATACTCTTACTCTTTTGTACCTATCCCCGAAGTAAAATTAATTAATTCTTTTATTTTAAAACTCTGCCAAGAAAGGAAAACGTCTAAAGTTATTTATGGTGGTTCCTAATATATACATATTTATTTTGTGGAGTTTGTGATCAGCTGTTGTTGTTGATCGTTACTGTGAAACTATTTAACTGAAAGAACAATGATTTCTGCATGTATTCCCAGTACATACATACAAGATCATTATAGAATAGATGTAAGCAAACTTTGTCACCACATATAAGAAGTCAATCTTATTTGAAAATTATAAGAATCCTTTTACTTAGCGTGCTAGATGTGCAAAACAAAATATTTCAAACACAATGTGTACTATTATTTTACTTGAAACTTAGTTTACTGAAATTATTCAAATAATTTATTATGCTCAGAATTTGTACTAGTTGAATAAGAATATTGGAACAAAGTTCTAAATGTAGAATTAGTGTTGTTCAGTAGCATTATCTTAACAATTATGTTTCATCCTTTTGGCATATACAAGTTTTGGAGACAGTTGCTGTATGATGGGAAATGTTCATACAACTTTAAAACAAACTTTCAATTTGAATTCTTAATTTTATGATAAATATATTAATTACAGTTTTAATAATTCATATGTTATGATAACAAGCTATTTGTAAAGGTTTTGGTGAGCTGAAGTTAGACAGAAGGATGAAGAAAGAAATTGGTTGTCTTAACTGAGGGTGGGTGAAAGTTGAGATCGGTGGAATGAGCGATGAGTAGAAAGTGCGTTGCTGTTGTCGTTTCTTTTGAACAGTTCGCCACAGATCAACAGGGGGCGTTTGTATAATGTGCCGTCATCCGATGCTATTTTAAACCGATTATTTTCACGTATCAAATTTTGACCAAGATTTCGTTATGTGAATGGACCAGCCGTGTTCTTTAATTTGTCCCTATCATCATGTAAATTGTAATATGGTTTCACAGGGTAGTATAGCTTCAAATATTCAACATTTCGTTTTAAACTAATAACTTCAATCTGAAATGTTAAGAAGAAGACTTTTAATCTTTGAAATATAGAAAACGCATTGTTCCATTTAACAATTTTCGGATTGCTTTTCATATTTTGCTTTACAATCGAGAATGAATTCGAATCCACTAAAATGAAAATGTACAGAACATGGAATACATAAATCTTTATTAACATACATAAATTTACATTAATTAAATATATTAAGAATACTAAAGCATAATATTTTCATGTAAACTCAGACTAAAGTTCAATTATAGTGCAGAATAAAAATGGTGGCATCAACGAAAGAGGAAACGTCCAATAAGCCATGTGGTGAGAAAAAGATTAATTGAGCTTAAGAGAATTAACGCTTGCAATCATGTGAAATGTGTTGTACCTCTTTGTAGCGTGTGAGTTAAAAGAAACTGAGGCATGGCTGCCAGAATAACGGTCATCTAGGTGTATCTTTCAAGGGTCAATATCAGTACAAAGCCGTTTGAAGAATACGAAAGCGAAGTTCGTAAATAGACCAACTGACAGTTAATGTCGTTTCTTCGCATAGGTACAAGAGATGAATGTATGACTGTTCAGTTAAGGTCAGCTGTCAGTGATATGAAGTGGGCGGACAGTCGAACACATGCCTCCTAGCACACAGATTCATTACTTTCGATTTTGAGAACAGATGACAGACCACGATATTCTAGATCCCTGAATGTCTAAAATGAATGGAAAATGAGTTTCAAGAAATCACTTTAGGAGAAGGCGATCTCGTGCTAATGTGTGAGCTGAAATTGAAAAATTATTATATAATTTGATGGAGTAAATGAAGAAAGAGTGATGAATTTCTAAGATTTAAATTACACTAAAATGTGTTGAAAGATATCTGCAATAAGAGAAATAATAAAAGAATTCAGTTATGTGAAAATTAAAATAGAAGAGAAGTCAGACTGAACAATATTTGTAAAGTACGGGAGGGGGGGGTAAGGATTGCTGGTCTTGTTTCTTTTATTTCAATGTTGGAATTTTGTATTCCCTTGGTGTCACCATAGTCCTCAGGATTTCTAGGAAGATGGGTCCAATGCTGAAGTGCCGTGCTAAGCAAGACATATTATTTCGAGTAACATTTTACGTTCAAAGTCCAGGGCCGTCTTAACAGCATTATAGGTCCTCTGGCAAAGCAGTGCAATGGGGCCCTACCCACACAACCTCTAACAGGAATACATAATTTACAGCAAGTCACAACATACATAGATTAGCACGAGGAACCTGGGCAACTGCCCATGCGTTAAGACGGCACTGATAAAGTGTATTTCAAGATCAGTGATTATATGTAAATATTCAAAGATTTTGCGGTCAGCTTTCAGTACTGTGAATTTATCACTGAGAAAGTATATATACATTTTGAGCCTTTCGTAAGAAGTTAGTCAATTTTAGAATCTAAAAAATCATATGCACATGGACAGCAAGATGGGATCATTATATTAAGGCAACGATCAAATGGGTTAGAATTTCCACATCCGTCAGAAGATCCCAAGTTTGACTGGCATGTTTTCTTCATGTATTAGAGCAGACGACATTGTTGTTGGAGACCATATCAGCTCTCGAGGATTTTTAACTATCTTTCTTTCATAACAAAGAAATATATATGGTATAGGGTTGTCAACGGTAGGATTTTTATCAAAATTTTTATGAAACGAAACAAGCATGAATTAAACAGAATTTTCAGCTACAAAGCAGATAACCACTTTCTCTTGAGGTTTGACTCCGATGGTATTCGATAAAAAGCAAAGGGGACAAAAAACATTGACAATCACAACGTATGGTTGGAAAATGTTCAAAAACAAGAACGATTTAATGCCCCCTTTTTAATTGCACGCATAACCACAAACTGTTCAGTGCATTTAAGTGCTTCTGTTCAAAGTTTACACCTTAAACAAAGCAAAATTAAACGCGAGAGATTCTTTGTAAGATTCCAACATGAGCATTAAGGTTGCCTTATCTCACATGTACTGGACACCAGGCCCTGACCTGGAAGGTAAAAGACAAGACGGGCCTGTGTGGTCTCTTTGAATGTCCTAACACAGAAGTCAAATACATGAACTCAACAAATGTTTACAAATGCTCTTTATATTTACTGAAGATTGTATGTTGGTACCCCCCTAAATACGGATATCTAGGATGGACAACAATTTGAGGACGTCACTTCCGGTAACTCGTATTGAGCCCCCAGAGGAAATGATTCCTCACAGATAAGACAGGACAGACAGATAAGACAAAGACAGACTCAAGACAGACGTTAGATAGACGTGACGACAACACTTATAAAATCGTACTAGACAAGAATGACAATGAATTTGACGCAACACTAATGAAGAATTTAACAATAAACTTTATATAACATTTAAAGAAATAAAATAAAGAAAATGACAATAAAAGAAGAGTTAACAATGTTGGCCAAATTACAAAGATATAAGTCCTAACTAATTCAGGGAATCACTAGCCTCCCCTAACGAAGTGATTTTAACGTCCGTTTTCCTTTACCAAATCGTTCTCTTTTCCTACATAAGTTTCGATCTTTGTTTCAGTTCCAATACACGTATATCGGTATTATGCACTTCAGTTCAATGTTTACGTTCGCTATACTTAGCTCAAAACTCGAGCAAGTTGAAAGGTCAACAAAGCATTGAATTCTCGCCACGCAAGCGTTCCACAATGGCAGGCCCTTGAATAGCAAGCTGGCTCCGCCCCTTTTCGCTCCGCGTAAACAATCGGCAGAATACGTCATCTGCAATCTGACCCGGTTCTGGTCCTAGCTACTGTTTGGTTCTGAAATTTAATTAATTAAGGCATTGTAAGTAACTGCTGACTACCAAATAAAGTATATGAGTGACAATGGCTATTACTTCCCTGAGCACATTGGCACTAAGCTGAAAGAAACGTATAATTAAAATACATAAATCATTCTCACACATTCTATATTTATTTTACTAAGATTTTACTAAAATTAAAATCAGTCGACACATACCTTTCTCGTTCCGAAACCAAATGAACCCAACGTCATCTGGTTGGAGTGCAATACACTCAGGAATTAGTCTTTCTGACTTAGAAATTTTCCCACCGTTTCCTTCCAAAATTTTACCAGACGGAATCCCTGGGACTGCTCCTGCACTGCCTTAGCGATGGATTGTCTTAAGCGAGTATCAAGAATTCGTTCATCCCACTATATAAAGGCTTCCCATTATTTCTGTTGAAACTAACTCTTCCCTCTACCGTTAGTTAAGAGTGGCCCTTTGATCCCCCGACCGCTTCCTGTACCCTAGCCCATAGCTCAGTGTGAGTCTATCCATTCCCCCTATCAGTTAGCTACAAGTAGCCCTTTGATCCCTATCCGTTTCCTGTGCCCTAGCCCTGGGTGCTCAGTCTTGTATAATTCTAATATCCTGGTAATGTCTTGGAGTGGCTGGTCAGTCTTATAATTAGTGTCTTGGTTAAATGCTCTGAATGTGTATTTTTGTGCTATGGTTCCTATACACCTTGTGTATCTACATTTTACTATTTTAATTTTTAAATATGTTTATGGAGTGATGCTGGGCTAAGTTTTGCTTCGCCTGACATTGTAAAAAAAACTTTTAGTTTGTGTTTGTATATTTGCATCACACACTTCAATCTCCACATCAATAATAATTAATAATTCATCACTTTACTCAATTCTATAGTAGCTCTATATTCAGATTGTCAATACTAACCATATGCTAATTAAATATTTTACAAAAATCCACATAACAGTAATATGTCTCTCTCTTTCTAAAAACTTGCTCCAAACTGCATAAAATGCTCTTAAGTCTCATTTACACAGAATGTAATAAAAAAATATATAATTGCACAGATAGAATTAAAAAGTAGCCTTTTCAACAGACTATTTCAGCTACAATTCAATATTTTCAAAGATAAATTTCTAACTTTCACATCACTCAAATAACTTAAGAACAAAATATAGAATTTTCATGATGCTTATAACGGATAAGAACAAAACATTTCAGTACTAAATACACTTTCTTTGGTGTTAATTGGGTAGGTCAAGCGTTTCTAGGTATTGGCGATATCAGATGGCCAATCTTGTCATTAGTCCATGATAATAAGCGTGGGTGGCTTTATTTCCACCCCACACGTGACTTGTCCAGTTTGAGCCTGGAGTCAATTACTAACAATTTTCCTAGTGACCTTTGACTGTCGAGTAGTCTATTGTCAGAATTGGTTAGGCTGCTGAGACTGTCCACTGAGTTCTTTGAAGTGAACTGACCTCACGTTAAGTAACCGTTCCATGTTTTGGGTTATTATCGACTAACTCTGCATGACTTTCTATAAGCGTGCTTAAGATCTTATCTCAGCAATCAAATATTTATAAGTTCTAATATCGGGCTTTAGATAAATGACATGACCAAATACAGTATGCACAGGTCAGTACGACATGTTCTTTGTTATTAAAAATTACTAGATAGATAGATAGATTCGTAGATTTTTAGATATTAAATGACATAAATTATGAATAACTGGCGTCAAACTGTTTTGATAATAACAAGCTCAAGCTGTGTTCAATAAAAATCCACAGAGTGAGCAAATACTGTACTACGCTTTAACATATTGTTAAATGTTACTCGACTTTAATAAAAATTTAATGTACGCTTATTGTAAATATAGGTATCTGCTTATTTATAATGAGTTCTTCCACTTATGTTTATGCTTACATTTCCTGAAAAAGAACAATTATTATCAACTGAAATTGCCCGAGAATATTTCCATGTTTTATATTTTCACATACAGAAAAACACAAATTCACCTATATTTGAATTTCTAACAATGGATGTGCTAAGTTCTCTGTAAACCATGTTAGCAAAAGCAGGCGATATCTTAAAACACTATATTCGATATGCATCTTCTGCGAATGAACTGCATTGACCATCAGGTGCAAAAGACTGTTCATGATTTATAATTACATTTCGCAATAAATTATGAGAAAGAATAAAACAAAGACTACTTGTGTTTCAGGATCTTTGCTGCACTTTGACGACAGGAAAGCAACTGCCATGAAGTATTCTTCCCATGAAAGGTATGAATTTTCTTTTCTGCTTTCATTCACGGTAGAGGATCTGGAAACAATATTGGAAATACAAGCATGCATACCATTACAAATTATGAATATATCATTAATTATTAATTTACTTACGCAAGTAATTATAGTATTCACAAAGGTTGCAGAATATAAAACACTTAGTGTACAAATCTTTTAGCAATTTTAAAAATAAAACTGAAAACTGGTTACAATTTAAAAATACTGCTTACATGAAGTTACAAAGCTTGAATTTAATAGACTTACTTTTCTATTGTGATTTTGTTTGTCTTTACTTCAGTGTGTTGTATGTGTGTGTGTGAGACAGACAGACAGACAGACAGAAAGCTATACAGAAATGCGACATACACTCATTTTAATGAATTGTGTTTAAATCGAATCACTTACATGAGTACATGAACATTACTTTATTTTTGTACATTAATTCTAATTTTGTCGACTTCCCTGAAATTGCTGAATCAATATATATGACTATATATTTACATCGTAAATAAAATCATATTAAAATAGAAATAATTTAAATAGTTATTACTCAAAACAAAGTTTTAACAATGTTAATTGTGAAACAACAAAGAATATCTCAAATATTCATTAAAGCCTTATTAAGACGTTTGATGTTGATGCTATTAGTCTGGATTTATTTACGGCAAATATTTTACCCATCTTCTGATTGTGCTGGATTTATAGTTTCTTGAGAGGCACCGCTTCCACCAGCAGAACTAGGAATAGGGTCTCCATTAGAAGTCATTGTAGGTGTATAAAAATGTTTACTTGATATTTCTAAACGAAAGAGAGGATACAATATGTGTGTAAGAAAGAGGAGATAAAATATAATTAAAGTTTATATTATAGTGTGTTCTCAGAAAGAACGGTTGTTGTTTTGACAATTTGACATAACTAATTTAATACGACATATATATTCAAACAATCATGCATACACAGATAAATATCAAGATGTATTTTTGTATTGATGTCATTCTTAAAGTTGTCATTACTCGAAAATTAATGGCCATTGGCATGTTGTCACGAACAATTAAGACTGCAAAACATGTTAAAAATAAACTGATATATTTTGTTATATAAACAGTAGAACTGTTGAATCAAGGAAATTTTACGGGACAACTGTCAGTGTGGCATAGTGTGGTATAGGGTCTCCTATTAAAGCCTTTATACCCAGTATAAAGTCCCAAATTTTAAAACTTTTGATAGTGTCAGACTGACAGTAAGATTAGTTACATTAAAATCTGGGGCGATAATTATAAATATACATTCCTTTTACAGCATCTGATATTTTATTGGTCATTTCACGCAGACATTGCCATTAAATATTCTCACATTTTCTTTTTAATTCTTTAATAAAGAAATAAAACAAAGAGACAGTGTTTGTTTCTGTGTCCGTTTGACGCCGATTGAAGGCCGAAAGGAAAGAGAGAGAGAGAGACAGAAAGTTGAAGTTTGCAGGGAGGCGTGGTTTACCCCTGGATTTGATATGTTTGTGATACTTCTAAGGCCTCCAGGGCGAATCCCCCCTCCCACATAGAGAAACGTGGACTATTAATATGATAACAATCGCAAAGAGGCACTATAATGAATATTGTAGGGAGGCGTGATTACAGATGTAAAGACCCTCGTTCTCCGGCTTTCGGTGCAAGTTAAAAATTTTGATTGCTATTCATTTAGCACCATTGCTGTTTGCGGAGACTGGCTCTCTACTCCTCGTGGTGGTAACTACAAACATCACATCAACAGTGGTCGACAAAAGGCGTACCACCTATTTCTAGTGCACTTTCTATATTTTTTCTAACTGTTGGTTGGAACCTGTAAACTTCATCATGGACAAGATCTCGTGTCAAACCGACTTCCAAACCACACTGAGTGAAGTAAAAAGTTCCTTTTCTGGATAAATAATATATACCAGTAAGTTTCCACTGAATACCTCGAACATTATTATCAATGATGACATTAAAATGAACAAATCTTAACTCTAAGGACATTATGTAGTAATAGTCTTTTTTTTCTGCCTTTCGTTGTATTTGAAACACCTGCTGTCATTTTAATTAAATAGTGAAGAGCATGAAAGTACATATTGTGGCAACGTTCCAAGTTCCTGATTAATTAACTGTCAATCTCTATCTGAATAATTATCCTTAAATTATATACAGATAAGATTCTCCCATTCAGTCCAATTAATAAGTCACCGACATTGTCTTTGTCTTGCGGTCGAGAGTGACCTATAGGTTACCTCCCCTCCAAGCGTTACTTGTCTTACAACAATAGATTCTGCAGCTCTATCTTGTCTGTTTGAATGCACATCCTGCCGACAGTGGGGGTATTTATGCGAAAATTGGGTCCTACGCTCTAATCTCCCATCCCTTGTCTAACTCATTGTACTTTAGTCTCAGTTGAGCGACTAAAAAGGCTGCTCTGCGAGTGCAAGGCTGGTGCCTTTAGAAGCTGCCCGACCCTGAGTTTCAATGGCGTCGTGTCCTTTTGACGGTGCATATTATTACGTAGCATATGCACCCCCTCTCCGTGCGTCTGCTCGAGCACCTGGTTGCGTGATTGCTTCGGTAGCTTGACTCGACTTTGAATCTCTAATCCTACTTTGAGATCAAAGTTTGACTGCCTAAAATGCTGAATACGATTTTTTACACCGCAAAATACCTGACTGGCTTTGCAGTGGCTCATCAAAGAATTCTGTGTGTGTTTCAACTTTAATTAAAGAAATGTCCTCAGTGTGTCTGTTTGCATTATCTACTCTACACATATATATCAAATTCCCTTGATGCGTAACATTATTATTATTTGTTTTCTAAATTAGAATGATGATGACTTAGTAATGCTGTATACTTACTGTCAGTAACTTGGCCTCTCACTGTACATTTATTTCCATCGTTCAGTACATTTGCATGCAATAGTATCCTTTGTACATGTCTGGCCTTAGCATACATTAATTTAGAATGTGAGTTGGAAGTGTTATGAAATGTGATATGATGTAAATTCTCCCATATATTTTTAGATAGATGGTCATATTTTGTTCTATAATTTTTAAATTAGACCTATTTGTAATTTGTATGATTTGGAAATATTGTATAAAGTTTATTTCTGAAGTGAAAGTCTAGAATGGACAGGAGTGGAGAGAGAGATAAGCTGAGTGAATGCGTGCGCATAGAGTAGTAGCCGTGGGGTAGGCCTATTTTATTTTTTTGTGAGAACGCTAGACTAAGTATAGTCTTGATTTTGACCTGGTTAAGTATTATGCAACTTTTAGACTGATGTAACAGTGAACTTTTTTTTAGATAAGTTATATGTGGGCTGACAGATGTGGTGTGGAAGATGTGAGAAAGTCACACATATTAATTAGATCTAGATGGAGTTTTAAATTTGATTTGAGTCAAAGAGTGAGTCTAGGTAATTTCCAGATGGGCGTTTTTCAAGTCTAAGAAAACCAGGGTTATAAATCCTATTCTTTACTCTCTGCAAACGACTCTTTGGATGAGCGTTGAAGAGTAAATCCCTCTCTGTAATTTTGGTTTGTAAAAGGAACTAAGAAGACCCTTGGCTGGAAAAGGTAAAGGCGTCTGTGCATTGTGTGAAGGGTTATGTTTTATTAAGAATGTTAAATTATTTTAAACACGTCTAACTTTTATTTGTTGCAGAAGCATGAGCCAAATTAAGTATTTATTAATGTAGTAATTTGCAATATGTTTAGAATCTGCATTTATCGACGTTTCAGTCTTTCTTCTTAAATCTTTACGTGCCTACTTTGATGTAATTCATTTGTCCTATTGAGCGTCTACCATCGTGACGTATCTTGTGAGAGCTGCCAGTTGCAGAAATAATACTGAAGCTGTTCTTGGATCTTTCATTATCAGACTTGTTTTTCCTTTTACCACCTAGGTAGCAAGAGTTCTGGTTATAGTATATCTTACAGTTGCATAGCTAATCTAACGCATAAGAATGTAATACGTTTCAACCACAACATTTGTTTTTGGTCTAGGCCTGAAGACTTCCAGTTTGCCATCTTTCTTACTCAGTATGTTTATACTTACTTAGTATGTTTCTCGGTGATTGTGATGTTGCTGAGGTATTATGCGAAATTGGATTATTCCAAATATTTTCTCAAAAAGTCCTGGTGTCCTGAAAGTTTGGAATCCGTTGTTCTAGACTTTTCTATGGAATTTTAGTATAATGTTCCGGGTTCAGTTTTGAATATAGTCTTTGTTTTGCATCTTCTGATGCGATCTGACTATTTCTGAAATTGTGGTGGTATTTCTAATGTCACGTTCAGTTTTCATTTATCATGTATTGCTGCGGTCATTTGGCTTATTTCTTTCCTAGTGCACTATATTATGTTTTCTGCTCTCTTCACTTGTGATTCTGATTTATTCTTTGTTTGAACTTCCTTTATTTTTGCTGTGACATACATTAGACTACTGGGTTCTAGGGCATCTCTTGTGGGGAGATGTGTTAGTAATTTATTTGCATTATGAATGGGCGTTGTTAGAGCATTGTTTCTTGCAGCCGTCATGCTTCTTTTTTTATACTCCAATTGTTTGTTTATTTTTTGTTTCTTGACTTCTTTCATGTTTCTTTGTGGTGTCTGGTATAATCCGGAGTCTTTCTGCTTCCATCATCATCGTTGTCATCGGCACCATCATTGTCGTCGTCATCGTTGTTGATTTTATTATTACATTGACTCTTCTCATGACTCATTAACTGTTAGTGATGCTTTTACGTCTCGGAGTTCTAATAGTATTCTTAGAGATCAAATGTTTTAAGAGGATTTGGAAACTTCTTGTTCATATTTTCTTGAAGTGAAATTTCTCCCTGTACCCTTCTCCACCGAACTTCGTTCATTTTCTTCAGATATGAAATTGTCGATGAGAGATCATTAAAGTGATATTTCTCTGCACTGGCTTTTTCTTGGATGAAGAAGAAAGTAAGACTGGCTATTGTAGATGAAATGGCAGAACATTTTATATGGCCAATAGGTAGAGCAAAACCTCTTATAATAGTATATGGTCTAATGCTTCCAGACCACAAAAGTATTGTGAAAGAAGTGATAATTATGAATGAAATTATGAATGAAATTATGAAAAATATCTAAGATGTGAGATATGTGAGGGAAGAGAAAGAAATGCAAGGGCATGATATAAGCATAAGTATTGATGGACTGACAGTAATGTTAGTTAGCACAGGATAGCGTCTCATTAAGTAGTCACGTGGCAGTAAAAGTGATTCACACTATGAACCTTGGTTTCCTTACTCTAAGAAGTTTGCTGCAGAAAGAAAACGTCACAGGCAGAGGCTGATCACTGTCTATTCTTTTGTCTGCAGTAGAAGTTGTGAGAGATTTTGTATCTGTAAAAGAGCAAAAATATATGGCAATAATTTATTCATTGTGTAATATGGTTGAAGCTGAGAGGTAAATATATTTTTTCTGTTAGGGTGAAGTATGAACATATACAAAATCATAAGAACTATTCTGCATTTAGATTGAAATGTATACGATTTGAGTTTGTTTATGCATTGGTGGGAGATAGATAATTAAGAATGATTATTAATATTTGCACTTTTGGTCATAGCGGCTTGATAAATTACTATGATAAAATAATGTAACTGTTAACTTCATAATAATTGCTCATTGTATATTATATTGCAGTTGTAGATCTCTGTTTCCGGTGCTTTGAGGCTGGGGCTGGACTGTTTAAGTTCGGGAGAGACCTACTAGAGGTTTTCTTTTGTGAAAGTCCCAGCACTAGAAAAAGGATTATCAAAGTGTTTGAAAAAGTTGATTGCGTTCCAATTGAGAGTCATGTATATTAAGCCAAGATTTTAGGAAGAAAGCAGTCATGCGTGATTTACTAGAGATGCTGAAATGGAGAGTGAGAGAAGGGTGATCAAAAAGCAACCCTGTCAACACATTCATGGTGTAATGAATTTTGGCAAAAGGGAAATAACTGTTGGAAGACTGCTGCAACAAACAATCAAGATACATTTTTATATTATTTTCTCTCCTTACAGTTGGAACTAAAGAGCAAATAATACCTAAATATATAAAAGAAGATAAATACAGGCTAGGTGGACAGCAACGTGTATTGTTAATTTAAGAGAGTGGAGAGACATTAAGCCATTTTGTATATGCAGAATAAGAATAATATTAATTTCATCCTATATTAATCCGACGTAATTAATTTATTATTGTAAATTATGTTTTAGAAAGCAAAAGTATCTTATATACTCACCCCCTTTGGAGAAGGGAGAGATTTCGCTAATAAGTGATCATCCTGTTCTGGTCATGATACAAAAAATAATGAGAACCAAACATATCCTAACACGATATGCCCCATGCAATCTCTGGAGAAGGAGGTTTATGGAAAGACCCCACCCTTTATTTATATATTTTATGCGCTACAACATTTAATATTTTTCTTAATTACAAATTTTTACTGTGTACATTGTATAGACACTTTTTCTCTCATTAACCCCCCCCCCATCTCTCTCTCTCTCTCTCTGACGTTTCCATAACTTTGCCACCAGTTCACTCCCCAACTTTAAAAGGCCTTGGGATTAATCAAATGCAATCAATAAAGACGTTTGACATGTATGTCTTCTCTCCCTTTTTCTCATTGTCTTAGATACAGAGGAAATACGCTTACAACGCAAGTTTAAATATTAAATGCAACCCAGAAGCAAGATTGTAGAGAACAGAGGCAAACATATATTGTACATATATATAATTTTGTGTGTGTGCTTGTTTGCGTGTGTTTGTTTGTGTGTATGTGTATCATATAAATGAACATCTTCTATTTGATAACCTCTGTATTTGAAATCAACATATTCTTATTTCTACTAAAACATTCATTAAGACAATTTTGCAACAATTATTTCTATTCATTCTAGTCAAATACACAGTCATCTTTCCTCACTTTATTTATAATTTTATATTCTCTCAAGCAATCACTCACTCACCCATGCACGCCCTCATGCATGTAAGCAACTATCTAACTATGTATCTATCTATCTATCTATCTATCTATCTGCAGTAGTCAACTCTCGCATTTATCACGGTCGTAGAGGCTTGTAATCATTGTAACCAGGAGATTCAGATAATACGAGGAAAGGCTGCTTTTTCCCTGCAAAAATATAATCAGGGAACAAACGCTAAGTTGAAGTTTCTCCCCTTTTAATTCCATTCTTTCTTACATTCAAGTCTCAACTTACAGTTCACTTCAACAGTATTTATTAGCTCGATACACGCATACAACATAATAAATACAGCATAATAGTTTATGATCAGGTTCACTAGAAACAATGTCAAGTGTTTAGCATACCATATATAAGCATCAATGTTCACAATTTTCAGAAATAGAAGTCTACTCACATAATACATCTCGCGTAAAACTTAAGTATAACATATTAATAGCAAAAATGCACGAAATATTTTTTTCTCTCTCAAACAGTTAACACACCATAAGCTAACAGCCAACTTTCATAAACAGACTTCTTGCCATACCAAATTCAATTGGTTAGAGAATATAATTCTCTACTACTCACCCATATGGAATTGGTTTGCATTGCATCAACAATTTCTAGTGTGGAGAACACGCTACAATCCATTGATGTAAGGTGGCAAAGTATGCTGGCTACATCAAACAATTTCTGGTACAGAGAAGTTACCAGGGTTGCTGCAATTGTTATTCTGATTGAACAAACTGGAAAGGTGAATGAAGCGCCAATGTTAGCTCGAGAGAATAAACAGCAAATCAGTGTTTTCGATGTGTGTGGAAAGAGACATGTGGAGTTGATGATAGAAAATAAACTTGTGACTGTTGTTGAATAAGCGCGTGAAAGACTATTGAGATGGTGCTTAATTCATGTTATAAAAACCATTATATTGCATGTATTAAGCTTATAACTCCATTTTAGTTCTCTATCATCTGATTGACACTATTGTTGAATTGTATTTAGAATATAAGACTGTATAAATACAGAAATTATTCATATGTGGTTTCATGGAAATATTGATGTCATGTAATCCATTTCAATGCATTTGTCATATGTATAAATGACTGTTGATTTAATAAATTTATTGACCTTCTTACACATATGACAACCTTATGTTGGAGAAGAAAGTGGGTGGATGGGGGCTCGCTAAATATAGATTAAAGACGGATTTGTCTTCGCCTGAAGTAAGTTTTCCACCTACAGGGATATTGTGTGACGGTAAATGTTTGTCTTTTATGTGGTGGAAGAGAGAAAATGTTTGCAGCGCCCGCATATCCTCCAGGTGGGAGAGACGAGTGGTGTCTGCTGGAGAATTATATAATTTAAATTAAGATTCTCATCACTTGTAATTAGTTATGGACAATTAATGAATTAATAATAATCATAACCATTAACTAAGTGGTGTGGGGGTCACACTACCCAATGTTAAACGATGTATTGTAACTAGATACTTTAAGATAACACCGACCTGGCATATTTCCAATATACCGTGGTAACGCATCCACGTTTCAAATGTTTCTATATGTCCGAATTCTAATTATTACGCAAGCCCACACTTCCATGGCGAAAACCTTTTTGTACTGAATATATAACCAAGAAGGGCGTATGTTCAATAAGAAGAAATAAAAACGTATTTAACAATATAAATTTATCCAGACAAACTACACAATATTTAGCATTTAACCAAATCTGAAATATGTATATGATGCTTTGATGAAATTATATATATATATTTACATTTAACTCCATTTCCGACGTCAATGATTGAAAATAATGTGATCAAGTTATTCTAGGATGCATAAGCTCTACCGCTTTATTGTCTTAAAATTGTCATGATATCACTGGAATATAGGTTACAGAGAACACTCGCGCACTCCATTTTCATTTTTTTTTACAGCATTATCTTCTCAGTCCCTGCCACTTTGTTCTTTGGCATATCTCTAACTTTGTTCTTGTGACAAGAATATCGTACTTCTCTCAAATTTAAATTCAGAAAAATTGAACATAAAATAAAATGTCTGATGGATGAGAAATGTGGCAGAGCTGGCTTAAGGTCGGATGCGTGGCACGTAAGTGGGAAAACTTTCCACAGACGGAAGTTGTTAATGAACCTAATTATATATACAAATGCGCGCGCATTAATACATATACAAGCACAGCGACACACAAAAATCTACTTATTTATTCAAGCATATTTCTCAGTGCACACCAGCAGTAAAACTGCACGTTACACTCATCACTGCGAATATAGATCCGTTCTCTTAAACCTGCACGTTTGTCTGTTGACCGCTTACTGAAGCTCACTGACAAAAGAGCCATGACGTCAGCACGTTGTCATGAGAAACACAATAACTATGACACTGACAGCAATTATCGATCAGTTGCAAATACGAAAATATCGGGTATATCGCTTTACAATAACAATAAAATAAAACAAATACCACTACACACACACACACTTTAAAATCTATTATTTAGAAAATACACAATGACATTTTTATATGTATATGTATGTGTGTGCGTTCTTGTAGTTAAAGTGTGATGCAGTGAACCGGTATATGTACTTATTTTGATATGAATAACTAATTATGTTTTAGTAAATATGCGTGCAGAAATTATTTTAATTTTATGTCAAAGTTAGATAATGCTTTTTAAAAAAATCCTATAGAACCTTTTACAAAGATACACACTTTTCCTTGAGTTTTATTTTATTTATAGATTTTCAATATTAGTTTAACATTTGAAAGAAGAGTTTCATCTCCATGCAATTATTTTTTGATTGATCCATACAAATGTCTTTCCTACTCAACACTTGTGTTCAGGGTTTAGTTCAAACAACACACATGAAGACTAACTGTCCAATTTCGTCGGCAATAAATGAGTGTTACGATGATTAGCGGAAACTCTTTCGACTAGAGATCAGGTAGATATATAATTTACGAATCTTTGTAATTTCTAATTTAAATTGTGAACTTCCACATACTTAAAACATACATGATTTAAAATTATATATTCCAATAATTTTGATAAGAAGAGCTTATCCCCGACATTAATACCTGGACACACTATTCATTAACTAATAACAATATGTTTACATTAGAGAGAGTTTAAAGATGTAGCTAAAACAGTTGTCAGTTGCTAGATATTTACTACTTTAAATAAATAGTACAGACGAAATATCCTTGAAAAATTACATATTTTGAGACATTTTCAGTTTTATGTATTTGTATGTGTAATACGTCAATTTTAAGAAGTATTTATTCAATTTATCCTATCTCCGTCAAATCAACTGAGCCGTTTCTAATAAATATTATTTACCTGATGAAAATGCCGCATAAAACAATTTATACTGTGACAGAACCTGTACGGACGTTGACAGTGTTGAACACTTTGCTTGCTCACAAGTCGAGTGACTGCAATGCAATTGTGGGTGAAACGATATTATTTATTATTGATTAATACAGTCACGTGTTTGAGCGAGCGATGAGGAAAAAGGTTTCACGTGAGATGTGGGGAAAGGTATCGATAAGTGGCTGTGTACGGAGCTAACATCTTTTTTGGCCTAACCAATACGAGTTTCTAGCAAATATGCAAGACCAATTTTACAAGAGCGAATCGAATACCTGCTGCCTTCCACAAAGATGAACTAGGGAATGTTGAGGTTTTGTTCGTCATTTCAAAAGTCAACTGTTAATATGTACTGGAAAATATTGCCACTGCAAAAGTAATTCGCTCTTTTATCTTTATGTTGTATAGTTTTCTGTACCCAGAACTGAAAACTCTCTCTTGGAATGTCAGCCAATGATATTAGCGTAAACGTTTCTCCGATGAATCAATTACATTTAGAACCCACTTTGGATACTCTCTAATAAATGCTGAGCTTTGTTCATTGTCTGAAAACCAAAATACCAAACACCCGTTTATGAACAGCAGAGTGCAACCACATATATGACTGTAACTTCTATTCTACTGAAATAGTACCATCATTCTCTAAAATCAAACGTCAGGAACAACCTGAATGAAATAAATTATCTGATGGATGAAAAATATGCAGTGTTATCTCAAAAACTACGACAGTAGAAATATTATAAAAGACGACAGCGGTTAGAGAACCAGTTAACACGCGTTTACATGTAAACACATTCGCGCGCACTTTCAAACACACGTTCACACACACACCACACACAGTGGCATGCCCGAGTCAAATATTTATGCGCGTTCCTTCTTTTCAACTGCGCACCTTAATTAAGACTACACAGTCAAACCTCCGGGCCTGCAAAATATAGATCCGTTTCCCTAAAATAAGACTCTACTCCCGGGTATTGGAAATCAATGCTTAAACAACCGTGACGCCAGCATGTTAGGGAAGGAGGTGAAATGTGTCAACTTCTCTAAGTGCTAGTATCGACCAGTTGCAACTTGCAAATAAGGTATTATCGGGTACATACTTTGGTCTATGGATTCACTGCAGCAAATATAATCCAACAAATAAAATCAATCTCCTCCTAACAGCACCCAAGACCCGTAATACGAGTTTGTTCGTATATAGTGACATATCAGTCTACTTTTAAATAACTTCACTTATTTTTATATAAATAAATAATTATAATTTGTAATTGTGCTCTTGCATAACTAATTTTAATAGAAGGCCAGAGTTAAATACTGTTTTAAACAAAATATTCGGTTCACAACTATTTAAAAGGAGTCATCTTTGTTTTAGCTTTATTGTTATGAATATCGTTCTGAATAGGCTCCAACAGATGATTTCCTACAGCCTTTCCTCGAAAAGAATTTAAAATATTATTTAATTCCTTGTCATAAAAATAATCTTTCCTTCTTCAATTACGAGATAAGAATCTTTGGTGAGGAAAGACGTTCTCATTACTCTGTTGGAAAGAAATACTCTAAAAATACTTCTGCATATATTTACTTTCTGTCTTTTATGATTGCCATGACAACTGCCAAATAAACAATCAGCGCCATCTAACAGAATATCCTGTCACTAGTAACAACAAGCGCATATACTAACTGTGGCAGAGTAAATTACCCTATCCCAATTTCTAATCTTGTTAAATGTCAGAGTGACTCGACCTTGGGCACTGCTTGTGCTGATATTTTTATGTATCAAAGTTGGAAATAAACAGCTCAGGTAAAGAATGTGCTAGACCGGCTGATGTAACCTAAACTGGTTTTAGGTTGATAAGTAGTTTTATTATCCAATGGTTAAGATTTACAAGAACGAGACCAGCCAATGGACCGAGATCAAAAGTTTACCTGCTGTAAAAATTATACACAGGCACTATCGTTTCTTTTATACAGGTAGTAATAGGTATCTATCCTCATACGGAGCCGATCTATTTGCTTGTTCTTCTTGTGTTAAATATCTCGCTCACAGCAGGCACACTCTTACAAAATCAACGCAAACAACTTCCCCACCCCACCCTTGCATGCCTTATTTAAATTAGGATAATAATTATTAGGGTAGCATATTATTTTATTATATTACTGCTTATGAAACAAACTCATGTAAAGTATAATAAATATATAGTATAGTTACATACTTATAGAGGAAGATACATATGATAATAGAATTATTTTCTCTGCCCTTTGGTTAAAGCCAGCTATATTTATATCTTGATGACCACTAATTTGAGAAATAGAAAGTCTACTGAGTTTCAAGGTCATTTGTATTATAGTATTCAGCGATTAAAACTTTCACTGATGATTGAAAAAGTATGTGTAGCATTCATTGTGACTGTTATGTATAAAGTGACTGAATTCTTTTTAATTTCTTGTATAAGACAGGGAATAATGTGAACTGTTGCAGGTGGGAGCGTGCATTGTTGACCCCGACAACAAGATTGTGGGTATAGGTTACAACAGCATGCCCAGAGGATGTGCAGACTTGCCGTGGTGTCGCAGAAGTGAGACAGATGATCCATTTCAATACAAATACCACTACGGTCAGTGTTTAGATTTTTCTTCGTAGAATAATAGTTTTCCACAATTCAGTCTTAAAATGTTTCACCTAAAGATTATTTGTATAGTGTTCAAACAACTGCCAAGGTTCTCATTTCTTTATACTCTATATTCATTTTTAGTTGAAAATAGGTTTTGATCTCTGGATATAATTAAAGAAAAGAAACATGAGACAGACATATAACTTTAGTGATCGCATCCCAGAATTATGAATAATAAATATATAACAATGAAAACAGATAAGACCGATCATCAAGAAAATATTGATAGATCTCTCTCCAATCACAAAAATAATGGCGAGGAGAGACAAGATCTAATGGTAATAGTCTCGGAGTTCTCTAACATGACATGGAAACAAATCTTAGTAGATTTTAAAACAGTATTAAAAATAAGTCCAAAATATTCGCCTTGGATGCATTTAATGTGTTTTGGTACCACTTCTGAAAGGGAAAGCCTGAAGGAGTGACTGCTCTATGACCGAATTTATTGACCCACCTGTCAGGAATTGTTACATAATTGGCATGGAAACCATCTTTACTCAGATCACACTAAGGTAAATGTTATATCAGACACACTGAAGGCCGTTAACATAAGGAAAAATGTTACCAATTCCAGACGTTTTCAAAACCATGATTTATATCAGTAATTTTTCTCCTTCGCTTGACTCTATTGTTTGCTTCAAGCTGCTAAAATTTATCCTTTTAAGAGTGAGTGTAGCACGAGCTTTTAGAATAATTTACTTTAAAATGT
The DNA here is from genome assembly GCA_028829895.1 of Sinotaia quadrata. Taxonomy (NCBI): domain Eukaryota; kingdom Metazoa; phylum Mollusca; class Gastropoda; order Architaenioglossa; family Viviparidae; genus Sinotaia; species Sinotaia quadrata. The sequence goes on along the minus strand of CM054183.1, from coordinate 18,849,922 downwards.
TTTGGTAGAGAGAAGTATTTTAAGAGACAACTGGAGGATTTCTTTGCTGACCACGAGTTATTAGAATTAGAAACATCTGATCTCAGTCCAATTGCTTGGATGAACTTAAGACAAAACAGTCTTCTCATAAACACAGCCAAATAAAAGTAAACTCTACTGAAGTGTTTGCTGACTAAATATGATGTGTGTGGTTTGGTGGGAGGATTAAATTCTAATTAAAGAACGTATATAACAAAAATGCCAATATACCATAACTAGCTGCTTCTCACACAACCACTTATTTCTCTCAATGTCTGAATAATTTTTAAATCCTACTCCATCTATATTTGGCCTATTTCTCTATTACGATCAGGTATCTTAAGCGGGTGTAGATGTCTGTTATTCTCTTATGGACATTGTTTCATACATGCAATGACAGAAATATATCGATAGTTACTCAAATTTGTTTATATATTCTATATTTCATGCTCTAAGCACTCACTCACAGGCCCACACATGCATATACGTATGTAAATTTAACATTTTATTACACATGCTACTGTTTTAGTGATGGCATAACCAAAGCATTCATTCGCATTATGTAAATCCCTTCAAATGTGCATATTTTTGTGTGTACATATGTGTGTGTGTTTGTGTGTATGTTGGACACTTAAATACTAATTTATGTGTGGGTATATTATTTTTATCAACTATGGAACAAAGATGTCATTAGTATACATAGTTAAAGAACAGCTTGTATATAAAAGGTCACTATTTTAAAAACGCTTTCTATTTCAATGTACATTCTGCGACCACTCCAAACAGTCTGCTATGCCGCCAGGCATGCGGTGCTGAACTGTAGTCGTGCCAATCTGAAGAACTGCATCCTGTACACGTCACTGTTTCCATCCTACGAGTGCGCCAAAATTCTGGTCCAGGCCCAAATAACGGAAGTGGTTTATTTCTCGGACAAGTATGCCGACAGGGAAGAAACCAAAGCTTCCAAGCACATGTTCAGAAGAGCCCATGTTAAATTCAGGTACACTTGTACTAACTAACCAATCACAACTTTCGAAAAGATAAATCGAGGACTGTACACAAACAAACAAAATAATTAAATATATTTTCACTTCTGTAAAAAAATTTTGCATTTTGATATATTTTTTTCAAATGTTAGGTCTTACATTTTCACATGAATAGTATTTGTTGTGTGTGTATTTCTATGCATGTGTAGAGGAAGAAAGGGTGAGAGGCCTGGAGGGAGGGAATTCTACTATCGAAATGTGTGCAAAATTAATCTCACACTTCAATCTATCTATATATAGATGCAGTCTTCTTACTCTTGAAACATATTCTTTGATAAAATAAAATTCAAGTCTTATGAACTATAAGCGCACTATTAAAATCAGGTTCTATAAATAACACTCATTTGTACATCACAAGATTATAATGTAGTCTACAACATTCATTTGCACAACATACCAACAAGCCTAGTTCTCTGATGACTTTCCAGTACTGTGCAATATTGTGACTTTCAATCTTGTAGCACTTGGGAATCTTGCAAAAGCATAGAGATTTTAAGACTAAATGCTTTCAAAATGACATCTAAATAAAGTTGTTTAGTGATAAAAATGAAATGTGTTATTTAATTTGTATCATTCAGAAAGTACAACAGTCGAGCATTGCGAACCAAGATTACAATAGAGTTTTCCAACAAGGTTGATAAAGAACCCTTGTCCCAGCCAGTCAGTGTAAGTAATGAAAAGTAAGTTTTTTTCAACCATTATTGAAGTACACCTGTCTACTTATTATTCTAATCTATATTTTATTTTAGATATTGAAATTCTGAAATTGTATTATTACTGGATTAAATTCACCACTTACAAGGAGCAATACGACTTTAAGTGCTTACATTTGTACATTTGCGTCAATTTATAAACTGATTTGAATATATATATATATATATATATATATATATATATATATATATATATATATATATAAATGTTTTCTAGCAGAGCGCTGATATGCTATATTGCCTTTATAGACAAGATACCTATGACATTAGCCCTTCATAGTTCTGATACATAGTTTAACACACACAAACATCTGCTATGGAACTTACTGCATATGATAAGAGTTTATCTGTTTGCAATGTTGTGAGTAATTCTACCATTGTCTTGCCAGAAATATACGTTTCTTTTAAATTAAATTCGCAAATTGGAAAGTAAATTATATATTTCTATCATAAATATTAATAACTGAATAATAAAGAACAGATAAAATGGAAAAGAACTACTCAAGCTGTGAATTGGTACAATTATACAACTCTGGTTGAAGCAATTCACTTTCAATTTTCAAAACGACGAGATTATTAAGAGTTAGTTTTTGATAAGTTATTAATTAATGTAAATCTAGGAAATCGCTTTAGCCAGACACTTCTCTTGTTTCTTCTTATGCATCAAAGTCGTCGAAATTAATTTCACCAAGTGGCAACTCTTCTCGATCAGGGTCGTGTTTCCTTAAACAAAATAAAAGATAAATAAATATTAACATACATGTACTATTGTATTTTGTAAAATATTGCTCTACTTCAAAAATGCGTATAGTTAATATAATAAAAATAGTAAAATATAATAATGACGAAAATGATATAATTTATTATCATCACAATCATTAGTTGATTTATAACGATATAATTTGCATTGAGAATATCAACTTACAGTGAGACAAGTGGATTTTAACAGCGTTACAGTCTTATTTCTTTTCCTGACATTAGAAAATAATTCTTATCTATCTATCTATCTATCTATCTATCTATCTATCTATGAGATACTTTTATCAGTCAATCTTTATTACCGATCTGTTTTTTGTTGACAACTAGCAGACTTCTTTTGAAACAATAATTTAATGTAATTTTCTACCTCTAAGTATTTAGACTTTATTGAATTCAGCTATCAATTTTTCGCCTTCTCTTCACCTACACCACCAGCACCACCACCAGCGTAGTCGACAAAACAATGTTTTAATTATGAATGTCATTATCAACTTAATCATCGTCATCAGTGTCATTATCGTTATCACTACCATTGTCTTCGACATCATCTCAGTAGTATCAGTATTAGTACCTGATAATAATTCGTTCCTTCCCTTTGCTAACTGCACGAAACATTCGTGCGGAAGCTTGATACGGAATAGGAGCTGTACCATTCTCTTTTTTGTCGTTGAAGTAGACAATTTCCTTGATTCCAGACTGTATCAGAATCTTGGCACACTCGTTACAAGGATACAGTGTTACGTAGATACGACAGCCCTTCAGACTGGCACAATTTCTGTTCATAACAGCATTCAGTTCGGCATGGCAAACTGTAGAAATAAATTAATTGGGTTTTGGAGTAACTGCCCTGAATGAGGCGTTAGTGAATATTATAAATCATATTTTTAACAGTATTTGTAAGTATTCTTTTGTACTAAGCTAGGGCAATATTATTTAGAAATCTTTGGAAGTACATATCATAATTATATATATATATATATGAATATGTTTGAACATTTACACAACCACACCTACAATGAAATCTGTAATAGCCGATGTTTTTTCTCAGCCGCTAAAGTGCCTGCTCAATCATCGAAGATATTATCTAAGCCTATGTTTTGCTATTGTCGAAAAAATGGAAGACCAACAGAGCTTGGAAATTAACTAAATTACTCTAAATCATTAGGCTCCGCCTTAGCGAAAATCTTAACAAAACTGCAAAAGACGCTGACTTAGACGCTGCGCAAAGTATAGCAGCCGACTATTACGTCAAAATAACCGAGAAAGCAGTGATAGAGCCGAATTAGGCAATAATTAATATCTTGTGCCGATTGTTTTGATTAAAATTTAAAGAGTTCCTTGTAATTAATAAATATTCTCTTGGTAAATAATTTTAAGTAAGAACAAAATGAATTTAAAAAATCGTTCGTCGTTTTGATCATTCCATAATAAATTGTCCCTAGAAGATGAGTAAATAAGAGTATTAACATTTTGATTTAACCCTCATCTAGTAAACAGAGTTAAAGAGATTAAAAAGGACTATTCTCTAGAGAAATGTAAATATTCAAATAAAATATAAATTAAGGTTACATAAGTCTTTTTAAGTGATAGATGAAATCTAAATACATTGTAGAATATCGTAGCACTCTGTAGAACAGAGATATTCACAAAACAATTAAAATAATCATTTACGTGTGTGTGAATCGGTAATTATTTTATATAAGCAATGTATTCAGTTAATTGGTACCTTTTGAACATATACTATATGTAAAACATTCAAATGTATAAATGTTATTTTTTTTAAAAATTGGGTTGTATTTGTTATTTTCTCTCTCAATAGAATACATATTTTGTAGTCGTTGATATAAATAATTAAGTAATAGTATGCCTGGTAATTTCTTATGTGTATGATATCCCTGGTTCCGCATGATATATGATTTAGCATTGGAAATGAAAATATTGACCCAATATATACACTAGTTAACTACACCTCATGAAAAGTTGTTGGTTGTTTTGTTTTTGCTTTTGTTTATGAGGCTGTATATTTTGCTACTTAAGGGCTGATGTTGATGTTAAAGTGTGGGAAATTGAGAAATATGTTGTTGTTTTTTTGTTTTTTTGATTTTTTGATTTTTTATACAACTTTTGTACTTTGTTAGTTGTCATGGTGACTGTTTTCATATGTTCGCCTAAAAAAGTCGAATACTATCGTTATTCGTTGTGTGAGCGAATTTGATGTTGACCTCATGTTAATTATCAAGTTCATCTTTGTTGTTTCTTGATGCGTCTTTGCCAAACAGTTTTACAAAATGTAAGGAATTATTAGGATGAGTGAAATTTTGAGAACTGATGAAATAATGTTGCTGAACTGTTGCTATTTATTTGATGGAAATTATTAAAATGGGATGTTCTATTCATGCTTAGCTATTTGTATATCGTAACCAGAAATTTGTGTGAAACTTTTAATTATATTTATTAGCTTCTAAGGAAAATGAACATAATCTAACAAAGCACAATGAATCTACATTCAAGATGACAATTAAAATTACAGTATTTTCAGAAGGAAATATAATAAAATTAATTTACAATTACCCATTGGAACTAACAATGACATTAGACAGTGTATATCATACCTTGAGAGACCTCTATTGTCCCTCTGCATCTCGAACAGTAGCCAAGTCTAAATAGATACACCCTACTTGTAAATGAGAGTGAAAAACCATAGAATTTATACTTTGCTTTCGGAATGTTCAAAATACGTGTGTGTGACGACGACCACAACCGTCTCGAAGTATGCACATATGAATGAGATCAGACAATTTATTTAGGGATGAAACAGAGAATGCAGCATTGCAAAAAGAAAAAAGTCTTGAGTGCAATTTGTTACTACCTGCGAAGGAAAGGAGTGACATTATTCATCCTTGGAATTCTGGAAAATATCTTACCTTCAGTGTTTTATACCTTTCACACTACACAGTAGTAGACCAGAGAGACACGAATGACATGCGAAATGCCTATCTTAATCTGATAGAAATAAGGAGCGACAAGCATTTTTTCAGATTTCTCATCATTCATTTATAACGGCAGCATAATTCATTACATGTATACAAAACTATGCATCATAAACAGTTTCATTTTCCCAACGTCATGTGTTCAGTTGAACTTCATAAGCGTACTACTGGTGATATACAAGATGGTGACTTGTGACGGGTGGAATTGTCTAAATAATGAAAGAATTGGTCTATGAACGGATCCCTGTTTGGAACAACATGACAGAGTAGCTGAACTAGAATGCAAACCATTTACCGACACAAAACGTTTCTATCGGACTGATAGTATTGGAAATTAGTTACCGCTGTGCCTGGATGACAAAAACAATCTGGAGTCATTGGAGCTATATAATATGATCGATAATTTCGTAAACTGCAAAGAAATGTGAAAAGTGAAATCTTTCCATCTGGAAAGAATCAGGAAGAAAAGTAACAATTTTTAAGAAAAGAGAAATCTTTAAATACGCCCTATTCACAAAACAATACAGTTCATCTTTATATAGTACGAAACGTGTGACGCCAACGCTACCTAGTTAATGATTGTGATTATTATTAATTAATTAATCATTCATAACTAATTCTTATAATTACAAATTATGAGAATCTTAATTTATGTTATTAATAATTCTTCAGCAGACACCACTCGCCTCTCTCACTTGGCAGATATGCGCTCGCTGTAAACGTTTTCTCTCTTCTGCAGCATGAAAGACAAAACATATTCCGTTGGTCGAAACTTCTTACTATAGGAGAAAAAAATCAGTTTTTAATCTATATTTAGCGAACCCCCATCCACCTACTTTCTTCTTCAGCATAAAGGTATCAATACGCGTAAGAAGGTCAATAAATGTATTAAATCAACAATCAAATATACATTTGACAAATATAATGAAAAAAGATTACCTGACATCAATATTTCCACAAAACCATGTTCGAATAATTTCTATATTTCACAGTCTTATATCCTAAATACAATTCAGCATTAGTGTCAATGCAAATCACAGGATAGATTCTTATCAGAGAATAAAATTGGAGTTATTAGAGATAAGCAATTACAGTTTTTACATAACCGGAATTAGGCACATTCTCAATAGTCTTTCATGTATTTTTGCAACAGTGTCACAAATTATAGTCCAGTTCAGTTTCTACATGTTTCACCCCTCATGTTGAAAGCAGATTCGCCGCTTGTTCTCTCAAGTCATCCTGGACTTTATTCTGTCAAATCAGTTTGTTCAAGCACAACAGTGAAGTAATTTCTAGTACATCCCGTATGTAGTCAGCATACTTTGCCACCATACAAAGGAGTGTAGTGTATTCCTTTACACTTACACACATTGTTTTCTGCCTCTACTTCGGTCGGTCATAGCAGTTTACAATCAATGAACCGGAGTTTCAAATCATACTCATAAAGGCTACTTGTCTCTGTAAAAATATAATCAGGGAACAAACACTAAGCTTTCTTATTTATCACTTTTTAACTCGATTTATCTTTACACTCCATTCTCAACTTACAGTTTCTGCAACAATATCTATTAACCCTATACAACGCACACAACATAATAAATACAGCATATCAATACAATGTCAAGTGTTTAGCATACTATATGTGAGAAATTTACTTCAAACATATGTAGAAATAATAGTCTACTCACATAACACATCTCTACATAAAACACAAGTATAACACATCAATTACAAAAATGCATGAAATATTTCTAAGTCCATTCTTACTCAAACAGTCATTTAACTCACCATTAAGCTAATGTCTGTCTTTCAAGACCGGACTTCTTTGCCACACCAAATTCAAGTGATCACAAAATAGATTTCTCTACAGCTGGTAAACTTTTGGATCTCAGCCGATTGGCTGGTCTCATTCTTGTAAAATCATAAACATTGGATAATAAAAACTACTCACCCAGTTGAATTAGTTTGCATTACATCAGCAATTTCTAGCATATTCTCAACTCGGGTTGCTTACTTCCAACTCTGACATTTACAAAAATAGCATCATAAGGAGTGCCCAAGGTCGGGTCACTCTGACAATTTAACAATTTAAATAGAAATTAAGCTTGAAAAAGGTATAGGCAAATTTATTCTGCCACAAAAAACCATTTAATTCACTAGATGAACTAACCATATGCACGTTTGCTATCAACCATGTTCGAATCAGCAAGCCAAGGCATGTCGCTATCATCACAGCCAACAGGCATGCTGTTGTAACCCACGCTCACTATTTGGTTGTCTTCGTTGACGATACACGCTCCCACCTGCACACCCAATAACACGATGTTAATTAGAACCAAGGAAGAAAATGTATCTTCTCATGTAATAATATTGACAGTCCAACTCCATTCACCTCTTCAAACTTTAATAACAATGTGGTACCATAAACTTACAATTTAAAAGACCTTTGCAGACAAGCATTAGTGACCAAACTAAGTTGGGATGGGGGGGGGACCGGCTAGCGAATTTTAACGATAATGTCTTTGAACAGAAATAGTCAAAGAGCAAAATATAATTTATGCTTTTCGTTTCTTCCTGTCAACATATTTGCTGAAAAAATAAGCTCTTTCTGATTTGTTTTCCTGAAAAACATACAGCATTCACTCAGTCCCAATGTAATTTGCTTTCTAATGAATTTCAGATGGTGGTGACTTGATTATGATGATCGTAACCTTTTACATGCTCCACTTTCATGTCACTTTGACCACTTTCTGCATTCCTGTTCTCAGCCTGTTGTAACCTAGCTGTCAGTAATTTTACAAGCAAACCAAATACACATAACAGCAACTTTCTTTAAACAGTGATTCTGATGTTCAATAAACTAAGTTATTTTCTTTTTATCCACACATTCATCTAATAAACAATCTAACCATCCATCTTATTTTTATGTTTTGTTAGATACGCGTAATATTCAATTAAGTAATCTCTAAAATTATTTTCACCTTGTTATATCACCGTGCACACGGGTTTGAAAATTAATAGTACGAGCGAAATCAATGAAATATTTATTGTCGATGAATTTACACCAAGCACGTTTCTGTTATTGTTTTGCATATTGTATAAATAACAGGTCAGAAATGTGTGTTTAATTGATTACTAGATATATAAAATTTCCTTTAAAGTTTTAATTCAATAAAGCTGAACGGGTCAATATCGTCCGATAAAGTAGAAATTAACACTTAATTATTATTTCCTAGGCGACCACAAGAGTCTAGGCATGTACGTGTATTTCTAAGCAAACAGAGCGAGAGCCATTATGCCTGTTGTCTCATTCTGTTATTTATCTCATCTTCTCTTGCTTATTGTTTCTACATGTCTGTCATGTCCAGTTTTGTATGTATACATGTTTCTTCCCATCATTAATATCTGTCACTTTTGGATTCAATATTATATAAGATAACTTTATAAGAATTGTAATTTGTACTCTGTTACACCATCTCTACTTATTAGCTGATAGAATTTTAACTTTTAAAAACTTACCTATTCCTACCTAATTAAAGTCTGCTGAGAGAGAGAGAGTGAGAGAGAGAGAGAGAGAGAGAGAGAGAGAGAGAGAGAGAGAGTACCTGTGTCTTAGGATCTTTGCTGCGCTGAGCGGTGAGAAACGCCATTGCCATAAAAAATTTATCCGAACCCCAGTCAAGCTGTAGTCTAGGTTTTCTAGAAACAAATAGAAATTAATCTTTTTCTAGAAGTTTTTTTTTAATGTAATTATTGTTACAAGGATGAAAGGGTGTTATGTTGAATGAAAATGTGAAATTTTAAAAGAAAACGAAGAAATCTGATATAAAATTTGACAGAGATAGAATATGGAAAAAGTGCACATTTTCTTTAGGGGATGCTAGCGAGCGAGAGAGAGAGAGAGAGAGAGAGAGAGAGTGAGTGTGTGTGTGTGTGTGTGTGTGTGTGTGTGTGTGTGTGTGTATGTGTGTGTGTATTGCGTGTTAGTGACGGTTCATTTTCAGAATGTTCACTACAGTAAAGCGCTATGTATCTAAGTATTTATAATTAACCTTTAAAGTTTTGTCAGGGATTTTCTAAATCACTTCAAGATAATTTATTTAAAATTAAAATACACATGAATATCTTCATTTTACCTCTATTCTCCTCTCGATATCTATTAATATTTTTGATTACAGTATGGAAATATACATTAGTGATGCCGTAAATGAAAACTTATAAAACGTTATGGTTGTACTTTTCTGAATATTTCTTACCAGGTGATTCTGTTTCGTTGCGTCTTGTCTTTCTCATTACGTTCTTTTATTGTTATTGCGAGTTCTGTTTTATCATTCTATTTATTTTAGCGTGAATGTTTTGGCGTCTTTCTCATTATAAACTTTAAGTTCTTTGTTACAAATGTTGCTCTTTCTATTTATAACTTTATGTTGCTCTTTCTCATTATAACTTTAAGTTCTTTGATACAAAATGTTGCTCTTTCTCATAATAATATTTCGTCGTTTGTGTGCTTTGTTTGTATTGTGAATATTTTTTCTTTGCTTTGCAAAGTCTATATTTTATGATTTCCTGTAGGCGTTTTCGTCTTGTTCTTTGTGCTTTAGGTTTATCATAACTTTTTGTCTGTTTTACGTTGTGTTTTTCTCATTGCGATTATGTTTTATATACTGCATTTGTTTTCATCCATTTTCCTTATTCATTAAAAAAAACTTACAAAAATTAGTAACTATAGATTAATTATATCAGCACTGTCACCATTCAAATTTCAATTGGAAATGATGAAACAAGTCGTACTTAGCGGACCCGTTGCCACGTTCTCCTTTCTCGTTTAGATCAACACAATTTTGAAATTTGATGTTAATCTTCGTCCTTGGGCTGCTGTATTTTCTGAATAATCAAGAACAACAACAACAATGATAATAGTAATTTTGCTTGTACTCTACCGCTACTATCACTACTACTACAATCACGAAGATTATTATATTATACTGGAGCATTGAAACTGTTTAGCAATAAGCAATTATAGACTATGAAGAAATTTTAAACCAGCAGAAAGATTTAAGCTGTTCACAAACCACATACTACTTATAATTTCCAAAGATATTTATTAGCTGAATTAATAAACATTTTTGCAGAAACACTTGAGAAAATAAAAACATGAGTAAAATTATGAATATCAATGTAATTACTTAAATATTCCTTGATATGAAATTTTCAAAATTAAATTAGACCACAAGACATATCTTTAAAGCACATATGTTGTTCGAGCAATGTGCTAAATGCATTCTTTAATTTGAATAATGAATTAAAAAATGAATTGCAGCAATGTGCACATCGTGTTGCCACTTTAAACGCCCTTTTGGGGTATCACAAAATTTTACATACCTAGGGGTAATTTTAGCTTTATCAAACATTTTCTTTGCAGCTGTGTTCTGAGGTTGTGACGCATACTTGTCTGAGAAATAAATCACCTCCTTCACGTGGGCCTGTATCAGGATTTTGGCGCATTCGTTTGATGGATAAACAGATGTATACAGACTACAGTTTTTTAGATCGGGTCTGTTACAATTCAATACTGCATGTCTTGCAGCATAGCACACTGCAAATAGAAAGTGTTCACTTATGCAATGAAATAAAATGGCACTAATTGGGAAAGGCATAATAAAACTCTCTCTCTCTCTCTCTCTCTCTCTCTCTTATTATTATTATTATTATTATTTTAGAGAGAGGGGGAAAGTGCGTTGGAATTGGCACAATATACCCATGCGATTTGGTTGCTAAAATAAAAAGAGAACTGAGAAACTATTATAGTGTCCATGAGTCCTCTGTCGCTGTCGCTTTTTTTCTGCTATTCAGTGTTGTCGTGGTGTACCTCCACCTGGCCTTCTATCATCTAAGGCGAGTGGAAGTATTTGACTGAAATATTTATTTGCTTTTGGTGTGTCACGTGTCCTTTCGGCCAAGTTGTGACGGTATGTGTGTACCCGGAAGAAAAAGAAACCTCATTCTTTGGTGGTGTGAGTAAGAGTGTGAATGAAAACTATTTTATAATTGTTAATTGGGTTGTCGAGAGTAGTTTTCATGTGGCATTGTGTTAACAGACAACATATTTCGCGGTTACAATTACTCTTTGTTCAAGAATACCCGCTTTGAAAGTTTTGGGCGAAAATAACTTCCATTTATCTTGCTGGGGAGGAAACACACTGTTTAATGAGTAGGGCAGTGTGAGCAGAGGTAACGAATTAGAAGTACTTCTAGCAGCAACCTGCATGTCCTCAGATTTATCATCATTCGTTTGTAATTCATTATTCCTACCTAAAATGAATGCTATTGCTTTACTCAAATGACTGTGGTACGAGAATAAACATGTTGATGTTGTATTAGTTGATGTTACTGTGGATACAATTATATTGTGACGCGTATTTCATTCCTATTCAGCAAGGGACTAAGCACTGAAGACAAAGGAAAAAAGTGCAATACGAGTCATATTATATTTATTAGCTTTAATATTCAACATGCACATATTAACTTAGCTGTGTGTTCGACATTGCATTTCAATTTTGATAATTAATTCTTGACAGTTTAAATTAATGCAACTGGCTTTGGCACGAGCCAAGTTGTTAATACTTTGAGGCAGTTAAACTATAAATGCGTGTCCACATTACACACACACACACACACACACACACACACACACACACACACACACACACACACACACACACACACACACACACATACACACACACTTGTATATATATACATATGTATCAGAGAAAGAGAGGGAGAAAGATATATCTCACATACCTACCTCGGGAATACTGGCGATTCAGATGATGATTTAATCCTAAAGTATATATGACAGAAAATAACATGTCTTAAAATATAGCCAAACAGACTTGATTGATGTTCTTAAGAATTAATAAATGAACTTGTGGTTGACTGTCAAGAAAAGTGGCCAGTGGAAATGTATGAGGTACATTCCACCTTTCGGATGTATATATTTGAAAAAGAGATGGAAGATTTTAGGGAGACAGTGAAATAGACAGATGAACAGATTTGATTTTTCAGAACACTGTCCACTGGTTTCCACTAACCATAATTGTGCTTGTCGTCCAAATCGTCAGTTTTTTTTTTATCAGACCATGGCATTTCCTCACAACCATTGGGCATAGTGTTGTATCCAATGCCAACAATCTTTTTGTCTTCGTTAACAATACATGCTCCAACCTGAAAATAGGCAAACCGCAACACACTGTGTATGTACATCAGTATGCCATCAATTACAAACACCAAAATACTATTATTTCCAAGGAGAAATTACATTAAAATCACCCTCTTAATCTGTTGCACCTATCCCAAAAGTAAAATTAATTAATTTTTTACTTGAAATATCTGCCAAGAAAGGAAAACGTTTAAAGTTACTTATGGTGGTTCCTCATATATACATATTTATTTAGTAGAGTTTATGATTAGTACTGGTCGTTGATAGTTATTGTGAAACTATTTATACTGAAAGAACAATGATTTCTGCACGTATTCCCATTGCATACATGCAAGGTCATTATTAAAGAGTAGGTGTAAGCAAACTTTGTCACCACAAATAAGAAGTCAGTCTTAGTTGAAAATGATAAGAATCCTTTTACTTAGCTTGCCAGATGTGCAAAACAAAAGATTTCGAAAACAATATGTACTATTATTGTACTTGAAACTTATAAGTACAAATAATTTATTATGCTCAGAGGCTTTTAAAGAATTCGTACTAGTTGAATAAGATGATTGGAACATATGTTGTAGCATTTTTTTTACAATTATGTTTTCTTCCTTTTGACATATATAAGTTTTGGAGACAGTTGTTGTATGATGGGAAATGTTCATACAACTTTTAAAACAAACTTTCAATTTGAATTCAGATTATGATGGATATATTAATTGCAGTTTTAAAAATTCAGATGTTATGATAACATGTTATTTGTAAAGTTTTTGGTGAGCTGAAGTTAGACAGAAGGATGCAGAAAAAAAATTGGTTGTCTTGACTGAGGGTGGGTGAAAGTTGAGATCGGTGGAATGAGCGATGAGTAGAAAGTGCGTTGCTGTTGTCGTTTCTTTTGAACAGTTCGCCACAGATCAACAGGGGCGTTTGTATAATGTGCCGTCACCCGATGCTATTTTAAACCGATTACTTTCACGTCTCGATTTTTGACCAAGATTTCGTTATGTGAAATGGACCAGCCGTATTATTTAATTTGTCCCTATCATCATGTAAACTGTAATATGGTTTCACAGTGTAGTTTCGCTTCACATATTCAATATTTCGTTTTAAACTATTAGCTTCAATCTGAAATGTTAAGAAGAAGACTTTTAATCTTTGAAACATAGAAAACGCATTGTTCCATTTAACAATTTTCGGATTGCTTTTCATATTTTGTTTTACAATCGTTAATGAATTCGAATCCACTTTAAAGAAATGTAGAGCATGGAATACATAAATCTTTATTAACATACATAAACTTACATAAGTAAATTATATTAAGTATATTAAAGCATAATACTTTCATGTAAACTCAGACTAAAGTTCAATTATAGTGCGGAATAAAAATGGTGGCATCAACGAAAGAGGAAACGTCCAATAAGCCATGAGGTGAGAAAAAGATTAATTGAGGTTAAGAGAATTAACGCTTGCAATCATGTGAAAAGTGTTGCACCTCTTTGTAGCGTGTGAGTTAAAAGAAAGTGAGGCATGACTGTGTATTGCTGTGCCACTGTGTACGTGTTTAACCGCCTTTATTATATTATCCATTTATCAAGTAAAGTTAATGTTTAGATATTTTAATAGTTATTGGGATGTAGTTTATATTTATATAACTTTGTAAGTTAGTTTATATTGTTTTCTTAGTGTATTCTACGATTTATGTATGTGTACTTGGTTTTCCCCTGGCACACGAATATAGTTAATTATTTTATTTGATAATTTATTTTGTGAATTATATTGTAAGGAAGTATTGTATTTAAAGAGTATTTAGTGTACTACGTTTTGATAGTTAAAGTATTGTATAACTCTAGGTAGTTTGGAAGGAATTTATGTTAGAAAGTACGTTAACACAGAAGTACCCGTTTAGCATTAGTTTTAGTACAGTTCCAGAATTGTCTAGTGGAGTCCCCTTTGCCGCCCAGACTTTTTAGATATATTGTGTGTGAGAGAGTGTGCGAGAGTCTTTGGTGGTCTTTAGTCGTCTTTTGTCGTCTTTGGTCGGTCTTTTGGAGAGTGGTCAAGAGAGGAGCGTGGTTGGCGGTGTGTCGCCTAAATAAAGATCAGATGAAAATGTAAACACGTGTTGCGTGTTCTGCCTCTTCTGCTGTGGCTGCCGTAGCGGTATTGTCTGATTGTCTCATCATCTTCATCGTTTCATCTTCTCGCATCCTAGGGTGACCCATAATAATAACACCAACACCACACCCCATCACAATAAGAACAAGTTCAAGCTGTGTTCAATAAAGATCCACAGAGTGAGCAAATACTGTACTACGCTTTAACATATTGTTAAATGTTACTCGACTTTAATAAAAGTTTAATGTACGCTTGTTGTAAATATAGGTATCTGCTTATTTGTAATGAGTTCTTCCATTTATGTTTATACTTACCTTTCTGGAAAAGAAACAATTATCAGTTGACATTGCCTGAGAATATTTCGATGTTTTATATTTTCACATACAGAAAATACAAATACACCTATATTTGAATTTCTAACAATAGGTGTGCTAAACCATTTTTGCAAAAGCAGTCGGTATATTAAAGACATTTGAAAACAAACTATATTCGATATGCATCTTCTACGAATGAACTGCATTGACCATCAGGTGCGAAAGATTGTTCATGATTTACTAATTACATATCGCAATAAATTATGAGAAAGAATAAAACAAAGACTACTTGTGTTTTAGGGTCTTTGCTGCACTTTGACGACAGGAAAGCAACTGCCATGAAGTATTCTTCCCATGAAAGGTATGAACCTCTTTTTCCGCTCTCAGTCACGGTAGAGGATCTGGAAACAATATTGGAAATACAAGCATACATACCGTTACACATTATGAATATGATATTAATTATTAATTTACTTCCGCAAGTAATTATAGTTTTCACACAGATTGCAGAATATAAAATATTTGGTGTACAAATCGTTTAGCAACTATAATATTAAATGTGAAAACTTGTTATAATTAAATTTAAATTTACTACTTAAACGAAGTTACAAAGCTTGAATTTAATTGACTTTCTTTTCTATTGTGATTTTATTTTTCTTCATTTCAATGCGTGTGTGTGTGTGAGAGAGAGAGAGAGAGAGAGAGAGAGAGAGAGAGAGAGAGAGAGAGGGAGAGAGAGACAGAGAGAGAGAGAGACAGACAGACAGAGACACACACAGAGAGAAATGCGACATACGCTCATTTTAATGTGTGTACATGGATGTCTTTAAATCGGATCACTTACATCAGTACATGAACAGTAGTTTATTTTTATACATTCACTTTAATGTTGAATATGCCTTTATACCGTAAATAAAATCATATTAAAATATAATAATTTAATTATTTATTATTCAAAACAAAGTATTTATAATGTTAATTATGAAATTATAAAGATCATCTCAAATATTATGAAAGCCTTATTAAGACGTTTGATGTTGATGCTGATAATTATGGATTTATTTGCGAAAAACATTTTACCCGTCTTCTGAAGATTGTGCTGGATTTGTAGTTTCTGGAACGGCATCGCTTCCACCAGCAGAAGGAATCGGGTTTCCATTAGTACTCATTGTGGGTGTATACATAAATAAATAAATATACTTGACATTTCTAAAAGAAAGAAAGAGAGGATATAATATACTCACTCACACACACACACACACACACACACACACACGCATTTTATGTGTGTTGTGTGTGTGTGTGTATTTAAGACAAAGGACATAAAAATAATATAATTAAATTTTCGATTATAGGTTTTCTAAGAAAGAACGGGGTTGTTTTGACAATTTGACATACCTAATTTAATATGACATATATATTCAAACAAGCATGCATACATAGATAAATATCAAGATGTATTTTTGTATTGATGTCTTTCATAAAGTTTCATTATTCGAAAATTAACGACCATTGGATTGTTGTCATGAACAATTAAGACTGCAAAACATGTTAAAAATAAAGTAATATATTTTGTATATAAAAATAAACAGTAGACCTGTTGAATCAAGGAAATTTTACGGGACAACTGCCACTGTGGCATTGTGTGGTATAGGGTCTCACATTAAAGCCTTTTTACCCAGTATAAAGTCCCAAATTTTAAAGCTTTTGATAGTGTCAGACTGACGTAAGATTAGTTACATTAAAATATGTGTCGATAATTATAAACATACATTCTTTTTACAGGGTTTGATATTTTAATGGTGATTTCATGCAGACATTGCCTTTAAAAAATCTCACATTTTCTTTGTAATTCTTTAATCAAAGAAATAAAGGCATAAGAATTGTGTGGGTCTGTGTCTGTTTGACGCCGATTGAAGGCCGAAAGGAGAGAAGATACAGAAAGTTGAAGTTTGCAGGGAGGCGTGATTACCCCATGATTTGATATGTGTGTGTGATACTTCTAAGGCCTCCAAGGCGAATCACCACCACCCCGCCCATATAGAAAAAACGTGGGCTAGTAATATATTAACAGCACAAAGAGGCATAAAGATGAAATGTTGTAGGGAGGCGTGAATTGCCACCAATACAAACGTAAAGACCCTCATTCTCCGACTTCCGGTGTTAGTTATAAAATATGATTGCTATTCATTGCTGTTTGCAGAGACTGGCTCTCTACTCTTTATGGTGGTAACTACAAACATCACATCAACGGTGGTCGACACAAAAGCGTAAACCTATTTCTAGTGCACTTTCTATATTTTTTCTAACTGTTGGTTGGAACCTGTAAACATCATCATGGACAAGAACTCGTGCCAAACTGACTTTCAAGACCACACTAACTGAAGTAAAAAGTACCTTTACTGGATAATTGATTTACCAGACAGTTTCCACTGATTACCTCGAACATCTTTAGCAATGATGTCATTAAAATGAACAAATCTTAACTCTAAGGGCATTATTTAGTAATAGTCTTTTCATTTGTCTTTCATTGTATTTGAAATACCTGCTGTCATTTTAATTAATTAGTGAAATATATATATAACTTGGCTTTTCACTGTATGTTTATTTCCATCGTTAAGTACATTTGCTTATGATAGTATCACTTTATACATGTCGGGCTTAGAATACATACATTTAGAATGTGTGGGACAGAAAATTCAAACTAATACACCGAATATTTTTTAAAGTATAAAGTTGAATCAACAAAATTCTTTGATGCTATAACTTAATTGTAAAGCCACTGCAAAAAGCCATTTCAAATTTTGCCATGTAGAAAACTGTGTTAGAAATTTCAGACAGTGAACTTTGATCTCGACTAAGGATTTAAGATTCAAAAGCAGTTGAGTCGACAGAAGTAGCCATGTGGCCAAATGCTCGAGAATGGACGCACAGAGGAAAATGCGTAGATTACCTAATCACGCGCACATCAAGAGTTTACGATGGTACATGAACATGAGAGTTGGACACCTTCTAAAGGCACCAGACTGCAGTAGCAAGACAGTCTTTGAGTACGGTCACCCAACCGTAACTATTTTACAAAGGGCGAGACATGAGAGAGATTATGTCCAGAGGGAAGGATTAACACGAAAAATCCAAATTCTGTATAAATACCCCATTTGGCGGAAATTAATTTCACTCGAACTTAATCTTGGCCCGTAATGTCCCTCTATGGCGATAGGAGCAGGAAAGAGCAAGACCAGTAACTGTCTAATATGGTAAAACACAATTTCTGTAAATATTGAAATTTTATACTTATTGCAAATTGCATTTTTTCTTTTTTGAAATCATTGTATTTTAAATGATTTGGAAACTGTAATGTTATTCTTAGTACTAAGAAAAGAAATGAAATAACTAATGTAAAAAGGAATTTAATATGAGAACCAAGAGTGAATTACAGGTTTTAGTTGTATTGTAACACGAGGCTGATGTGTGAAAATCCCTTATGTATTTTCACAGCTTTGAGGGACAAACAAACAAAGGAAAACGTCAACACAGGAACCCAGGACAAGATAACACAACAAGGACAATGCAAATTCATCTTGACTTGGAGATCTTGGCTCAGATGTTGCCTTGGTCTAAAGTTTACACTCACTATGGTATAACAAGCCAGTACTAAAAGGATAGGAAGCCAGAGAGGGTTGTGTGGACCACAATTGGGAATTGTGACAGCAACTGTTTCTTATGGAGCGCACTGTACTGTATTAGCATGCTATGGGAATCTCCACATGATTAGGCACACTATTGAGTGGGCAGGCTACGAACGGATGTATCAAACCATGGAAGTGAATGACTGAATGTTGCATTGGAGTATTCCAAGAGTGGTTTACTAATCTATGTTCTGGAACTGGAGTTACACTGGATTGTATGTTAATTCAGGAAGTGTCTGTGTTAATTAGAACAAAGTTGTGAACTTTATGGAACTAACATTTCATCAATAAGAACCATTTCCAGACTGATGCAAAGTATGAAATATGTACATAAATATATATATTAATATGATATTAATTAATTAATTAATTACCCGTAACTAATTACAAGTGATGTGAATCTTAATTTATTTTATTAATGATTCTCCAACAGACACCTCACGTCTCTCACTTGGTGGATCTGTGGGCACTGCAAACGTTTTCTCTCTTCCACAATATTAAAGATTCACATAATCTCTCCAAAGGTGGAAAAATTCTTACTAAAGGAGAAGACAAATCCTACTTTAATCCATATTTAACGAGTCCCCATTAACCACGTTCTTCTTCAAGATAAGATTATCAACATGTGAAAATAGTCAATAAATTTAACAAGGAATGTATTAAATCAACAATTAAATTTACATATGACAATACAATGAAACAGATTACTTGACATCAGTATATTCCCAAGCCCACATTCGGATAATTTCTATGTTTTATGCAGTCTATCTCATAAAAAATACAATTGAACAATAGAGTCAATACAGTTACAGGACAAATCTTATCAGAGAACAGAAATGGAACTATTAGAGATAAGTGATAATAGTCTAATATAACCTGATTCAGTGCAGTCTTAACAGTCCTTTGCGTACTTTGCCATAATATTACAATGTATAGTTCAGTTCAGCCTCGTCAGCTCCACGTGTGTCATTGGCACATGAAAAACACTCTTCCACTACTTAGAGTTAAACTGGGAGCTTCATTTCGCCATGTCAACTCCTTCAAACAGAACAATAAATGTAGTGATGTCCAACAACTTCTCTACAGTAGAAATTGTTCGTTAGTCATCAACTCGTGTTGCCACACCTCAGTAGAGTGCAGTGTTTCTTAACTTACACACCATTTCCACCTTTAACAGAGTCAGTCATAGCAGATTACAAACAATAAACCAGGAGGTTTATATAGTACTTGAAAATATGCAACTGTAAAGGCTACTTGCTTTCAGTAGAGTGCAGTGTTTCTTAACTTACACACCATTTCCACCTTTAACAGAGTCAGTCATAGCAGATTACAAACAATAAACCAGGAGGTTTATATAGTACTTGAAAATATGCAACTGTAAAGGCTACTTGCTTTCAGTAGAGTGCAGTGTTTCTTAACTTACACACCATTTCCACCTTTAACAGAGTCAGTCATAGCAGATTACAAACAATAAACCAGGAGGTTTATATAGTACTTGAAAATATGCAACTGTAAAGGCTACTTGCTCCTGCAAAATATAATTAAACCTAAATTTCCATGTTATCACTTTATAACTCCACTCTATCTTACATATCAGTCTCAACTTAAATTTCCTGCTACAGTATTTATTAGCCTGATACATGCACATAGTAAAATAAATACAACATATCAAAACAATGTCAAGTCTAGCAAACTACATGTGAGCAGTCTAGTTCAAACACTTGTAAAATTAAAAGTCAACTCACATAGTACATCTCTACTTAAAACATGAGCATAACATATCAATAGCGAAAATGCATGAAATATTTCTAAGTCCATTCTCTCTCAACCACTCAATTTAACTCACCATCAAGCTAACAACCACCTTTGTCAAAACCGGACTTCTTCTTTGCCACTTCTAATTCAAAGTGATTAGACCTAGATTTGTCTAAGGCAGATAAACATTTTAATCTCAGCCCATTGGCTGGTCTTGTTCTTGTAAATCATAACCATTGAATAATAAAAACTACTCACTAGTTTGCTTTACATCAGCAAGTCTAGAATATTCTTGCATTGGGCGTTTACTTCAAATCAGACACTTTTAAAAATACCATTATAGGGAGTGTCCAGGGTCAGGTTACTCTGACAAATTAACAATTTTTATAATGATTGATTTTTTAAATAGGAAGAGGCAAATTTACTCTGCCACAGATAGCATCTCAATAAGTAGTCATGTGGCAGTAAAGTGATTCAGACTATGAATCTTGGTTTGCTTACTTTAGAAGTTTGCTGCAGCGAGAAAACATCACAGACGAAGGTTGATCACTGTCTCTGTTCCTTTGTCTGCAGTAGAAGTTGTGAGAGATTTTGGATCTGTAAAAGAGCAATAATATATGGCAATGACTTATTCATGGTGTAATAAAGTTGAAGCTGAGAGGTATGTATATATATGTGTGTGTGTGTGTGTGTGTGTGTGTGTGTGTGTGTGTGTGTGTGTGTGTGTGTGTGTGTGTGTGTGTGTGTGTGTGTGTTAGAGTGAAGTATGAAAATGATAAGAAGCATTTTGCATTTAGAGTGAAATGTATATGATTTTTAGTTTGTTTATGCAAGAGAGACAGAATTAAGAATGATTATTAATTTGCATTTCCCTTCATAGATGCTGGTGTAAATGAATATGATAAAGAATGTAACTATTAATTTTATTATAATTGCTTATATATATATATAAAACAAGATTACAAGTTGTTTGGAAAAAAGTTGTTTCCGCTCCACGTGAGAGTCAGTTCATGTAAATTAAGCTAAGATTTGGGGAAAACAGCAGTCATGAGTGAAATGGAGAGTGAGAGAAGTGTGTACAAAAACAAGAGAAGGTAAAATACAGACTAGTTGGACAGCAAAGTGCATTTTTAATTTATGAGAGTGGAGAGGCATTAAGCCATTTTGTATATGCAGAATAAGAATACAATTATTTTCATCCTATATTATTCGATGTAATTAATTTATTATTGTAAATGATGTTTTTAGAGAGCAAAAATATCTTATACACTTTGGGGAAGGGAGGGACTGCGACAATAAGCGATCATCTTATTCCAGTCTTGACCCAGAAAATAATGACCCAAAAACATCCTAACACTTTAGGCCCAAAGCAGTCTCCGGAAAAGGATGTTTATGGAAAGACCACCACCCCTTTATTTCTATCTATCTATCTATCTATCTCTCTATCTCTCTCTCTATCTATCTATCTAATCTATCTATTTAATCTATCTATCTATCTATCTATCTATCTATCTATCTATTTAGCTATCAGTGAAGCTAGATACTAATGCCACCTACTTAATGGTTATGATCATTATTATGTAATTAATCGTCTATAACTAATTACAAATTATGAGAGTTATGTCTTAATTTATGTTAATAATTCTCCTGCAGACACCAGTAGTCTCTCTCACATGGTGGATATGTATTCCTGTAGCAGGCACCTCTCTTATCTACCATGGTCATAGCTGTCTATAATCAGTGAACCGGGAGATTCTGCTAAAAACAAGAAAAGGCTGTTTCTACAATGTAAAAATATAATCATGGAAGAAATGTTAATTAGTTACGGGTAATTAATTAATTAATTAATATCATATTAATATATATTTGTATACATATTTCATACTTTTGTTTATTATTACTTCTTTCACTATACTTCTATGATCTGGAAGCATTAGACCTTAAACTATTATAAGAGGTTTTGTACTACCTATTGGCCATATAGAATGTTCAGCAAATTCTTTCTAGCATATCCAGTGACTTACTTCCTTCTTCATCCAAGCAAAGTCGAGAAAAACAGCACTCTAATGATCTCTCATGGACAGAAAAGGGTACACAATGAAATTTAACTTCAAGAACATATGCAATCCGAAGTAAAGTTAAGAGAGAATAGGAAAGCAAACAGACCAGTCTCAAATCAAACCTAAATGGTATCAAAAATACAAACCACAACGTTTTGTGTCATATTCCTATCAGCTACACAGAATGTGTTGTAGACTGGGCAAAGTATGATCAATGAACAAGTATTCACAATCTGTGGTGGAGTAAAATTTGCCTGTCCCTATTTCTAAACTTCATTTTAATATAATTTGTTAAATGTCAAAAAGACATGATTTTCGGGTAATGCACATTTTATTGTAAGTATCAGAGTTAAAATAACAACTCAAATAAAGAACATGCTAGAACGCAGTGTTTTTAAAAGAGATAGGAAGAAAATTCGACATTTTGATGAGAAACTAAGACAGTAGCTTCATAAGAGCAATATTTTGTGGTGAAACTTCGTATAAAGGAAATTACGACGTATTTACTAAGGAAAACAATTTTCCACCCGTTTTTCATCCGTCGACCGCCAAGTATCATGAGCATCGAGGCAACTTGTTCGTAAATACATCATGGTGAAGTGAAAGGTTCAACGCTTCAGGAAGCTTATGTATGCAACGTCATTTGCATACGGTTAATGAAAGATGAGTCATTCAATCTCTCTGTCTGAGCTTTGTCCTGGAGGTTCTATTCCTTGTGTGAAGGAGTGGGTAATTCTGGGACCAGATGAGCCCAAGAAGGTGCCACATTCACAGATGGGAAGACACACTCGGCAAAGTAAGTGATAATGCTAAATGTCCTGAGGTCTAGGCCATTGCACATGGAGACCAGAGAAATCAGCAACAGTTATTGTTGGCATCAGCCAAAGCCAGGTTTAGCCTATTCACAGGGGATCTAAGGACAATGATCCGATTGGAAATCATCGTTGTGAGTGATGCTACGATTTTGAGTCATCTTTCTTCAAACCATCATTGTGAGTGACTCTACAATTTTGCGTCATCCTTCTTCAAACTAATGTTGTGAGCAACTCTACAATCTGCGTCACTCCTCCTTGAACATTCACAGTATAAGTGAGTAGTTATAAAGGCAAAAGCGCACATAGAACATTGTAGCAGATTTACGAATAAGAACATTTATTCTTACCACTGTCAATAGAGGATTTAAGAATAAGAACATTTATTCTTACCACTGTCAATAGAGGATTTAAGAATAAGAACATTTAATCATATTTTTACTGGGACAGATATCATTATATATATGTAATATGAACTAGAATACAGTGGTAAATCCATTTTTTTGGTGTATGAATTGTTTCATGTTAGCGGTGCGATTTACCGCATAGGAATTTTGTATTTACTTTTATTTTCACTTTTTGAATTTCATCATTTGCATCTCCCCCTTCCCTAGAGTGCATGACATTGGAAAGGTGTGTGATTGATTTAACCACTGTATGAGAGAGACACCCCTTTAGGTTAAGAAAACCTAATTCACACTTTCCTAATTCAAGGCTCGTTATTCAGACTTTGAGAGGAGTGAAAGAGTTCGTATTTGTATTGTTTCGTTTCATTCATCTAGTACTCATTACAATCATATTCGCACAGCCAATAAAACATTCCTTTGCATGACAGAATAAATTCGAGCCCCAACCCAACCATCAATGGTGTCTGTCTTGTGTCTTTTGTAAAATCTGAAAGATGACGTATTACTGGCACATGTCACGAGCTGCCCACTCCACGTGAGAGAGACACATCAGAGCAGCGAAACGAGACCCACACCCACGTGACACTAATAATGAACTTATTCAGTTTTAAGAATAGGGAGGTATATAACATTTAATCTCCAAATGCAGCAATGATGTCTGAAAACAATGCTTACCTTAGGTAAAGTTAATATACTAACTTATTGCATTGAGATATTTTTGTTTATACAGAATGCAGACACAACACACAATGTATTCACTAGAGCTCTCTTTCCCCTCATGTAATATAATAGTTTTTCAATATTATGTTTCTTTTAAGAGGCCATTAATTCTAATTAAACAGATTTGTTGTTAATTTTCTATCTCCCCATCTCTTCTTTCCTTCCATTTCTATGTCTCGTTCTGTATCTCTCATACACGACATTACGTTCACGCAAATGAATAGAGAACTATTGCTAACTAATATATACTTAATTGAATGAAAAAGCAAATCTAAGTTACAAATTAAATCAGTGCTCACTGTTCATAAGAAACAGTATCACTGATTTGTTTTATTTACGATGAAAACAGTTTCATATGAAACAAGATTAATTGTGTGTATGACGGATGTGTTTGTGTGTGTTTGCTTGTGAGGGTGCACTACTACAAATTAATAAATTTGTCTACTCACCTGTCTAGTAAAGACTCTTGTATATATTTTGCAAAGCACCGATTCGAAATGCGAACAGGAAACTATTTCAATCAGTCTTAAACTGTAACGTCACTAACGAGGAAAATTTAAATGGCTTATTCTTTAAAGGCGTAGAAGCCATCAGTTTAAATAGTTTATAATGTGGACTTCTTTACATGAAGCTGAATGTAGTTGGTTAAAGAATCATTAGATAGGAAACGATAAACCAACATAGAATGTATAGTGCACTTGTATCAACACTTGTACTTGTTGGAGTAAATTTGCCTCTCCCTAATATTTAATTTAATTGTTATATAAATTGTTAAATTGTCAGAGTCCCGACCTCGGGCACTCATTACGACGATACTTTGAAAGTGTCTTATTTGAAGTAAACACCAGAGTTGAGAATATGCTATATGCTATATTCTAGAATTTGCTGATGTAATGCTAACTATCCCAACTGAGTGAGTATTTTTTATTATCCAATGGTTATGATTTACGAGAACAAGACCAGCCAATGGGCTGAGACCTAAACGTTTACCTGCTATAGAGAAATTGATTGTCTGATCACTCGAATTGCAAGAAGTCAAGTCATGAAAGGTGGCCGTAGCTTAATGGTGAGTTAACTAACTGGTTCAGAAAGAATGGACTTAAAAATAATTTATGCATTTTAGCTACTGAAGTGTTATACTTGTGCTTTATGTAGAGATGTATTATGTGAGTAGACTATTATTTCTACAAATGTTTGAAGTAAGCTGATTATATGTAGTATGCTAAAGCTTGACATAGTTTTGATGTGCTGTATTTATTATGCTGTGTGCAGGTTTCGAATAAATACTGTTGCAGGAAATTGTAAGTTGAGACTGTGATGTAAGAATTCAATGGAGTTATAAAGAGATAAAATTGAAACTTAGTTTTACTCGCTGATTATATTTTTCAGAGTAATAAGCAGCTTTTCACATATTATTTGAATCTACTGATTCAAGGATTGTAAATCGCTATGACCGGGGAGACGCAATGTGTAAGTGTAAGGTATATACTACACTCCATTGTTGCATGTTGGCAAGATATGCAGATTACCTGAGCAATTTCTGGTGTAGAGAATTTGTTGGAAATCACTACATTTATTGTTCTGCTTGAAGGAGTTGACATGGCGAAAAAAAAAGCGCCAGGTTAAACTCAAGAGATTAAATAGCTGAACAGTGTTTTTTTCAAAATGCCAATGAAGCAAGTGGAGCTGACATAATAACGGCTGACTATAAACTTGTGTCTGTTGCAAAAGCACACAGTAGGACTATTGAGACAGCAGTTATACAACGCTATGTAAAGACTATTATAGCTTATCACTAATAACTCAATTTCTGCTCTCTGATAAGAACTATCCTGCAATTTTTATTGACTCTATTGTTGAATTGTATTTTTAAGATGTAAATTGTATAAACATAAAGTTGTTCAAACGTGGTTTCATGGAAGTATTGATGTCAAGTAATCTATTTCATTGTGTTTTGTCATATGTATATTTGATTGTTGATTTAATGAATTTATTGATAACCATAAGTTAGAGAAGAAAGTGGGTGGATGGGGACTCGCTAAATATAGATTAAAGAACAGATTTGTATTCTCCTTTAGTAAGAAATTTTCCACCTTCAGAATATTGTGTGACAGTAAATGTTTGTCTTTAAATTTGAGGAAGAGAGAGAACATTTACTGTGCTCACATATCCGCCAAGTGAGAGAGACAAGTGGTGTCTACTAGGGAATTATTAATAAAATAAAATAAGATTATCATCATTTTAATTAGTTATGGACTATTAATTCATTAATTAATAATAATCATAACCACTAAGTGGTGTTTGCGTTACACATGGTAAATTAATTTCAGCTGCAATCTTCACCATGCTAAGTAATGCCAGATACTCAGTCCATTAACAATAGTCAAATCGAACTTTTGCACACAATGCACATTTCGCTAAAGAAAATTACTCGGGAAGTGACGGTTGTAAGTAAGTGTTCATTGTATATCATTCTCTCCACCTATTTCATATGTTCATTTGTGTGTACATGTTGTTTCAATATATGCATGCATATTCTTGTGTGTGTGTGTGTGTGTGTGTGTGTGTGTGTGTGCGTGCGTGCGTGCGTGCGTGCGTGCGTGCGTGCGTGCATGAATGCTAACGAACATCTGGGCCTCTACATCAAGAAAAGGGGCTAGTCTAAAATTTACATCATGCTGATATCAAAATTAATATTATGCTTTTTATATGTAAATAAGTAATATTCTTTACTTACAGAACTTTAAATTTCTTGGAACATTATGGAAACAAGACTCAAGTAATTTCGACAAGACACATACACACCAAGCTAACAAAACCAAGTACAAAAGGAGTTACATTAAAATGTCTTATACTTTGTAAACGTAAGTCGCTTATTTAAGAATACATTGAAAATTGTCACTAGCCATATTTAACAGGAAAGTGTCGTTTTACCAAAATTAAAAAGAAATTCGAAAACTTTCTTATCGTAATGTAATATATTTTATTTATTTATTTTATTTATCAAAGGTATGTTGATCCAAAGGTACAAATTATTCTGAAAAATAAAGATATAATATCTCAAACCAAACCACTTTAATCAGAGAGATAAATAGCTATTAATCAAGTCCCCATGTCAGAAAGGAAAAATACACACACAACTCTATAGTTAGCTCGTTATACATGTGCTGTATGCGTGATTTTATCCTCAATGGTCAAACATTTATCTTTACCAAGATGTAACCCAACAATAAAATCTATCCTACATTCGAAGTATCAATACTGCCTGATCTAGAGCACCCTCTACCCCACCAATCTTTGAGTGGCTTCTGTAATTACTAATAGTTAAATGAATTATTCTAATCATTTTCAAATCTAACATGAGTATCGATATAGTCTTAATACTATCGTTACTGCAAAATTACCCATGACATCAGCCCAATCCTTAAACCCCTTATAAGTAGAAGACCTTTGAGGGTTTTGTCCTAGAGAAATAAATGTAAAAATATTAATTTATATTACAAAATACGAAAAGTTTACTCATTTTAGTATATAGCTATTTTTAATGAATAATGATAAATATATACACACATGTTTGTTCTATTTTTCATGCGGTTCTTGCTATGGTACTGGTGCAAGTCTAAAATTAACTGAGTCTTTTAGTGAAATCCAAATGAATTTGAGGAGAAACTGAAAATGGAAGCAAAATGGAGTCATACCTCCATTGAGATACATTTAAAGTGCTTTTACAAACTAGTAAAATGTTAATGGATTCAGTGCACCGACAACAAATCCCTAAAGTCCATTTAAAGGCCATTGTGTTGAGGAGTCTTACAATTGACAAGATATCGAAAGGCTGCATATTGCCGTAATGGAATATTGTAATATGTTGTGTACGACTGCATGTAAAACGTTTAATATATATCGTTCTGAGAGTAATGTTAAGCATTCCTATAAAGAACTGCCCTATCTCTTTACATCAGCCAAGACATGCACGATTGTCCTATATGTTTTGAAAAAGGAGTCTTTCAGAACACAAAATATCTCAACATGATATTTAAATTTAATAGGAATCAAAGCAATTTTGGATCTTAGCAATTGCATGTCCTTCAGTCTGTTTGCCAGTTACTCTTCATTCTTTAATATTAATAAGTGTGGTGGATTGTTAATTACATATGAATGCAAGAGGAGACAGTATAATAATAAATACAGCAAATAAATTTTATGAGTGCATTTCTAGAAACAAATGAAGTGTTTAGGATACTATATACGAACATCTTAGTTCAAAATTTTGTAGAAATAATAGTCTACTCACATAATACATCTCTATGTAAAATACAAGTATAACATATCAATAACAAGATGCAGGAAATACATTCTCTCTCAATCAGTCAGTTAACTCACCATTAAGCTAACGGCCATCTTTCATGACTGGAAGTCTTGCCACTTCAATTTCAAGGTAATTAGAAAATAGAATTCTCTACAGCAGGTAAACCTATGATCTCAGCCCATTGGCTGGTCTCGGTCTCATAAATCTTAATCATTGGATAATAAAAACTACTTATCCAGATGGAACTGGTTTGGATTGCATCAGCAATTTTTAGCATATTCTCAACTAACTAGTATCTATTTTGAAATGCAGTCAAGCATAAACACTCAATTTAATTATTAGCAATAATATACCCTAGAATCTATTTTATATTTAGTCTTCATTATTAATAATTTATATGACAAATAAAGGAAGGTATACATATATTATAATTAGTAATAAAAACAACCAATATGTGAGTGTAATTACACTAATTCACTATGAATTGTAAGGAAGTGTGAATGAGTTCTTATGTTATGGCGGTATCGACTTTTTTGCTGGCCACATATTCCAATCGTCATAACATAATAAACAACATTCTACGTTCTGTTCCTATAAATCACTATTTTGATAAGATGCAGGTGTTACAACTAACTAGTACACAAACATGGTAATGAATGTATATGAATATTGTACCAATTTAAAACTAGCTAAATCTGAGTTTACTGGCAAAAACAATCTGCACTCCTATGAACTACACATGAAAATATCAGCTACTTCAAGTAGTAAATATCGACATTCTACGAAGTTAAAGAAAATAAAACTGTACATCGTATTCTTCAGTCATGTCTTGTTTTTATCTCGATTCATTTCATTCTCAAAATAACTGCATTCTATTGCAAAACTGAAGGATTTTGCACCTTTAAAGAATAAACTATTTCGTTTCTCGTTGAGTCATTTGCGTTACAGGAAAATTGTGACGACAAATTAGTTCCCGGTCGCTTTTCAAAGGAAAGTTTGTTCAAGATTTTTACTACTATAATTAAGCGTGTTACAAATTCTTTGAGTAACTTTTCCTAGTCATATTGTGCTTGTGTACATGGTTTCCAATTGTGAATGCATTCTATTGTATTACTTTATTATGTTATTTTATTACTATATGTGCAGACTTACAAACATTATTTTAAGAGATAGTACTATATTTAACTGTATATATTTTACATCACTGATTGACATAATTATAATCACAGAAACAATTGACAATATTGATTAATTAATTTCAAGACAAAAATATGAAAATTTTAAAAGTTCAATGTATAGAAACAATCGCTCATCTTTTGTACACAATATGATCGCTGCCCCTTCAATTCAGAATCAAGCAAGGAGTCTCATCACTACATATTGTATCATTAAATGTCTCTTTGAATTTTGTATGCATTTGTTATTACTTTAGTCGTGGTGCGTTATGTATTAGGGTTAATTTAGTATTTTAAACTACATAGTGCATTTTATTGTGGTAGTCATTAACAGTAAGTAAAATTCTTATCAATATATGTACTTTCCTTAATTGATTTAATAATAGAATTGCAATATTGCTTAAATAAAGTCAATCGGAATGTCTTCAAACTAAATCTCCCAAGAGAGGTAATCCATTTGTCAATTCAGTTAAAACATTCTGTTGTGTTGAAAACTAATTATTTAGTAACATTGTGCTGCTTTGTTCAGCTGCCCAATAATCATGATAAGGATATACAAATCATTGTCTTTGAGAATTTGTGTCGAATTGTTAAATATATTCCATATTCGTATCCACAATGCTAAACTTCAACCAATACGAATATGTATTGTCTTCGACAAGGGCAATAGGAGAATGTATAACTGCTTCTAAAACGCATGAGATAGATAGATAGATAGATAGATAGATAGATAGATAGATAGATAGATAGATAGATAGATAGATAGATAGATAGATAGATAGATAGAAGGTAGGTAGATAGATAGATAGATGGATGGATGGATGGATAGATAGATAGATAGATAGATAGATAGATAGATAGATAGATAGATAGATAGATAGATAGATAGATAGATAGATAGATAGATAGATAGATGGATGGATGGATGGATGGATGGAGAGAGAGAGAGAGAGAGAGAGAGAGAGAGAGAGAGAGAGAGAGAGAGATAGTTAGATAGATGGATAGATAGATACTTTCAGACATACATAGATTATATTAATATTGAAATGCAAGAACAGACTTGTTATTTTGAAAGATAGGGTTGTACAATGGTAGATGATCCAGTTAAAATATTGATAATTATTATTAATGTGACAAGACAATCTTTGAAAAAGAATATATCATACTTCTTGTCTGTCTGTCTCACTGCTGGAATATTTCGGTGCGCAGTAAAGTGCATACTTATCGCACACTCTTTCGGACACAAACTTACGTGCGCACGTTGAGTACTGTCAAGCGACTTATTGATAACAGATTATTTAAAATACTTAAACTGATATGTTGCACGTACATAATGTCAACATGTCTTTGTTTGTTTTCATAGATAAGGCTGTGTGTTTAGAGAGGCGCAATAAAGATTCGGTACTTATTTGAATAGCTTTAACCGACCTTTAAGTCTGTAGAGTAATATATAGGCAAGAACATACGTGCATACATATATACATACAAAAAATACATGCATGCATGCCACAGAGAGACAACATTAGTCAAATACTCGTAAAAATATGTCATGTGTCGCTCTTTCTGTCTTTCTCTCTTCTCTTCCTCTCTTTCTTTCTCTTTCTCACATTTCTATATTTTTCGCGAACGAACACATGCACGTACATACGCAACAAGCGCGAAAGCGCACATATTTCTTATACGAATCTTGGTGCAAATGAAACAGTATTCATCGCAAACCAAAATTAGACATACCTTGTCTTAAGAACTGTCAGACCCGTTTACTAAATTTACTATTTATGTGTTAAATCTAGTTTTAGCACAGTCTTTTTCTATTCATTTACTTGGATGTTATTATAGCATATGAGACACTGACAGGGGCATTGAGATAGATAGATAGATAGATAGATAGACAGATAGACAGATAGATAGATAGATAGATAGATAGATAGATAGATGGATAGATAGATAGATAGATAGATAGATAGATAGATAGATAGATAGATAGATAGATAGATAGATAGATAGATAGATAGATAGATAGATAGATAGATAGATAGATAGATAGATAGATAGATAGATAGATAGATAGATAGATAGAATTGACGACACAGTGTATCTTGAGTATAATCTTTCAGTTTATTATATGGAACACCTATGTACCCGTAAATGAGCGTGGAATTTTTAATTGCAAGGTTTTGAAATTTATATCGTAGGCATTTCTCAAAATATTTTCAACCAATTATTAATCAAATACTGTGTGAATAATGTTTAAGGAAACACCGACACAGAATAAGCATTACAACTAAGTATCAGTTTACACTTTTGCTACTGATAAATACATTCAACTTTAAAAGTGGGAGGTGCACAACTCTTCACCTCCCTCCTCAGGAAGTCTGAAAACAATGCTAACCTTTGAAAAAGATATTATACTCATATATTATAATATATCTATCTATCTAATAGTAATTAATAAAAAATAGTAATGCGATTTCATTATGACCTATTGAATTATGTTGCTTTACATTCTCTTCATTTCATATTACATATAATATTTGTAATATTATTTCCTTCTTGTAATAAGCCATGGATCTGCTGCTAACAAGCATTCGTTCTTTGTCATATTGTCATCTCCCTTTCTTTTTTCTCTTCATCTGTCCATCTCTGTAGGTGTCCCAGGTACACAACATTAGCTCGCAATAAACGAATAGAAAACTAAACAATGCCTAAAACAAAAGATTTAACAGAAAGAGAATGCAAAGTTAAGTTATAAATGGAATGGTTTGCCCACCGTCTTTAAGAGGTCTTTAATTGTTATTTATGAGAAAACAAGTTTATATAAAACACAGATTTATTGTGAATATGAAGAAGATATGCTTGCGCGTGCTTGTGTGTGTGTGTGTGTGTGTGTGTGTGTGTGTGTGTGTGTGTGTGTGTGTGTATGAGAGAGAGAGAGAGATAGTGAGAGAAAGAAAAAGAGAGAGAAAAAGAGAGAAAAAGAAAATGAGAGAAAGAAAGAGAAAGAGAGAAACAAATGAAAAAGGAAAGAGCGACGAATGCATATTTTTAGGAATGCTTGCCATATCGTTAAGACAAATATTATCAGCATTTAACTGGAAAACCTTCAATTCCCTTTCACAATAGCAAATCTATACTTGTATTTCAATAATCTCTCTATTTACAAACTCTCCATCCATCCGCTCATCCATCCATCCGTCCGTCCGCCTTTCCGTGCATCTATTCCTCCGTCCATTATCTATCTATCTATCTATCTATCTATCTATATCTATCTATCTATCTATGTTTTTCTAGTGTAATTATAATAGATACACTTAATAAATTCTTCCTTTCCTCATCCCTAATAACGTACTTGTATTGGTTCACATTTAGCAACAGTGGACAAAAGTATGGATGTCCTGAATGCTTCCATGGTGTGTGTACGGATTTTAAATCGTTATTGGATAGCTGAACACAGCTTTACAATCTTTATCTTACTAATTCAATAAAACTATGCAATGACTATTAAACTTAGGGTGCTTTTGAACTGAACTCTTCTGTGTATGAATAACAAATGGTCTAAATCCTTTCTGGAGAGATTTAACAGATATACCGATCGCCTTTATTTAAATCCAGTAAGGAACTTACATACATTAATAAGAACTTTGCTTATTTTTAATTCTTAGCAATAATAAAGTGTAATATGTTGTTTAAAGTAATAAATAAATCCGTAGGCACTTCAAAATACACCATAACTTAAGAAATATAAAAAAGCCTGTTAAATTCGTGGAGACATTCAGTAAGACAATATGCGACCTTATGCTTGATTTTGTAGTGAAATGGCGGCGATTTTATAGAAGATGCGTGAGCGTTTATTTTAGGTGATTCTAAATTTTAGTATTTTGGAATTCCCGTTCATTTACTTTTAAAATGATAAAAATGAACACTAATCTACATGTACATGCGTTCATACATATAAAAATTTTATAAAAATATGCACAATTAAATATCCATTTTTACTTAAAATTTAATCAGCATGCATATGCATTCAGAAATAGAAAACATATATATTGTAATACAGTAAGCACAAAAGCACACGCACAGACACACATGCATACCCAAACAAACATTGCTGCTAAAGGATAATCTAAAATTGTAATAAAGTTAATTGCTCACCTTAGAAATAAAGGTATTTGTATCTCGAACAAACTTTTATTCGGTGTATGACC
This sequence comes from Sinotaia quadrata, assembly GCA_028829895.1. Taxonomy (NCBI): domain Eukaryota; kingdom Metazoa; phylum Mollusca; class Gastropoda; order Architaenioglossa; family Viviparidae; genus Sinotaia; species Sinotaia quadrata. The sequence continues at coordinate 18,815,625 of CM054183.1, read as the reverse complement.
AGGAACCGATTTACAATCAAACTATTTGTAGCGTCGAAAAGCAAATGTGAATGTCGCAACAAAACAGGTTTGAACCTGCGGAAGACACAGACCTACATTGCAATATACAGCTCTTATTTTGTGGGCGAAGTGAATCGGGATAAAGCAAAAATAGATTTAAGAGAAAGAAAGTCTTTAATTGTTATTTATGAGAAAACAAGTTTATATAGAACACATATTTATTGTGAAAAAAGATGTGCGTACGCGTGCTTGTGTGTGTGTGTGTGTGTGTGTGTGTGTGTGTGTGTGTGTGAGAGAGAGAGAGAGAGAGAGAGAGACAGAGACAGAGAGAGACAGAGAGAGACAGAGAAGAAAAGATAGAAAAAACAAATGAAAAAGGAAAGAGAAACGAATGCATATTTTTAGGAATGCTTGTCATATCCTTAAGACAAACATTATCAGCATTCAATTCCCTTTCACAATAGCAAATCAATACTTGTATTTCAATAATTATCTCTCTACTCACAAACTTTCCATCCATCGACCCATTCATCCATTGGTCCGTCCGCCTTTCCGTGTGTCATCTATTCCTCAGTCCATTCATCTATCTATCTATCTATCTATCTATCTATCTATCTATCTATCTATCTATCTATCTATCTATCTATCTATCTATCTATCTATCTATCTAACTAACTATCTATCTATCTATCTATCTATCCATACATCTATCTATCTATCTATCACTTACACACTGCAGTAGACAACTCTCGCGTCTAACATGGTCGTAGAGGCTTGTAATCAGTAAACCAAGAGATTCAGTTAATACAAGGAAAGGCTGCTTTTTCCCTGCAAAAATATAATCAAGGAACAAACGCTAAGTTTCAAGTTTATCCCTTATTAATTCCATTCTTTCTTACATTCAAGTCTCAACTTACAGTTCCCTTCAATAGTATTTAGTAACCCGATACACGCATACAGCATAATAGTTTATGACCAGGTTCACTAGAAACAATGTCAAGTGTTTGCATACCGCTTATAAGCATCATAGTTCACAATTTGCAGAAATAGAAGTCTACTCACATAATACATCTCGCGTAAAACTCAAGTATAACATATTAATAGCAAAAATGAACGAAATATTTCTTTCTCTCTCAAACACTTAACTCACCATTAAGCTAACAGCCAACTTTCATGAATAAATTTCTTGCCATACCAAATTCAAGTGATTAGACTTCTCTACACCATGTAAACTTTGTCTCCTTCTCATAAATCTTAACCATTGGATAATAAAACTACTCACTCATTTGGAACTGGTTTGCATTGCATCAGCAATTTCTAATGTGCAGAATACACTACACTCCATTGGTGTAAGGTGGCAAAGTATGCTGGCTACATCAAACACTTTCTGGTACAGAGAAGTTACCAGGGGTTGCTGCAATTGTTATTCTGCTTGAACAAACTGGAAAGGTGAATGAAGCGCCCAGGTTAGCACAAGAGATTAAGTAGCAAATGAGTGTTTTCAATGTGTGTGGAAAGAGACACGTGGAGTTGATGATGGACAATAAACGTGTGACCGCTGTTGCAAAAGCACACGAAAGACTATTAAGATGGCGCTTAATTCATGTTATGTAAAAACTATTATTGCTTATCTCTAATAACTCCATTTCTGTTCTCTGATAAGAACTATCATCTGATTTGTATTGACACTATTGTTGAATTGTATTTAGAATATAAGACTGTATAAATACAGAAATTATTCATATGTGGTTTCGTGGAAATATTGTTATCATGTAATCTTCTTCATTTTATTTGTCATAAATAAATTTGATTTTTGGGTTAATAAATTTATTGTTAAATTTATTGACATTCTTACACACTTGATAACCTTATGTAGGAGAAAAAAGTTGGTGAATGGGTGTTCGCTAAATATAGATTAATGTTTCATGATATCACTGGAATATATGTTACAGATAACACCCGCTCACTCCATTTTTATTTTTTACTGCATTATCTTCTCAGTCCCTGACCATTCCGTTCTTTTGACAAGAATATCATACTTCTCTCAATTAAAATTCAGAAAAATTGAACATAAAATAAAATGTCTGACGGATGAGAAATGTGGTAGAGCTGGCTTAAGGTCGGATGCATGGCATTTAAGTGGGAAAACTTTCCACAGACGGAAGTTGTTAATGAACTAGTCCACAGCTAAGTACATATACAAATGCGCGTGCACACAAATCTCCTTGTTTATTCAAGCATATTTCTCAGTGCACACCAGCAGTAAAACTGCACGTTACACTCATCACTGCGAATATAGATACGCTCGCTAAAATTGCATATTTGTCTGTTGACTGCTTACTGAAACTAACTGACCAAAAAGAGCCATGACGTCATCACAATGTCATGAGATACACACTAGCTGTGACAGCAATTATCGATCAGTTGCAAGTTGCAAATACGAAAATATCGAGTATATCGCTTTACTGCAATAACAATGAAATAAAACAAATACCACACACACACACACACACACACTTTAAAATCTATTATTTAAAAATTACACAATGGCATATGTGTGTATGTGTGTGCGTTCTTGTAGTTAAAGTGTGATGCAGTGAACTGGTACATGTATTTATTTTGAATAATTAATGTTTTAGTAAATATGCGTGCAGTAATTATTTTAAATTTATATAAAAGTTAGATAGTGCTTTTTAAAAAAAAATCCGATTTACAACCTTCTACAAAGATACACACTTTTCCATGAGTTTTGTTTTATTTATAGATTTTCAATATTAGTCTAACATTTGAAAGAAGAGTTTCATCTCAATGCAATTATTTTTTTTATTGATCCATACAAATGTCTTTCCTACTCAACACTTGTGGTCAGTGTTAAGTTCAAATGAAGACTAACTGTCCATGTTTCATTGGCAGTAAATGAGTGTTACGACGATTAGCGGAAACTCTTCCGACTCTAGAGATCAGGTAGTTAATTAATTTACGAATCTTGTAATTTCTAATTTAAATTGTGAAGTTCCACATACTTCAAACAAACATGTTTTTAAATTATATATTCCAATAATTTTGATAAGAAGAGCTTAACCCCCGACATCAATACCTGGATACACTATTCATTAACTAATAACATTATGTTTACATTAGAGATAGATTAAAGATGTAGCTAAAACAGTAGTAAATAACTAGTACAGACGAAATATCCTTGAAAAATAACATATTTTGAGACATTTTCAGTTTTATGTATTTGTATGTGTAATACGTCAATTTTAAGAAGTATATATTCAATTTATCCTATCTCCGTCAAATCAATTGAGCCGTTTCAAATAAAGGAGTTATTATTTACCTGATGAAAATGCCGCTTAAAACAATTTATACTGTGACCTGTACGGACCACGACAGCGTGGAACACTTTGCTTGCTCACAAGTCGAGTGACTGCAATACAGGTGTGGGTGAAACGATATTATTTATTATTGGTTAATACAGTCACGTGTTTGAGCGAGCGATGAGGAAAGTGGGAAATAGTCCATAAGGAAATAGTTCTGTAACAAAACAATTATAATTACGTTAATTTCAATGATTAGACAGAAAACATTTTACATTTAAGAACTGCATTCTTGTAAACTCATGCGAATGTTAAAGCCATAATTCATTTATGAAAAAAAAAGTGAGGTTAGTGTCTTGGCGCGATAGAACATAGTGAGTGAAACTCATTACACACCTGTAGTGTTTTAAAATTTGCCTGATGTGACACGAAGTCTATAAATAAATCAATTATTATGAAATATGACTAATGCCGTCTTAAAAGAACAAAAATTACTTTCACATACTACACCACCACCCTCTATAAGTATAAACTGTCAACAACCTCCATTTCTAACACCCAGTCACAACAGGTGAATCATTTGATGAAGATTTACATTGAGTGTCATGAAACGAGATCGAGGCTACAATTCTATAATTGAAGTAAACTATTTGAACGTGTAACTGATAACTGTGCAGTGTGAACGTGCCCATAGTTGGAAGTACAGACTTCCAGAGGAGGGGGGGAGCAGAGTTGAGAGTGATGGAGGATACATCTCTTTGCGTGGGCGTAGAGATAAGAGAAGGTACTATGTAAATGAGAAGGGATGAAACATGAGAATCTAATTAGCAATTTAGCATGACTTCGTGCTTTCTGTGTCCCAGACTGACATGACCAGAAGTGTGGCAACAGATATTTCTAAATTTGTTGTGGCAAGCGGAGGTACATCGAATGAATAGAAACCTCTGAGCCAATGAATGGGAGAAAAGAGCGTCTTGCCGTCTTAAGAAATGTGTCTATAAACATTTTAGTAAAAAAAAAAAAAATGAAAAGAGTAGATTTTTCCACTGATTGGAAAGTGTTAAGACGAAAGTATAAATCTGATCACTGAAGACAGACTATCATGATGTCGCTCCAACCTGTATTGTTATCAATTTATCAATTTATTTTTAATAATTTTTATAATTAACTTTTATTGTTAATTGTTCTCCACTTTTAAGTGTCTTTCATAAATGTAGGTTGTTAAATGGAAATGTAATGTTAGTAAATCAGCATGAGTGTAGCTATTGTCTCTTCTTCTTTTAACGTCATTATTGCATATTGTTTATATTTTATATGCAGCTCATCTGCAATATATATTTTGGGGTGATTCTAAATTTTAGTATTTTGGAATTCCCGTTCATTTACTTTTAAACTGATAAAAATGAACACTAATCTACATGTACATGCGTTCATACATATAAAGATTTTATAAAAATATGCACAATTAAATAGTCATTGTTACTTAAAATTTAATCAATATGCATATGCTTTAGGAAATAGAAAACATATACACAGGCTAATTCAGTAAACACAAAAGCACACGCACAGACACACAAACATACAGAAACACACATTACTGCTTAGGGATAATCTAAAAATGTAATAAAGTTAATTGCTCACCTTAGAAATTAAGGTATTTGTATCTCGAACAAGCTGTTATTCGGTATATGACCAGGAACCGATTTACAATCAACCTATTTATAGCGTCGAAAAGCAAATGTGAATGTCTCAACACTAAATCAAAACAGGTTTGAACCTGCAGAAGACACAGACCTACATTGCATATAGCTCTTACTTTGTGGGCGAAGTGAATCGGGAAAAAGCAAAAGGAAATAAGTTATTATTTTTTTAATCTTTTTACTTTGAGTAGTATCAATATTTACTCTTTACCACATTTGTCCTTCTTTATTTCGCAGTATAATACCTAATTCGTATAGCCTGTATGGAAGTAAGTACGTAGTAGATTAAGATAGATGCTTACGTGAATGAATAAAAGGTCCAAGAAGATGTGCAGCTCAGACATTCAATGTTTTAACAAATGTATTCGTGCATTTAATACTGAAGCATAAGGTAGACAAGAACAGCTTGTACAATATAAATAATAAACATGGCATGATGAGATCGAATGTTACTAAAAAAAAAAATAAAAAAAAGGGGGGGGTGCTAACATTTTCGAAAATCAATAAGTACTTAACAATATGAAAGTAAAGAAAGCATTCACGTCAGCCATAGGTGTTTTACTTTGTTTATAAAAAAAAAAACACACGAACGAAGGAGTACATAAATGATGAATATTCATAGTAGCACATGTTTTCATGTGGGCTTTTCTCAGTCATTAGTACTCGGCATACTGAACTGTGGCGTTAGCTGGCATTGCGTCTGCCACCATAAAACTTATGTACCTACAGCTTCGGTGTGTTTACATTAGAAAATAATTTCTGCATACAAGCAATCAATTTTATTTTATTTTTAAATGTGTGCTGCATTGACACCTATCTGAGCGCCAGCTGGAGTTGTACTAGTATATTGACTTGTATAGTTATCATGGAAAGATAAACTTCAGCTGTCGGTCGTCCGTAAATTATTTTAAAATCTAGGACAACACGACTACGAGTGACGCACCTTACCAGTGACTCAACAATCCCCCAAGTGGAGTTATCTCCCTCTAATAATAACAATACCAGAGACAATACGTACATTACAAGATGAATTTACATAACGTGAGGATGAATGAAAATTAATAAAATTACATATAAAGAAAAACCATCAACATGAATCAAAATACATATTATTTACAATTCAAGTAATCAACCTAACTATCCCAGAGGAATTTAGCCTGTCTCCTCTGGTTTACTTTTTAAGCAACTAAATATTGTTCACCAGAGGTCTTTTCTCTTTTTGCTAAAAGTTAGTCTTTCAAAGCAAATGTTCCTTTGATACTAAAATTTTGGATGAAACGAAATGCTTCATACACAGTGAAAAAAATTATACACTGCTCATTTGGGTGTCAGCTACACGTGGTACTGCTGTGTCCTGTGTGCCAGTTCATATCGTTTGCTTCGTGCACGTAAACATTCCTGAAATAACTTGCAAGTGGAATATCTGCTTGGATCTCCACAAGCTCAATGTTAGGAAAAACGTTTCTCAACTCAGTTCCAAACCATACTCTGACACGGAGTTCCAAGCATTAACGAGTTGTTTTTTTCACACCCTCATTCAAAGTCGGAAGTACCCAAGTGGGCTGGGCTGGACTTGCTGCTAATATCATCTTCAGTAGTGTTTCTTAGACGGTAGTCCGCGGCAACTCTCTAGGAACAAAATGAAATTTGATATTCCGTAGCACCGTAGTTTGAACTTGTAAGCACAAACAAATGAAACTCAGGCAACAGCGATGACGCTCGTTAATCGAAACGATCTGTAAGCATTGAATTACAATGAGCAGTAGTTGTCGAATTACTCTAAAATAAACCTTTATTAATTGCCATATAATTATTATCATCTACGCAGATGGGGTTATTTCAAGAAAAAAGGTGTGGATATAGGTAGGTTAGCAGTAATGTGAATTCAGTCTGTAAGAATGCATATCCTTGATATCACTTTAATTATATAATTGGTAAAAATGTGAAAACAACATGTGTTAGTCCCGAGGCATTTACATAAGGAATTTCAAATTATTTTACATAACTATAATAAAGTGATTCTTTTAAACACTTTACTGTACTTTATTCTGCTTTCTCTTCACTGAAGAGGAATAGATAACTAAAAATGAAGAATACTATTTTTAACCTATTAGAACCAAAAATATTCAAATAGGAAAACTGCTTCAAAATAATTCATGGCAGCTACAATTCAATTTCTGTCTAACGGAAATCCTATGAGAGGAAAAGTGTCTAGACTGTAGACGAATACGTAATATAACTATATATAACTTTATATTTCTTATATTAAGTATATGTATAACTTATTCACAAATATACGGCATGAATATACACATATACACACAGCAAGATAGATAGATTGATAGATAGATTGATAGATAGATAGATAGATAGACAGATAGATAAGCACAGATAGACAGATAAGCACAGACAGATGGACAGATAGATAGACAGATGGATAAATAGATAGACAGATAGATAGATTAGATAGATAGATGCATAGTTACATATATAGATTTTTTTTATTATTATTATTATTACTGAAATGCACGAATATACTTCTTAACATGCAGGATAGGGTTGTACAATGGTAGATGATCCAGTTAAAATATTGATAATGTTTGTTAATGTGACAAGACACTCTATAAAAAAGAATATGTCACACATTCTCTCCTGTCTGTCTGTCTCTCTGCCGGAATATTTCGGTGCGCAGTAAAGTGCATACTTATCGCACACTCCTTCGGACGCGTAGTTACGTGCGCACATTGAGCACTGTCGAGCGACTTATTGAGGGCAGATACTTAAACTGATATATTGCACGTACATAATGTCAACAGGTCTTTGCTTGTTTTCATAGATAAGGCTGTGTGTTTTAGAGAGGCTCAATAAAGATTCGGTACTTATTTGAATAGCTTTAATCGACCTTTAACCCTGTAGAGTAATAGATAGGCAAGAACATACATACGTACATACATGCATACACAGAGAGTCAGAGATAGAAAGATTATTGAAATACACAAATAGACGCCTTAATTTTAAACACACTGTATTTAGGAACTGTACAATGGTAGCCGTACCAATTAAATTTGATAATATTTTTAAAGGTGACTAGACAAAAATTTGTAACAATATGTCATGCGTCTCTCTTCTGTCTAGATTTTGTATATAATATATGTATGTATGCATGCAAGAGTATGTATGTATGTGAATCTGTATATGTGTGTGCATAAATGTGCGTGCGTGTGCATGTGCACGTATGGACCTGTGTATAGCAAGGCTGACTGTAATCAAACACACGTAAACTATAGACCGATATACATCTCTATATTAAAATGCTTACGCGCGAGCAAGATTGGTCAGCATATATAGTCTATTTCATCATGTTTTGCAGTTACCGACAGTAATGTATACTTCAGCTCTCTATTGAGAAATTCACCGATAACGATTCGTCATTTTGTAGGTAAAAAGAACAGCAGAAAACAACAAGTATGTTAAATCTCTTTCGAGTTGTGAATTTGACTATTGAACCTGGTTGTCAGGTCATCAGTGGTGCCCCAACGGTCGACAAGACTAAGGGATAGATAGATAGATAGATAGATAGATAGATAGATAGATAGATAGATAGATAGATAGATAGACAGACAGACAGACAGATAGACGGACGGACGGACGGACAGACAGACATACAGATAGATAGATAGATAGATAGATAGATAGATAGATAGATAGATAGATAGATAGATAGATAGATAGATAGATAGATAGATAGATAGATAGATAGATAGACAATTATTATATGTAGACCACACGTATACTGAGAAAAACAACGATTTGGGTGAGGGTTGAATGGAAAGGTGTGCAGGTGTGTTTTAAGCGTTTTGAAACATTTTTTTCCTGTGAAAATGATTTCAAAATAAAGGCAATTTGTTCTAGGTAACAAAACCCCGATTACAACGAACGTTGATATATGTTTTGGTATTCATGATAAACTCGCTAATAACGTTTTTGTCAGAAGAAGTGTGTGTATGTCAAACTGAATACGTTAGTGAGATGAGATACCAGGGTACTTTTGACTGGAGACCTTCAGCGAAATAGAGTGAACAGGCATCATACTTCATTCTTTATTGAACTTACAGAAGAGAAAATTATCTGTATGTTGAGTTCCAGAAGCTCAGTAGACCGTCATTTTATTAAACAAATATTCGTTCCAGATTATCTGCTATTGTAGCAACAAGATCATCAAATAATATATTTGGTAAAGACTGCGTGTAAACTGTTCTAAAGAAATGAGTAACAGTAGATAGAAGACAGCAAAAAGAATGCTTAAGGTTAAAGTGGTTCTAAGTCTGGCTATTCTGTTTCAATCGTACAATGCTGCTTAGTTTCCATCTGTCATAATTTTGAGTGACTAAAAGAAACAATTAAAATGCGTAAGAATACATGTTTTTCAGTTAGCGGTTATCAAATATTACTCATTAATGTCTATGAATATCTTAACGCATTAGCAAATCTTTTGAAGGTCAACCTTGAGCATAGTATACGACACAAAAATGCATTAACGATCATTTACCACATCTGAAACGAACACAAAATATTAAGCTAGTAAATGTGATTAACTGTATTTAAGCTAGTAAATGTAATTAACTGTATTTATGGGTGAATATAGAAATAATCAAATAATAAATTCCACACAGGCAAACAGAAATATGCATTGTAAAATAACTCAGAATGTTCATAATACAAAAAGCTATTTAAATGAATCAACAATTATCTGTGGAAAAATAGCAGCAGGATTAGTCTGTCAGAAATCATTCATTATCTTCAACACTTTCATATTTTCATTATAAAAAAAACACACACAACAAATAATCCTCTCCCGCAGTAAAATAAAAATACTCTTACTCCAGAATGTATGTAGTTCACAATAATCGCATTATCAATAAAGCGACACTCTTGGTTATTTTCAAGAAGTGTGTTGTTGACAACATCTCCTCCAAACACCCAACTATCCATAATATTATGGTGGGCTAATTATCTCTGCTTCTCTCAAAAGTAATCGTTCGTTCCATGATTCATCTATGTTGAAGACAGAGCAAACATTATTATGATATCTCGTGTGTTTTCTCACTTTTCCATTTTACTATACACAAAGGTATAATTTAAAGAATGAAAATAATTCCTAACTGTTGATTTTCTTTCAGTTTAATTTGTCGAAAGAATAATATATTTATATATGACATTTATTTCTTAGCATTTTTAAAAATCTGTTCTGTGACAGTAGCCAGGTTTGTAGTTAAACGGTATATGATTACAGTATTTCTCCTTGGTGTTCTAATGGCAGTAAATTCATTTCCAAATCAAACAGCATGCAACCCTAAGTGTCCTTTTCATAATAGTTGACTCCTTCCTTGATTTTATTCCTTTGAAAATACATGAATTATAATTTCCTTTTTCTTTCAATTTTGTTTTTCAGTACATGATATCATATACACTCAATGTCAATTTCGCTCGTACTCACTCACGCCCACCATTAATGGCGTTATTAACATAAAGCTTTACAACTGCCTGTACTAACATCGTGCTACAGATCTGCCTTCACTAACATCAAGATATAGATCTGACTGCAGTTATACACATGACTACACAATCATCATGATACGCATCTGACTATACTAACACAAAATTACATATCTGACTACACTAGCACCAAGCTATAGATCTGGCTATATTAAGATCAAAGTATAGATGTGGTTGCACTAATATAAAGCTAGTTATAGATCTAGCTGCGCTTACTATTCAAGCTATAGATCTAGCTGCAGTAATATCAAACTATAGACATGGTTGCACTAACATTCCACTGAAAGTATTTGGCCAAGTATCATCCAGTTTGCAGGTTTTATCATCAAATGTTTGGAGCCACACCTTTTCACCAGGTCTGAGTTTTACTATTGCATGTACAGTGCTAGAGGTTTCTGGTTGTGTTATTGTAAATCCAATCATTTTAGTGCCTTTGAAAATGCCTACTCTGTTATAAGTGTAAACTGTAGAATACAGAGTGATAAAAAATATGTAGGTGCCTGCAAGTGGTGCAGTGAAGATTCCAGTCTTAGCATCGTAAGCGTCTCCCACATTTGATAGAACATCTCCAAATACAATTGTCATCTTCTTTGTTGTTGTTATGGGTTCGTCCATGAGAGCGAAAAAGGAAACTAAGGTGCCGACGTTTTCTAAAACAAATAAAAAACCAAAATGAATTATTAACTGGTGTTAGTCATTTAACTATCACCATCTGAAGCATTCATTCGTTAATATTTCAATATGGATAGGTATGCTAGTATGGCAATTTAAGAGATTCTTGATGAAAGAACATTATTTAAAATAATAAATCTTCACTTACCGATTTCAAGTTTTAAAAACAGAGAAGTGAGAGTGAGTGAGAGTGAGTGAGAGTGAGAGAGTGAGAAAGAAAGAGTGAGTGAGAGAGAGAGACGACAAAGAGAAAGAAAGAGTGAGTGAGAGAGAGAGACGACAAAGAGATAGATTGAAAGAGTAAGAGTGGTTGCTATTTTTACTTATTTATACTCTCTTCACCAATTCATGTAAAATTAGTCAAATATGGGTTTGCTCTATGAATATAAATACATCTCAACAAACCCCTCAAATATTTTACACATTTTAGAAAAGAAATGGATAAAATTTGACAAAACCAATATTTAGGACTAGCAAAAGGCATGAACCAACTTATAGATTAATGTGTAAAAACTACTTTGACTATTATTTTTTAAACATAACTAGACAGGAACAATCCCAAATATCCAAACTACCGCTTGGCAGGGACTGTACACGACACCAATAATAGTCTGCACCATTGGGGATCTCCTAACAGTCGAACGTGCTATTAAAATATGTGCAACAGTAGGATTAGAAAGAATAAAGTAAATTGAGTTTCTAATTAAAATCAAATTTCTGACGACTATAACAGGGAGCTAAGAAACCTAATCATCACAGAACTGAGTATCAATAGGCTAAATAAATCGCACATCCTCTGACAAAAGAACATAAGAATAAATGATTCTTAGACACACAAAAAAGGGGAGCATGGCGATAATAAGAAAACCGAATAATTATTAAACACGCATTACTATGAACTAACAACAGTGATAATTTTACCTATTTCAGTTAATATAATTTAATTATGTAATTAACAACAATAGCAAAATGCAGTAGAAAATCAAAATAAATAACGGTAAGCGATAGGTGAAATAGTTAAGAAAGAAAATATAATACAACAAAATGGCAGCAATAATGGTAGTAATCCAGATGAAATAATAATAATAATAAGCACACAAAACGAAAATAATGAAAATTTCAAATGATTCCAACTGTTGACTCTGCAAATCCATGGATGAGACAACAGAACACATATTATCTGGATGTCAGGTTCTGGCTAGAACAGAATACACCAAAACGACACAATGAAGTGGCAAAACACATACATAGAAATCTGTGTGAGAACTATGGCATAAAAACCCCAGAAAGAGCATGGATGCATCAACCAGAAGCAGTCACCGAAACAGAAGAAGTCAAAATACTAAGGGACTTCAAGATAAGAACAGACCGGGTGATTCCTGCACGAAGACCAGACATTGTAGTTCTCAATAAGTCCAACAGAACAGTAACAATTATTGATGTCGCTGTTCCAAGTGATAGAAACATACAAACAAAAGAAAGAGAAAAAATAGAAAAATACCAAGACCTCAGATTAGAAATCCAGAGACTGTGGAATGTAAAAGCAGAAGTGATACCAATAGTGATAGGAGCCTTGGGGAACATAACATCTGAATTGGAAGGCTACCTGAATAAACTTCCTGGAAACCAGAGAACCGCTCCACTACTCAAAGCAGCGCTCCACGGAAGTGCCCACATTCTCCGTAAAACTTTGGATCTCCCAGAATCTTGGTAAGATTCCAAGACCTTGGATCACAACCGACAGTCAAACAGAAGTCGTGGAAAGAGGCATAATAATGTGATGTAACTTACCGCTAGCTCCTAATTTATCCCCACCAACCACACAACACCATATCTGAATCAATCCTAATTTGGCGCGAAATCGGCTTAACCAGAAGCGTCCTTCATTTAAAATGATTGACTGATACCAGTTCAGTTTCACACGATGAAGGCTTACAACAAAGTGTGTGTATTACACAAATTGTATACAACTTTGAAACAGTAAGTGTCAAATTGAAAATGAAACTTTACAAAAAGAGATAACTTTAATTTATGGAAATTTAAAGTAATAAATTATTGCTTACTTATCTGAGCTTGTAAAGTAGATATCTTTGCCATGTTCGTTTTGTGTTCATCTTGTAGAATTGTGATTTGTCGATCACGTGACTTTAATTCATTGGAAAGTTTGGAGGTTTCTGACTTAAGAGCAGTCACGTACTTTTTTTGGTTTGTCTGAATTGCTTGAACCGATGTTAAAAGTGGGCTCAGTTTGGCAGTATCTATGATGAGTTTATCCAGTTGAGATTGTAAACTGGCTGCCTGTGTCACCTGCATTTTGTGCTCAGTCTGCAAAGTAGACAGTTCTTGTTTAAGTGAAGTGATTTGGTCGTTAGCATTCTTGAATTCCGTCCTAACGTTAGAGTTATCTTCATAAATGGCATCCGTACGTGATTTCTGAATAGCTAGATCTGTTTTCATATCAGAAAGAGTTTGCCCAAAGGTGGAGTTATATATCTTAAAAGATGCATGGTCAGTCTTCAGCAGCGTAATTTCTGTTTGAACTGATGACATGTCCTTGCAAAGTGTGGAGGAATTTCTCTGTAGATCTGCAATTTCTTTTAGCAGTTTTGCATTTTCTACTTGCATTGCTTGAACATCTCTTCGTAAATTTGTGACGTCATTCCTTAAGTCATAACCTTCTGATTGCATCGCAGTTTGATACTCTGGCGTGAATACAATAATTTCCTTCTCAGAAACTGGTTGACTATCTGAATTTGCCGGAGAGCAAGAGATCACGTGACCCATGAAGTCTTGAAAAACCTTAAACAAATCAAATGCGTTCTTCTTACATGTTTTCTGCAAAAAGAACAAGGGTTGTCCGCCCTTTTCTCTAGGCTGTTGAAGGGAACCGACCTCGCCTTTAAGAGAAGATGGCAAAAGATCTTTCATGGATGCGCGAGACAGCATCTTGGTGGTTGTGTCCATTGATGCCAGGGAAGATAACCTTGCATGTGCAGCTTGAGCAGATGTCCTCTTCAACTACAAAACATTATAACGTATATTTTAAAATATTTCGTTTGAAAGTCAACTTTAAATTTCATACCAAGGAAGTGATTGGCTATTTTGGTTTTCATTAAATCTCTTTCTTGGGATTAGAGCATTTAGTCTATTAATTTTTGTTTACAGCTTTACATTCTGAATATATCAGGTATCTGCTATGTAGATATGAGTCTTTATAAAGGCATTTATTATTTTTAAAAATGTAACTGCTAAATTGAAAACATCTGGGTTTTTTTACTTCATACTACATTTGTCATAAACAATTGTATGATTTGTTATTGCAATATTAATATTAAAGGTCATTATTTAAAAGTTTTTAAACTACAACGAGAATTTATTTTGTCGATTGCTATGCATATAGAAATGTAACTCCTAGGAGTAGGATAACCTCTTTGAATGCATATTAAGCAAATAAAACTATTTTAAAATTAGTTTAGACTCGCAAATATGAATGATTAATAAACTATTTTTAAATTAGCGTGGACTTCTCAAATATGAATGATTATCTAGATAAAAATTATGACTTATACTTTTATAAAGAGATGTTCTATAAGACTCTTTCGGAACATTCGTGTGTATTCGCTCTGAAACAGTTGCTATATTCTCTTTATTATACAACCTTTCATAATAACATTACTAGAAAGTTTATAAATGATTTAAAAAGCAAAGAAAACACTTTTAACGGAATGTTGAGACACGATGTTAATAAATTGGCCTATTGATACATATTTCAAGCAACATTATGCAATCATAAGGTGTAGTTATTAAGATTGAATATGAGAAGAAATCATTGCTTTATATATAATGAAATATATTCATATTTTAACAAGACTTATTTTTTTCAACTTTGCATCATATATATGTAGGAAACAATTAAATATGCTTTAAAAATTCCCCGCACTCCTGGAAACAGCAAGGAGTGGAAGTCCACCGGAGGAATTCCAAGGCTGAAGATATCGGAAGATAAAAAGCCTAATGCCTCCTCAGGTGTGAAAGTAAGCGGTACAACAATACAACAAATATACTTAAAGTAGCAACATAAAGTGTCCGAGATTCGGTTTTTGTAACTGACACTTTAAAATCCCTAATGCACTGTATTTTAAAGATCCCAAGCTTACCTTATGTTAAGTGGCATTTAAATCTAAAATGCACTGTATTTTAAAATTCCCAAACTTACTTACGTTAACTGGCACTTTAAATCTCTAAAGCACTGTATTTAAAGTGTCCAAACTTGCGTTATGTTAAGTGACACTTTAAATCCCTAAAGAACTCTATTGCGTTAAATCTATGCAGAAATACTGGCATGCAAGCAAAACAAGAAAAAATACCTGAAGTTCCTGACGTGCTGCCTCCACTGCAGTGGTAAGACTTTTCATGCACTCATCACGTGCTTCCGCCATCTTGCCCAATCCTTCAACGTACTGTGCATTAATGCTGGCATCGACGACTTGACGCTGTTCTTCGATTTCATTTTCGTCCTCATCAAGTTGAATCAAAATACTTTCCAGCAACTTTGTCTGTTCTTTGATCTGAGCTGCCATTTCATCAGCATCCGTAAACACTGTTGCCAGGCAACTGGAGATGAGAGACTGGCATACGTGGCTTTGAAGGAGTTTGGAATGAATACTGAGACACTGACTGCAGATTTTTGTTTGGCATTCACTGCAGTAATGTTCTGCCGCCATTTCCTTGTCGCAGAGGTCACAGTGCAAAGACAGCGGTGTGTTCTGATCCGTTTCATCATCCACATAAAAGTTTCTCTGGATATACAGTAAAAAAACATCATCTCAAAAATGAATGTGTATGAGAATGCGATGCAATGTGCATGTCTTTGGAAGTGGCGTATCATTTGATACGCTAAAAAAATCATATAGGTAAATCAGCATAAGGGGAATTATATTTTTGAAGATATTTTCAACAATCTTTCAAAGAAGACAGACGATAAACAGTCAGATAGATATATTTCCATACACTCTTGTGGAAAAGAGTTTTTTTTCTACGGGCAATATATTTAGGGGTGGGGGTGTCGAGAAATGGGTGTGAAAGTAGAGTACGAATGGATTATGCCATTTCACGTATTTCTATTTGTCTCACCTGAAAGTTGGCCACACCGCCAGCAGGTACAGGGCTAACTTTGCGACATGTAGGACACGTTATGGTGAGGGCAAAATCTTTGTTTTTGTCTTTGGTACTGATTGTTGCTCCAATATTCTCCTGGAAAAATAAACTTTAAAATTAATAATTAGTCGGTAAAACAAATAAAAAAATATATTCAGACTTGATAGTGTGGTTTGTGTTAATATGCATTAAAGCGAAGAATTACAATACACACACACACACACACACACACACACACACACACAC